>OY747700.1:49729141-50356641 GCA_963556495.2 Valencia hispanica | reverse complement strand
ACAAGCTTTGTGTTTGTGCAGCAGAACAACTCGACAGGTATAAATTCGGTCTCAGAGACATTTACAGAGAAGACGAGCAGGAGACTCATGGTCTGGTTTGAAAGTATTCGCTGAAAGTTCTTGAAACAAAAACCCAGATTGGCTCAAAAATATCTCAAAATTTCACCTCTTCAAAGCTTCCTCTGAACCTCGCTTGGCCTAAATAAATCAAAGATTCAAGGCAATTTCGAAAAAAAACCAAAAAACAGAATTCTGTTAACGAGTAAATGCACAACGGGGGGCAAATCAATAAAAGGCAACAAGAATGGAAATTAACGAATGAAGGAAAAAGCTAAAGCTTCCAAAACAAATTGGCCCCTAAGAACAAAAGAAAAACATGTTGTTCGAGAAAGAAAAAGTACGAATCGGTAAATGTTTGCTGTGCTTCTTAATGACACCATCGTCATTCCTGCGAAACCTCCGACTGTAACGCCTTGCTCTCCCGACTCGTCTCTTCATGAATCCCTCCAACCATTCCTCCTCCGCTCCCTCCTTCGTGTTGATGTGTTCTCCATGCTAATAAGATGAAAAGGGAGGGGATGCTTATGAAAATGTTCAGTAGCAGCCTCTGCGTCGGTCCCCAGCGAGCAGCCAAAGCGTCTCGTCTCGCGCTCAATCACTCGCAGAGCGACGACTGTTGTGACACCAGTCTTATGGCTCCGGACCAATGTGAGCCTAATGAGTTGGAATGGTGTATCTGCACGGACACACGTGCACCACAAGAACCAGAGGCTGGGACAAATCCGCCACCTTATTATTATGCATAACAGTTTGGGTGTCCTTCCTTAATTGCAGGCTTAGGGGTGTGTGTTTAAGACGTCTATAGGAGGGCAACATTAAAGCCTGTGCACCAAACTGGGTATTTTTTTCCCCCTCAATTTAAAGCCTAAGCAGACCGGGGATGACAAATATCTTGCAATATATATTAACAGATGCCTTCACGAAGTAAACAGTTTCTGCTTTGAATCCAAATTCCAATTAAAGGAGGATTATCACATGCGAAATACCTGAGGCTATAATGTAGGTTTCCGTGTTTATTTTGGTTGTTAAGGACTGTTTTAACAAAAGTTTTAATCAATATTTACCTTCGCAACTTTTTATGCACTTCTGCAAAGAATCCACCTGTAGTTCCGAAGGACGAGTCTGTTTCATATGAAGATATGTGGCTTTTGAGATGTTTTAGTTCTCTAAAGTCTTTTTTCACAGGTGCCGTCTTCTGGCTATTGGGCTGCGATCAGCATCAGTAAAGGTCTGCAAGCATCTGTCTGCATCTTCATGGCCACCTCACTGTATGATCCAGAGAAGCCTTGGGGGTCATTTTGGTTTTGACCCCCCCAAAATCTTTAAAGAGATTTAACATTTCGGCCTCTGAATCGTTGCAGCGTTGCGAGGGGCCAGGTACGAGCTGCTGCAACATTTAAATATAGAAAGCCTTTTTTGCCTTTGCCATCATAACTAATGACAGTATTGATGCCTGACAGACATGACATGAAGCCTAAATACAAGCAAAGATTATGACTTTCTAAAGCTAAAATCCTTATCTTTGATTGGCTGACAACAGCCGATTTCAGTTCGTGTCAAATCAGGTCCCACAGTATTCCTCCTGTCTATTGACGGACCTTTCTCCATTAATTTCTAGGTGACCTTTTGAAAACTACTTATGATTATATGTTATTCTAGGCCGGTGGATTATAACAGAAAAAAAAATCTGAAGGAGCTTTACTGGGAAATCTATTAGGTGGGATTTGGAGAAAACCAAAACCACTAAAAAGCAAAGTGGGAGGAATGAGGGATATCCGTTATTCTCTAGAAAACCTTAGTCAAGAAGACACGAACCAGCAGTCAGTTGTGTATAAGGACCACTTGGGTAACCTTATATTGTTCCAGTTAAAGAACTAAAAGAAACTTAGCTGGTAAATTTACATCAACACTCTGATTAAATTACAGTTAAACACAATGGTTTTTCATACACAGTGAGAATTTAAAGCCCTGATCCTCAGCAATAAAACTATGACTCACAATTCTGTCACAGTGGATACACCTTAATATTTCAGTAAATGACTACAAGCTACGCAGAAAGATGCAACTTTAACACATTTTAAAAATTTGAGGCGAGGGCAGAGGAGACACAGTCAGGATTAAAACCAGCTTCTCTGGCCTGTGATCATATCATAGTGCTTACATTCTAAAACTAAGAGGCAAGTCCCAAATAAGGGTTAACAAAAAGATTCAGTAGGGATTATCCTACAGAACATAACTAAATAAAACCATTTAAAACCCTAAAATATTACTTTGAATAAAGGATTTTACTCCCTCGTTTGCCAGAGGTGACAGTAAAAATATGTTGATTTAAACTTTAGTACAGTTAACGTAAGAGCTTTGGAGTATATTAAACTGATATATTAGATAATGTTACAAATTCCCTCTATTACATTAATCAGTATAATTGTACTTCTGTTCATGTCTTTCACCACTTTCTAAATCTGTTGTGCAAACAGATGTAGAGAGCATGAGAGTTTTATTGCCGTCCAAACCTTTATTTATGCTCCCTTTTAACATTAGTATCTCCTAAAAACTCAAATGTTTTAGGTCTGTCTGACATTAATGCTTAGGGGTAGGAGTTTTGCTACAAATGTATTCAACTATTGATTAGCACAATTAGGCTCTGTCTCCAAACAAAAAGAGCACGAAAGCACAGCAGCAATAGAGCGCTGCTCTACATTGTTGCCCACATGCAGCTGTGGTGCTATTGATTTTTGCGTGCAGTTTGCAAATGCTTATAAAATGAAATAAAAGAAGCTTAATTTGAATGTCCTTCACTGCTGAGCCGACAACAGAACATAGGAGCACCAGTTAGCGCTGATCAATGAATTTGTTGTAAAGGTTGTGGATGTCATTATCCCCATCTGTTAAACACTCACGCAATGTGCATCGAGAAAATTCTACGTGATCTGAACAGCTATTTGTACCCCCCCCCCCCCTTAATCCTCCAGAGCTCCTGATTAATGTTCTTCAATAATAAAAATTAATTGGAGGTCTTTTGGTTCGGTTAGGGGTGGGCGGTCAGGTCTCGGATGATGGAATGAACAGAAGTGTTTGAGATGATCAACGCTTAAAACAAAAATTTTATGTTTGTCATATTCAATCTTTGTTTACTAATTAGGTCAATTCTTAAGGCTTTTTGTTATTCTTGGTGTTATTAAGGTGTAGAAGAATAAAGGCCCCAAATACAAACCATTAGTGCATCTCGGTTTCTTTTTAAACTCAAAGCTCTGGACTCCTTCCTTTCATGCCGGGCTTCAATCAAAGGATTTTCACAATCTCAGACTAAAGACTGGTAGTCTTTGGAAATCTTGCTGAAGTCTTGACGCGCTCCCGTCATCCTGATCGTTAAATGTTAGGGGATAATTTGCAGTTGGTGACCTGATTTATGCCAGTCTTTCTCTAGTCTTTTGAATCAAAAATTTTGGATATTATTGCAAGTCCTAGTGTAGTCGTAGTGACGTAAAACAACCAACAACCAATAAAGCCGTTCTCACACAAGAGGAAGCACGAAGCTACAGAGCCCCCCAGGGGTCAGGTGCAGAAATAATTTTTGAGGGGTAAGAATCTGTACCCCCGTGCGCACGGAGTAGTAATCTGTTCCTTCTGTATATTCAACTGTGTGACCGTGTGGGGGTCCTGTCCGCTTCATACTGTACCCTGGCAGTATGGGGTTGTACCTTGCTGCTATGGCACAAGGGTTAATAAGTAGGATTACATCTGCGATGATGGTGGCTTCGAGTCCCGTTTATGATATGGTCTTGCACCTTGCCACACATCAATTTTTTTTGGTTCCTGCGGGAAAGTAGGCTATAAACATAGGTGTCATATTTATAAATAACAGTTTCGTAGCCACCTATGGAGCCTGGCAGGGTCTATACACAACAAATACAATATTTGTGTTGCATGGCTGAAAAATGGCCTAGAAATGAGCCATAAATTACAAAGTGTATGCCAACCTTGCCCCCTGGAATACAGGCACAAACCAGCGCTATCTGTGCATCTGCATGGAGCAAGTGGAACAACATAAACACCTTGCATTAAAAAGATGAGTTAACCAGTTACTTGTTGATACAGTACCCACTTTGAATACAAGTCTTTATTTGACATAACATCAATCTTGGCAAAGAATGCTACAACATTCGCACATAAAGAAACTGTATAATGCTGAGCATAATGGGAGGAATTTTGCGGGAAGCTACAATAGCCTAGGTGTAGTCTTTTAAATAGTGTCCCTACAAGATTCAGTGTTTATAAATCTCTAGTCTGAGACTAAAAAACTGTTAACCCAAGTGTTTAGATGTGAGCTGATAATCTTTAAGAGTCTTTTCTAAATCTTTTCAAAGTCTCTAGGTGTACAGAAAGCATAAGTCATTGATTAATATTCCCCTGTCAGTCTGACAAACACAGAATCAATACAACAGCCCCTACACCACCTTTAATGAATGCACTACGGTCTTAGGCCAACTCTTTTTTCCCTTCTTTCCATGAAGTCACTTCACTCCTGTCTCCTCTGAGTCTACGGAAACAACTAAACTCAGCAAAAAAAGAAACGTCCTCTGACTTTCCACTGTTTTTACTTTCAGTAAACTTAATGTGTGTAAATATTTGTATGAAGACTAAAAGAGTCAACACCATAAGACATAAACTAAAAATGTTTCACAGACATGTGACAAACAGAAATAGAATAATGTGTCCTTGAATGAAGGGAGACTCAAAATCAAAAGTATCAGTCAGTATCTGGTGTGGCCACCAGCTGCTTGAAGTACTGCAGTGCATCTCCTCCTCATGGACTGGACCAGATTTATCAGTTCTTGCTGAGATGTTACCCCACTCTTCCACCAAGGCACTTGCAAGTTCCTGGACATTTCTGGGGGGAATGGCCCTAGCCCTCACCCTGCGATCCAACAGGTCCCAGACGTGCTCAATGGGATTGAAATCCGGGCTCTTCATTGGCCATGGCAGAACACTGACATTGCTGTCATGCAGAAACTCACGCACAGAACGAGCAGTATGGCTGGTGGCATTGTCCTGCTGGAGGATCATGTCCGGATGAGCATGCATAAAGGGAACCACATGAGGGAGGAGGATGTCTTCCCTGTACCGCAAGGCATTGAGATTGCCTGCAATGACAACAAGCTCAGTACGATGGTGATGTGATATACCGCCCCAGACCATGACGGACCCCCCCACCTCCAAATCGATCCCACTCCAGGGTACAGGCCTCGGTGTAACGCTCATTCCTTTGACGATAAACACGAATCGGTCCATCACCCCTGGTGAGACAAAACCGTGACTCATCAGTGAAGAGCACTATTTGCCACTCCTGTCTGGTCCAGCGAAGGTGGGTTTGTGCCCATAGGCGGCATTGTTGCTGGTGATGTCTGGTAAGGACCTGCCTTACAACAGGCCTACAAGCCTTCAGTCCAGCCTCTCTCAGCCTATTGCGGACAGTCTGAGCACTGATGGAGCGATTGTGTGTTCCTGGTGTGACTCGGGCAGTTGTTGTGGCCATCCTGTACCTGTCACGCAGGTGTGATGTTCGGATGTACCGATCCTGTGCAGGTGTTGTTACACTTCCACTGCGAGGATGATCAGCTGTCCTTCCTGTCTCCCTATAGCGCTGTCTGAGGCGTCTTACAGTGCGACATGGCAATTTATTGCCCTAGCCACATCAGCAGTCCTCATGCCTCCCTGCAGCATGCCTAATGCACGTCACGCAGATGAGCAGCGACCCTGGGCATCTTTCTTTGGGTGTTTTTCACAGTCGGTAGACAAGTCTCTTTAGTGTCCTGCGTTTTTAGAACTGTGACCTTAAATGCCTACTTTCTGTAAGCTGTTAAGGTCTTAACGATCATTCCACAGGTGCATGTTAACTAATTGATTATGGTTAATTGAACATGCATGGAAAACATTGTTTAAACCCTTTACAATGAAGATTTGTAAAGTTATTTGGATTTTTACAACATTATTGTTGAAATACACAGTCCTGAAAAAGGAACGTTTCTTTTTTGCAGAGTTTAGAACAACCAACTTCACCCTGACCCTTTGATTTCTAAGGCTGCCTTTTCTCCTGGTGTTGTCATTTGGAAGGAATCAATAACCAGAAAGCAAAATGACACAAATCAACTATATGCAGTAGTGAATTAATTTTATTACATGTTTAGAGTCATTTTCATTCACGGTTTTCATGCTGTTATGATTAGAAAATGAATCACTGAAGCAAACTCACTCTGGATGCTGTAAACCTGAACGAAACATCTGAGCAATCTTCAGTTTTGTATATTCGAGTATAATCATGTATAATCGCATAATCACCGCTGCATTTTATAGTATAAAAAGTAAATACCTCCTCTTTCAACTAGAAGGATTTATGCACAGGAGGACTTTAACAGGGTCATTGCCACTCCTTGTTTTTATTTTTCATACTTTGGTTAGCAGAGTCATGTTGACTCGACCCTGGTTCGGTGGCAGCAACACAAGCCCAACTCAAGCCTGCTTTCCAACGGACGCATTAGCTGCGCATAACGTCTGGCAAGCGTATTACGAAGCCGATAGCTGCCGTTATAGTCAACAGGCGTTTCCACCGGGCGTGAATCATTCGCGTCCCAGAAGCGTTGTGTCTCGGCCCCCTCCTACATTTATGCGGCAAGTTTATTTTTTTACGTGCTATGCTTCCAGAAAGCATCAGACTTAACAGTTTAAATCGGACCGGACAGGTAATCAGACACGGGAGCAGTGTAAAGCAGCTGAAAAAGACAGATTTCCGATTGCTTAACTATGAAACAAACTAAACTAAACGTCCTTATCTGTGACACCAGGGTTGAAGTCGATCTGTGGGTCTGATTTGTTGGTTTTCATCACGGACAACACAAATTTATTCCCTGAAGTGGAGAATTACCCACTTTATATGATGCCAGTGATCATTTTTACAAGGACAACATGAAAAAGGAGAAGGCATAGATAGAAATATGTCCAGTTTTGGGAGCAGATAGTGAGTTTATGATACTTATTAACTTGGAATTACATTTCTTTCAACTGCATACTACCCTCTAAGTTATTCATTGCAATTCTCCTGTGATTTCGTGAATGTCAGCTGCATGGAACACATTCGCAGGCAATGCGCGGCTGAAACGCTCCCAGTGGGAAAGGGTGTCTAGCACGTTACGCACCACTTATGTGTCCGGTGGAAAGCAGGGGTGACACTCCTTGTTCTTAGTTCGATCAAATGCATCGTGGAAGTTTGTAAAACTTAGACCAAGATGCTACATTCTCCTTAGAAGATCTCTTTCAAATTCCCTCCTGGAAATCTTACCAACAACCCATACATGATCACTGCTTCTCCCATAATCTTTCACATTCATCAAGGCTCGTAGAGTCTCAGATGGAGATATTGGGCTTTTTGTAGTTTATTGGAGGTTTGAACTGATGAATGGGGGGCTAAACTGGACATTTGGACATTTAAAGCAGGAAAGCTAAAAGACTGGCAATTGTTTATATAGTGCCTTAAAACAGTATCCCAACTACTGGAAGACTCAATTCTCTAAGATCAACGCTGATGTCTTTTCTCTCTGGCACCGTGTTATCTCTGTGGAATGGATTTTTTTTTTCAACCATGCAAATGTGGGTATGAATGTGTACATAGCTTAAATTAAGAATGAAATGTTAATCTCCCTCTTGTTTGTGACTTGTTTAAAGAGATCACACAGGAGAGAAGTAAGTCGTTTGATTTCCTGGACAGCAGCCTGATCAACCAAAAGCCACAGGATGCATTGCTGACTCTCCCCAATGCTTCCCTCATTCTCTCTCTTCTGCCCCTCTCGTTTCATCTCCATTCATTTCATCCATCTCCTCTCCAGACTTCTGCAATCGACTCTTCAACTCATCTCTTCTTTCATTTCCTGTGGTAACTTTTCCACCTCTTTCTATTTCCAATCATACTTTCATCACTGCTTTGCATATATTCATTTGTCCTGCTTTCTATTTCGCTAGTTTGCCCTTTTCCCACCCCGCCTTCTTAACACAAACACACACACACCCCGCTCTGCCATCGCAGAGTCAGCACTTCTGTTCTGCAGCCCTCTGCAGACATAGAAGTGTGCTGATTTACACTCTACCATAACGCTACGGCGCACCCAGTACCTGTGCTACCCTTCAAAATGCATATTCCTTATATTCACCAAGCATATTCTGTCTCCTGATATATAAAAGAATAAAGTAAAAACGTTTGAACTTACAAACTTGCAATACATATACAATTACCAAAATACAACTACTGAAAGGGGGGGGGGGGGGAACCACACTAATGTACAGTGGGGCAAAAAAGTATTTAGTCAGCCACCAATTGTGCAATTTCTCCCACCTAAAAAGATGAGAGAGGCCTTTAACTTTCATCATAGGTATACCTCAACTATGAGGGAGAAAATGAGAAATAAAAATCCAGAATATCACATGGTCTGATTTTTAAAGAATTTATTTGCAAATTATGGTGGAAAGTAAGCATTTGGTCAATAACAAAAGCTCATCTCATTACTTTGTTATATACCATTTGTTGGCAATGACAGAGGTCAAACGTTTTCTGTAAGTCTTCACCATGTTTTCACACACTGTTGCTGGTATTTTGGCCCATTCCTCCATGCAGATCTCCTCTAGAACAGTGATGTTTTGGGGCTGTCGCTGGGCAACACGGACTTTCAACTCCCTCCAAAGATTTGCTGTGGGGTTGAGATCTGTAAACTTGCTAGGTCACTCCAGGACCTTGAAATGCCTTTTACGAAGCCACTCCTTCGTTACCCGGCCGATGTGTTTGGGACAGTGGCGTAGCCAGAAAAAAGACAGTGGGTGTGCACCAGCAAACACCGGGTGTGCTAAATTTATTCTAAACAAATAGAACATTTTTGCCAAGGGCTCCCCCTACCTACAGGCCTGCAGGCAAAACTAATAAATTCAGACTAATATATTCAAAATCACTGGTTGGCATTAACTTGTATAATCAAAAACATATTATAATAACTTTTCAACCTTTAAACATGTTTTTAACGCAATTTAAATTAACAATTTTCAAATGCATATCCTGTAATATTTTTAAGTATACCTGTTTATCTTATCCTATTTATTTATTACTCACACTATCGCATGTACATACTACTTCCCACCTTCGGATTGCAGCTTCACAAGGCAAGGAGGTGTGGTCTGGCCTTAAACAGGTTTATTATTTCGTCAGAGTCTAGTTTGTCTGTAAGCTCATGAGCAATGAGATGCTATCAACTAGTCTCTCAGTGAGCATTGTAACTCTGCTGCTGGTTTTAATCCTGTTCACCACCAGTGTTGCCAACTGTCTCGGACACAAAGTAGCTGAAGTTGCCCCAGAAAGTCGCTAGATGTCATACGCTAATTTGCATAACGATGATGTCATCACGTGACGACGAATGAAACAGAAAGGAGGAAAAAATTATATTTAGATTAGGATTACAGGGTTAAACAAGACATTATTTAAACAGGGGAAACATGCTAAAGGGAAATGTGCCTTCTGTCTTCAAGAATAAAAAGGTGGAACATGTTATATTATTTTCCCTGAAGTAAACTGTTGAGAAAACTGGTACAAAATTTACAAGATATCAAATTGCAACTGGACATCAAAGACCTTTTAAACAAAAATTTAAAGTTCTGGAAAAATATTTTTTTGCTGAGATATCTCAAGAAGACGAAATTAATACAGAGAATATAGTTTATTTTTTAGTACTTTGTAAAAATAAGTTGGGCATATTTTGCATGCATCAAATGTTTCTTACCAACTGCCATTAAACAGAAGTTTATTGCTTATGGTATTATTTTCAGTGGCTTTTTTTGTCATAAGTTTTAAATGTCCTACGTTTAACTCACCATACATTTCGAACGTTCCTTGAATGCACCACAGGTGTGAGATGCCGATGCAGCGTAGTACAGACAAGCTTCTGCCTTAATTCCCATTGAAAGATCGGTCTCATATACATGCAGATTTATTTTTTACTTTTGAATTAACATTAACTACCAAACAACTTTGTTTCTGAGTGGATGAAATGAACCGAAAAAGGTTTATGATTGGTCAGTGGACGTTATAGTCTGATCATGCCGCATACACATGCGCAGATCATTCCCTTTCTGAGCGTCGGGAAGGAGCAAGCTGGGTCTCTAAACTGCAGGAAATATCTGCGACAAATTTTCACAGAAAGTAGCTAAGGGTGATCAGTAATGTCGCTAGGCACTTTTTGAAAAAAAAAAGTTGTTACGGGCGGAGGGGGGGTCACAGTCAGGTTAGGTTGGTTGCGTTGCCAGGTGCAGGTGTCACAACCCGCTCCGCCTGATTACAATTTATTATTGATTGATCGAGTTAACATGCCCAGTGCAGGTGTCGCAATGCATCGCCTGGTGGCGATTTTTACAAATTGATCGTCTGGTGAGTCAAACATGTTAGAAAAACCTATATATATATGTATATAGCCTAAATGCATTCAGTGTGCCAGCTGGCTCTGTGGGTGGTACTGGCACACCCGTGGCTACGCCAATGGTTTGGGATCAACATTGCTTCACAGTAGGTATAGTGTTCTTTGGATGCAACTCAGCATTCTTACTCCTCCAAACATGACAGGTAGAGTTTTTACTAAAAAGTTCTATTTTGGTTTCATCTGACCATATGACATTCTCCCAATCCTCTTCTGGATCATCCAAATGCTCTCTAGCAAACTTCAGATGGGCCTGGACATGTACTGGCTTAAGCAGGGGGACACGTCTGGCACTGCAGGATTTGAGTCCCTGGTAGCGTAGTGTGTTACTGATGGTAGCCTTTGTTACTTTGGTCCCAGCTCTCTGCAGGTCATTCACCAGGTCCCCCCGTGTGGTTCTGGGATTTTTGCTCACCATTCTTGTGATCATTTTGACCCCACAGGGTGAGATCTTGAGTGGAGCCCCAGATCGAGGGAGATTATCAGTGGTCTTATATGCCTTCTATTTTCTAAAAATTGCTCCCACAGTTGATTTCTTCACACCAAGCTGCGTACCTATTGCAGATTCAGTCTTCTCAGCCTGGTGCAGGTCTACAATTTTGTTTCTGGTGTCCTTTAACAGCTCTTTGGTCTTGGCCATAGTGAAGTTTGGAGTGTGACAGTTTGAGGTTGTGGAAAGATGTATTTTATACTGATAACGAGTTCAAACAAGTTCCATTAATACAGGTAACGAGTGGAGGACAGAGGAGCCTCTTACAGAAGAAGTTACAGGTCTGCTAGAGCCAGAAATCTTGCTCGTTTGTAGGTGACCAAATAATTATTTTCCACCATAAATAGCTAATTAATTCTTTAAAAATCAGACTATGTTATTTTCTGGATTTTATTTCTTTCATTTTGTCTCTTATAGTTGAGGTAGACCTATGATGAAAATTACAGGCCTCTCATTTTTTTTAAGGGGGAGACCTTGCACAATTGGTGGCTGACTAATTACTTTTATTTACCCCATTGTACATATCTACAGATAATTGCAAGAGAGCACATACCTAATAACCTACCTAAAACATCTCACAGGGCTCTTGTCAATTCATCATCTGAAAATGGAAAGAGGATGGTACAGCTGCAAACCTACCAAGCAGAGGTACACCGACCAACAAGACAATGACCCTAAACAAAATGTAAGAACAAATGTTAAAGGGGTTCTAGAATTCAAAGCCGCATTTACCTTTTTGTTGTTGAATATAGGCAGTTTGGGGTTGTCAAATGTACCAAAAAGTCTGCGCCATCTCTGACCTGCCTTCCTATGCTGTTCTCAAAGAACAGTTTCCAACTGTCAAAAAAATTCATAGCTCTAGAACTTCTTTAATGGAGCATGACCAATTTCAAAAACGCTGCAAGTTTAATGGTCAGACTTCTACTTAAATGTAACAGAGGAAAGTCATTGACCATCATTGTTTACAGTATAGTCTAACCAGAAGTATTTACTTCCCCCGTCCTATAAACACACACACACACACACACACACACACACACACACACACACACACACACACACACACACACACACACACACACACACACACACACACACACACACACTTATATCAAGATAGTGTTTGTGAGTCCATATTAGGGCTGGAGGCTAGCAGTAATAAGGCCAGGCTGGTGGAGTTAGTCTTTTCTGACACAGCAAAATAGTCATGTTAAACACACTGGGGAATTTGGTTGATTAATGCAAAGCCACAAGCTGTAAGTGTGTAATTCTGTGTGCTTCATGGCACTATTTTGCAGCAACATCAAACTTTATTCCTGTACTGAAACAAGCACTGATGCTGAAGTCTGCAGAGCTTTTCTGTTTCTTCTTTCCATTATTAATGAAGGAGGGATTAACATCACAAAGCACTGGAAACAGTTTGCGAGCGTTACAGCAATGCAGCAACACTTAATGACCATTTAGTACAGGTTATTGACGGAGCAGCAGTAATAAAGAGCTGAATCTGAGGGTTTGGTTTTAGTTGATGGGCTTCAGACCGGGAGTTGTTTGTTTACCAGAGATAAAATCCTGGGCTGGGGCCTCCAGAACATACGGGTACCCTGACCCTGGAGAACAAACAAACCATATCAAATTGTTACACAAGGCTCGGTTTGGATAGATGCACTTTTTTCTCTCCAAGACCCCATTTTTCATTTCATCACTGCAGGAAAAAAACAGAAGAAAAAAGTGAAGTACATAATGTCATTACTTTGTGATGGATGTAGGCCCTGTTCACATGCAGCAGATTAACACATGGACAAGAAACAGGAAAGAGTAATGAGGCAATATGGGCCCAAAGACACTGAGATTCATGGTGATGTGTTTATGTCAGATAATGGAGGACAAATAGAGAGAGCAGGAACAAGAGATAATGTTGTCACTGGTAGCTTCTGTAACAATTGTCTTTTACTTTGTGGTGGGATCAAACGTACAGCAGCATAACTGTGAGGTAGAAGGGAGAGGTTTCATCCATCTCAAACTTTTTTTTCTACAACAAAATAATCAGTAAAGTGTGGCACACCTTCGTATTCGGCGCCTCCGACTCATTATTCTATAGAACCAGCTTTCAATCCAGATACAGCTGCAAGCGCTTTGGGGGGGAAGAAATGGCTCAAGCTCAGTCAGACTGAACAGAAAACATCCATGAGAAGATATTTTCAAGATATGCTGCAGATTCTGAATTGGATTTAGCTCTGGACTTTGAGTGGGCCACTCTCCCACAAGAATATGGTTATCTCTAAGAGATTCTGTTCTAGCTTCTGTTCTGGTTTTCTTCTCGTCACTCATCCAGGCCAGATTTATGAGTGCGCCACCAATAGTCGTCCTGTTAAAAGATTCTCCCATTCGAGCTGGGAATCGCTGAAGCTTCTCCAGAGTCAAAAACCTCCATTTACTTCGCAGATCTGCACCAGATTTGTTGGTCCATCACAAGTATAAATAAAACATTGAGGTTTCTGGTTTTAAGCAGCGTTGGGAGTAATGCATTACAAAAGTAACAGGTTACAGGGATATTTATCACGTTTTTCAGGAACGGAGTATTATCAAGCATTACATGTAAAATGCACGGCAATATATTACTGGTTACAAATTTCAGTAACATGAATTACAAGTTTGAAGTTTTTTTATATTGATATATGCATTAAATAATCCCTAACTCCATCCAACTAACGCAGCAGACCAAATCAAGTTGGATATAGTCTTTTGATGCGAATTTAATAAATATTTCAGTGAGATGGACTGTGGAGGCATACCCTGTACGCCACCAAATAGCAGCTAAAGAGTGCATTGTTGTTAGGTTATTCGGATTAATATTATTGGCCAAGAAAACAATTATTCAGTCTTTTGTTTCTTATGTTTCTATTTTTTATATTCTTATTTTATACGTACGAGTACTCTGAGGGCATTTATTCTTAGGTTTTGATAGAGGTTCTGCCTTAATGTGGCATACAAACATTTGTAAGGCATTCGTGCTGTTGTTGTTGACCAGGAGAGTAGTTTTCCAGTTATGTGTTGACTGATGGACTTCGAGGAACTTTCTTTGGCCTCTTGATTTGCATGTGTTGCACTTTTCTAATACATGTTTACATTTAAATTTTCTTAAGGAAACATTAAGTACTTTTGATCAAGCACTTCCCTGAATAACATCTTATGTCCACCATGCAAAGGCACTTGTGGCTTGAAGCTTCTTAAAATAGTGTTTAAAATATAGCATTTGTAGTGTCGCGATTGTGAAAAATGTAAATTGATAAGTTATAGTATTTTATAATAGTAGCCCATCACATATTTAAGATATTTTGCAAAAAGTAACTTAAAGTAGTGTAACTCAGTTACATTTTTGAGACAGTAACATGCAATGTAAACATAATAATTTTTTGAGGCTTTAACTAGTCAACTTAAATATATTACAATTTTAATGTACCTTGCCCATCACTGATTGTAATGCAAGTTCAAGGTGTGTGAATACTTTTGCAAGCAACTGGAGGAGATAATACTGCACTAAGAGAAAAAGCAGAAATGCAATCCATGTCATCTTAATGAAGACCCGAGCAATCAAAGCTTGAATAAAGAATGGCTGTTGAATAGGAGACTCACTAATACATGCTGATATGATCACCTGCAGATGTTTGGGTTCTACACAGTTGAGCAAATTGACATAAATGTGACTGCTTTCCTGGAATAAAGCAACATTTTGATCACCCCCTAGTGGCTGATTGCAATTAGGCCAATGGCAATCTCAGATCATCACTACACAGTTATTATAAATGGAAAATACACCAAAGCTATTCATTTTAAATTATATGAATAATTACTTTAAAGAAAAAGCAGCCTCAGTAAACATCTCCTCCATGTTGCCACATATATTGTGAAAAGATGAAAAGGTAAAAAGTTTCCAACTTTCAGCCCAGTCTGGATACAAGTCAGCAAACTATTGGGGGGGGGGGGGGGGCGTGCTCTGGTCTCACTGAGGATTAGAGAGTAATAACTCAGAACATGGGGCTCAAATGGATGGAGAAGCAGGCACACATTAACCCTTACACTTCAGCTTGCACACAACCTAAGGAGAGGGATAAGAAAAGCTGATTTATTGTCAACCAAGAGGGAAGTGAAGAGAGCTGGGTGGTCGGAGCAGACAGAGGAAAAAGTGAAGGAGAGGTCAAACAGGTTGGAAAAAGAAGGAGAGTCAGATGAAGGGTACCGTGATAAAAAGGAGGTAGAAACAATGGTTCAACACAACAATTCAGTGCAAGTGACGAGCCTTAGATTTACAGTGAGAAGTTGCCCTGCATAAAGCATGTGCTGATATCCCAACCCAAACACATCAAATAATAATGATGGCATTAATAAAACTCCGCCCTTTATGGTACCCGCTGCAGTAAAGCCCGTCAACAGCAATGAGGTAACTGATTTACAGTAGCCTCAGCGCCACACTGGGGAAAAACTACAGTCCCTCTGCTCTGTGGCCCAAACTGCACTTCATCAAGGCATACATTGGTTTTCAATGAATCTCCTGCCTAGTGTTAGAGAAGTGGGCAACGCTGCAGTTTGAGCTCGACATCCTCATATAGGAAAAATTGCCAGAAGTTGCTCTGAAAGCTTAATTAAAGTGGTTAAACTTTAGATCAATTATTCCTTCACCAGTGTATTATTAAGTTAAAGGAACAATCCATACACCACCCTTCCTCACGGCGGCATGCTCCATCTTACCCTGCTCT
This sequence comes from Valencia hispanica, assembly GCA_963556495.2. Classification (NCBI taxonomy): domain Eukaryota; kingdom Metazoa; phylum Chordata; class Actinopteri; order Cyprinodontiformes; family Valenciidae; genus Valencia; species Valencia hispanica. Next base: position 50,340,835 of record OY747700.1, on the reverse strand, counting down.
CCCTCATTAGTCACTCTCAGGGTCTTGCATCTTTCAAAGCGTTTCAACAGACAGAGGAATTCGACCTGGGTGCAGCATTATTCTTTAGAACAGCTCCCAGTGGTTTTAGAAACTCAATGCATTGACGACCCAGTGGGTTTCTCTGGCGACGGCTGTTGGGGTGGATGGTCTAACCTCACAGTCCACCCTCAGGAGATGATCTATGAGGAAAGGAAGAGTCGAAATGCTGTCGGAGGCACCATGTGATGTAATCAGGATAGGTTCCCTGCACCGTGCCCAAACACAAGAAAACTTGGAGGTTTTGATTGTCCAACAGAACGCCCATACCATCCCCGCCAAGTTTTCCTTATCCCCACAGAGCGCGCACCCTGGAGCCCCATCTTCTGGTATGAGTTGAGGACAGACCTGGCCATTGTGATGTAAATAAGAAAACAGTGGCAGACGATGGTTAGCTACACAGCCCACAACACAATCACATACAGCTGAAACCGGATGCTTACATACACATCAGAAAAAACAAACACAAAAACATTTTCTTTCTTAACAGTCAAACATAACATCAGAGTAAACGTTTTTGTTGTTTTGGACCAATAAATATGAACATAATTTTGTGGAAAAGAATTGTGGACCTCCACAAGTTTGACTCATCCTTAGGTGCAATTTCCAGATGCCTGAAGGTGTCATGTTCAGGCAATAATATGGAAGTATAAAAAACATTGGAAAGTCCAACAATCCTACCATGCAGGAATGAGACGGATTCTGAGTCCCGTAGAGGAACTTTGTTTGGTGCGGAATGTGGGAATCAACGCCAGGACAACAGCAAAAGACTTTGTGAAGATGCTGGCTGAATCTGGTAAGACAGTGTCTTATCCACAGTAAAACCAGTCCTGTACCAGCATGAGCTGAAAGGTTACTCTGGGAGGAGGAAGACATTACCTCAAAACCACCATGAAAAAGAGCTGTGGTCCTGTGGTCTGATGAAACAAAAATGGAACTGTTCGGCAATAATGACAAACGGCACATTTGAAAGAAAAAGGGTGAAGCTTCAAAGTCTCAGAACACCATCTCTAATTTTGCTGAGGAAGAGACTGGTGCACTTCACAAAATCGATGGCATCAGGAGAAAAGGAAATGGACATGTTGAAGCATCACAATCAGGCAGGAAGTTGAAGCTGTTGTCCAAATAGACAACGACCCCAAGCTGACCTCCAAATGAGTTACAGTGGCAAGGCTGCTTCGCGGAGGTATGCACTTTCTGTGTGCTTTTTGTACTTGTCACATCAAGCGCTTCAGTTTAAAAGGATGTTGTTACACTTCTAGATAAAAGGTTTGCAAACAATACTGTGGAAACTAGATGGTCCGGCTTATCAGTGCAGCAGGTTGTTACTGTCTCCATTCGTACTGATGCATGGCCACAAGCCTGTCAAATATGGTGATCTGTGCACCCCCGGTAGAAAATCTGGCCCAGCTGTGTGCTGAGGGACGTTTAATTGTATTCAGTTTGATATTGAACATTACTTTCCACTCCACTGTCCCGACCGCATTTACTGCCTCTGTGACTTTCTCCCAGGCAGTTTTCTTTTTTTTTAATGTTCCGGACAAATTTAACTGATTAAATTTGATCAAAGAAGTTAAGTATTTCCACAGAAGTGAATAACAACAAATGAAACGATTCTTCTGCAGCGGGAATTTAACTGTTGCGTGCTGGAGGGGGGGAGAGACATCAAGCAGAGGAACCACTGATAACAGAAGGCAAAAACTATCAGTGTTAAAATGACTTTGCGTTAACTGACAATTTTCAAAACACCTGTTCATCATGACCCGATTATGTTTCACCTCCATCTTGGTGTCTTTGAAATTATTTTTTTCGCTCTCTTGGCCATTATTTTTGGGAAGAACGCAAGAACTCAATGCATGTGTCAGAGAATGTGGTGTTACAAATATGGTTTTTGAGGGCGTTACTATATGCAAATGACTGAACGGGCACGAGCACCAAGGTACGCACATGTGGGATTTATCAACAGATGATTGCGGAGGAACATGGGTACGAGTGGCCACCGCTCGGATTTGATAAATACGACTTTTGACTGTTCGTACAAACATTCTGAATTTAATTCGTAGGATTAAATATAGGACGTTTAATAAATGAAAGCCCAGGCTTCAACTGTATGTCAACATTCCAGGGAATTTGGAGACTTCTTTTAGAATCCTGGGGTCTCCTTTTATGGTAAACCTGCTTGGACATTCAGTCCTGGCCATTTTGGCAGTTGTTCCTCTACTTGTAGAATATTTTCCATACAGGTAAATGGCTGATTTCTAATTCTTTTGGAACTCTTTAAATCACTTATCTAACTGACTTAAATCACTCATAAGCTACTACAATCTTCTCTCTAAAAGGCCCCTGACAGTTCTTTCAAGGCTTTAGTTTCACTTCAACAGTCAGGAGCGCATCAAACTCCTCACCAGAAATTGTATTTTTAATTAGGCAATGTTTTACAGAAAAACACAGGTTGTGTGTAGAATATCCTGACCTTCGTCACATCAATTTAAGAACATTTGTTCTAAAAGGACAACAGAATATTGGCTTACCTTTCTTACAATCAATGAGTTTTAGGCCTCATCTATGACCCCATTACTAGTTCAACACCTTTCTTTGCATGGACTATGCTTGGTAAGTCATGATCACTACAGTCTCATACACTGCTCAAAAAAATAAAGGTAACACTTAAACAACACAATGTAACTTCAAGTCAATCACACTTCTGTGAAATCAAACTGTCCACTTAGGAAGCGACACTGATTGACAATCAATTTCACACGCTGTTGTGCAAATGGAATAGACAACAGGTGGAAAATATAGGCAACTAGCAAGACACCCCCTATAAAGGAGTGGTTCAGTAGGCGGTGACCACAGACCACTTCTCAGTTCCTATGCTTTCTGGCTGATTTTTTGGTCACTTTTGAATGGTGGAGGTGCTTTCACTCTAGTGGTAGCATGAAATGGAGTACTTGTAGTTCCTAGTATTTCTAAAAGTAGAATGGGAGTCAGATCTTTTAGTTATCAGGCTCCTCTCCTGTGGAACCAGCTCCCAGCTTTAGTCCGTGAGGCAGACACTCTGATTACTTTTAAGGCCAGGCTTAAAACGTTCCTTTTTGATAAAGCTTATAGTTAGAGTGGCTTAGGTCATCCTGAGCTATCTCTGTAGTTATGCTGCTATAGGCTTAGACTGCAGGAGGACAGACTTACCACTTTTCTTCACTCTGCTACTTCCTTTTCTACTACTACTCTCCAGTTGTATTACAGTACATTCTGTTATTTCGCCTGTTAACTTTGTGTTCTCTCAGTGTTTTTCTCTCCATAGAAGATATACCTGGTCTGGTATCCTGCTTGGCTGCAATGCCCTGTTGGACGGGGGGCATCGACTGGGATGGTGCTCCCAGTAACTGAACATCTACTGTGTCCTGTTATTAACTTTATACTTTCTGTAACATAGAAAGTTCTCTTATATCAGATCTTCTGTTCCTTCTGTGTTTCTGCTCTGTCTGCTCAAACCCCCAGACGGTCTTGGCAGATGGCCGCTCCTACTGAGCCTGGTTCTGTTGGAGGTTTCTTCCTGTTAAAGGGGAGTTTTTCCTCTCCACCGTCGCTACATGCTTGCTCAGTATGAGGGATTGCTGAAGGATTGCTGTGGTTGGAAAGTCTGCCCAACCTCACGCCAATGACTGACGCAATCTGCTGGGATTCCTTAAATAGGAAACTTTTTAACTGATTGGAATGTTTGTATAAATGTATTGAAATGACTTCTTGTTAAGTGCCTTGAGATGACATCTGTTGTGAATTGGCGCTATATAAATAAACTGAATTGAAAATTGAGCAGGGTCTGGTCTCTTTGGTTACTTGATGTATTAAAGTGAAAGTTCCACTAACACCTGTTACACACACACACACACACGTCAGTGAAACTGTGCATGTACGCAAATGTCACATGTCCCGTTTCCTGGACTTGGCTGGTGCCCGAATCTGAAAGACACTTGAACACCCCCATCATGAGTCAGCATGGAGCCCAACAAACACACGCACATCAACAGGACACACGTGGCTTTTGCATGGTGTTCAACAGCCCACTGAATGGCACATGCTGAAGCAGAATGTGTTCTTCAATCACAGGTCAGGTTAATGTTTTAAAACCAGAGGATCAGCTAAATACCACTCATACAGAATTGAAAAGCGTCCCACACAGTACACTAAATGCACCGTGTGACATATTTCATTGATCAGAGCAAGAACCTAATAGGGATCAAGGTCTTCCATGTGGCAAAACTTGGAAAATCAGTTTAGAGGGAATATTTTTGATTAAGGTGGGTAAAAAAGGGCAAAACATCTGGCAGTTTATTAATCGTCAATGTCATTTATTATCTATTGACAGGTCTATTGTACAGTCAAAAAAAATGAAAAAAATGAAATCACAGTTCAGTATGTACTTCAGTTTCAAAGTCACGGTTCAGTACACTTTAATAAACAGAAAGGAATAAAAAGTTGCTACTTTGGATTAAACTGGACTTTTAATTTGAGTTTATGTCTCCATAGGAAGGAAGGAAGGAAGGAAGGAAGGAAGGAAGGAAGGAAGGAAGGAAGGAAGGAAGGAAGGAAGGAAGGAAGGAAGGAAGGAATTGGACATGAGCAGATTATTCTCCAGCACCAGTGATGTTTACATTCAGCGTGATGTTTCAGGTGAGTAATTAAGTCAGCTGCAGACTAATACACATAACTTTCTGCTATTAAAAGATGCGTACACTGACAGAGTTCTGGTTCAGTCCAGATTTCTTTCGCTGCTGTACCTGCATGAAAAACATTGATGTTCCCAAATGGAGTTTAATCGTAGTTGGGAGTCTTCTCTGTTTTGCTCTGGTGTCCCTTTAGGAATTTGCGCTACACAATCTTGCTTTGCGCACTTAGTTCTGCAGATATACATTCTACATGTGTTCGTTTCACATAATTTATACTGACAACTCTTTAGAGCATTCAGTACTTTGACAGTCCATTTCTAAATGTACTTTTATTAGTTTTAAAGCTAAACATGCTTACTGGGGCCTGTATGGCCCAATATGGACCTCTTGTTTTTTTTGGCAATTGAGCTCTTGTCGGACCTTTGTGGGATTTGTCTGAATTGTTAACCAAAGGAAATGTCAGCAACGCAATTCATAAGGGAATGTTTTCTTATTTATTAAACATTCCCATATTGGTGGGCAGAAACAACTGCTTCTCTGATGTCATTTTTGATTTATTTACATCCTGGCATTGTGATGTTGCACATCTGAATGCTCGGAGGCAGCCAACTGCCGAAAGCCTCTGTAGAGTTGGTCACACTTCCTCAAGATCTGTTAGTCACTGTATTTAAGTATCACCTGGTTTCCAATTTCCTACTTGAACTCAGCAATTGTCTTTTCAACTCAGATATTTTACATTTTTGGCTTTAGTTTGGTTATGTTAATAATGGCAGTGTTGAATCTGCTATGCATTTTTTGTACACTTGAGGTCAGATGAAGTCACGATGCAACATTTTTTTCTGATCATCGTTAAGTCCGACTGTGCAAAACCCCATATTTTAAAGATGGCATACTTTCTTTTTTTCCAATTATTTTAAGAGGATTTTTCAAAGCTGCAAAAAATCCCAAGTCCTGCCTTCCAAACGGGTTCCCTTGTCTGGGACATCTGCGCTCCAAACAAGATTGTGTAAATTAAGTTGCAACCATGGAATGTATTGACCCAAGACAGCCAGCAGAGGGAGCTGTAAACTATTAATTGGGACTTTTGGAGGCAGTAAAGAAGATTCTCTGATATGGTTGTATGCCATAATGAACATTAGAGATTTGCTTAATGAAAACAAGACCAAAGGTAGCACAAGCAGCAGTGATCCTTATATATCACCACTCAGAGAGGCAAGTGCAACCTTGAGTGAAGTTCTGATCCACACTCCATACCAGTTGGTGGCAGTAATGCACCAATTTATTGTTTGATAGCTGCCAATATATATCACAAAAAAGAACAAGGGGGCTGGGGGATTTTTAGGCTAATATGAGGATGCTAACAGTAGTTATGATGAAAACTTTGTAAAAAATACAAAAGAAAAGGAATCATCAATCTATCAATGATATGTGGCTTCAAACAGTATGTTGTGCATTATTTTTCTGTCTGAGTAGTTTGACAAAATTGTTCACTGTAGAGTAGAAATACCTCGGAGTTCACCTTGACAACAGACTGGACTGGAGGCGCAACAGTGAAACCGTCTAAAAGAAGGGACAGAGCAGACTGTACTTCTTGAGGAAGCTTAGGTCCTTTAAGGTTTGCAGCAAGATGCTGCAGATCTTCTGCAAGTCTGTTGTGGAGAGTGTAATCTCTACAGCCGTCACCTGTTGGGCTAGCAGCATCAGAGCCAGTGATTTAAAAAGGCTAAACAACCTGATAAAGAAGGCTGGTTCTGTTCTTGGGACAACTGTGGAACATCTGGAGATGATAATGCAAAGAAGGATTCTTCATAAAATCAAAAAAATTATGGACAACCCTGAGCATCCTCTTCATGAGACAGTCATACAACAACAGAGCGTCTTCAGTCGGAGGCTTCTTCAGTTTCGCTGCAATACAGACCGCTACAGGAAATCCTTCCTGCCCACAGCCATCATCATCTACAACAACTCCTTAAAGAATTAATTATATGAGCTATACCAACACTTAATTTCCCTCTGGGATCAAAAAAGTATTTTCGAATTGAATTGAATTTGAATAACACAGTGGGGCAAAAAGTATTTGGCAGCCACTGATTGTGCAAGTTGTCCCACTTAAAAAGATGAGGTCTGTAATTTTCATCATAGGTACACTTCAACTGTAGGAGACTGAAGGTAAAAAAAAATAAATCCAGGAAATCACATTATATGATTTTTTTTTTAAATTTGTTTCCATAAGGATGCAGAAAATACATATTTAGCACCTACAAAAAAGCAAGAATCCTGGCCCTCATAGACCTGTTACTTCTTCTTTAAAAAGCTCTTCTATACTCCACTCGTTACCTGTAGTAATGGCAGCTGTTTGAACTCGTTATCTGTATAAAAGACACCTGTTCACACCTTCAAACAGTCAGACTCCAACCTCCACCATCGCCAAGACCAGAGAGCTGTCCAAGGACACCAGGGACAAGATTGTACACCTGCATATTCGAGCAATTATTAGAAAATGGAATGAAAACAAGATCACTGACAATCTCCCTCAAACTGGGGCTCTATACATGATCTCACCTCGTGGGATACACATGATCTTGAGAACAGTGAGGAAACAGCACAAAACTACACAGGGGGAACTGGTCAATGACCTGAAGAGAGCTGGGACCACAGTAACAAAGGTTACCATTAGTAACACACTAAGTCATCATGGATTAAAATCCTGATCAGTATTAAGGAAAGGATGAATGGGCCCATGTATTGTAGGATTTTGGGCAAAATCCTCCTTCCATCAGTAAGCGCACTGAAGATGAAACGTGAATTAAACTTCCAGCATGACAAAGATCCCAAACACACAGCCCAGGCAACAAAGGAGTGGCTACGTAAAAAGCATTTCAAGGTTCTGGAGTGGCCTAGCCAGTCTCCAGACCTCAATCCAATAGAGAATCTGTGGAGGGAGTTGAACATCTGTGTTGCCCAGGGACAGCCCCAAAACATCACAGCTCTAGAGAACATCTGCAGGGAAGAATGGGCCAAAATACCAGCTACAGTGTGTGCCAACCTGGTGAAGACCTTCAGGAAATGCATAATTGACCCAGCAGTATGTAATGTGGTGCCAACAGGACGTTAAAAAAATGCTTAGGAGTTTAATAAAAATACTGTTTACTGGGCGCCCCCCGCACTAGCCATGCACCCCCCACGCTCCTCTGGCGTCGGGTCAGTTTGTCACAGCGACAAATGTCTTCATCAGAATCCTTTGACCATTTACAATTTCCACTGCCGTTATGTTGATCTTGGTAGTCTTCTTGTGCATGGAGCATCTTGCTGTCATCTGTGCAATCGTTGCAGCTAAACTATCTGAAAATGGCATTTGGTCCATTCCATTTTGGTGTACAAGCATTCTCTGAAAGAGAACACTGAAGTCTCACTGGTTGGGTGCGGATATGGGCTTTTCCTTTGAAATATGTCTGCACCTAGACCTTTCATCAGGTGGTTTTCTGACCTAACATTTCCATCCAGCTCCTATCATTATCAAAGAAGGATAGGTGAAGGACTACAGACAGGAACAAAGGAACAACCAGAAGATAGGAGATGAAGGCGAATAGACAACACGGACAGACACAAAAAAAGAGACGGTTGAACACGAAAGCATATGAACGCCATTGGTCGCTAGGTGCCTGCCGGTCACCATGGCAACATGTGGTGCCATGCTGAGCTCCTGCTGACATCAGACCTGTTGAGGCGAGACGTGTCTGTCGTCTTGGAGCCAATTATGTGACATCAGTGCAAGGTGGACTGAGAGCGAGAGAAGGCAAGAGTCAGGGGACGGAAAACGAAACGGCAGCTGTGTGGATTTCATCACCTCATGGACACAGCTGCTAACAGCAGGCGTTAGTGTGTGTTGCCCCTGGGAGGCTGGGCATGGATGAGGGGGGACGGTGTCATCAGCAGTGAACAACAAGCTTGAGAAAGGCATCTTCATGTGGACTCTCACATGCTTACAGATGATGGAGGTAACCCCCACCTCTCTCATTCTCTCTGCAGAAACGCAGACAAAGAAAGTAATGAACATATAGAGGGGGGGGCAGCTGGGTGAATGCTTTTCCTAGGCAGAATGTGCTGGTTTATGTTATCAAGGTAGGCCAAGGTTACAGGAACTTAACGCTGGGGTTTGCCATCATATCTCACCAGGGTTTAAAGAGCTCTTAAATTAGATGTCAGAGACAGAGTCCAAGTGAAAGGAGTTTTCTCCAGCTCTAAAGAGCACATGACAATAAAGTCTGTCTCTACAACACCTGTTGCAATGCACTGTCAGTCGGTTGGCTAAAAGAAAGCTCCTTTACTTTTCCCTCACTTAAAGGAAAGACAAGTTTGAGTATTTGGAAATCATTCTGGTTGTGCAGAATACACGCAGCCATGACATAGCAGCGCTACCCATCACTCATATGAACCCAGGTCGATTTACAGCTACAGCTGAGTAGCTACGAGGAAAATGTCTGGAAAGCAGCTGGCTGCAGGCTACCTGAGCAGATAGCCTGACAGCCCGGAGGAAGAAGGAAGGACCAAACCAGAGTTTGTCAGCATTTTTCAACAACTCAACTACTTACCAAAAACCACTTCAAGTTAATCGTAAACACCACTGAGAATGGAGAGAAATTGGCAAAATCTTGTAGCAGAAATCAGCCGATTCCCTCGGAGAGCGGCTACGCCAACAGCTGAACTTTTAGGATGCCTGTACACTAGGTTGTATTATATATATATATATATATATATATATATATATATATATATATATATATATATATATATATATATATATAAATATATAAATATAAATATATATATATATATATATATATATATATATATATATATATATATATATATATATATATATAGTATTCTCAAATATTTAATATCAGGTGTGCAATAAAACTCGATTAATAACAACCTTGGGTGTTCATACCTTCAGTATTTTATTGTTGCACAAATTATCCGGACATCGGCTTTACCAGACTGTCTCGAATTAAAGTGAATCAAACCAAATCTCCAATCAGTTCATTACTATTATTCAAAAAATAAATAAAAGCACATTTTACAATTTCTTTGCTAAATAAAACAATAGAGACATTAAAACTGAGGCACACACTGAACAAGGGTTTTTGTGTACTTTTAAACCCCTCTTTATGTTGTTTAACTGTCAGTCAGGGTTTTGTGTCTTTTCCCACAAGAATCTTGTGGGTCAGAAGCTTAAAAGTTTGGGAAACACTGTAATATACATCAAGGTTTTTCAACCCTGGTCCTCAGGGCACACTGCCGTGCATGTTTTAGATTAGAACAGATTTTATATTTGAGCTTTTAGACGAGGCAAGTAAAAGAGAGAAAAACATATAGAAGAAAGAAAGAAACGAATGAGGCTGATGTGGATTTGTTTTGGCAAGTATCAGATCAAGAGTAAGGAAAGCTTACCTGGGATTTAAATTGTGGAATCACTGTGAGTTACCTTCTAATGCTACGATCATGGCTCTTGTGTAAGAATCTGTTTTATCTGTTAGGTTTCACGCTATCCACTTTTAGAACAAAATTCTCCCCCAAAAAACAGTAAAAACAAGCATCACATCTGGTTTTTGAGGTGGAAGATTTTCTAAGAAATCCCTTTAATTTCTCTAAACTCATCGACACTACACTATTTGTGAAGGACTCACTGATGCAGTGTGAACAGGAAAGCTGACAGGATGCTCCCGGAGATTACAGTCAGACACATACGCACCCAAAAAAAAAACAAAAACTCATTGGCAGAGGAAGAGAGGCCCTGCCAGGATCCCACTTCCTCCACAAGGTCCACTTTTCATCTCTGCCAGAGCTCCTCTACCTCGCCGCCTCCGTCTGAATGCAGCGCTGTAAAGTTCAACGCCGCCCCCTGCTGACCGACACACACACAGCAACAGGCCTGTCCCCACTGGCAGTGCCGGCTGGTTGAACAGCCAACAGTTGGTAAAAATACCATATGCTCACTCCTGCGGCACTTGTTTTCCTGTTTTTGCTCTCCAAATGGAGGCATTGAGGGGGATGAAAATCATTCAGCTTTGCAAGCGCTGAGTTACTGCCGGGTTTAATGAGGCCAGACTGTTTCTAGGGAAAACCTCCACTTAATAGCTGCCACAAAGAAATGCTTCGTTATTTCTTTTGTGGAATTAACCAGTCGGAAGAATTTTTCAGAAATAATCAATCTGTATTTATATTTATATTTATAGAGATAAAAGAACTAACTTGAAAGTGAGCATTTTTCGCCATAAGACAATAAAATAAAAAAATAAAACACATGAATGTTTTTATATGTAATCAGATAAACACTGCAGTATTCACAGGGCTGCAGACTTTTCAGCAAGATTTAGGGCATGTTAAGTCTCTTCAAAAAAAAATTTCACATCAGCAGATGAAACGACTTGGACAACTTTCATAGGGCCCTTTACTGAGAAATATATACGTGTTCAATATTATTAAATTTTTTTTTAAACAGTGAGTGCGTGTCCTTTCAACACCCAGCTGATGGAGGCAGATGGCCTCCCTACTTGTGTTTGCTTCTGCTGGAGGTCTCTGCTTGTTAACAGGAAGTTCTTCTCTCCACTATCACTCTCAGATCTGATACAGTATTTTTTTGTTTTCGTTTCTGTGTCTTTTATCTTTGAAAAACTGGCATTTTATAAATACTGATACACTGAATTAAAAGGCATTGATTTAAACTGTATATTAATAGTCAAGTCAAGTCTATTTGTGTAGCACCTTTCAGCGTTAACGTAGTTCAAAGTGCTTTACATGAAGAAACAAAACTAAACACAATAAGCAACAAAAAACAGACATTACAGTAACAAAATTAATCAAAGTAATAAAAAACGGCAATCTAGACTAGAATAGGCAGCTCTAAACAGATGGGCTTTTAGCCATGATTTAAAGAAACTCAAACCCTTCTATAGCACACTCCAATAAAATTGTCAGCTTAAGTCTTTTAAAAGTCCGTCATATATATTCAAATCCACCTTAAAGAAATTTACTTCCGTATTGGACACCTTGTCATCCCTAAAGTCAGGACAAACACTCATGGTGAGGCGTCTTTCCATTATTGTGGCCCTCACCTCTGGAACAGGCTCCCAGAGGACCTCAGAGAACGTTCATGTTTTTAAGAACAGGCTCAGGACTCACCTTTTTAACATAGCTTTTAACTGACTATTATTTATTAAATCTGTTTAATTGGTCTGCATGTTTTATTTGATTGAATTCTTTTTAGTCTTTTCTTTTTAGGGGTGTGTGGGTCATTTTTAATCTGTAAAGCACTTTGAGAAGCTTTGTTATGGTTTGAAAAGCACTTTATAAATAAAGTTTGATTTGATTTTCGCCTGTGCCTCTCTAAGACCCTCCTACTCTTTCTGACACTCCCCCTTCAGTTCGTAACATATCGTTCATCATCGCAGCATGCATGGAGTCGGGGAAAAAATGCCACAAAAGACGCGCAGCTGCAGCTGGTGTTATGACTGCACCTGGGACTCAGCCGGAGTTGTGAGGGGTGGGGAGGGGTAGGGGAGCTCTGCAGGGGCGAGGCTCTCGGCTGAGTACGTAAAATTGGAGGAGGAGATGGGTGGAAAAGGCGGGGATAGGTGGGAGCAGGCGTTTCAGCTACCCCGAGAACTACCAGCAGAGACTCAAAGATTACTCTAACATAAGTGAATGGGTCAGAGCAACACTTCAGGTATGTTTTTAATGAGGGAAAGACAGGTTCTCAGGATATTAAGCTTCAGAAAGTCAATTTTGCATAATACCCCCTTTAACGTTTGTTCCAGATTCGCAGAGCATAAAAACTGAATGCTGGCTCTCCATGTTTGGTTCCAACTTTTAGGATAAGGAGTAGACTTGAACCAGAAGACCTGAGTGGTCTGGAAGTTTGATACAATGATTACAGATCTTTAATGTATTTTGGTTCCAAGCCATTCAGTGATTTATTAACTAATAAAAATATTTTAAAGTCTATTCTCTGAGCTGTAGAGAACCAGTGTAAGGTCTTTATAAGTGGGTGATGTTCTCCTCTTTCCTGGTTCTAATGAGGATTTTTGTGTTTCTCTGAAAGTTCAGGTCTGAGTCCATGACTACATCTGGATTTAAGGCCTGATCGTTAGTTTCTAGCTGTATTAACTGAAGCTGTGTGCTGACTCTTGATCGTTCCTCTAATAATAATAATAATAATAATTACTTCAGTTTTGTTTCTGTTCAGCTGGAGAAAGTTATGGCAGATCCACACATTGATTTGATCTATGCATCTGCTCAACGTCTGAACGGGTTCATAGTCACCAGGTGATATTGTGATGTACAGTTGTGTCATTGGCATAGTTATGGTAACTAATCTTTTAACTTGTTATAATCTGGGCTAGCAGGAACATGTTGATTATTAATAAATAGTAGGGGCCTCAGGATGCAACCTTGGGTTACACCACATGTGACCTCTGTCAGCTCCAATGAAAAGTTACCTATTGACACAAAGAAGTTCCTGTTCTTTAGGTAACACTCAAACCAGATTCATTGCTCTTTACATCATTACTCCTCATGGTTTGTTGTTAACACGTGCTTGATAAGTCGAGGTGAATTTTGACAGTTTGAAAGTAAGTAGAAAAATACAGGTGGACAAAGAACCTTTATGTGGAGATAAAGTGTCAAAACAAGGGATGTAATGATAATTCCAGCTCACAAGTCACTATATCATTATACGTCACTGGCTTGACAAGAATCAGAAGGGATTTAAGATGAATTTAGGAGAAAAAAACCAAGAGCACTGTTTTTGTTTTCACAAATAGTCATAAATGTCTAGCTGTGTTCAGTGTAGAACAGATTCAGCCCAGGTATGATCAGTCTACATGATGCTTTTTTCACCCTCTAAGTTAGTCTTAACCCCTTACTCTTAAAAAAAAACAAAAAAAAACAAAACTGCTTGTTTCTGTGTTTTTACAAACAGAATAAAAGGTTTCCAAAATCTCAAACTGTCCCTGGGGTTACACAGCCCAGTGACGATAGGAATCTTTGAAACAGGCTCCAGCTTTTCCTGTGTTACCCGTTATACCTGGGGGCCATTTTTCTTCTTTGGTCATTGTAACGTAAATACAGTTCAAAACAATATCAGACCAATCTGTTAGAGGGAAACATTTTCCTAGTTTATAGAAATCACTGAATAGCTTAGCACTAAAATACATTAAAGACCTCTTGTCGTTCTATCAACCTTCCATACCACTCAGGTCTTCTGGTTCAAGTCTACTCTGTATCCCCAGAGTAAGAACCAAACATGGAGACACAGCGTTCAGTTTTTATGCTCCTCTAATCTGGAACAAACTTCCAGAAAACTGGAGAACTGCTGAAACACTGAGTTCCTTTAAACCAGTGTTTCTCAAACCTTTTTTTATCATTCCCCACTTTGGACAAAGGAGCATACACAAGCCCCCCATGCTTTTATCGCCCCAACAGAATGGTGACCACGTCTGATTTTTAAAGTGTTTTATTTATTTAAATAGCCGAGTTAGTCTACAAGTTTTTAAGGGTATAAATTAGTTGGAAAAGGGGGTTGCGCACTGGTATAAAACCGGCTCAGAAATATATGCTGTCAGTAGTTGCTACATGTAGAACTTCAGCTCACAGTTGGAGAAAATAAAAGTTGTAGTTTTATCAATTTACAAAGCTTTCAAAAGTACAAAATAAAAAAAGAAAGTATAATAAAATAAATAAAGAGCAAGATACTCATCCCTGTATTTCCTCCTTGGTTGACTGTGTGACTTCTCTGACTCTGAAACGTTCCCTGATCTTTTTAGATATTTGTACATTTTGTAGATGGAATCTCTGATAATGCGGCTACTTCAGCTTGTTTTGTTCTGCTCCGATATATTCTGACGTCAAACTCCCAGCCCGATGTTCCAGGTCCTGGTTCTGTTTACAATGATGATCACAATTGCTAATTTATTTGAGTGTGTTTAAATTTGTGAGAGGGGGGGGGGGGGCTGGTTGATTTAATTTACAGTGCAGTGAAACATTCACAACGACAGAATCTAGGGGGGAAAAACTATTTTAATCCCATTGATGTCACTGATGTCACGCCCCACCTGCAATACCTCTGCGCCCCACTAGTGGGGCTCGCCCCATAGTTTGAGAAGCACTGCTTTAAATCAAGGCTAAAAAACATATCTTTTAAAAGTTACCTTTGATTAACAGTCACTGGAACATAGATTAATTCTAATCTAGACTCAAGCTTTTCATTAGTTCTCTTTGTTTTGCCACTGTAATGTATGTTTTTCGTCAGTTTATTGTGTTATGGTTTTTGTCATGTACAGCATTTTTTTTCGGAGGCAGTGTATGCACTCTCAGTAATCTACTGGATATCTATATGCAGTAGATTATATATGGTGCACTGGATAGCAGTGGCTGAAGTTCATGCATCGATTAGTTTGCCTTGTTGGTTTCCACAGTAAATGTGCATTATTTGATTGTGAGAGATTTAGAGATATTCACTTTATGCAACACTCATCCATAGGAAAAAGGAAATTTCACAGCACTTGTGAGAAAAAGACGATGATCGGATCATTTCAGAATGTATCCTTTAATCCAAACAAGTTAACAAGGTTCTGTTCGTTTAATCTTGAACAAATGAACAGCTTTATAAAAAAAGTTTTAAAAAAAGAGACCAACTCAGCTTTTCTGCAGCCTTGGAAAGGCCAAAGGTGCAGCCACAGCTGCTGATGCAAGACTGAACCCAATCTTGTAAGGGAATGATAGATGTGGGGTGCAACCAGTGAGGTAAGGGGGGTAGCAGAGGCTTAAATGAAGAAGCTGTAGAATTTACAGGTGAAATGTGCGCCGTTTGGGCTCCTGCAGGTTCAGGATCAGACTACTGCAGCAAACCAAGGGCGTTGAGATTAAAGGCTGAAACCAGTAGAAATATTCACATGGCCAAAGATTAGACTTTGTGTTTTAAGAGATTTGTTTTAGTAAGTTATGTCTGATCAAAGTTTTCCGTAAACACTCAGATCGACTCAAGATCTCAGGGAACATTAAAACTTAAAGAGTCATTATACACCACCACAGATACAGTTCAGTGGTGTACTTAATTTTGCATCCACAGATAAAAACTGACAAAGAAAACAACAACGGTGGGATGAAAAACAGGTTTTCTGATCAGGTACAATATGCCTTATTTCAGTGTTTTATAACTCTGCTCCTCTTGCCCTGCATGTTTTAGATGCTTCCCCCTTCTTCAGCACACCTGATTTCATTTGATGGCTAATTAGCAGGCTTCTGCTGAACTGCAGTCATCTGAAGCAGGTGAGCTAAAGTAGAGAAACATCTAAAACATGCAGGACAGTGTGCCTCGAGGATCAGGGTTGGGAAACTGCCTTATCTGATTGCATGTCCATGCGAGAACCATATTTTCAGATGTTAGATTTCATCTTAATTTAAGAAGAATAAAACTGCAAAACTTAAGATTCCTAGAATTCAAAGTACCAGTAAATTTTGGGGGGAGTTTTAAAACAATATAGGCCCACTATAAAATGTATGGATATAGGCAGATATAAAGTCTCATACGACTCTTGGCAGCTATTTTTGCATTGGTCACCCTGTAAATATGAAATCGGCTAAAACCACAGGACAGAAAAACATGATGGATGGATGGATGGATGGATGGATGGAGTGTTCAGTTTAGACAAAACTATTTTTGAAAATTTGGGAATATTTATTATTTAGACCAGTGTTTTCAACCGTGGTCCACAAGGCCTACAGCCCTGAATGTTTTAGATGTTTCCCTAATTCAATACACCTGATTTCAGTTGATGGCTAGTGAACAGGCTGTTGTTGAACTGGAATCATCTGAATCAGGTGTCTTTCAGCAGGGAAACATCTAAAGCACGCAGGGCAGTGTGCTTTGAGGACCAGGGTTGGGAAACACTGATGAAGACATTCTTATTCACTCCTTGAAAATACTGGAATGAAATTCCATACTTTTCCAGAACACGTAGGCCCACAGAAAGCAAATGAAAAAAATAATTGACCTGGAGATGATATTTCTGCGATGAAAAACTATATTTTAACAGTCTTTGTAGCTTTAAAACAATTGAAGACCAAATTGTTGGATTAGCAGATGCTAACAATCAGACTATATGAAGAAAAGCCCGTCTCTCCATTGGAGTCGAGCCTGTTTACATATTAACAGGCGACCGCCGTCTAGGTCTGCTGCGACTCATCGGAACAATGTGCGACGCCGCCGGCAATGATTACAGACATGATACCTGTTGCCTAAGCTGCTCCGCTGTCAACCGCGTTCCACTTTAGGATGTCTGGAGTGGGGCTCGTGCAGCCATCTCTCGCTCTCTCTCTCACTCTCTCTCTCACTCACACACAGACACACACACACAACATAGCTGAAAAGATGGCAGCCTCAATGGGGACAAAAATGGCTGATAATCTGCTGACAGGGCTGTTGGCTGCAGCATTCAGCACCACTACACGGGAACAATGACGGACGACTGAGGAAGATCACACGTGTGTTTGTATGTGTGTCGTTGTGCAGCCCAACCTTTGACTGGCCACCTGCATTGTGTGGACATTTTGCCCGGCCCACATAATGTTTAACAGGCAACTGAGCTCTACCAGTTAGGTTTAAAGGTATGGTGTGAATTAGGTTTAGGTTAGGGTTAGGCCTGTGAAACTAATTTTAGGGTTAGGGAAAAGTGTCTGGGTTAGGGTTAGTAAAATCAATGGAAGTCAATATAATGTCCACACAAGTATAGCAAGACAAGTATGTGTGTGTATTTGCATAAAATATAGATGACCCTGGGTCTCATGATTTTTGACTCCGAGCTGATTTTTATTCCTCACATAAAAAATATTACTAAAATAGGTTTTTATCAACTAAAGAACATCGCCAGAGTCCGCCCCATTCTCTCTCGGGCCAACACGGAGACACTGATGCATGCTTTTATCTCCAGTAGAATTGATTACTGTAATGCCCTGCTTTCTGGTCTTCCCAAAAAGAGTATATCAGGTTTACAACTACTACAGAATTCAGCAGCACGTGTCCTGATGAAGACCAGGAGGCGGGAGCACATTACACCAGTCTTAGAATCATTGCATTGGCTCTCCGTACATTTCAGGATCGATTTTAAGGTTCTTTTAATGGTTTTTAAGTGTCTTAATGGTCTTGGGCCTTCTTATCTCTCTGAACTGCTTTTACCATATAAACCTTCGCGGTCTCTGCGCTCCTCTGGCAGCCGTCTCCTTGTCACCCGTCTCCTTGTCACCCCAAAAGTCAGGACACACAAGCATGGCGAGGCGTCTTTCCAGTTTTATGGCCCTGACCTCAGGAACAGGCTGCCAGACGACCTCAGGGCTGCAGAGAACGTTCATGTTTTTAAGAGCAGGCTCAAGACTCACCTTTTTAGCCTAGCTTTTAACTGATTATTATTTATTACTGTTTGCTTAATTGCTCTGCATGTTTTATATGATTATATTTTTATCAGTTTTACTATTTAATCTTAGCACATTAATTTACTGTTTATTTTTATACTTTAATTTATCTTAATCCCCGTTCCAGTGTTTCCTCTGTGGGACCCCTCTGCCCCGGGAGTGGTGGTCGGCTGTGGCTCCCTGGGTGCTCTCCAGGTGGAGCTTGGGTGGAGGTGGGGGTCTTGGCCTTGCCTCCACTGGGTGCCCTGTGTCGGTGCCTCGGCTGCTGCTGTTGATGTACCGCTGCCGGGGCAGATGGCTCCTCTGATGGCGTTTCCTTGCATGGTTCATCTACACTCTGCCCAATGTCCTTTTTTACTTTTTCTTTTAACTGTGTGTGTGCATGGGAGTTGGGTTGGGGGGAGGGGGGTATAACTGTGACCATGCTTTTAAATCTGTGGGGGAGGGAAGGGAAGGTGGTTTACGTGGGGTCATTTTAATCTGTAAAGCACTTTGTGATGCAACTTCTTGTATTAAAAGCGCATTATAAATAAAGTTTGATTTGATTTGATGTAAGCAATGCTTCTCTTTTTGTTTTTGTACACACACAGACATCCACAGCCTCTGCAGCCATGAAGCACATAAAAAGACAAAGCATGTGAATGTCTGATTTCCATGTACGTTCACCCTCCGCTTGTTTAATAGCTTTCCACTCACTGTGTGTCGTCTATTTGCCTTTTTTTTTCCTGCAGGCGTACAAGTAAGCATAAGGCTGAACTGCTGTCCAAACGGCTTCTCATAAATGCGGAGGCCTGCTGAGCCGCTAATCGAGTCACTGGCACGTTCACCGGTGTTCTGATCCGTCTGAGGGGAACAAGAGCTGGTGGAGCAGCAGAAAGCCGACGCATCGGCTGCCGACAAAAGCACAAAAACACCGAAGCTCATCAGGAAGAGGAGAGCAGGGGACAGTCGCACACACAAATCTGCTTATTAGGCCAAAACTGCCTGCAGTTCTTCTTTGATGACACTAGAGGGCTCTCTGTTTTCACAGAATGAGACGTGACCCCAGGCTGATGAGACGCACATATTGGCAAGCTGTGGGGTTGATTATTTAGAACAGACATAGTAGCAAAAAGAGGAGATGGGAGTTGAAGTAAAGCTCAAGATAGCTTCAGAAGATCTTTTTAACTCCGAATCCAATCAGACACTTCTGCATATGTGTGACTTCCTGTCCAAGTTACCATCGGTAACAGTTCCCTCACCTGCAGTCAAAGGATGTTATTTTGCAGCGAGTTTCTAGAAAGTAGGGATGCAAAAAAAAATGGAAATATACATCAAGGTCTGCAATACTAACACCTCAAAGTCACATTTCAGATTGCAATAAGTTTTACAAATAATCTAAGAGTCATGAACTGTAACATTCAGCCTGTTGTATGGATTTGAGGAAGCTTTAGGATATTTAGACAGTGCTGCAGCACCGGGGATGGGTTGGTTCTCGTTTATTCTGGGTCTCAGAGGTTTTAGGAAATTGTCCCGGCAGAAACTTTAACCTCTCATTAGAATCCCACTTGGAAATGTCCAGATTGTTTTGTTTTAAGGCCTGGATCATGCTTTTTAAATGGAAACACTCTCCATTCATGGCTCACAATTGACATTAGCTCTAAACTGCATAACGTGGTGATGGTGCTGAAAGACTCTTTTTCTCAGACCCAATAAATCAGTTCATGACAGGAGAGAAAGATTTCAGATCTGACATAATGGCTGGGTGAAAGGTTTGTGTGTTGTGTGCGCATGTTTGGGAACAGCGGGGAGGAAAAGGTCCGGAGCTGATGAGTGAGGTGAAGACAGGAGTCCTTTCTCATCTGGCACATGGATCTCAAAGATTCCCTCCAGCTCCTGTTGACGGCCCGTATTATCCTGTTGTGTGTCCCGTTTTATCTCATTTCATTATGCGACTCCATCACACACACTTGCACTCTCTCACACACACCGTTGTTATGACTACTAACAAAAGAAAGAAGAAAAAAAAAAGAGAAAGGTAAAGGACGATTCACACGAATCCTCTCTGTTTACAGACTGCCGGGAAAAACATTTTTCCGATGATTGTCCGATGCGGCTGTGTTTCTAGCTTCCAGATCTGTCGTCCTGGACGATCGGAGCTCCCTTAGCAACAAGCACCGAGAAACCGCGTTCAGTTTAGACCCAAAAAGGAGCTTCCAGCATTGTATTTCTGACACCAAGGTAAAGAAAACAATCAGGCAGTGATTGTGAGGGGAAGCATCAGAATGGTTCATTAGGTATACAGTGTCTGATCTACACTCTTTAATCTGTGTTTACAGACACTTTGACTCCAGTTTTCTCAATAAAAAGTTTCAAAAAATAATTAATATCCTGTAATATTGACACTGTTAGACAATCACTAATTAAACAGAGGCACCAGGTTGACTTTAAAGACCTTCATGACAAACTTAATGACATTGCTGCAGTAGAGGCCCTAATCGTATTCAGAGTGGTCCAATCACTGGACTGATTGTTTCTCTCAAGTAAAATATGATGCTAAATGACCTTTTAAGCTATGAAGGCCACTCACTGGCGAAGCAGACATCATTATCGAACACTTGTGAAGGCACTGATAGAAATCAATCCTAACTGCATTAAACCCTAAAGGGCAAAAAAAAAAAAACTGTAGATAAAAGCTATAGAGTCCCCTCTGAATTTCAAGGCTGTTTCTGCGGCTTCATGCGGACCACATTCCGCTCGCTTGTACTTACTGCGGCACTTGGCGCAGCGTCCCTTGTCGTACTCCAGCAGGTCCAGGGTCCGTCTGCGCACGCCAACCGACCGCCTCGGCCCGCTCTCCCTCAGTCGTGCGGCCTCCTCTTTAGCGTATACCCCAAGTTCCTGGGTGTAGCGCCCATACATCTGCGGAGGAGGAAAGTGACACATTTAGCCCTCGGGTGAACAGACGCATAAGGAAATACCGTGTGGATGTGACGTTCACGGAAGACCTCTAACTGTCGGGACCATATGGGCCTCATATATTAACAATAACTAAGATGCGAGGCCTTTAAACATTTACTGTAGAGTTGCATTAGGAAAAAAAACATTTTTAACATGGATCTTCTTTTAAAACATTACTCTGACCATTTTTACAGACCGGGCGCCCAGACTAAAGCCATACATCATCATCAATACATTATTTGAAAGCTTGTGATTCCAATGATGTATGCCAATCGATAGCCTGTTTCAAAAGACACACCGTGGTAGCATGTCAGGGTAAAACCGCCGCCACGGTGTGTCCCTTGAATGCGCCGTGGCAGCATGGCGCGGCGAGAATATTGCGCCATTCGTGCCGGACTTGACCACTTATGCATGACCAAAGTCTCCCTGATGCCGCTCCCGCTTTGCGGCAAAGTGGCGTCATTGTTTTTAGAAGCAGGCCAAGAATACCATTCTACCAAAGACAATAAACGCTTTTGTTAAACCACACAGAAAGCAAGATAATGAGCAACTCACCGTTCGAAGTCACATACTGACATAACAAAGCTATTTTGAACAAAAACAGTCTTATGTCCAAATAACGTACTCCAATAAAATACATAGTCCACAACAAGTCTTATGTCCACAATACAACATAATCTGCCACTCAAAACCGTGGTACATTTCCTCTTGCCTTCGTCATAGTGCTAGATAATTATCGGTGGTGGCAGCATCATGCTGTGGGGAGTTCATGTGAACCAACTATAAAACTAATAGTTTACATATAACTGGCATAGGTAACTTCACACCACTATTCTTGTAACGAGCAGACCAAAGCATGTTGGGAAAAAACAGGTTCTTGGAATTCAGAGTCCCTATTGCCCGACAAAAGAAACTGGTTGGATAACATGCGGGAAGATACACGTTCGTGCGTCCGCCCACAAACACAAACACGGAGCTGCACCTTTTAACAGTGTCTGCAGTGTACAACGATCACCGCGCTATTTTTAGGCACACTCTCACACAAACCAGCATATACTCGCCCAGAGGTTATGTTAACAATGAAGCCGGATGGTTCACCGTAGTTTAATGAGGGTCAATGATTACAACAGGGTGGTTGAGCAAGGCAGTGATTTAAACCGCGGAACTGACAGTGGAAACAGGGAATGAAGGACGTTTAGGGAAAACACAGGCTGGACAAAGCACATCACAAAACTGAGTTTAGCCAAGTTGAGAAAAGTTCGACCGCTGCCATTCCCCCATAGCTGCAAGCGCATCTTGAGCAAGTCCTGTCCATATTGAGCATGCTTGGTATTTGTAAAGGCTCTCCAAATGTGTCACTAAGGTCAATGAAGTCCCAGCCGTCTCAGGCACTGCAGCTAAAAATTAGCATAAACACTGACTTTAAACAATGGATCGGATGTCAAACGTTAATGACAATCATTACAAAAGCGATACTTTATCAAAGAAAATAAATAAATTTTTTAAAAAAGGGCTCAACATCCGGACCGAAGACATGTCTACGCTTCTGTTCTAAATGTCGCAAAGTGTCTGAATTATGGAATAGTGCTTTATGAATACATGCATGGACATCTATGTAGGGTTTTATGAATGCAGTAAGATTCAAAGCTGGCAGTGCCTTCACAGAGCCGCACATTTTAACATGTGTGAAACGTGCACGTTTAGACAATCTTCTATCCAACATTCACTGGACTCTGACCCATTTTGACATGTTTTGCTACCATCATGCAGCCGTTCAGAACATGTATCAACAATCCGATATTGTGAATCAATCACACCAAACCAACCAAAAGGGTGTTGGTTTGCTTCCTGAAAAAAAGTGGTGGGCGGGAACTTCATAAGCCACGTCCGATATGTATGCAATGTTTACCCAGGCAGACAGACCATCACCCCTCCACCACCATGCTCAGCTGTTGGCTTGAGGTGTTTGTGCTTATATGCTTTGGTTGGTTGTCTCCACACAAGCTGCTGGAATATTTTTGGCTTATTCAAACGCAACTTTACGAATGTCGCACATGCTGCCATGTTCTATGAGCCAACCACGGTTATTTGAAGAAAACTGGCAACTGTCCTAAATATCTCCCACTCTTTAATTATCTTTGCCAAAGGAGTTTAGATTAGTTTAGATCTTTTTTTTTAAATACTGTCCTGATTTGAAAATCTGTAGAAACTAAAAGGAGCCCATGACTCTACATACAGGACTACAGACAATAATAATGTAGACTGTGGAAAAAAAATGTGTTACCCTGTGGTAAAACTCCATTTATTTCAATGCAACAAATAAACAAAATCAACAAACTTCCAACATGTAACAGGCCTCTTGATGCCTTTTCAATCTCAATAGAGAAGATTGATGGACGACGAGGAGTCCGTATACCTTGCTGGATCCAGGTCCAAGCCCAATGAGGGAGAAATGGTAAACAGAGGGACAGATTTGGGGAGCAATTTGGGGTTTCTGGCATCGAACAACAAACCGCTGCTCGTGCAAAGATGGCATTCTGCATGGCATTCTCAGCCACATCCATGATCGTCAACCCTAAGTTTCAATTAAACGAGTGGACTTCAAAGGCGACGGAAACTCCAAGGTCCCAAAAGACGAGGGGCAAAAAATAGGCATTCTCTGATGCACCCCCTCTGAAATCTGCATCTGAGGGGAGGAGGAAAACAAACAGACCCATCCAAAACAAAGACATTACTGCTCAAAAGCCTGTCATTATGCTGAGCATAGTCAGGAAAGGCCACATTGGGCGAGCAAGCCTGCTTTAGTGAATTGATCCCAGATGAAGGGGTTCTCCTGCACTCAGTGTCCTCATTGTGCGGACGGGAGCGAGGGCACGGAAGACCAATGGTAAACAAAAGGCTCTAGAGCAAGCGGCCCATATATAGAGGCTACAGTCCTTGACATAGCCATCCTGGGTTCAATTCCTGAGCTTGAGACATTTGCTGCATGTCCTTCCCCTTTTTCTCCTGTCTAATTACAGTCAATAAAGCTCGCTGGTGCAAACAAAATCTTGAAAAGTAATCAAAAGGTTACTGCACAGCAATGATTTTGTCTAAACAAATGAAAATTAAGCAAAACGGGTTTCAAAAGGCTGACAATAACTCAAACTAAATGACATTTCCAACGTAATAATACATCCGACATTAGGCAAGCCCAAGGGAAAGATTCGTCCAGTCTGATCGCCTTTAGTACCACAGCTTTATTTAGACAAAAATCTGAAACAAACGTCTTTAATATGATCTAATTCGTTGGGTTTAAAACATAAAAGCACCAATAAGATAATTATCTAGCACTGCTAAAATAATTGATTTATATTATTAGAGCACATTTAAATACATAAGTTGACCAAAGTGAATCACTTTGATATTAGCTTAATTTGCCTTTACATCAGTTTAAGTGACCTAAAGGCAAATTAAGCTAATAAATGAAAACGTTACTTAATTAAACTAATTAATAAGAAGTTTTACACAGCATCAAACTTAATAAAATATGCATATCGTACTCAACCAGAGCAGCAAGCATGTCTAAAGAGAAAGGTTCAATTATCAATGTTGAGTATGAGTGACTCAAAAAATATTTTGTCAGTCCATGAAGGCTCTTAAAATATTAGGATTGGATACCAAAACTTGGCATCTCTTAGTACCAACCGAAAACAATCAGTAGGTACTGATACCGAAAAATAATAATAATCTTTTTTCTGTGTTGAATTTTTGTACTTTCCCAACAAAATGTCCCCTTTAAAGAGACGCTCAGCTCGGTTTCAAGCGTCATGTGATTGGGGGATGCTGCTCTCTCACTCACATACCTCTCGATTACAACAATACTTCTTCGCTTGGTTGGCTAGCGTAACAAGAGTTCGCGTGGCGGACTAAAAGAATGTCGAAAACATCAAAGGTATGGCCACATTTTGTGAAAGTAAATGGCAACAGAGCTAAATGTAACAGCTGTGATAAGATTTGACGCTAAATATGGAAAATCTTAATCTTAAAATTACAGGTACCAAAAAAAGTATCGTTCAGGTACTGGTATCAAAAACCAGGTATCATTACAGTACAGGTGTGGTAAAAAAAAAAAAAAATTCAAAAAAAAAAAGGTACCCAACCCTATAAAATACTAGAAACATGTTTTAATGTTTTTCTGAAATGCTCAGAAGCTATTGCATTCAACTGCTGTAATGTTCATTCAGTTCAAGTAAGAAGACGAGTTGGTGGATTTTCAGGAACTTGCAGGAGATCAAGTAGGGATACAAAGCGTTTGTCACCCAGGAATGAAGGGAAATGTGCCTTTCCAAGGCCGTCACCTCAGAAACTGACCTTACCTGACCTGACCAAAACCTCTACTTTATTGAGCAAAAATGAGAGTGATAGGTGGCGCTCTTTTAGTTTTCCAAACCATGACTGTCCACGTTCAACAGGAAATATTTCCAAACCTTAGACTGATCCTTTTGGAAGTTAGCAGAATGTTTTAAAGCCAGCTGAGCAGCAGTGCTAAGCAACAGATAGGAAGGGACAGTGCTGCATTATTCTGTGTTCTTACTTTATTTTATATAGCCAGAGAAATGCCACCAAATCCTACACAGTCCATCTGGCAGCCTATTAAAGCTGCTATACCGAATCTGCAGAAAAAGCTACCTAGTCACAGAACTCTCACCCCTACCGTTGGCTATCATCTCTTAGGCCACGCCTCCCTGATATGGGAACTCGCATTGCCATAGTAAACGAGAGAGCGCAAAACACCAGTCGCAGTTTTCTTGAAGTAATATGGCGGAATCACCTCTAAGTGAAAAAATAATAATATATACACAAATAACTAACATTCATTTTGGTAGCAGCCGGTTGTTTCCCCTTCTCTGGCATTATTGAGCGGAGAACCTCTCACGCCAGTCCTGTTCTGTTGGAAAATGCAGGAGCGTGTAATGAGTGGAGGACCCAGGTAGACGGGGTTGTCCGGTGAGACAGACAACCGGATGGTCCAATCGTTGGTTCCGCACCGAGCCATGTTAGAGGCTGAGGTTTTTAGGCAAATGCAACAGAATTATTTTTTGTTTCGTTTTCTTTTTTTCTTTAATCTCCACAAAATATTCATAGCTACACTATCTTAGAACATTGTTTAGAGGCATGAAAAGAAAAAAATTTATAAGCTGGCTTGTTTTGCAGATTCTGGACAGCTTTAAAAGGACTTTAAAGTGTTGTGACGGTACGATGGAAAACTTTAGCAGGTTTAAAACCTTAGCAGTAACCACACCCCAAGTCCATATAATACAAGTACTCATATTTAAGTTCTTATGGGTCACCTATCCCAGAGCGGTAAAGTTAGGTCCATAATTTCCAAACCTACCAAGTGGCCATAACGACTTAGTGTGTCTACTACCAAAAACGAAAAAAAAAGACAACCGAGTGGGTTTTCTTCTGCTTTCTGAAGACACCAGTTAATAGATCTAGTAGTTTCGACACATCTTTGTACCAAATTAACATGAGGCCATCAAAACTGAGCAGAACAAGTGGTTTTCTCTTGTTGTCTTGCACATAATTGCGTGAGGTTCAAAACCCATTACAAACAAGCCAGCCCCAGCAAAGAGGAGACCCCCAAATGAGCAGGGTATAAATGAATAGCACAAGTGATCTGACGGCTGGCTGCAGTCCATCGAGTCAAGCCCAAGTGACCGCTGGACTTCAGTGCGGTACAGCTCACTTTGGCGAATGAGTGTGTATGTGCGAGCTCTGCTGTGGGTATAGGAGCAGCGCTCTGAAAGCAGAGACAGAAAGCAGATAAGCTGGTATTCTGTCCCGATAGCTGAGCTTCCTTTGACAAACATGGATCCATACAATAACAGGGAGAGGTAAGAATGCAAGTGTGTCAGCATATTTGTGTGCAGAGGAAGGAAGGAGTAGATTTTTAAGGAACCGTTGTAAGAGGGGACCAATGAGAAAGGAAAAAAGGTCGGAGAAAAAAGGTAAAAGCCAACTTCACTGGGAAAATACAAGATTTTTTTTCACATTAAAAAGTAACGGTATTTAGTCTTTGAGCTCATGGTAATCCATGAGATATCTTTAACAATAAAGTAGGGCTGTCAAAATTAATGCATTAATGCGGGTTGATTAATTTGTGGAATAAATGCCACAAATTTTTTTAACGCAATTAACGCATGCACAGAATGACCTGCCCTGTTTACCCCACAATTAAACCCGCGCTGCTTTCAGTGCTCGCTTGTCACGTAAACAGCATGACAACTGTTTTATAGCTGCAAATAATAACAGTGGGAACCAGGGAGTAATGTAAAGGTTCATGTTGATAAATAAATAATCCCTCTATTAGTCAGAAAATTTCAATTAAAAAATACTTAATTCCCCCCAGAGAGAAATTAAGTGTTTTTGTAGCTCATATTATTTAATTTTTCAAGGAGCTATTGTAGCTCGTGATGGCTGTAAGCAGGAATGATCTCGTGTAGCAGTCTGTGTCGCAGCAAAACTGAAGAAGCCTCTGACCGAAGACACCGTTGTTGTTGTTGTATAGTCCCATGAAGAGGATGCTCAGGGTTGTCCAAAATTGAATAAGAAAGTGTCAGCTTTACCTTCAGAAAATGTTAACCAGTTAGTTTGCCTTAGAAACTGGCTAAAAGATTAATAGGTAAAAAGCTCCACGTGTAAATGTGATTGTGGAATTCAAAAGAAAAGTTCCATGCATCTCTCCTGTATTTCCTTAAAAATAAGAGCAACAGCTTCCGGTTTTGTCCTTTATTTACACCAAAAATGTTACTTTTTCGGTCATATTTGGGAATGTTAATTAATCGTGATTAATTTACAGCTACCCTGTGATTAATTAGATTAAAATTTTTAATCGTTTGACAGTCCTACAAAAAAGACATCTGGACCTACTTTCTTGGTTTACAACTGTGGTCTTTAGGAAATTCGGATGCTTTCTATTCAATAACCCAGACTTTTGAGAATACTTCATTGATCTGCAGGACGTAGCAATGATACTAGGGGTGTGCCGATTCACCATAAATCGATTCATTGTGATGTGAAACGTGCAAAATCGATAGAGATTTAAAAGTTTTCAAAACTCGATTATTTTTAATAAAAATTAAGTGAGAACATAAAAGCCCGGCGTGCCGCACGGACATTTTTAGGGTACAGACAGGCGGAAACATCATGGCTGCAGCTAGTGTTTCAGCCATGCACCGCGAAATTGACAAAATACAGCAAATATTTTGAGCTTTAGTTGTGAAATAAGCATCTTTGTTGTTGAGTATCATGTTAGCAGCAACATCTTTTCCCCGGACGCGTCCTCTTTTTCCAGGCTGTCCAGGGCGCCCTCCAAAAGGGGTAAGAGTATTCTATGAGCTGCACTTCTAGTTAAAAGCTGTCCAGCTGAATCAAAAGTCGCTCTCTGTCGACCATTGCTCATTGAGTGGATGTGTGTTTAAAAGCAAATAAACTGTCGTGGACCAGAGACTTCACTGCACTGGAAGGCAGACCTGCCACAAAAGGTCTGCACCCCCTGCGGTCCTGGTGGGGAATTGCTTTACAACACTGACACACCAACGGAGAAGTATAAAAGCATTAAGTCTCTGTCGATAGATGTGTGTGTGGATGCAAACTCGCTGACGAAGAAGTATAAACTAGGCTTTAATGGGTTCATTGACCATCCTGAGATTCTGTCCGTACTTGCTCGGTCAGCTGGCTGCCTCTACACACGGACGGTTTAACCTGGTCTCTATTAGATAAAGAAATAATTCAATAGTCCTGTAGTGTAGACCATGTTAAAGTATGACAGAAGTGCTTTGAATACTGACATAAACCCCCTTTTCCTTCTGTGTGCACATTTTGGGGTGAATTTTTAGATAGAAGGTTTGCGTCCTAGTGAAGAGGAGAACCCTGGCAGGAAAAATGGGTAGACTTCTACAGTGAAACAGAACGCGAACAGCAGTGTGGATATACGATAGAGATTATGTGATTAACAGATTTTAGAAAAATGACACTAAAAAGCACACCTTTGGATCAGATCTTCAGCCAGAGATCTTGCTGCCTGCTGCGCCCCCTGCAGGCCCGGAGTGTTGGCAGACTGATTTCTAACTAAATTTACAGGTGATCTGTTTGATTGCCTATTGTTTTTTTATCCACTGCTTAGGTTCTTTGTTCCATGCTGCAAATTCAAGGGGGTAAAAACAGTTATCTATGAGAAGGCCTCAAAATATAGACTGTAATGCCATTTAACCCCAAAATAGTGTTCTTTTAGGAGGTCTTAACGGCACTAAAACATGGATATGGCCCAACACTACGATATGATCAGAGGTCTCACTAGACATTTTTGTTGTCCGTCATTTTGACCTTAGGGGTAAAAAAAACAAACTCAATCATAATATGTTTAAAAGAACATATTCAATAGTATAATTTTTTATTCATTTTAATCAATATACAATCTAAACAAGCTGAACAGAGAACTACATCTAGGGTCGGCTATGGCTCAGTGGTAGAGTTGTCGGCCAGCAACCCGGAAATCGTAGGTCCGATTCCTGCTTCCGTTGTGTCCTTGAGCAAGACACTTTACCTATCTTGCCTACTGCTGTTGGCAGCCTCGCTTCTGTCTACAATCGTAGCTTGCTTCCACCAGTGTGTAAATGTGAGAGATTGCTGTGGAGGATATTGTCATGAGGCTTTAGATTTTTGCCACAGACAGAAAACTTCTCATTTGGGCTTAGATGTTGTTCTGGAGGTTGAATCCGAACACCGCTGCCACACTGGAGACTGGAATTACAAGCGCCTCTTCAGCCAAAGTTTTGAAATCTGGAAACATGTCCCTAGTTGAGGTGAACAGAAGTTGTAAAAAAAGACTCTCTGAACCAGCAGTTTCCTGACCTGCAAGCTATTACTTCAGCGGAACGTTCTCCTGCAGCATACAGCACCTCTGCAACGGTGGTTTGCACGAAACCGGGATCTTTGGAGTCTGTGTGCAGCCGCATCAGTCGCAGTCGTGCTCGCAGCCTCTGTAACTCTTTAACGCGCTGTCAGCTCCCGGTTCGCGAGATGTATTGAGTGCAGGGTCAAGGTCTGAGATGATGCTCAGATGCTCTCATGAGAATCTTTTCTTTTGATTATTCAGCTACCTTTACTCCATGCGTAAAATTGAAAACGTCTGCGGGTCTGCATCGAGCTGTCAAGGGTGTGAATGGTAATCTGTCTAAATGACAGATGACCCTCAGATTGTTCAGTCACTGTCCTAACAATTAAAAAAACGGTCAAATATTCTGATAACGCGACCCTTGCATGTGACTTTTTTTCAGTTCCGTTCAATTAACTAATACAGTAGATCTAAAGAACCATCTGACTGAAACACACTGCTAAGTTACTTTGCTGAAAAGATGATGCTTTGAGTCTTTTCTAGCTCTAGAAGCTCCAGAAGGCTTTCCTAAACAGAACCACCAGTCTTTAATCCACTTGTTGAGCTTTTCTAAGTTAATACCGCTGATAACCCTACTGATGACTGCAGATGAGACTGCACTCACCTAAACAGACTTGCAACATCCTGCTGCAAATACTTAAGAATATCAGAATTTTTAACCAGCATTCAGCAGCTTGTTTTATGTTTTATATTATGAAAAAAAAACAACAACTCAGATATCTGAATGAGAAATTTGTACAAGGCCTACAGAAGTCCAGAAGATTTACTTCTTTCCAAATCCACAGTTGACTTGCCCTCTGACTTCCAGAGCTGCTGCGTGCATTGCTGGTTCTGCTTAATGCACATCCAAAAACAGAACTGCCCCAAGATCTGGGACCCAAATTTATTTTCACCTAGTTTTCAAAGATATTTATTTCCACTAACTGTTTCTAAAGCAGGACTGTACATGTTCCATTGAAAAAGAGGGGAACAACATCCCAAAGAAGTTGGGAGAACAAGTGGAATGAAAAAGATTTACAGTAAGTAACAGTTTCCCATTCCTCCAGAGGGGTACCCCAGGGGGCACAGCAAAAGTCTTGTGTGCCTGTGCCAGGCTGCCATGCCAACGTCTGGGCGTCTCTCACACCGATTTAGAGCAGCGCGGACAGAAGGAAGAAAAGGAGGAAGGACATCTGACAAATGGACAAGCAAGCTGCTGGAGGTGTATGGCAGCCATGGAAGGACGGCAAAGAAAAGGTAAAGGAAGTAAGAAGTGCTGGGTGGACGTGTGTGAAAGTGGAGCTGCGATATTTGGCACCATGTGCAGAATCCACTCTACAGTGTGAGCTGAATTTAGAGCGTAAATGTGCAACAGTAAGAGCAGGAAAACAGAAGGAGCAGGGACTGAAAGCACAGCTTGGCACACTGAGTGATGGGTTGGTGATTAATGACCCAGGCCTCACCTGTCTGACGCAAGTCTTCATTAGAGTGCTACCAAAAGCATGTTGCAGCAATCTATTTAATTATTTCTGCTCCAGCTGTCCTAATATGCTTTTGTTTCTGCTATATGGCTATATGTATTCCATCTAATAAGCTAGCGTTTCCCCACAAATGGGGAAGCAAATGAAGCACAAACACAAAACAACTGTGTCCCTTCGGCTCTCTTTGTCTGCGTCTCTGGCACCAGGAGCCTCAAAATGTGCAGCTGCACATTGGCATTAATGCCACGTCTTAAGCAGGGCAACAAAAAAAAACCCCGCCAGAGTCACTGCAAAGCCTAGATATTCACCTGTGGAGTGGAGAGCATGTGAGCGGCAGGAGCACTCTCCTGTTGTCCCATTAGGAAAACCCATATTGACTTGGGCACATCCTGCTCTACTGGCAAAGTGTACACCAACTCCTTCCAAGTGGTTCACTTTTACCCACCTTTGTCCCTCCTTCCAAAAAAGGTCCTGGCAACTTTTGTAAGCCGGGACTGATTTGTTATTGAAGCTGTCGCCAAATGAGTTTATTCAGATGGCTTTAAATTAGCCCCAGCATTATTAACACCAACTCTGACTGAGACAGAGAAAGAAAAATGGATTTGAATAGGACCAGTTTAATTTTCATGCAGCACACTTAGAGGACTTTGAGATAAGAGTTTTCTTATTAATTATCTATTAGGTATTTGAGCAGCGCCAAAGTATCTTTAAGATCTACTGTCACTATACCAACCCACCAGAACACTCAGGTCCTCTAATTCCAACATCCCTAGAATTAGAACCAAACATGGAGAAGCAGCTTTCAGTTTTTATGCTCCTCTAATCTGGAACAAACTTCCAGAAAACCGTAAAGCTGCTGGAACACAGAGTTCTTTTAAATAACGTCTAAAACCCATCTGTTTAGAGCTGCCCACAGGCCAAAAAAACATCACATTTTTGTAAAAATAATAAAATCACAAAAATATTACCTTGGGATGTATTTAACTTGGATCTAAATAAACTTAAGTATGCATTACTTTAAACAAATACAGTAGTTGCATTGATTTAGTTTTTTTTTGTAGATCCAACACTTGAAGGGAAAAAAAGAAAAACAAAGTGTTTATTCTTAGATCTTCCCTCCCCCATTCCAGTCCATTCTATCTCTCTGTTCTCCTTCAAATCTACCTCAGCACTGTGTTGGTAAATGCTTTCATTGTTCCTGGATGTGTGAGTAAAATGAACTGAGTTAATCTCATGTCGCGTGATGAAGCTAAGGAAGTTAGTCACCCAAAGAGAGCTAAAAGTTTTGAGCGTGTGTGTTTGTGTGTGTGTCATGCGCGCTTCTTGTTCGTGGACTTTTCTGGAAACCGATGCAGGCAACATCAACCCATGCAGTGTTTGGTTCCTTTTATTTTACTTATTTAGCCATTTATGATTTATTTTTACTTCAGTCGTGACGAAATACAATAACAAAAGTTTACAAAATTGTGAAAACTCAAACTGGAATCTTACATTTTCAAGAGATAAAGTTGCAAAAGCTGATTTTTGAAGTGATGTTGCTCTGATAAACTACAAAACTCAAAGGTTTAAGGCCACTTGAACAATGGCAGAAAATCCTATTTTGCATGGTTGGATATTAACAAGGTTCCAAGTACAGCTTCAACATGCAACAAGAAGAAATGGGAGTGAGACAAAATATTATTCGAGCATGTCATTTATTGAAAACAATGCTTAAACTTAAACAGGCTCTTTTACAGCTGATCAAAAGTTGAACACCACATGTCTTAAAAGGCCAAATCTGTGCAAAAATGTGGAATCATTAAAAACCAAACCGACTCTGTGGTCAGGACAAGCTTCTACCAGCTGCGTCTTTTGGTCAAGGTTAAACCGTTTTCAACGACCTAGAGAACGCCATTCATGTTTTTATCAGCTCCAGATTAGACTATTGCAATGCTCTCTATGTCAGTGTCTCCCAGTCCAGCCTAAATGCAGCAGCCTGTCTTCTAACACCTCACGACATGCGCATATTAACCCCGTTTTTTTATATTCCTTGCACTGGCTTCCTGATCGTTTTAGAACAGATTTTAAACTTTTACCGCTTGTCTTTTAATCTCTTTATGGCCTCCCTCCTCCTCATTTATCGGAACTTTTAAGTGTTTGTGTGCATGGCAGGTCCCTGAGGCCATCTAACCAGCTTTTATTGAAAGCTACTACTTTGAACCTTGTTAAGATACAACCATGCAAAATATGAGTTTTTTGTGTGTGTTGTGTTGTTCTCAGTCATCCACATTCCTCTATTGATTCAACGAGTCTGAGTTTCTCACCCTTCACATTGCGACTGTATTGGCTGTGGCTCCTTTGTCTCTAGCCCCTTTCAAACAGGCCATGAAAAACTGTAATTTTCCAGACTTCGTCTGTTTTGCTTTTGAGTCTGAAAGCAATCCTACCCTTTACATTGATGACGTATGAATGTCACGTGAACGGCAGTGCATAGGAACACGGCTTCTTCAGCTTCTTCATCGATATCTCTTAAGCGTTTCAATGTGCGCAAAACTGCACACATCACAAAGACGAGCACTGTGAGTAGATCTGCTGTTTCGTCGGCCATCTTTGCAATAATCAATTTTTTGGGGGAAATGACATGTACGCCCGCCGCACTAAGTTTACGTCATATCCACATACAACCTGGAAAAAAGTGGTGTATTTGAAAACACAACTCCGGTTAAAGACCGGATGGAATCGTCCGCAAATATTCCAGAACTTCTACTGTATCTGAAAACGGCTTCTAAGACATATGTGCCAATATCCACAAACAGCACAATGCAGCATCGGGAACGAGTGAGTGAGTTAAGAGTGAGATGATCATAATACCACTGCAAACAAGGGATATCAGCATTAATATCACTATCGCCCGATGTTGGTCTCTAGCATATCGCGTCGCTCCCATAAGTATACCTGGGTTGATATCAACAGATGTTTACTTCCGTATTTGTGTTGTTGTGTTTCAGGAGAAGAAGGGTATAGGTCATATGGTACTTGTCTGGGCATGATGGTTATAATAATAGTAGAGAACGTTCATGTTTTTAAGAGCAGGCTCAAGACTCACCTTTTTAGCTTAGCTTTTAACTGATTATTATTTATCACTGTTTGTTTAATTGCTCTGCATGTTTTATATGATTATATTTTTATCAGTTTTACTATTTAATCTTAGCACATTAATTTACGGTTTATTTTTATACTTTAATTTATCTTAATCCCCGTTCCAGTGTTTCCTCTGTGGGATCCCTCTGGCCCGGGAGTGGTGGTCGGCTGTGGCTCCCTGGGTGCTCTCCAGGTGGAGCTTGGGTGGAGGTGGGGGTCTTGGCCTTGCCTCCACTGGGTCCCCTGTGTCGGTGCCTCGGCTGCTGCTGTTGATGTACCGCTGCCGGGGCAGATGGCTCCTCTGATGGCGTTTCCTTGCATGGTTCATCTACACTCGGCCCAATGTCCTTTTTTACTTTTTCTTTTAACTGTGTGTGTGTGCATGGGAGATGGGTTGGGGGAGGGGGGTATAACTGTGACCATGCTTTTAAAACTGTGGGGGAGGGAAGGGAAGGTGGTTTTTTGTGGGGTCATTTTAATCTGTAAAGCACTTTGTGATGCAACTTCTTGTATGAAAAGCGCTTTATAAATAAAGTTTGATTTGATTTGAATAATGGTTTGCATTTACAGTATATAGCACTTTTCAAGACTCTCAAAGCGCTTTAGAACTCCATTATTCATTCACTCTCACATTCACACACTGGTGGAAGCAAGTTATGATTATAGCCACTGCCCTGGGGCAGACTGACAGAAGCGAGGCTGCCATTTCGCACCATCGGCCAACACCAGTAGGCAAGGTGGGTGAAGTGTCTTGCCCAAGGACACAACGACATGTAGCAGGTGGAAGCTGGAATCGAACCCACAATTTCTGGGTTGCAGGCTGACAACTCCACCACTGAGCTACAGCCGCCCGATAATAATATATAATTATAATAATGCAGGATAGGATTGTGGAATGCCAAACTGAAGCACAGATGCAATATTTGGTGTGTGGTCATTTTGCCATGGACTTGTCATTGGTCACCATACCAGCAAACCCTCCCTTTCTTAGATGATTCGGTTCAGTGTTGAAGAATCCTGATCGGGACATCCCAGCTGAATTGTAAAACGACTGTGGCTCGCTAGGTAGAGTAGCTGGCTCGTGATTGGAGGGCTTCCCCCTGTGGCATGTCAATGTTCAAGGCAAGGCACTTAACCTCAGGTTGCCCACCGATCTGCGTATCGGTGTATGAATTTGTGAATTCGAATTGAATTGTGTTTGTGAGTGCGAATGGGTGAATGTGGCTCCAGTGTAACTTCTCAGCATGACTAGGGAAGTGCTGTATCAGGTCAGTCCATTCACCATTGACTGCTGCTAACTTTCATTTTGTCATATTCGCGAACATCAAGAGAGTTAAAAAGTAAAGAAAGCAATCAGTGAGGTTGTGTTTATTATGCCTTTGAAGTTTACTGAAGAATCATTGCAGGAGCTTGCTGGAACAAAATAAAAAATAAAATAAAAAAAAATAAGGTGATGATATATTCTCTACATGAACAGAGGTTTGACAATAGGATTCTAAAGTATACCCCTGGACTGAAATGCACTAAAATGACTTAAACAAAACATCTAGACATTCTCGTCTCCTTTTATTTTGTTAGAATAAAAAAAAAAGCTTTTAGAGATAAAGAATTAACTGGACTCAAAGTGGATTAAATGTTAATATAATGTTCTTACATATAATAAAGACCAACAGTTTCATGTTTATTTCAGAAGAACTTTAGGAGAGCCTCAATAGGTAGAGTGAAAGGAGCGTTATTAAAGTAATGGGGGTACAGCAGGTGATGTGGTGCAGTGCAGCTTTATGCTGATGGCTGCATCTCTCTCTCTCTCTCTCTCTCTCTCTCTCTCTCTCTCTCTCTCTCTCTCTCTCTCTCTCTCTCTCTCTCTCTCTCTCTCTCTCTCTCTCTCTCTCTCTCTCTCTCTCTCTCTCTCTCTCTCTCTCTCTCTCTCTCTCTCTCTCTCTCTCTCTCTCTCTCTCTCTCTCTCTCTCTCTCTCTCTCTCTCTCTCTCTCTCTCTCTCTCTCTCTCTCTCGTCACAGACGGGCTTAATTTCATTACAAATATTGACAAAAGTTGCACACCTTGCACTAAACAGTGTCGCTTCATCTGAGTGAAGTTGTGTGTGTGTGAGAGACACTGCAGCTGCTGGATTCATGGAGCTTTTATTTTATTTTTCATTCTCTCACCTGGGTCTGTATCAGACTTTCCCACATGTCGTGGTGCTCCCTTCTTCACTCATGCTGGAGTCCTGTTTATGTTATGACTCTCATATTTCAGCCTCTCGAGCTGCACAACCGTCTCAGGTTTTCTCAAGATCTCTTAAACTTTCAGAGTCTGGGAGATCCTTTGTTTGGTCATCTTTATCTTTGTTTTTTTTATTTCAAGAATCTCCCTTCCTGTTGTTTTCTCTTCTTTTTTTTAAAGTGTGTGTGCATCCCTCCATCAGCGCGAGTTGTTGTGACAGTTATTGTCACAGCTGTGTTTGCTCGGACAGACTTTGGTTTTGAATTTGCTGGACATCGTGTCCCCGGCTCTCGTGTGCTTTATGTGTAGGCTCGGGCCAGTACAAGCTTGTGCGACGGCCGAGTCTTCCCACATCACCAACTGAGCACGTGAGAGAGAGACAGAGAGCGAGCGAGAAAGAAAGAAAAACACAAAGATTCATTGTGCTCAAATGTCTTTTCCTCAGCCTGCCCTCCTCAGCCGTTTTCTTGCTGGGACTGCATTTTCTTTCCATGCATCATTTCATCTTTATCATGTGAAAATAAAAACTCATTATCTGCGCTTCGTCACTACGATCTGTACTAAAACACAGCTTGTTTACTGCACAAGCATAATCTAAAAATCAACATCTGAAGTGTTTGCAGAGAAGCAGCCTGCATTCCCACATTAAAAGCGATGTTTACATCTTTATGCAGACCTGCTTCAGAATTAAAGCTAAAAGCAATGACTTTCTAATAATTTCCAGCTATAAAAAAGATAATGGACCGTAAACACATCTGCTATTGATGGGTGTTACTTCAGATTTAAGAGCCTGGAAATGTTTGAAGAACACCTGTTAAGAAGCTGCAAAAGATACAATCCAACAGGATAATGACCCAAAAGGCCTAGACATACCTCTGGGGCCAGGGGTCGCGTTAACCCAAAATATTCCGTATTCAATCGTTTTTATTTATTTATACCGCGACGCAAAAATCTGAAGGCAGTCCGTCATTTTGACAGATTAGTATCCACACCCCTGACCACTTGGTGCAAACGTGCAGACATTCTTAACTTGTACGTGTAACTAAATCCATCCCAAAAAAAAAAAAAGATTCCAATGAAAGCACCTGAGCATCACCCCAAACCTGGACACCGTAAACCAATGTGGCTCATTATCGGTGGGCTGAACAGTTACGCAGGCTTTGGAGCACATCTGTGACTGCACCGTACACAGACTGAAGGTGACAGATTGCTGCAGTTTAACCACTGATGCAAAAAGAGTGCATGGGGGTGGGGGGTGGTTTCCTCCCACTGTAGCGATCAGAAAAGCCCTGGCTTCAATTGGAGAAATGTTCCCTGATTTCCAAACTACGGCTGAAGCGATGCAAGTAGATAGGTGCACATGAAACCTTAGTGTCATTCAGTTTTGAAGTCATGAACTTGCTAAGTTGCACTATCAAGTTCATAATACATGCATCTTATTAATCTGCTCGATGTGTGATGGCACAATGTGGCTTCTCTGATCAGTTTGTTGGGATTGAATATCAACTAAAGTTAATGAGAGTGAACTCATGGAAATGTTATCATTACCTCTGCTCTGGGCATCCATGTATGCAGGCCACTTTAAGGTTGCAAGCATGTGCTCCTATTCATAAAATATTTAACTTAAAGTTCAGAGATTAAGCTATGGAGAGGTTAGAGTAGGGTTAGGTTATAAAGCAATATCTCAAGATATGCCCTTCTCGTGCAGCAGCATTCAGTCCACTATGTCCCAATTGCAAATAACAGGTTAAAGAAGCAGCCCATGGGAACTCTGGATGAGCCCCAGAGATAAGCAACTCAGATGGGAGAATCCATTGAAGGGACAGCCATTCATCGTGCCCTCCACGAATCTGGCAGTTATGGAAGAGTGGAAACATGTGGAAGACTGTTCTTGAGTCAGACAAGATCAAAACTCTACTTTTTGGCCTAAATACAAAATGCTGTTTTAGTACAAAACCAATACCGCCCATCACCTTGAACCCACCATCCCCATGGTGAGACATAGTGGTGGCAGCATCAGGCTGTGGGCTTGACTCTTCTTATTTTTACAAAGCTGGTTGTTCGGCGACGTCTGCTCATTTCCCTCTGAATTACAACCAATCAGTGCGACTTAACCACAGCTCCCCGCTGAGTGACTCGATCGGGCCACTCCTAATACATCCCACCATACAGGGACTCTGTGGGTTCCTTAAAATTGGCCCCGGAAACGGCCCCATCGGCCCGGCCCAATGAAGTGGAGACATGCGCATATTGGGATGGTCCGGTCAAATTACCCTGAAGTTCCAATACTGGAAAGGCGCCTATAGAGTCTCAGCCTACAGCCAGATCTACAAGGGAAGGGTTTAGAATAAAGCATATGTGTTGTATGTGTTAAATAGCCTCAGTCATGTTCAGACACTTTCCATACACTTTCTTTTTTTATGTCTGTAGGAGCGGTGCTTGGTGTAGGGGTTGAGCAGCCGCCCTATATATGGAGGCTAGGAGTCCTCGACGCAGTCGTCAGGGGTTCGATTCCCGACACGGAGAGCTTTGCTGCATGTCTTCCCCCTTCTCTCTGTTCCCATTTACGGTCTGATCTACTGCAAATAAAGGCCACTAGTTATCACCAAAAATCCCAGTTAAATACAATGTATTTCTGCCGTACAATGTGAAAATGTTTGCCGTATGAATACTTCTGCAAGGCACTCTGTGGAAACTAAAGGAAGCAATGTTATCTCCAGGGCTGAGTCATTAGCCACCAGGAACAAAATGTGGAGAACCTGCGGACTAGATAAATGTAACATTTTAACAACTCCTGGTGTTGTGTACCTTGCTGATTTAGTCTCTCTTACAAGCCCAGAAGCGGCTTAAACGCTGCTTCGAGGCTGGAGGACATGAGCAGAGGATTTTCTTCCTTGTTTATTTTCCCTCAACTGTCAGCCGTTCACCTAATGGGAACCAGTCAGCTAGGAGTTCTTCTCCACTGACACGCTCACAGTTGTGCCCTCATCCTCAAGCTCTGTGTGTGCGCGTGTATGAGTGTGGGATGAATAGTAAAGACAGGGGTGGTATGGCTGCAGGAGACCACATCATAACAGTTGTGTAGGTTAAGAAAGGCGCCTGCTGTCACACCCCCAACAGTTCCCGTTACATAAATCCCACACTTACCTTTTTCTCACCTCGATGAAGCGTTTTCATAACACAAACAACGTCTGATTATCGAGATACTACTTAGAGATTAGCTCCAGTCACGGCTTTACAACCAACGACGGTAGAGTTACTACAATGAAAGGCTTTAGCCCTGCTCTGAACAATCAGCTGTTGACCGGCTAGATCATTGATCATTGAACTTTGTTTTCTACAGAGACATTTTGGTTCTTTCAGGCTGCTTTCATGAGCATAACAGGAAGCTGAACGTTAAACAGCTCTGCTTTATCTTTTTGAAGATCTCTGTAATGGCGTGTGTAGGGTTTACAAATGTTGCCCTTCTTCTAAACAGATTAAAGTATTAGTTGAAGTTAAACATAGTTCATATAATAGTAGTAAATATTCAACTGTGGCTGTTTGACTATTGAATATTGATTAAATGAATGGTTAAAACTTAAAACATGTAAAAGTAAATCAGAGACTTTGTTTCCCAAAATGATAAACTGGATACAGCAAGTTTGTATTTTTTTTTTTTTATAAAAACCTGTATGATATAGTTTACGGTTACATTTTGACGTGTGTAAAGAAAAATCGTTTTATTACTGGACTATACTCAGAATGATCACAGTTGAAATTTCATAATGTTTGCAGAAATTGTCTTTTCTTAAAAAAAATAATAATCTTTTGCAGACTTTAATAAAGTGCTGAGAAACACTTCTGTGCATGGAGATCATGAGCAAGATTTCATGTCTCCAAGTCATTTTTGGTTTGAGTAAAACATCACAAACTGCTTTTATAGCTAAACATCCTTAAAAAAAATCAAAAAAAAAAAAAAAATCAGAAAAGCTCCCAAATAATCCCATTTCCAGACTTTATTGGTCTGGCATCAGTGTTGGACAATGGCCATGGGAAACTCATTTTGAGGCATCTTCCCTAAGCACAGTCACTAAGCTGATGCACACATGAGAGAAAAACCACTTCACTCTAGTGCTTCGCTGAATCCATTTAGCTGATGGTGAGTTGTGAGATGAGTAATAGATCGCCGAAAATAGCCGCATGAGCAGCTTCATTACAACACAAAACAGAACTCTTAACAAGAACACACCACAGAAAACCAACCTTTTATGTGGTGGAGATAAACATCTGAAATGTGTCGAGGTTTCATTTTAACAAAAAATATTTTGATATTGATAAAACTACTGTGTCTTCTTAATAAAAACAGTCTACTACTTCTGATGTCATCACCATAGCAGCTACAGGTAGGCAAATGAAGGTTTGGTTACACATGGTACATTTGATTTGCGATGACAGGAAAAAAAAAGCCCCAATATGATTGTTATCTAAACAAAACGCAGAGGCCACATGAGCTGAAATGCTCTAGAGGAGACTTAACTCATTAAAACTATTTAAAAGGTCAATTATAAAACAGGAGTCTGACTTTAAACAAATGTACATTTTCTTATTTCCTTTTTAAAAACATGCAGAACCATGGTCAAGAATTTGAAAGCAGAGCCCTTAAACAATCCGGCCCTGCGTTTGTCTCATTACACATGTCCATTTGAATGAGTCTTGAAGCAAATTTTGCACCTGAAGTTGAGAAATCTTGAACTTAATCTGTCCAGACCTCATCAGTTCTCTGACACGCAGAGACCAGAACTGAGTGCAACGTGTGCGGGATTTCATCTACCGAGGATTTGATGAGTATGAGCCACAGTAAGAGAGCTGCTAGTCCGTTCACCTGGAGTCCTGTTGGAGCTAAATTCCCATCAAAACACACCACCATTAGCACACTGATCCATTTCAATAATAGCAGTCTTAAATGTACCACCCCCCACCCCAAAAACACATCCCAACCCCATGCAGCTCAAAGCTTTGCTCATAATAAAATATTTTACGTTTTTTTTTTTCTGTCCTCTTGATTCTCGACAGGGGTTCTCTCTGGACAGTGGGGAAAAGAGGTACTTGATGCACCGCTGGTTTTTCAAGTTTTGCCACCGACAAAGAACGGAGAGGTCTGTAATTGTCTTCATAGGTACACCTCAACTGTCAGAGGCAGAATCTAAAAAATAAACTAAATCCAAAAAAATCACATTGTATGATTTCACAATTATGCCTTTTTCTTTGCATGAAGATTGTATTAAATCACCTACCAACCGGACAGAATTCGGACTCTCACAGACCTGTTAGTATGTCTTTAAGAAGCCCTTCAATCCTCCATTGATTGGACCTGGATTAATTGCACATTTCTGAACTCATTAACTGTATAAAAAAAAAAAAGACATCTGTCCACATGCTCAGCCAATCAGACTCCAACCTCTCCATCAGGGGCAAGACCAAAGAGCTGCATAAGGACACCAGGGACAAAACTGTAGGTCTGCACAGGGCTGGGATGGGCTACAGGACAATAGACAAACAGCTTGGTGAGAAGACAAGAACTGTTGGTGCAATCATTGGAAAATGGAAGAAACTCAAGATGACCGTCAGTCTCCCACAGACTTGGGTTCCATCAACGACCATGACAAAGGTGAAGGATCAGTCATGTACAGGACAGGAGGATCTGGTCAGAGACCTGAAGAGCGCTGGGACCACAGTCTCAAAGGTTACCATAGTGACACACTACACTGTCCTGGATTACAATCCTGCAGCGCCCGCAAGGTCCTCCTGCTACAGCAAGCACATCTCCAGGCCTATTTGAAATTTGCCAATGACCATCTGGATGATCTAGAGGAGGTATGGAGAAGGTCATGGAGGTCAGATAAGACTGGAATAAAATTTTTTGGTAAAACCTTCGACTCATCAGGTTTGGAGGAAGAAGAAGGGTGAGTACAATCCCAAGAACACCATCCCAACCATGAAGCATGGGGGTGGAAACATCATGGTTTTCTGCAAAGGAGACAAATTTACTTCTTGGATGGGGCCATGTATAGTGATATTTTGGGCAACAACCTCCCTCCCTCAGTGTGAGAATTGAAGGTGGGTTGTGGCTGGGTCTTCCAGCATGAAAATGACCTGAAACACACACCAGGACAACTAAGCACTGGCTCCATAAGAAGCATTTCAAGGTCCTGGTGTGGCTTAGCCAGACTCCAGAACGGAAACCAGAAGAACATCTTTGGAAGGAGCTGAAACTTTGAGTTGCCCAGCAACGGCCCCAAAACCTGAAAGATCTGGAGAAGATTTGCCATGGAGGTTTGAGGCAAAATCCCTGCTGAAGTGTGGACAAACCTGCTCAAGAACTACAGGAAATGTCTGACCTGTGTATCAAACATTAAATTCTATTTTTCTATTATATCAAATACTTATTTCATGCAACGAAATGCTAATTGATTTTATTTTTTTTTTATTAAAACTATGTGATGTTATTAATTCCCTTTTGATTCTGTCTCTCACAGCTGAGGTGTACCTGCTAGGAAAATGACAGACTCTCCATTCTTGGTTAGTGGGGAAAATTGAAAAGCCGGCGGTGTATCAAATACTTATTTCCTCCACTGTACTGAAGACGTGGTTGAACTTTTGTATTTATGCAACACCCCTTGGCTGAAGATTAAAAAA
Source organism: Valencia hispanica (assembly GCA_963556495.2). Classification (NCBI taxonomy): domain Eukaryota; kingdom Metazoa; phylum Chordata; class Actinopteri; order Cyprinodontiformes; family Valenciidae; genus Valencia; species Valencia hispanica. The sequence continues at coordinate 50,297,275 of OY747700.1, read as the reverse complement.
GGTACAGTGTAAAAAAAAAATAAAAAACTGACAGTGCCACACAGCTCAGAGTAGGTACTGCAGCCACGGTAGCCCAAACACGTGAAAAACGCAATATGTCATCAACGACTTCCAGCTCATCAATGCAGTGATCAGGTCAGTTTTTTTAATCTGGGTTTCTGTTCTAAATTGTATCTGAATATGTGTTGAGTAATAAAAACTGCTTTTTATGTTAGCTATGTTGGTATCAATTATGTTTGCTGACAGGAATTAGCAAATTTGTAATGACTCTGAGCTAATGTAACAAGCAAACTATATTGTTTTGTTTATTTTACTTTATATATTTGAGGCTACTTATTTGCCATTTTGGATATATGCAAGGCAGTGGACTCTGTAGTATTCCCCCCACCCCCTCTGTAAACGGACTCAGATAACGTCCGACGATTCCGCGTCAGTTGATACGCAGAGAGGCAGAGGTGTGTCACATGAGGTTGAAGCAGGGCTAGCTACCCAAGAGGAAGGAGCAGAATTCCCCCAAACCAGTCAGGCTGCCACGGAGAGAACCGGAGCCATCCCCCACACAACGTTTAGAGGGAGAAGGAGAACCGCTACAACTTCTCCAAGATCAGTGTTTTCAAGAGATTCAAGAGAGGAGGCGAAACACGGCGCATTATAGCTGGTATGTTCTTAAACAGCTACTGTATTTCAAGATGGCGCATGACTAGGGTCGACCACAGTTTATGTGAACGGGATACGAAGAACTTGAACGTAAAAGAGTAAAAATATCACACACTGGACCTTTAAGGCCAACGGGTCGCCAGGAATGAAGAATAACTGAGCGATTTCAGATTACATCTGAAATAGAAGGCAAGGTGACAGTGGCTTTCATAAATAGCCTGCTTAGTAGGGTTCTAACTAAATTTCCAGCTTGGGTTCCATATTGGGTTCAGCAGAAAATTTGTCATCTTATTCTGCACCTGCTGCTGATCGGCTGATGTAAAAAAAAAAAGAAAAAAGAAATAAAAATTAAGCAGGTTGACCGGAAACATTTAACCATTTAACTTCGATTGCCCATCTAATTAACTCATTATGCTTGGGTTACTTACTTACTAATTGATGTAAAATAAAAAAAATGCTGCATTATCATGTAGCAGTAGGAATAACTGTAGCTTTACTTTTTTTTCTAAATCAAAGCCATTTGATCATATTACAATCTTCTGTAAATATCACAGCACTGTGTTTAGTACAGTGAGAATCTCATACCTGGCCATGCCTAGTCAGTGTTTAGTCATTGTTTCTGTGGTTATATGATGGAAAGCTTTTCATAGCAAATACTTTTTGTTGAGGTTCAGAATTATCTGTTTATTTTACATATTTAGAAACTTGATAATTAAGTGTTTAGGCTTAGAATTGATAAAATGGCTTCTAAAACATATGAATGGTTTTCAAAGTCAGCATCTAAAATATGCATTATATAATATGCTGCATTCTGCTTAGCTGCAACACCGCTCCACACTACGGCTGCACTGTATCGATTTGTCTTCTGGACACCTATGCAGCTCTTCTGAAACCACCTCAACTTGGAAAAATCAGAGGAACAGTGCGCGACGTAGTGAGGCGTGCGCCGTAACTAATTTAAAGCTAATGACACCAATCCGTCTTGCAGCAAGGAGATGTCAATAGGAGAAGCGCACCCGTACCTGACTGATTAAATCAATCCGTGTTTGATTCAGCCAGTCCTCCCCCTAATTATAAAACTGTGGCTGCTTGAAGTGGCATGTGTGTGTGCATCATACTTGCAGCATGGAGCAGAATATAATATAGATCATTACAGGCTCTACAGAAAGGGAAGACATGCATCCATGTGTTTTCATTGCTGTGATGCAGCGTCGGGTGTACACGCTTAGTGGAGTCCTCCTGTTCCAGCCGACACAATAAACAATCAGAGAATCGGGCAAAGAACTGCCACTATCAAAACACAAACACACACCTCTGGACCAGTAGGACTAATTTTAGACACAGAGGCCAAGACACTCAGGCTTGCTGGGTCAAAGGAAGTGTCTGTGTCAACTTTTATTGAGTTCAAAGGGCATGTGTGTGATTGCACAGATATCTGAGTCTCATTACAAGGCAGTAAACATCATCCATGTTTTTTCCAACACACCTTGGTTCAGACTCATGCTGCCTTCAAAATGTTCAGGAACTTAAGGAATTTGAAGGAAGAAAACAACGCATCCATTTAATCTTTTAGGGCTACCCATCTTCTTGTCCTGCTAGTTACAGTAAAACAGTATTACTGTGTTCATAACATCCTTCTTTTGGTGTTCTGTTTACCAATGGCGGTAGGAGAGAGGGACAGACAAATTGGGGTTTGTCTGCATTAATGAAGGCTATGCTCAAGTCAGTCATGGTGAAGAGATACTGGAGCCAAAAAAGCATAGCTCTCAATTTACCAGTCTGTCTACATTCTTACTCTCACGTGTGGTCATGACAGATGGAATATGACCAAAACATGCTATTTTTTTTTCTAACTACAATATATATTGCGATAGGAAAAAAAAAAAAAAATCTAGGAATTTTTGACAGATGACATGAATAGCACCCTAAGGCTTCGTTTCCACTGAGCAGAACAGTGCGGTCAGCATTTTTTTTTGGCGTTTCCGTTGAAAAAAGCAGCCTATACAGGTCCATTTATGGCCCCCCTTCAGTTGTAGGTCCATAGGACAATGGTCCTGTACTTTGAGGGCGGAGCTACTGGCGTCACACGACGCAGTCGTTTGATTGGGGGAATGAAAGACATCAGTGCTTGTGACAAGCACGAGACAAACACCCGTGCTTTTGTTTACTACGTTTCTCTACGCCGCACGGAGCCCACTGTAGAGAAAGAACCAACAACCAAAAACAAAGCTGTACCGTTTTATGGCGTCACGATTCTCGCCGCACTAGTATGATGGCGCATGATGGAAGAACCCCGCCCGCTTATTGAGAGTCCAGCTGGGGGGGAACACTCTGCTGAATAAGCCGGACCATAAAAATAGCGGACCAGGCCGCGCCGTTTCGCTCAGTGAAAACGAAGCTGAAGTTATGCTGCTCTGTTGCTATCTTGCTGATAGTTACCCCTCGTTCTCTGAATGTTACGACTGTGGTTTTTTGTCTGTATTTGAGTGTTATTCTTATTGTTTGCCCCGCACAGTATTAGAAAATCTTGCAATATTAGTTAATATCGGGATGACCATATTGTGAGTTGTGCCATTTTCTTCTTTCCTCTCTTTCTCATCTACGATTCCATCAGTCTGTGACCTTTAGCATTTTGGGGAATGGAAATAGTGTCCAGTGTGAACACCCAGAAACTCTGGTGAGAGACCCTGTCCACCCGGCTAAAATATTATATTTGCATGAAAAATACAAATTTATAACACTTGGAATATGTTAGCCAAAGACGCTTGCACTCCAAACTGAGTAATGATGTGATGCCGATGTATTCGCGATTTATGGTGCAGGCCTCGTGGCTAGGCTCAACCTGAGAGGAAATGTGAGGAGCTCCATTATCAGAACACCAGATAAGGTGTTTTCATCTGATCAGGATGCCTCCTGGAAGATTCCCCGTTTGGAAGGAGACCCCAGGAAATCACAAGGTCTTCACTGGGTCTTTTCTGGGTCTTCACTCTGGAAGACTCAGAAAAGGCTGGAGTGTGCTAGTGGGCAGGAGGATGTCTGGCTTTCCCTCCTGGGCCTGTTATCTCAGAAACAGCACCTGAAACATGCCGAAGAGAATACACAGGTGTCGCCCACAGCGAGTGCTTATTGCGCAATTCCTTCCACTACTACCACAAACTTTACAAAAAACAAACTTTACGACGTTTCCACACTAGAGCAAACGCATGGCATGCATTTAAAGGCATAGGGGTTAAATATCACCTGCAGGTAGATTTAGTGAGTAGACAAAAGTTCATAACTAATCATTTTTAACCAGTGCGGCCACTTTATCTTTTCACAACCTAAGGGACATCCTTAAAAGCTAGCAGATTATAAATTACCCTGCATGTCTGCAAAAAGAAACATAGTAAGCGAGGAGGTCTGCTCCAGGAACCTAAAATCCCTTCTCACCTCTCAGACATTAACTCACTAGAATTGCATGAATGGTTATATCAACAGTAGAGCTGGCTTTTCAGATGTGATCTCCATCTTTGTTATTGGATTTCATAGTTTTAGCTCATCTACTCTGCATGGTTATTTAGCTGGAATGCATTATGGGTAGTGAGATCCCTTGGCTGTGATGGTAGTAGTCTGATGACAAAGATAGGGGCAGTATGTAGATGTGATAAAAGTACGAAGAAGGTCAATGTGATGGAGAGTAATGGTTAAGAAAAACGGCACGGTTCACTACAAACATTTTATAATGACTCAGATGGAAAACTGTGGGGTACCCAGTGAGATGTACAGAGAAATGGGACGGTCTTTAACTCAATAGATCCTGAACCGTGATCAGCTTTTAGGCTGCAAAAACTTTCTGCTGAGAACAGAAAGGTGGAATGTGTTACAATGAGCGTATGGAAACAGTGGTAGCTTTTTAAGATCAACACAGATATGGTTATTCATAGCCATGACAAATTTAGAAAGTTATTGTCTTTCAGCTCGCTCTTGTGGAGACGCAATTCTATTGGCCAACGCTCTAGGCCAACTTAAATGATTTGTTTGGCTGTAGAGACCAGGGGAAAGATTTGGGGAAAAGATTACCCACTTTATATCAGAACAGAGTCAGTCAAATTACTTTATTTTTAAAGGTTTTTGTGGCCACAGTGGCCTTTATTGAAAGTGGACAGGCTTACAGAAAGGGGAGAGAAGCAGGGGGAGAGACATTTGGCAAATGTCCCTGGGCCGGAATTGAACCCGGGACAACCGCATCGAGGAATAAGGCCTCTGAACAACCTCAGTGAAGCTGTCCCCCCCCACCCCCACCCACTTGAAAAGTAAAAACTAATAGGCAGAGCGGTTAGTGCTTCGTTTGTGCAGGTAAAATTATCGTTTGTGCTGGTTTGGTTTTTGAGATATTAAACTTTATTTTATAGGTCATTCAAAGGTCACCATCCCCCGAAGACAGCTCCAAAACGGACCAAAATAGTCTACTTTTTAGTGCTTCGTTTGTGCTGATTTGTGCAGGTAAAATGAACGTTTGTGCTGCTTTGGATTTTGAGATGTTAAAAGTAATATTTTTGCGTGATGGCGTCACCGTCCCCCCAGACAGCTCCAAAACGGACCAAAATAGTCTACTTTTTTAGTGCCTCGTTTGTGCTGATTTGTGCAGGTAAAATTATCGTTTGTGTTGCTACGGTTTCTGATATATTCAAAAAGTTATTTACAGCCTACACCATAATAACACTGCTGTTTGTGGTTCACCAGCTGTGGTTTTAAACACAGCTATAGAACTCTGTTATGTAAACATCCACTTTTCTTGTGCTTGCTGTGGTATTAGTTTTTTATGAATGTTTTGTATGTTTCAGAACATAAACTGGTTCATAAGGTGGTGGATATTATACCAGAGCTGAAACGAACACAAGATAGACTAAAATTTGCATTTGCTTCTCTTAAAACTGACATCACAGGTGAAGTGATTGAAGTGAACCTACATTGTTTTTTCAGAGTCAGTTTGTATGATTTTGCTTTTAATTATACAAGTTTATTATTATTACTGTCCAGCAGCCTTGCTTCTGTCAGAGTTTATTATTATTACTGTCCAGCAGCCTTGCTTCTGTCAGTGTGCCCCAGGAAAGCTGTGGCTATCATGCAGAAGTTTGCCATCATCAGCGTGTTAATGTGTGCGTGAATGGGTGAATGACTGAATATAGCCTACTGTAAAAGTGCCTTGGGGTCCTCAAAGACTAGATAAAGCGCTACAGAAATGAAGGCCATTTACCATTGCTGTCTTAGAGAAAATGTATGTTTGCTTATATGTTACTTTTCGATTTTAAGTGTTACTTTGAGAATGTTTGTTGATAGATTGCCACTTACATGTATTATACATATTCTACAGCATTTAGGCCAGGGGTCTAAAATCTGCGGCTGTAGCGCAACCTATGGCTCTTTAGCCCCTCCACTGTGGCTCTTATGAAACCTAAAAAAAGTGTGTTATTAGGAAGACAACAATAAGGAATTCTGTTTGTGGTTTATGTTTTTATGAAATATCTGCATTGAATATCTAAAACATAAGCACACAGATTGTAAAAGGCTTTTAGAAGTAATTCAATCTTTCTTAGCTACAAACTATGTGCTGTAAATTTCAAGTTGGTTACCCATCTTTTGTAATTTTACAGTTTTAAGAAAAGGGCTCACTTAACTGGATTCATTTTCCAAAATAGTGTTTTCCCTTTGTAAATGTTAGATTAATTTTTTTCTAAAAATAATTCCAAAAATAACAATTTTAGTTGACATTTCCATATCTTTCAAAATACAACAAATTATTTAGCACATCTTTATAAATCCTATCTTCTTTTTTGCAGCTCTAGACATTTTATTTGGAACTGAAAAGTTGGCTGACCCGTGACTTAGCTCACGAGATCAACACATAATAAATACTGCGAATTTATTGAAAGAAAAATGTTACCTTCAAGAGGATACAGGTGAAGTTGACTGGGTTTTAAAAGCAAATATACTTTATTGAAAAAGAAAAGAGTGCAAAAGTGACTTGATTTTGAAAAATGACTTTATATGAAAGACTGAACATACTGATAACACAACTTAGCCATATAACACATGTAACAGTAGTAAAACAAAAGACAATACAAGCAATGCTCATTATACTGTGTATAACACAGCATGGGGTTGTAACTTTTTGTTTTCAGATGCCGTGTTCACTCCACTTGCCAGGCGTTTGTAGAACTCCCAGACACATGGAGCTCTCCTGCAGTAGGCAGTGTATTGCCCCAAACCACCACTGGACAAGCTTCCTTGGAAAGCAATCAACGCCCTCAAAGTGAAGGTCTTTCCTTGGAGAACCAGATTGGCAGGACCTTCATTTAAGGAAACCTCTTTTTTGTTTGCAAGGTCAGTATCGATCCATACTATATCTCCAATCTTGTAGCTGTGAGTAACTGTCCCTGCACAGAGTTCCTTTCCTGAGGTGCTGTCTTCTGTTTTGAAATCTGGTGGACATAGAGATGTATTGGAGATTGGCCTGAGGCAGGGAGACTCAGGTAGGCTGAGTCCTGCTTCCACAGCCGTGCCAAGATGAGCCATACAAGAATCTTTGAGGACAGAAATGGCAGGAGAAACAAGAGGCACTTCCCTCGTCATCCCTTTACTGAGATAGCAGTATTGTGAAGAGCAGTATTTGGTGAAATAAACACTTGAAATGTTCCTCATTGTCTTTTCAATGACAGTGCAGATGTTGCACTGAGCATCAATTTGGAGGGCACCAGACCTCAATTGGACTCCTTCAAACATTGCACTAAGCAGCTCTGCCCTCCTCTTGTAGGTTTGTTGGGTCACACCATCTGTGGCAATGGCTTTCACCAACTGCAAGACTGGGTTTTCACTGTCTTTCATAACAGCAAGTTTTCATGTTTGAAAAGGCTGTGTTTTATGTTTTTGAACTCCGCTTCAACAGTGGCTGAGCTTGCTGTGATGCTGGTGCTTTTGAAGAGAGGGACCATTATTCCTGTCCAGAGTGGCAAGTAACTTGCTAGTCTTATATGTGGAATAATCTCAGGAAGGAAGTGAATATTATCTCTATCCCCGTCAGCTGAAGCAAGTGACCTGCTCTCCTCATATATTTCTAAAATATCCACTGTCGTATGTCAGTCTGGATCTCGTCAACTGATTCCACTTTGTCACTTTCCTCTATCTCTTCATCTGGAACGATGATGGAGTCATCAGCAATTTGTGCTTTCAGATATTTTTTGCACCTTTCAGATGCAAGAGGGGCTCCAGAACTGTCATCACCTTCTGCTTCACTGAGGGCCACAACAGTGATAGCACGTAAGAGCTCTTTTGCATGGTCCAAGCGATGTGACTGAAGAAGTTTTGCTAGTGACCTGACAAAGAAATCTTTAACACGGTGTGTCTTCTTCTTCAGGCAATCCCACAGGCATATCATCTTGATGCAGTGTGCAACATCAACTCCGATAAAACAAGGAGGAAGTTTAGCAGATCGGGTTCCAAGAAGGACATGAAAGCATCCATTAATGTAGGACTTCAGATCAGGGTGAGGAGTAGAAGCCTTGACCAGAGCACAAAGAATTGGTCTTAGCAGTTTTTTCACAACTGAGCCAGTTGCATCAAAGCACACATTTGGTGGAGATTTTTTGGACAATGTTTTATAGACATGCAACTGAGTTCGACTCCAGTAGTGACAGAAAAACCTGTCCAGTCTAATATCTCGGATGCTACCACAGTGAGGTACGCTATATTTTAATAACTGCAAAGATGCAATGGTATCTTTGTCCCCTAATTCCAAATCTTTCCTTTCTTGTTTGGCCTTTTGCAGGGTGGCCAAATTTGGAAGGGGGCTTGGCTCAGGATCTCCAACATCCATCAGTTCTGCTGCCTTTGCTGACCTCCATACAGCTGGTTCCATTCTGCCTTCACACAGCTCTTTGGAAATCTCCTCACGCAAGTTTCCAGACATGAACCGCTTGGAACGGCCAGTGTGCAGGGAGATGTCTGTATTTCTAATGTAACACTGGAGCACCATTGGGCTATTAATTGCTGGCTCTGTGTCACATGACATTTCCAACTGGGCACGACACTCCTTACAGTGGCCTCTAATGTCAAAATAATTATTAGTGGTGGTTGGATGGATCTTTGCTCTTCGGAACACAAGTGTGCAGATGTTTTTGACTTTCTTCCAGATAAGATCGTTCAAGATATGAGTCCAAGTCCCAGGCTTCAAAATTGTATATTCTCTTTTTTGAGAAGGAGAAAACTTGTCTGTATATTCAACTTTTTCAGGAATGAACTTCACCCAGTCTTCAAAAGGTACCTCAAGCTGAAAGGCCTGACAGTTTTCTTGTCCAGAAGAAATGCCACTGGAGTCTACCTATGTTTCACCATCACTTTCCTGATCACTGATTTCCAAAACTGACCAGATGTTATGTCTATTCAGCTTCACAAAAGTGTATAGGGCCTTTGCTGACATATTGTTTTCTAGCTGATGACTCATCTCTATCCATACCGGGTCAGCTGGAGTGGCTATTATTCCATTTTGGAATATGGCCTCTTTTGAATTGCAAAGGACTGCAAAAATTGAGTCTCTGTCTATAGATGGCTTTCGAGGCATCTAAATCAGAAATAAAAGAAACTATGATTAGGATGGATCAAATGATGACTTCTGACCTACGCTATATAATCAGCATTGGGATAAAAACCCAGTTCTCCAACGTACACATAGGAAGTTTTAGCGCATTAGCACATAGGGCTACTTAAATTGTTGGTATTAGTATGGTATGCATTGTTGGTATTATTCTGTGTCTGAATGTTGTTCTATACATTAACATGTACTGTACAGCACTTTAGTCCAGTGTACTGGTTATTTTATAAGTGCTTTATTAAATGTTTTCTTGAATCTGCAAATAAAAGTATCGGTTTTTAAAAAATGTTAAAAATGTTGATAAAAAAAATAAAAATAAAAAAATCACTCTTTCTGGCTTGATACAGTGAATTTTACCACTGTATCAAGCCAGAAAGAGTGATTTTTTTTTACTATACCATGTATTAACTCAGTATCTAAAGTTTAATTGAAATATACTCTCTTGTTTAAAAAATACAAAGGGTTGTAAAAAAACAACAAAATACTACTTGAAATACCTTTCCTGCCAAACTTTTATTTGATGCAAAAACTGCTAGCTTCTTCGTTTGTTGTAAAAATGATGGCAATGCAGATTGTTGTTTATTTCAATAAAGATTTTGTTTGAATAAAAAAGATCCACTTTAACATATCTCTAGCATGTCTCATGTGTTCTGCAGGGGGATGTGTGGGACAGTGGTTAAGACAGGTGCAGCAGGTGCAAAGCCTAACCTCTGTCAAGGGTTCGCCTCCTCGATATGTGCATGTTTTGTTTTTTTATAAACTAGAATCTTGAATTTATAAAAGGAACATAATTGAACAAGTAAAATTGATTAATGTACATGTGCAACAAATTTGTATCATAAAAACATAAGGAGACATAAGGTTTTCTTGCAAAACTTTATTCAATTCAATTCAAAAAATTCAAAAATACTTTATTGATCCCAGACGGAAATTAAGTTATTGAACACATTTAAGGCACGGCTATTTGAAAAACATTTCCAAGTGTATATCTCAGAAACCAAAGCAGCACAATTGTTAATTTTACCTGGACAAATCAGCACAAACAAGGCACTAAAAAAGTAGACAATTTTGGTCCGTTTTGGAGCTGTCTGGGGGGACAGTGACGTCATCACGCAAAAATAAAACTTGTTATATCTCTGAAACCGTAGCAGCACAAACGATAATTTTACCTGCACAAATCAGCACAAACGAAGCACTAATCGCTCCGCCTATTAGATTTTACTTTTCAAGTGGGTGGGGGGACAGCTTCACTGATGTCTCTGAACATGGGGCGTCCGTCTTAACCCACTCTGCCACACGACGCCCACAAATTAAGTTACTTTAATCATTTTAAACTGCGTACCAGAGCTTTAAACAATTTAAAAGTAGTGTGGTTTTTTAAAATCAGTTTTATTACAATTTAGCAAACTAAATATGATTAATATCCTTCTTAATATTCAATGGAAAACAGTTACAATAAGAGTTTGATAACTAACTACCGAATGCTTAAATGTCAAAATCCCAAACCTTTCCATAATGAAATTTGGAATTTTTTTATCCATTCTAAAGCATTAATCCAAATGTCTGCAATGGATGTGTTGCAGATTATTCTATTAATGTCAGGCACATATAGCAAAAGCCAAACATCTTCCTTTACTCCTGGGTTTCCATGTCTGTAGGACAATTTTGTTAAAAATTCTGAAAAAATTCTTAAATAAACTAGTTATTCCTCAGTATTTGCCCACACTGTCCGCTTGTTAGATGTCAGAGCCCAAGTTAAGGCAGTGAGATATTAACACAGGCAAATCTTTATCACTCCATTGATATTACAAGTAGTGATACAGTAACCAATGTCCACATTCATATCTTTATGTGTGTGTGCGTGTGTGTGTGTGCGTGTGTCAGACATTGAAAATTGGGATATTACATCAACAGCATTATGCTTTCAAGGCCAAGTGTCTTCTGTGTGAAATCCTGCGTCCTATCATTAAATGCTCTGTTCAAACTCCACAACTACAAGGCCTGACACAAACGACGCTGCTCTAGTCAAGTCCTTGTCTCGGAGGCCCCTTACAGCTCTCCCTACCTCAGAGAGGAGCCACTGAAACTTGGTCCAACTTATTAGCGGGGAGATCGATGTGTGTGAGCCCCCAACCGTGGTAGCGGGACGATGAGGAGCCACACGCATTTTATGGGAGGATGGAAGGGATGGAGGTATTAAAAGGTAGAGGGAGCAAAATGTGTATCGATCCAAACATTAATATACAAGTTGCCCAATGGTCCAGTCACTGTATTGGCTGCTAAAGTCAAACACCTGGGTTGATCCCACACAAGCAACATGCTCTACAGCCTTTAGGCAAGCGTGAGGACTTACAAAAGTCATCGACAATAGACTTGAGGTCTATGCATTATACTTCGAAAGCGTCTTATATAATTAAAGGGCTTGTTTTATCACATGTGGCTTCACTGCAAGTTAATCATTCATGTTAAAACTCATCTTAGAGAGAATTCCATTCAACTGTTTTGTCAGCAACACTCACACTGCTGTGACTACACATAGAAATGGTGTACCGTTAAAAATCTGAGCTCAAATACTGTTCAGTCATCTTTGAAATTCTGTTAACAGATGTAACATTAAAGAAATAGGGGGGTCAGATGTTACTGAAGTGTCTGTACGTTAGGAAGAAGCATTATTTAAGAAATATTTTTGTAATGTTTCACTTTCATATATGTGCACGGACTGTATGTGGACAGGTCTCAGTCAGGCTGCACATCTGGGCGCAGCAGTTTTCCTCCATTCTTCCAGCTAAGATGTTCGAATTTTCAGTCCCCGGACTTCTACTTCTCAATGACCTGTTCTCTGATTTGCTTGGAGTGTTCTCTCGTCTTCATGCTGTAATGGTAGCCAGGAGTACTGATTGATCAGTGAATGGACCTTCCAGCAGGTGTCTTTATACTACAATCACTTGAGAAACTCACTGCACTCAGGTGATCTCCATTCCACTCATTGGGAGAATGCAAGCACCAACTGGCTGGACCTCTGTTGAATTAGGTCAGTGATTTTAAAAGGGCGTGAACATTTATTTAACCTATTTAACACCTATTTAATGTAACATGTTTTATTTCATTTTCTTTATTTTGTTGAAAAAAAATTTCACTTTGACATTAAAGGGTGTTTTGCACAATTTCTTTGTCAAAAAAAACAACATTTTATTGATCATGATTGATTTGTAAAAGCAATAAAAAAAGGATAAACATTCAAAAGGGGTTTATACTTTTTATAAGCACTTTATGTTGACAACGTTAAAGTTTCTGATGAGTTTCTATAGAAATAAGAATTATTGATCCTATATGTGTTCTCCCTTCTGATGATGTCAAAAACCACAGGAATACTTTAGAATGGAAACTAGCCCAAAGAAAACAAGTATTCAGTGATAGCAGGATGTTGAGATGCATAAAACGTTCATACCCAAAACATTTTAAGAGCGACTTAAATAATAGTGAATAAAAGCAGAAAATACTCAGAAAAAAGTTTCTTATTGTGAATCAATTCATCTCCGATCCTCATTCTGTCCCAACTAACTGTCCCTCAATGGATCTCTTTTGTTAAATGTACTAACCAGGTTGCCCAGGGGTGGCATCAGGTGGCACTGCAGTCTGACCGGCACAATGCCCCTCATTCTGTTAGAACGCACTCCTCCCATGTGAAAGTGAGAAGAGAGTGCTTTACACAAACACACCCATCACCCTGCAGATATTATTTCAACCGGAATCTGTCCACAGAACTCTAGAGCAGTGCTGTGACCCAAGAGGCTGGTTCTCCTATCAGAGAAAAAAAAAAGTCCTAATCCAACATCAGCCACTGGCTTTCAGTATTACATAGAGGCTTTTTGGTTCACTGACCATACCTTACCTCCTTGGTTCAATCCCACAAGAAACACAAACGAAAAAAATATAAATAAATAAAAGGATCCAACAGCAAGATTACATTTTCATTAAGCCTTTTAAAGCCATGCAAAAGAAAATTTCCAAACTAACTGAGCTGAAAAAAGTTGAAATTCATCAGCTACTGTAAGTTGCTCTGTCAAAGTAAGCAATGCAATAAATGTAGATAGAAATCAGACATTTTCAATATAGTGATAAACCACAAAGAGGGCTGCACAGTGGAGCAGCTGGCTTGCAGCGAGGAGGTCCTGGTTTACTTTCAAGACCCAGCCTTGGGTCTTTTTGCATAGACTTTGCATGTTCTCCCTGTTAAGTGTTGTGATGAAAAAACAAACAAAAAGGTTCTATATTGATTCCTTTTAAAATTCCAAAAGAACGATTCATACAGTCCAGTACAGCTTCCCTTTAACTCCGCCCACTGTCACGTCATTGAATTCAGGCAAGTGTGATAGGTGTGAAGAAATGTAAACAACGTGGCGTCAGAACCTAGCGGTACAGTTAGCCTAGCGACAGATTTGAAAACGCCGGTGCTAGGCTGTGGTCTGGCACCATTTTGGGTTCCAAACAGACGAACAGAAAGATGAGCCCAACAGAAGCAATGTGATTTCCAAGGTCTGCCAGATAGAGGTGAAGTATTGCGGAAGTACGACCAACTTCAGGAGCCACATCCTGCTACATCACCAAGATCTGATGTCTGAGACGTCCACCGGGCCGCAACAGATGAAACGGAAGCAAAAACTATCCAGCTGATTCTGCAAGTTCTCTCAAAATAACTGTCGATTGCAGACTTCATTTGCAAGGATATGTGCCCATATTCTGTTGTTTTCAACCACAAAAAAAAGGGCGCTACTTTCATTAGCCACTTTAGGCGGCTGATGAAAGTAGTGGAACCGCACTACGTTATGGTGTCTCACAAACCTCTCTCTGAAGAAGTCATTCCAAACATTTACATGTCATAATCAACTCTAAATCTTCACAACTGGAATTGAATCGATTCATGAAATTTGAATTGATACCCAGCTCTACTCCCCGTGCATGAGTGGGTCCTCTCTGGGTACCCCGGCTTCCTCCCACAGTCCGAAAACATGTTAGGTTAACTGGTCTCTCCGAAAGAGTCAGTGTGTTACGTGCGTGCAAGCTTGTCTGTCCTGTGTGTCTATATGTTGCCTTGTGATGGACTGCCTCTCGCCCAATGACTGCGGGAGATGGACATCAGCCGTCCGCAACCTGCAAGGATTAGCAGCTATAGACAATGAATGGACAACCCCCCAAAAAAGGTGTATTTGTTAAATTAATGAATGAAGAAATATATGTTTTTAATTGTTTTGGAGTCATCAAGACTTCTCAAAGCCTAAACCCTTCACAAAGAGTATACTGCGAGTAAGTAGGGCTCTTGCTTCTCATTAAAAAAAGGAATGGAAATTGTAGAAAATACTTCTTTTTTTTAAACAAACTACAAAAAAAAAAACATTTTTGTGTGAAAAAATAAAATAAAAAATAGAGGTCAGCAAAGTTTGCTGCAGGGGAGGAGATGCAGTAGTTAATACTCCAGGAATGTTTGGGGATTTAAAAATATAATCTTTACCAGCTTTGAGTGTTGCAAAAACACTTCCCGGGAAAGTGTTTGACGATAGACCTGGGCCTGAATCCTGAGAGGAGAGCATGGGCCGCCATGCGTCTGCGTGCATGTTCTCTGAATGCCAAATGTGATATAAGCCTCCTGTGCCGTTTGATTCTGATCCTCAAAGCTAAAGCTAGAGAGATTGACATCAGACGACACGCAGACGCCTCGCCCTTGTGTTCTTCAGGCAGATGGGTCAAAGACGGATGATGTAACAGCGGCACCAGGGATCAGGAGACTCGCTTTGTGAACACGTTGTTGCCTGTGTCTGTTACCGACTGCAGACTGATTAAAAATAAAAAATACAAATCTAGCTTTTCAGGTGATTAGAATAAAAACCTTTACCATAAGAAATGCATTCTTCTCACTCAGACCAAATGATTGGGTCTTTCAGGAGATACTGAAATAAATAATTTACAATAACATCTGATCTGACCTAATGTTTCCTCAACCTCTTCAGCCTCCAAGGATGACTCAAAATAGGCTTTGTAAACCCACCTAATCTTACTATACTTATTTCTACTTAATCTTACCATTCTTATTCTCTGTTTATTTTATATTTTAACTTGTTATTTTAATCTTCCATCCAGCGTTTCCACTGTGGGAGCCCTCTGCCTCAGGAGCGGTGGCCGGCTGTGGCTGCCTGGGTGCTCTCCAGGTATGCGCTTGGTGGTGGTGGGGGGTCTCGGCCTCGCCTCCTCTGGGCGCCCTGGGTCAGTGCCTTGGCGGCTGCTGTTGGATCTGCTGCCGCCTGTGTAGATGGCTCCTTTGATGGCGCTTCCTTACCTGGCTCATCGGTACTCGGCTCGTTGACCTTTTTATTGCTGCTCTCAAGTGTGTGAGTGCATGAGGTTTGGGTTGGGGGGGAGGGGAGGGGGGTATAACTATGATCATGCTTTTAAATCTGTGGGGGAGGGATGGGAATGTGGTTTATGGGGGTTCGTTTTTATTCTGTAAAGCACTTTGAACTGCAATTCGTGTATGAAAAGCGCTTTATAAACAAAGCTTGATTTGATTTGAGAGGTTATCAATTTAAAAGAACAATATAAGCATCTCCAATACTGTATCACCTCTACCATAAATACTTAATTAAGACTACCCATCAGTTAGTAAAATTGTCTGTGGAGCAATGAAATAACATCTATTAATAACTGCAGACTGGAGGAGGACTGGAACTTTCAGTGTATATGCAGGGATCTCAAAATAAATGTAATACTTTTCAAGACTTTTTACAAACCTTCTAATTTAAAATCAAGACTTTATCACTATGCACTAGTAAACTATTAAACGGTAGTATTTTGTGATTCAAATAGAAAGAAATCCATTTTGCTCAAGTAACGAGGGACTGTCGTTAGAGTTCGGGGGGTGGTGGTTAACTGCCATGTGTTAATACCAAATAACCTCAGCCCGCTCCATTGGTGTGCCCAAAAATGTATAGAATAACAAGGGTAGCCCCCAAATAACACAAATTGACAATGTCAGTAGCGGGTGTTTCCACCATTTGCTGCAATGACAGCTAGACAGCAAGGTCTCATTCTCCTCACTAGCCTCATGATGTTGTCCTGAGGCAATGCATTCCACTCTTCCACAAGTGCTACACGCAGTTCTGCCAGGTCACGTGGGGGTGGGGTACGATCATCTAGTCTCTGCTTCAGCTGGTCCCAAATATGCTCTATGGGGTTCAGGTCAGGGGACATTGCTGGCCATAGCATGTGAGGCAATCAGACTTCCTAAAGTCGAGCTGTGACAATTCTGACATTCTGATGGAGCATTATCATACATGAACAGAAAGTTGGGGGTGTGCTGGCAGAATTGGGGGATGATGATGAGTTCTATGATGTCTCTGAGGTAAGAACGTGCAGTGACTGAACAATCTACAATAACCAAATCAGTTTTGCGCTGACTGGTGATGCCTGCCCAGACTGTTACACCTCCTCCACCAAAGCTAACCCTGGGGACCATGTTGACCTCGGCGTATCGCTCAGCTTGACTTCTCCATCAACGCTGACGGCTGTGTCAGTGGAGTCACCTGCAACGGTCACCTGGCATTCAAGCAAAAGCAGTGGAGTCAGTTGGGAATGGTTTGTCTGGAAACCCTAGTACCCCTCACATCTCAAACAGGCCTGCAGCTGTGTGGCAGTTGCATGATGATGTCTAAGTTCATAGGTCCTGGTATTGGTCATCATTGCGGTCTGTCACTTGTGGGGCTCCACTCCTGGGTCTGTCACAAACTCTGCCAGTAGTTTGTGTCTTGATGCAAGTCTGCTGACGACACTTTGAGACACACCAAGTTCACGTGCAACATCTGACTGCCTGCCACTGACCTGAAGACGCGCTATGGCCAGTTGGTGCTGCTCGTCCGTTAAGTGATGTTGTGTGTTCATGGCTGTTTGAAGGATGAACTTGGAATGACTTACTGACAATACCAGCTTTTTAAACCCACAGAATGTTGAAATTGATGCCACATAGAAAAGGGTTGTCTTTAGTTTTTTTTTGGGGGGCGTTGCCCCCAATATGTAAGGCACATTGTACACAGTGAGACCATTACGTGGAATACAAAATGAGGTGCGTCTATCACCCCAATACAATTGCCTCCCTATCCCAAAAATCTCTGAAGTGAAACAAACACCATATGTATGACATGCACTGAGTCTTTCACGATATCCCTAACTTATTGTAGTAGTAGTAGTTTATATAGTTTATAGTTTATGTAGTTTATATATCAGGGTATATAACAAATCACTGTTTCTGTCAATATTTAACATTCCCTGGTACTAATTAAAGATACAAGAAGTTTATTTTTGATTTATAGATTTATTTTCAAAAGTTGAACATGTCAGACAAAATTTAAAGGAGGTTAGGGCTGGGCAATTTAAATCAAAAATAATATATTTTTTATGCCAAAATTGATATTTTTCCCCTCCTTTTCTATTCTTAAAAATAAATTAGAAATGACAGAAAATTGTTTTTTAACTTGCTTTTCTTTCATTAATTTGTTGTTGGAGTTGACCCGAATTCAAAGTATAAACAAATACACGCTGGAAAACAAGCTTTTAAAAAAATATAGTTGGCCTTGGGGGGGGGGGGGGGCTGACATCCCTTTGAACTTTTCCCCCCCCCCCGATTTTCTCCAAATTCAGTTTTTGTGAACAGAAAATTTGATAAATCGATAATTAATATACTACCCAGCTCTAGGTTGGACTAACAGCTTTTATCCCCAGAACTACTCCAGCTTACCTGTCGGAGCTAAAGAAAAGCATCCCCACAGCATGATACTCCCACCACCATGTAGATGAGAGTGTTCAGGGTGATTCCCAGTTTTCTGCCACACAGCATTTAGCATAAAGGATTGAATTGTCAGTTTGGGTCTCACCTAATTAACTCTTCTTCACATGTTACCCGTGTCGCCTACATGGTCTTTTGTGCCACACCTGCTCTCTAACAAACATCTAAGACCCAAAATTAGGGGATATGGCCATGCATTTTATTGTATGGGCAACAGAGTAAAGTGAACCAAATACAAAAAGATTTTTCTCATTTTCCTTTTCAGTTTTTGGCTTTTAAACATAGCACATCCTCCCTTCACACACATCTGCTAGTCTGTGTTGACCTTTCTTACAAAATCCCAATAAAATACACAGAAGATTGATGTTTTATCGTGACAGAATATGGAAAGGTTCAAAGTGCATAAATATTTCTTCATGGCATATTAATTTAATCCGAAAATATAACAAAAACAAATAAATCCTATTAAAATAGGGCTTCTTTTTCGTCCTCATGAAAGTAACAAGCTCGCCAGAAGTAAAGGAAGTGCAGAGAAAGCTAAACAAAGGAAATAAAAAATAAAAGCGAAAGACGAATCAGCTCCTGAGCCAACCAGCGAGCACACCAGCCGCTGGCTGCAGCTGGGCACCAGTGGGCAGCCCTTCTAACAAAGCGGAGGAGTTGGTGTGTGTGTGTTGAATGTGCTTCTTCCATTCGTGCATGTTGTTCAGTCTGCGCAGGGTATTCAGAGTGTTCCCTTCCATGTTGTGTGTGCGTGTGTCTGTGGGAGGACTAATCTTGCGCTGCGGTTAGGGTGACGAGGGGCGTTCAAAGGCACCCAGTCATTCCCCAGGGATGAAGAATCTTGCGGAATTTGTTTGCAGGAAGAGGAAAAGCAACAACAAGGGATAGACCGAATGCACAAACGCTGTATTGGTTGGAGAAAAAATATTTTGGGCAGAAAAGAAAAGGCAAATAGTTGCGGGAAAGCAAGACATAGCCCACAAAACAAAAGGTATGAGGTACAGACTACAGCCATTTAGTAATGTGAGGGAAGGAGAATCAAAGTACAAACAACTCAATCTGTGACAGAAGGATAAGGGAATTCAGGGGAAAGCCTTTCTGGAAAGCAGTTTTACAAGTTCTTGGAGCTGTAAGATATAAGGGTTTCTTGATACGCAGGAGGTAAAACACATCAGTCAGCCATCTACTATCATCAGGATCTGGTTCATCAAGGAGAACGTGTTTTTTTTATACAACACTGTTTGTTCAGGGAGGAGAAAGTTACACTGAGCACTTCTTTCTTAGTAATCTTTGAGCTGCAGCTAAGCAGGGGGATCTCTGAAACTATATTGTCAATTCCCTCAACTGTTAACTCACCTTCCATTCATAGTCCCACCTGCAAATGAAAGAGGTGGATCACACCTAAACCTCTGATCTGTTCCAACATGTGACGCACCTCAACATCTGTTCCATGACCCGGACCCGTTTGCAGGATTAACGCTACTGTAAACCAGCCACGTATAAACTGCTTTGATTCAGGCTTATTAGGAGTGTGAACAAGAAAATCTGAGTCAGCAGATGCGGGCTTAGCATTCCAAAGTGGTGAATGAGGACCAATAAAAACACAGGTACAGTATCAGAACATAGAGGTGGGGGTTATTCCCCTCAAAGGGCCTAAAATGTGTCACCTGTCCTGTAGGTTTTGTTCTCACACCAAAAGATACCGGAGAGGCCGTCTAAAACATCCAACATACCACAGCCTTTATTGTTTTAGGAATAGTCTGCACCTGCAAAGTACTTACTTAATGACAAAAGCAACTGCAAATGGAGCTTCAACGATCAGATTTATGTGATTTCCAACCTAGCAGGAAGGCTAACCCTTAACCCTTTTAGCCTTCTTGGTGTGTGCTGAAAGTCTCGCTCTTGCAACCTGAATGGACCGGAGACATTATCCAGCATGTCAAAGAAACAAAAACCTTTAGGTCTTAGTTTTCTTCAGTCCGTAGTGACATTCATGTCAAAGAGCGTTGCGATTCATGAGACCTGGTTGACCTTGACGTATTTTGCGTTTGCAAACCTTTTACAGGAAAGGCTTTTGAGTGTCTGACTGGTCACGATGAAAGTAGTCCAACTCATTTCACCAGCTGGTTCCTTGTTGGATCTCTAATTGTGAATGATCAATGAATGACACACCTGAAACAATGTCAAGCTGAATGTAAACATCTGAGACTAGAGAAAACCCAGCTGATGTCCACATGGCTACCAGTAGCATCTAATCAGCTCTAAATCCTTATTTTATATTTTCCCAACAGCTGCCCATGCTGCATTCAAGTACAGCTGGGAAACTAGGCTGTAGAAATATCAAAACAACTCCGAATTGATTTAAGCATGTTTTACTCAAATATTGGGAAGGTATGTAAACATTTCTAAACATCAATATTGACTGTTTAATTGGTTATATTGTTTTCTACTCTGGCTATGTATGCTTGTACCATTTTATTTATTTTTTTAAAATTGGTCAAATCTCCAGTCAGTTCTCCATTTTCAATTTTTTAAGTTATAGAACATAATAAAAATCTAATTAATTTCCGAAATGCAAAAGGAATGAATTCAGGGAAAAGAAATGTATTGTTTAATGCTGATCAAAGTAAAAAAACAAAACAAAAGAAACAGTCATATGCAAATTTGTATTTATTTCTCTTGGATAGAGTGTACCGAAAACATACTGAACTGTGATTTTTGTGTACCTTTGCACCCCTAGTTTTTGCACATTCAACCAGTTTTCATCTTGCAGCAGTGTTTTCAATTCACATACCTTTAAATAAAATGGATTTCATTTGAGCTCTAGGTTCCAGCTAGTGTAGTGGTAGAGCTTGCGCCCGTGTAGTTCTCGACGCAAAAATATTTTATTTTAAAAAAGCTATTCATTCCAATGCCAAATTCATGCATTGAGGAAATCCCCAGAAAACCTAAATCTCTTGATGGAGTAACCAATCCTATAATTATGATAGTACTGCTTGGCCAGTTAAGATATGCTAAAACAGTTAAAAAGGTACTGGTGCCTGTTAAAAACAACACAGTTTTACTTTAACGCCACCGTTTCATCCTGGCCATACAGCAAGCAGTGTGTGTGACAGAGCTCAGACGCAGCAGGAAATAACAGGTGGGATTTTCTGCGCTTGTTAATAACCAGCGTTTGACGCACGAAAGCATCAAACTGCTGTCCAAGCCGTCAGCACTGTGCCTCCGCTGCCAAAGGCGAAGCTGATCAATCTTTCCAGGGGGCCCATGAACCGCCTAGTGTGTTAATTACACTCCACTGAGTTTGAGCGAGCAGCATTATAACGCGCAGGAGACCAGGATACCCACTGCTTTGATTTGGAGTTTATGATCGGAGGACAGGAATGGAGATCAGTCTTTTACATCACAGAAGAAAGTCATGCTTGTAGATTGTAGCTTGTTAAAACGAAGTACTAACACTTCATTAAAATAACCGCCAACATTAGGGCAATAGCCGAGGGAAACGAGAGGCTTATTTGGCTTTCGCTTTTGTAGTTTGCACATTCACATAGATTAGCTGCTTTGAAAAGTGAATAACTCCTAAGAATTTAGCGAATGACCTCGTGAAGATGACAGTTGTTTGTGCCAAAGTATCAGATTTAGGAGAAATAAAAAGCAGTGGGGTTTCTGGTGTCCTTCAGGGTAGAAGGAGTTGTACCACACAGTAGCTCCCCATTCCATCCCATCGCGTCGATGCCAGCCATAAATCAAAATCAGTTTAAAACCATCAATAACAATGTGTACAAACTAGGGATGCACTGATATGAAAGTTTGAATGGTTATCGATATCCAACATTCAATACTGTGGTTAGCCAATATTTACCAATATTATATATGATTGTGTCCTTTCAACCCCCCCTCCCCTTCCCCTCTTGAAACACAAAAACGGCAGCAAGATGGAAATAAAATAATTGTTCAAATTCGGTTCCGTTTTACTTTTCGGACTGGTATCATCCCTACCTTGAACTACAGATGTCCCCGTCTGACTGGGATCATGACATGAAGACTGGAGTCTCCAAAAAACCTCGTCGGTGGACCTTGGACCAACAAGGTCATTAAGGTGGTCTTCTTTGGTCTTATTGGAGGTTCCAAGGTTGGAGGTAATCGAGGCTCAGATCCCGGGAGCTGACAGAAACTTTTCAGTGGCTGCTCCTAAATTGTGGAATGCTCAACAATCGAGCCCCTCAAACTCTTTCGGATTTTAAACAGTTACTTAAGATTCACTATTTTGCATTGGCTTTTAACTAGGTTATCTCCTTTTTATTATACATTTTTTGGGAATTGTAATGTTCAACTACAATTGTTTTGTTTTGTGTTATTCTTTTATTATACATTTTTATCATCTTTGTTAACTTGTAGAGCACTTTGGGCAACCATGTTGTAGTAAATGTGCTGTATAAATGCATTTTAATTGAATTGAACAAGGTCCTTAGACCCTGGGCGAGAGGCGGGGTACACCCTGAACCGGTCGCCAGTCCGTCACAGTGCAGCAAAGGACAAACAACAATGCGCGCACATTTATACACAAGGGTGATGTAGAGGAACAAATGACCCAGGGTGAACTCACGACGCAGAAACCCTGGATTCAAAGCCAGGACCTTCTTGCTGCAAGGGAACAGTGCTAACAACTGCACCAACGTGAAACCCTATTACCATTCAAAGGGCAAAACAAACAAAAACACACACATACAAAGGTAAAAATAAGAAAAATATGCATTCAGGTATGTACGAATGCATTAAAATTTTCTTAGGACAATGTTATGATGACAGTGAACTCTCAACACACACGCAAGGAGACAAACCTGATGGAAGAGAATGTGCTGATGATGATGTGGATATATAAATAGAGGCAAGCAGCCACAGTGTGGAAGGTCAGAGATGACACCGGATCAGGACGAAATGAGCCAAAGAGCTGCTCTCTCATTGGATGTTGGAAGGCATTAACTAATATCTCAATACCCCTCAGCTACATTCTTCCCATGGCCACATACCAAGGTAAATACTATGGTATTTATAAATGGCATTTAGAGAGCGTATAAAGGTTATACTAATGTGAGTATGTGAACCTTGGGGACTTTAATGTGACCGCTTTAAGAAACACAGGTCAAACCATGATGGACCCATATTCTGATATCCAGCCTCAGGTGAACCCTGAGACGGACCATGAATGCAAACACCACTGAACGTTTCCGCTGGATCTTTGTTACAAAGTCTTTACAACTATCTTATGCACAAAGTGAAGGTCTCTAAACAGCCATGGTAGATACAGGTGATAGGAATCTTGTGTCCTCAACAGGATACACCAACATAATTGAGTTTATCAGAGAGATGTTGAAAGTAAACTCAGCTCAGGACATGAAAATCTCACCGCAGACACGCATTTCCACACAGCTGATAATGAACCGTACATCCTCTGATGTGTCAACGTCGGGTTTATCACAGCAAGCGTTCACCTCGAGGTACGCCCGCTTTTGTTGTTGTCGTTGCTGTTCAGACTGTCTATCGATCTGAACCGATTCAAAAAGAAGCATTCAGATAAAGCGACACCTGTACCGGACATCTAACAGGCTGGCTTTCTGAACAGAGTCTAGTCGAGCCGGATTCTACAACTATATACGAGATACAATTCCAGCACTAAAAACAATGTTTAAGTTCAAATATTTAAAAGAACAAACGGCGGACTCCTTAATGGGGATGTGGGATTGTGGGAATACAGAAGCAAAGAGGACAAACCTGCACGCTGTTCAACCAACAAGCAAACGGCATGGGCACGCGGCCACTGGCCATGACCCTATCTGAAGGAACAATACTGAGTGGCTGAAAGGCTGTCTTCAACCGCAAAGGGAATGACCTTAGGAGTCCCGCTGAAGAAGAGGAGGAAGCGTTTCTGTAAAGGTTTGTGGCAAATAAAGGTCTAATAGAGTACAATACCAGAATCTCAGGAAAAACATACCCCAAAAATTGGATGGCGACAAATGTAAAAAGGAGGGCCTCATTATTAGGGAACATTTGAAAAGTTAAAAACTAAAAAAAAACATCCACATCTGAGGTCCGAATTATTCAAATTACCCCATACAGTCACTAAAAGGTAGATACTTAAAATAGAGCCGAAACGAATCTGAACAGTTGCTGCAGGTCTATCCCGTACTGCTGCAGTTTCTATGGCACCTAGTTGTAGTATGTCGTCTACAAACCCGTCCATCTTTAGATTGGACTAATGCCAACCCTCCCCATCAAAATCACGTTATTACCGTTCATAATTAATAGGAAACCTAGCACCCTTACATTGTGACCAATTACATTTTATTTGCATTTCCAGTACTACTAATCTCCATGTTAATAGAATATATAAATTTCTACTGATCATAGTGTAACTGTTGATATATTTAGAGTAGGATGAGTGATA
This sequence comes from Valencia hispanica, assembly GCA_963556495.2. Classification (NCBI taxonomy): domain Eukaryota; kingdom Metazoa; phylum Chordata; class Actinopteri; order Cyprinodontiformes; family Valenciidae; genus Valencia; species Valencia hispanica. The sequence goes on along the minus strand of OY747700.1, from coordinate 50,272,714 downwards.
TTAATACCACCTAAAATGTTAGTTGAATATAGGGGATTTTTTCCCCTCATAAAATATGAATTAACTATAGATATCAGATCGGAAAGAGGGAACTAGACTACACCCAGTAAATACACATTGAGTCTTTTATAATAATAAGATTCTGACCAATCAGCCCCAAAATTTTGTTCTTATTATTATTATTATATTTCATTTTGTAAAACAGTTTACATGTTTAAAACATTGCAGTTGTTACACTGATTGTCACATTGTCTGTTGTAGTTCAATAAAAAAAAGATGGCATTTTCTAAAAAAGGAAGGATATGAGTGTTGGATTTTTAATTAATAGGATCCCCCCCGTCAACTAAACTACAGATATTTTATTCTCTAATTTACAAAAGTGTTCTTACTGCTAAACTGTTTCCCCATTTTGTCGCGTGACAACCACAATCATTTTATTGGGATTTTATGCAATCGACCTACAGAAATTACTACAGAATTCCTAGATGAAAAAAGAAATGGATACAGAATCTCACAGATTTAAAAAGAAAAAAAAGAAAAGTGAAAAAAACAAGTATGGAGTACATTTTTATTTAGTTCCCATAAGTCAATACCTTTAAATAAAAATAAATAAAAGAATAAAATTTAAAAAACACTTCAATGCGGTTACAGCTGGGGTAGGTCTCCACCATCTTTGTAGATCCAGAAGCTGGAATTTTTCTCTAATCTTTGCAAAAACAACCCCAGCTCAGATGAATGGAGAGCATTTGTGAAGATTAATTTGCTTATTTTTACATCTGGACTTTGGGCCATTCTAACGCAGGAATAGGAATCGATCTACACCGCTCCATTTTAGCTCTGGCTGTATCTTTCGAGTTGTTCATCTGCCAGAATAAGTGTGTCCAACGTGTCAAACGAGTTCCATTTACATTTACAGTGCTCCGAGTGATCTTATGCAGTCCACCATTTCTCTATTTTTTTGTTTTCATGGACACATCAAAATCAAAGTATTATTCTTTTATTAACCATATTTTTTTGACTATATTGTAATATAGTAAATAGGACCTAAAACATCCAGGGAGTTTTCCTTGAAGAAGACCTAGGTCGAAAAAATCTATTAAACTCAGGGCATTAGAAGACGGAGGGACCCACGTCATAATCTTGTTGATGGACAACATGTTAAAATAAACATTCTGAACCAAGGAAGAACACAAAAATTACTTTTATGTATTGTCATCTTGTTTTTGTGGCCCACCAGTGCTTTCTTTTGGGAATTCCCTTCATTTAGGTCCATCCAACTTCCGGTCAGCGATCACCACCTGATGAAAAGCATCTTCTCAGCACAATGCTGCAGCTGAGCTAGAGATCTCTGCAGCTCCACCAGAGCATTTATTTTGGAATGATTTTAACTGATTATATACAAGGCTGTTGAAAAGAAGACTAAATGTATAAAACTGATCAGCACCCTTTGTAATCTCTCCAACAAGAACAGTAGTAACAGTGAGTAAGTTATGCAAACACCAGCCTTTATGTTGCAAACCATGATCTCTCTTTTTTTTTATTTTTTTTTTATACCCCTTCAAGTCAGATAATTGTGTCCTGTAAACGCTACACCTCTTGAAGCCATTTCTGGACACAAATTTAAGATCATCTTTATTACACAGCATGTGTTGTTGTTTTAGTTATATAGTTTTAAAGCATCCAAGAGGACAATATGTAAAAATCTAGGGTTTAGTTGATAGAAAATGATCCTATAGATTTTTATGTAAAACTTAAACACTTCTCCAGACTAAATTGAAGAGTTCTCGGCCCATTTTCTGTCATTTTAACATATAAATCCAAAGGTTTACTGTGAATATACCTGTGAATGAGTAACATTTGGCTGGATGAATATAAATAGATGAACAGACTGATGTACAAACAGATGGATGGACAAACAGACGGACGGATGGACGAACAGACGGACGAACAGACGGATGGATGGACGAACAGACGGACGAACAGACGGATGGATGAACAGACAGAAGGACGAACAGACGGACGGACGGATGGACAAACAGACGGACGGATGGATGGATGGATGAACAGACGGACGGATGGACGAACAGACGGACGAACAGACGGATGGATGGACGAACAGACGGATGGACAAACAGACGGACGGATGGATGGATGAACAGACGGACAGACGGATAGATGGATGAACAGACAGATGGACGAACAGACAGACGGATGGATGGATTGACGGATGAACAGACAGACGGACGAACAGACAGACGGATGGACGAACAGATGGATGGATGGACGAACGAACGAACGGATGGATGAACAGACAGACGGACGAACAGACAGACGGATGGATGGATTGACGGATGAACAGACAGACGGACGAAAAGACGGACGGATGGACGAACGAACGAACGGATGGATGAACAGACAGACGGACGAACAGACAGACGGATGGATGGATTGACGGATGAACAGACAGACGGACGGACAGACAGACGGACGAACAGACAGACGGATGGACGAACAGATGGATGGATGGACGAACAGATGGAAGGATGGATGAACAGACAGATGGATGGATGGATGAACAAACAGACGGACGGATGATGAATGGACGAACAGACAGACGGATGGATGGATTGATGGACGAACAGACAGATGGACGAAAAGACGGACAGACGAACGGATGAACAGACAGACAGATGGACGGACGAACAGACGGACAGATGGATGGACAAACAGACGGACGGACGGACGAACAGACGGACGGATGGACGAACAGACGGACGGACGGATGGATGGACCAACAGACGGACCGACGGATGGATGAACAGACAGACGGACGGATGGATGGATAGATGGATGAACAGACAGAGGGACGGATGGATGGATAGATGGATGAACAGACAGAGGGACGGACAGACGGACGGATGGATGAACAGACAGAGACGGATGGATGAATGAACAGACAGACAGACGGATGGATGGACGGATGGACGAACGAACGAACGGATGGATGAACAGACAGACGGACGAACAGACGGATGGATGGATGAACAGACGGACGGAAGGATGGATGAACAGACAGATGGATGGATGGGCGAACAGACGGACGGATGGATGGACGAACGGACGGACGGACGGATGGACGAACAGACGGACGGATGGATGGATGAACAGACGGACGGATGGATGACCAGATGGACGGATTGATGGATGAACAGACGGATGGATGGATGGACGGACGAACGGATGGACAGACAGATGGATGGACAGACAGACAGACAGATGGACGAACGGATGGATAGATGGATGAATGATAGACAGAAAGACAGATGGACGAACAGACGGGTGGAAGGATGGATGGACAGAAAGACTGATGGATGGATGAACAGAGACGGATGGATGAACAGAGACGGATGGATGGACGGATGAACAGACAGAAAGACGGACGGACAAACATAGACGGATGGACAAACATACAGACGGATGGATGGATAGATAGATGGATGAACCTGGTAAATGCTTGAATGAGGTCCGATACTTTCCTAGACTTCTTATTTGACATTATTTCCACCACCCTTTTCTTCCTGACCTTTCTCCGATTCAGAGCGTTATACCTCAGCTGGCATCCAGTTGATTGAGATCTCCGTTTTCTATTTTTGTGTAATCGTTCTGTGCTCAGGATTTGAGAGCAGGTTGAAATAATGTACTGGACTAATGAAGAGGCACGCCTCGATACTTCAAACAGGCTCATGTGTAATCATTCAAGCTCAGCCTCTCTCTCTCTCTCTTGGTGATTAATCATCAACACAACCCAAAAACTTTTAAGAGTCAAAGAGCAAGTGGAACGCACACCTTTTGATTTCACCTGAACACACCGTCCACATTTACTCCGTCTTGTTGAGCATCTGCCAAACCCACAGACATTATAAATAGCACCTCATTATGAGGGCAAGTGCTTCCCCCCCCCCCCCCCCCCCCCTTTTGATTAATTGTTTAACTCAAACTTTTCTTCTAGCACGACCTTTGACCGGGACAATTTATCAGGGCTGTTTGTGTTTGTTCTGGATATGAAAGAAACTAAATAAAAGCAGAGAGACGACTTTTGTTAAGAGCTTTTAATGTTCATCAGCAGATAAAACCAGCCCGCGTTAAGCAATCACTTCACACTCAGAAAAAAAAAGGGTCAAGGAGCTGTTGACCTATCTTGCAAAAATAAAAGGAGAATGTACCTATGAGGTAAGATGATGGGAAGAGCCAGAGGAAAGGGAAATTTCCACTATAAATGCACAAATTGCAACAGCAATGCAAATGAATTAGGGTTAAAAAATGATGTCTTGTGAGAACACAAGTATGCAGTTACTTACAAGTTGTAATGTTTCTCTATAGCAGTTATACTTCCATGTTTTTCTGCCTACTTTGCAGAGAAAAGGATCCCAAGAGACTACAAATGAAACCAAAGCTTTGTCCAATTAGCCTGTGACTATTTATTAGGGTGACACCAAGGAAATACTTGGCTTCACCAGCACAAAAAAAAAAGTTCCATCAAACCCATCCTGCAGTATCAGACGTTCCTTTTAACGACTCACAAAAAGAGTACAAGAATTCCTCCAGTGATGCTCAACGAGGAAGAACACACCCCACGCCTGGTAGGCTTTGTAGAACAGCCGAACGAGAAGAACAACCTAAATTATCCCCGTCTGAAAACAGACAAAGCTCTGACGTTTGTTGCTCGGAAAGTTTTCCACATTCAGTCGAGCCAAAAACTACCGTTGGATTTCACCGGTTATATTTATCCAAATATGTTGATCATATCGTTTTCAAAATCAGATAATATATCTTATTAAGTTTCCATGTAAAATTTTATTTAACATGTTCTATGTTTAGACTGTGTTTAATGTTAACAGCACACGTCAGGAGTGGTTTTAGAATGATTTGGCCTTATGATGGTGACACATAGTGATGACAGAGTCATGCTGTGGGTATGCTTTTCTGCAGGGACAGGGGAGTTGGTCAGCCCGAAAAGAAAACCTCAATTCAGTAGTACTTTAGTTATCCAAACGGGGAATTAAACGTTGTCGTCACTCATATCATCCAGGTGTCTTCAAAGAGACATTGTGGACGGAGATGCTGTGAGCAGGACGGAGATGCTGTGAGCAGGACGGAGATGCTGTGAGCAGGACGGATCTCCGGTAGCAGTCAGTCTTGCATCATAATATCTAAGGGCCTCTGACTGAAGACTGTTGCTGGATGACAGTCTCGTAGCCACCATTGCGGGAAGCTGAGACAATACTAAAACAGCAAAATATTCAGGATGTCACCATCTGTTGCTGACAAAAGCTGCTAATCCACCTCATTTGCCTTTGCCGCTCCTCTTTAAATCTCTGCCTGGCCGAATGATTAAAAAACAGGGCAGAAGGAGGTTGAGTCGATTGGTCTGATCCTTGCCCATTATGATCGATTCAAGCGATAAGTTTGAACTTCCTCCTTCTCCCTCTGCCCTTTGGTCCTGCTCTCCTTCCATGAAGCCTCCTTTCCAACTCCTCTGGGATTTGGGTTCATAGTTCTGCTATTATTTGTGCTTTTGAGATGCAGATCAGCCGCTCCCAGAAACAACACCCTGTTGCCACAGTCAGTATCATAACTGACTGAAAGTTAAGAAAAAGAGCAGAAAAACAAACAATGAAGAGTAGAGACGGAACAAATCAGAACTAATGTAAAAGGAGCTACTCCGACATGCTGCCACCATGAGCGACGCAGTTATGGAAATCTGCTAGAGGTTTCACAAGACTTGAGGTTAATCTTCCAGCACCCTCAACATACATACAGTGTTGATACGGATCCCTCATTTGTTTTCACCGACGTTTGTCCTTGTGATGCGTCATCTGGAAAAGTTCACCGTGTACGAATACTTTTGCAAGTTAGTAGGCAAGGGGATAGAATTGATGACAGACATGGCCGATTCTAAGTTGATTAACACATTTTGAAGCCACAATACTTATAATTTAAACTAACAGGAACAATAGTGAAACTCTTCAAACATGAGGAACCATGCTGCCACCCATTTAAAAAAAAAAAACTTTTAATGCAGGGGTTCCCAGAGTAGGGGCCGGGTCATAAATCAACAAGGGTTGGTTCTTGATAACCACAGCATATTCATGATATAATATAATTTTGTAATGATTAAAAAAAAATAATTTCAGAGAAATTAAAAACAGTACTTGCAAATGAAAGAGAGAAGTGAAAGAGAGTCATATGGGTCTAACGATTAATGAGAAGGGTCTAATTTTAGTCGCTTCCTTAATCTTCTCTTGGTTGGGATTTTATTTTAAAGGTCTTCTGGAATTAAATTATATATGCACATATTTGTTTTGTCTGAGGTATTTAATCCATGACTAAAAGGTCCTGCCTGGAGATATGGTTGTGTATTTGAGGGGGGAGGGGCATCGAATCGAATAGAAACACCATTTCTTTGACGGTTGTATTTTATAGTTTTGATTATTGATTCCCACCCGTAACAGCCATGCTTAGGTCAGCATTCCCACACTTTCGGAGTTGCACCATAAACATCCTCGAGTGTCCCTCAGCTTGGTTGGGAAACAACATCCGAAGACATGCAGAAACAGAAACATAACATACTCACAACATACTCTCAGATGACCGGGTCACCTCACCCACACGCCTTTGGGCAACACAGTTAGCAACCCATCATTCACGTTCTGCATTGTGCATATTTTTAAGCCCGTTTGTCAAAAAGTACTGGAATTATCCAAGTTGATTGGTGAATTTTAACACAAAAATTAAAAAAATATATTGAGTTTAAAAAAAACATCCCAGAAATAAAAACAACAACAATCTTACTGCTTTTTGGATTAACAGAAATTTCTTAACTTCAAACCAAAAAAAAACAAAAAACTTTTTTTTCCTTTTTCTTTTGCCGAATGGCATCCTCTGGTCTACCAATTGCCTGGAGGGCTCTTTCCTCTAATGCATCCACAGTATGGAAACAGATAAACAAATTAAACTGCTTTAAAAAGAGGCCCAGGTATGAATTATGCCCAATGTTTGGCACGGGCACGATTATCCAATTATTAATAACAGTCATCCACAAATTGGAGCTTTTATTGGAGAGATTCAGGTAAAGAAAGTCTTTCATTGGTGAGAAAGACATGTCACGCCACATGAACTATGAGTTATTAACTTTACCTTTCGAAAACAGAGCCGGCAATCAATGTCATTATATAGCACATGATAAAATGTCACCTTTGATCACATGAAAACAGCAATCTGATATCGCTCATAAAACACATGACTGATAATTGATTGTCTCCTTCCTTATGTCTCAGCTTGAGGTTAACCAACGGTACTCAGAGACAGCGGGGGTTTTTTTGTTGTTTTTTTTGTCATCCGACCCCGCCATCTTTGCTGCTCCCCCTCCCTCTACAGCCAGCTTTTTCGTTCTCTCTCACACAACCGAACCACACTGGCCTCTTTGAGCATCCGCTGCCCACAACAAAACCCACACAACCATCACGACTGCCAATATCCCACAAAGACACCATGTTACTACAGCCCACAGCGAGGAGATGGAAGGGAGGAGGGGGGGGGGGAGGACTGATGGTAAACGAGGTTACTCTCATTTTGCAACCATCCTTCTATTTCGGTTTCGTCCCGTTTAGTTTATTACACTGTTTTTGTTTTGCAGACGAGTCGAACCAGTGTTTTTTTTTTTTTACTTACTTTTCTCCCTTTCGGAGAGCCGGAGGGCCAAGCACGAGACCTGCCATGGTGACGGAGTGTCCAGTGCTGAATCAGCGGGTCCCAAATTGTGTAATCTCTCTCACACAAGCGCGCACACACAGATTAACAGAGGGGAGAGGGGTGAAGAGAGAGAGGGGGGGGGGCTCTTTTTTTCCCATTATTACAAAGAAACGTTTTCTTATAGAGGAAACAGAGGCCCAAAGTGGTGCTACAGCTGTGGCCCCTCTTCATTTAAAGCCTCGGTGCCACTGAACTGGTCCATATAAAGCCAGAAATAAAATGCCTGACAGAAGTTTTATCCAGAAACGCAACACACAGCGTAAACAAATGGAATGGGTATGGCACCACCACTAATCTACTAAAACATCTAGCTAATCTGACAGGCCAGGCAGGCAGAGCATCAATCAGATGCAGTATATACATAACTCTGGAGGTGCTGCACAGATCTACAACTCGGGTGCACTGTCTACAAATCCAGCCTATGTGAAAGAGCGGCAAGGAGGAAGCATCTGGTCCACTTGGAGACGGATGGGTGAAGGTGTTCTGCTCAGATGAGCCTTGTAGCATGCATGCTAAATGATACCTGAGGTGGAAAACCCAACGCTCCATGTCACCTTTAGCAAAGCTTCCACACAGTAATATTATAGTGGGGGGGTGCTTTTCTCAAGAAGAGACAAGGAAGCTGATGTGAAGATGGGTGGAGCTAAATACAGAGCAGTCCTGTTAGAGGCTGCACAACACTGGAGGCTGGGGGATGAGATTCAAGTTACAGCAGGACAATAGCCCTAAATATACAGCTAGAGCTATATTAGGATTGTTTAGTTTTAAGTATAATCATATGTTTGAATGGTGTAGTCAAAGTCCAGACCTAAATTCCAACTGAGAATATGTGGAAAGACTTGGAAATTCGAGTTTAGACACTCAACCATCTGACTAATCTGGAGCAAGCATGCACAGAAGAACTAGCAAAGGTTGCTTGTTTTTTTTTTCCTGCCAAAAACGCAGTGTGAATACAGTAAGCTGAATATTTTTACTGAGTAATTTCAAAGAATTTGAAATCCACTGCGGAAAGCTTGCTGAAATGTAACAAGTGGAATCGGCAGAAAATAGAAAATAGCATGCAAATTTTTCTTACATAGCAAAACCGTCAGAATGAGCTAAAATGCTAATGTTAGCTCATACTAATATAAAATGCTAATGTTAGCTCATACTAATATAAAATGCTAATGTTAGCTCATACTAATATAAAATGCTAATGTCACCTCATACTAACATAAAATGCTAATGTCACCTCATACTAACATAAAATGCTAATGCTACCTCATACTAACATAAAATGCTAATGCTACCTCATACTAACATAAAATGCTAATGTTAGCTCATACTAACATAAAATGCTAATGTTAGCTCATACTAACATAAAATGCTAATGTTAGCTCATACTAACATAAAATGCTAGGAGTAACACGTTGGCAAAAAAACATGTTGGTTGACATTTACTCAATCCATTCAGTTTGTTGACAATAGCTAAAATACAAAGGTTAGCAAAAAAAAAAGTTCGCTAAAGAATGTTAGCCAACACAAGTTAGCTAAAAGGCTAACAGCATTCACCAATGAGCAATAATCTAAGTCTCTAGATGTGCAATACGACGAACAGGCTTAAAAATGATTGATTATGGGGAAGCTGAATGTAAAGGCAGGCCGCTTTTTGAGTTTTGTTTCTGACTTTCGAATCCTTTGACCCTAGGGATCGCAGGGGGTCCGCACAATTTTGTCTGTGCTGAGGTCACCGAAATTACATTCGGAAATATTACATTTATGAAATCCAAGAGACAAAAAGAAGATAAAGCCAACAGTGTAAAACAAGAATAAGAACAACAACCTAGTGCTGCTGAGAATTTTTTGCAAATAAACGTTTGTAATGAATCACTTTTAATTGTATGCACGTATGAGTCGGTGTGTGTGCCGCTTTTAGAAGGCATTGTTGTGTGCAAGCTCCATGTTATAAAGCTGCATGCAGATTTCCCTTGAGATGTCCAATACATATTTGTCTATGGGTATGTTTTTTTAAATCGCATTAATCTAATTTTTTATCTTTAATTTGATTTCTGCATGCAAGTTGCCCTTAAACAAGATTTGGGCTTTTTGTGCCAAAGCAGAGTCGCATGAATCCACCTCGAGTAACTTATGAACCTAAAAGCGATTCTCCGATCACACACGTGGGCTCTGACAACCAGCACAAATGTCACTTCCATCCCCCTCAAGCTGAACATTATGTCTAATCCGAGGCTCGCCTGAGCAGCAGGGCAGCGATGAACACATCTATTGTCTGGTCTCAATGGAGCCGCTGCACTGAAGCCCTGACACATACAGTAACCTCTCTGACAGCTGGCAAGATGGCTTTCTGCTAATCACGCTCGCATATTTTAAGCAAGATCCAGAAATAATACTGAATAAATCATACATTCCTTATTCTTCATTTCAGAACACACACCACACTGCCGGTTATCAGCAACCCTGAGAGTTTCACAGCCTCGATAAAGTTTATAAGCCCTCAAAACAACAAAACAATTAGGTTGAATTAGTCGCTTGAACGTCAGGCTCATAAACTATTTCTACCCGTGGATGATTTTGAGTTAAAGGTCATCTTTTACATCACATCACATCCAAATCTGCCAGGGGGTATGAATATTTTTGACCCAAACTGAATGCAGGTTATGAATTGAATGAATGGGGGGGGGGAGCAAATGTTCTCAGGTTTCTTTCCTATATATTCATGCAGTTTAGACTAAATCTATAGCCTCAAAAAAGCAAAAGGTAGGACAGAGGCTGCATCTGAATCCAGATGTTCTCCCAGCCACTAGCTGCGCTCTCTGAGTCAATTCAACTACTCAGTGAACGCGTTCCTGTTCCAAGACTTCACAAAACGTCTCTTTAGTCAACTGTGTCGCCTAAAGCCCGTGTACGTGCGTGGAATGTGTAAAAATAATCAAATAAAAGCATTCAGAAACACACAGCGGTGAAAACACGTGCTTCGTTTGAAATATTATGAAATATGTCTGTCAGTCAGCTCTCTAACGATTTACAGAGTCAGACTTGTGTTTTTTTTTTTTTTGTTTTTTTTTTTGTCTGTTTTTTAGGACGTAAATGTCACAATGTGTCTGTCGTTCGGCTTCTGTTTGCACCACGTTGTCTGTGTCTTTTCGCCCGTTTGAAACTTTCGTCCACATTCTGCCGTTCAGCCACCAGATGCGAGCAGGAGGGGGAGGGTTTAGCTCAGGTGGTTAGGGTCCCGTCCGCCAGAGAGACCGCGGTGGAGAAATGCCAGAGCGGCAACAAGTGAGAGAGACTCACCAAAGTTTGTTCATACTGCAGGGCTCGCTGGTCCGAACCGTCCCCCGCCATGGCTCTGCTCCGTAGGAAGGATTTTCGGTGTGGAAGTTAAAGGGGGGAACCCCGGTCAGCAGCGACGTCTCACCGCTCGCTGGTTAAAAAAAAGCATCGGCCTGACTCAAGTGTCCGTACAGCGGTTCGCTGGGTGAGCTCGAACTTCACGCCGTGTCCCGGTTATCGTGCTAAAGCGCTTCATTTTATAGCTTTAGATCCCAGCAAGAAACAAGCTGTGAGGCGGGACTTGAAGAGTGTGGAGTGTGTGTGGAGCCCAGCCTCCTCCTTCCATGTCCAGTCAATCAAAGGGAGAAGAGACTCGCCTCCCCGCGTGGCTTCTTCACTTGAGCTCATAAACAGGAAGGAATAGCCTCCATCGAAAGTTAGTGGGGAGTTCCTTCTGTCCAGGTGGAGTGTTTCAAGCTGACGCTTCCGCATTGTATGTAATTGCCAGACATACTCTCACCGGCCACTTTATTAGGTATAATGATATGAAGGCTGGTTGTAAGGACTGCTGCCTTGCAACAAGAGGGTCGTGGGTTCAAATCCCAATTTCTGGATGTTCTCCCTGTACATGCCGGAGTTTGCAATGGGTACTCCGGCTTCCTCCCACATTTCAAAATCAAGACCGCTAGGGTAACCAGTCACTCCAAATTGCTCTTATTTCCATAGATATGAGTGTCCACAGAACAAAACTAGAAAAGCATTCAGAGAGCGCCACTCTCCCCTCCTCATCTCCAAGTTGTGATCTAATTCTAACGTTCCGTATAGATAATGGATGTATATAGAAACGCATGCACCTGAACTTTTTAATGAGTGGTGCCAGAATTTACTTTAACCTGACAAGCCAAGGCCTATGAACCTCTCTGGTTCTCATGATTAACTGCGCTACTCGGTTCTCTTTGCCAAAGTAAAATGTACTAGTTTGACTCACTCCCTCACTGATTGACTAATATTGCCTTCTCAGAACAACTGAAGAAGTTAAAAAGAAACTCAGAAGATGGAGAACTGCAGATAAACTTCTTGGAAATATCTTTTGGAGTCATTTCTAAAAAAAAACTAGAAAGTGCAAGTTTCCATCTGTAGTTCCAGAAATTGTACGTAGGTGCAAGTTATTTGGATGTATCACCACTTTGCCAAGATCTGAAGGTGGAGTCAAAATGTCATCTGCAGATGAAGGATAACATGTCATATATTCAAGAGAAGCTCAGGAACTAAAATCGGTTATGAACTGGAAACTATCAAAATACCCGTACCACTGTCCAAAGTGAAGCCTGCTTTACATTCCTCTTGACTTAGCTGACCAAGAAGGAAGCCAATGCTGCATAGGTGACACTTAAAGAGAAACTCACCCCAAATCAAAATTGTTTTGCTTATGAAGTGTATAAATGAGTGTCTAACTGTGCTGTCTACATGTCTGGCCGTTATTTTTGGTATTTCAGTCAATTTTAGTACATGAAAACAAGAACCCCATCCAAATTCTTGAAGCTCACCTGAAAGCAACAGCAAGATGTTTGAAACTTGGGCAAGTGTAGGTGTTCTAATAATGATCCAAAAACACACCTCCAAACTGGTTTTGTAAAGCATTAACCAGTCTAACATTAGGCATCTAGAATAGCATTTTCAAAGCTCTGACCTCAACCTTAATGACAATTTGTGGACTTGGTTAAAAGATGAACCAATGGGGTGTTGCGTGGCGTAGTGGTTAGAGCGGGGGCCCCATGTGCAGAAGCTTCGGTCCTCGATGTGGCCGTCCCCAGTTCAAGTCCCGTCCTGGGTGACCTTTGCCACATGTCTTCCGCCACCTCTCTCCCCCTTCGGAAAACTCTGTCTACTGTCAATAAAGGCCACTCAGACCCAAAAAGCTTTTTTTTTAAAAAGATGGGCCGATGACAGGAAACCAACTCACTGAAATAAACTTAACTATTCTACTAAAATGAGTGGGCAAATATCCCTCTGGTATTATGGCACAACCTTGTTAATGACTAGAAAGATGTGATTTTAAGGTGTAACATGCTCAGGGACATTTAACTAAATGTTAATGTGGATGTATATTTATATTGGTCGCTTTATATAGAACGGTTAAATGTAGAATTTCAACCACAAGTTTGTCTTTGATTCAGGTTGGGCTGGGATTACAATGAGCAGTTGGCCTTTTCCAGTGCAGACTTAATGACACATGTCTGCAAAAACAGGTTAAAGTTCATCAAGCGTCAAAGTATTCATACCATGAATACAATCCAGTCAACAGTGTGTAAATGTTTACTTCTGTAACACTCAGATTAAATTCATAGCCCATTATACCTTTGGTTGCCACTCATACAGTTTACATTTTTCAGTATAAGAAAATAATCTTTTGACAATCTTTTACCTCTTAATGCTGCTTGAGTCTAGACGGAAAAGTTTCACTAGCAGATAACAGTATACTTAATATTATTGTCCAATAAATCCTTGATAATGTGTTGCAATCAAGTTTGTGTCAAAATTCTGAAAAGTATTTTGAACACTTTGCATGGGGTGACTTTTTGTATTGGCAACCAAATTTTGCCTTCTTCGTTTTTACTCAGTCTCTATAAGAGGAGGGACACTTGTAACCATTTTAAATGGTTTTTGAGAACTAAGCTTAGAAAGTGATGGTTTACATAATAGCTATAGTATGGTTTTCCTGGCCAAAGAAAACTTCATGGCAGTGTAACAGTACAGTTCTCATGCAGCATTATAAGGGACCTTCCCGAACTCAGACCTCACTGTTTAAGCTCCTTACATCTGTGGAACACCTCAACTATGCCCATGTGGTGTGAGGTGTTTTTGCAAAATCAATACAAAATAGAAACCTACCAAGAGAGAATTAATAGATAATTAATTATCTATCTATCTGTGTCCTGTTTACTTTTAAGGCCAGGCTTAAAACTTTCCTTTTTGATAAAGCTTATAGTTAGAGTGGCTTAGGTCATCCTGAGCTATCTCTGTAGTTATGCTGCTATAGGCTTAGACTGCTGGAGGACAGACTTACCAATTTTCTTCACTCTGCTACTTCCTTTTCTCCTACGACTCTCCAGTTGTATTACAGTACATTCTGTTATTTCGACTGTTAACTTTGTTTTCTCTCAGTGTTTTTCTCTCCAGAGAAGATATACCTGGTCTGGTATCCTGCTTGGCTACAATGCCCTGTTGGACGGGGGGCATTGACTGGGATGATCCTCCCAGTAACTGAACATCCACTGTGTCCTGTTATCAACTTTTTACTTTCTGTAACATAGAAAGTACTCTTATATCAGATCTTCTGTTCCTTCTGTGTTTCTGCTCTGTCTTCTCAAACCCCCAGACGGTCGTGGCAGATGGCCGCTCCTACTGAGCCTGGTGCTGTTGGAGGTTTCTTCCTCTTAAAGGGGAGTTTTTCCTCTCCACCGTCGTTACATGCTTGCTCAGTATGAGGGATTGCTGAAGGATTGCTGTGGTTGGAAAGTCTGCATCAACGGGGCCCAACCTCACGCCAATGACTGACGCAATCTGCTGGGATTCCTTAAATAGGAAACTTTTTAACTGATTGGAATGTTTGTATAAATGTATTGAAATGACTTCTTGTTAAGTGCCTTGAGATGACATCTGTTGTGAATTGGCGCTATATAAATTAACTGAATTAAATTGAATTATCATCTGCGTAGACAGTTGTTTGCACATCCTCTGAACAGCATACCCCCTGGATATGTGTTTAGTCAGGTATCTACTGCATGCATTGACCTTGGAGGCTGAATCCTTAAGATCTGCCCAGCTCAATGGTAGTGTTGAAGACCTGACTCCACACAGTGACTGCCATCACGCATGAAAATAACCTCAGACATTCTTTGGATTTCCATCACTATTTGAACTTCCGCACATTGTTGTTGCCTGCTAAGAGTCTGGCTGAACCAGATTTTCGCTATGCCGTGATGATGTCAACAAAGGTTCCTTCTGTTGAATTAATTGCCATAAAATTGTGAGGTGGTCGCAGAACCCAAAAAATAAATGAAAATTTGTTCAGCCCAATCTTGGACTCCAGCAGAATCGAAATCTAGAGTTTAAGAGAACCTCAAGCTCATGCTTGTGCTTCTCAAACCATTTCTGAACCATTTTTGCTTTGTGGGATGTCACCTGTCCTGCTGAAAAGAGCCATCAGAAAATACAGTATCCATGAAATGGTGTACTTGATTTTCTGCAATGTTTAGGCAGGTTCCCACCAGAATATAACCTAAAGCACTGCACTGCGTCATAGAGCATCTTGGTGCCATGTGTTTCTAGTGTAAGTGACATTTAGATGATCACCTACCTGGTTATCTACATTATATTAAAGTAAACATTGTTCATCAGACTATGCCTCCTTCTTTCATTTGTTTATGGTCCAGTTTTGATGGTAACATTGGTTGTTGGCTTTTGGTGGTGGTCAAGGGTCTGCATTTCATCTTCAGTCACTGATCGTGACCTCTTTTACTAGATACTGGTCACTGCATACCAGAAACTCCCTACATAATGTACAGAATGTTCTGACCTGGTGGCCATCAAAATCCCCCCCCCCCCTTGTCAAACTTGCTCAAATCCTTATGCTTGCTGCTTCTAACATATCAGCTTTGATGACAAGATGTTCACTTTCCTCATGATATATTGCACCAACTAACAAGTGCAATGAAGATATAATTGGTTTTTGTGTCAGAATGGGTCCTATGCGTGATCGGTGTACATTTAGTTGTATTAAATTATTTTGTAAGCATTAATTTACCCAAAAGCCCAGAGTGTCTCCCAGAAGGCCCCTTTCTGTACTGTACTTTTCCAAGAACTGATCCTCTAGGTACAGAAATAAAACCTCTATTTACTTTTGTGTGTACAGCTCACACCCACATGAGTACAATCCTTACTGAGAGATTGTTTCTAAGGATGAAACCCATTTCTAGTGAATTCACTGTCTTTTGGATCAGTAAGGAGAAAGCAGATAAAAGTGTTTGATGTTAAAAGTTCAGATTTTAACTTCAGGTCAGTGGATCGAAAGATAGCACTTTCAGAGGTCCCACTTGTGTTTGATTGAATTTGTCTCCAGAAACTCGATACTGAGAAACTGAAGTGTTTGATGTTCTCTGGCAGTGATGTGAAACAAATAATGGAAACTTATTCATAGCTGTGAGCAGGGAGTTTACCTTAAGACAGATCTGTTGAAAAAAAACACTCAAGCTTTATAGATTGCAGAAAAATGTGTGTTATTGCGTTAATGATTAGACTGACTGCTTTGTGCAACGCATGTTTTAAAGTGACAGCATTTGTGGCTTAAAGTCCTTTAGAAATCAATCATGTGATGTTTAAATGCTTGTATGTCAGCTTACACTACAGTTACATCACTAGTTTACCAGCAAATGGTCTAATAATTTCAAGAAACTCAATCTTATTGAGATTGTACAGCTGACATTACCTTAGAAACATAATATTGTTTTGATCCAATAAAAACACTTTCTAGTCTTGCTTATGTTGCTCTTTCAATTCAATTCAATTCAAAAATACTTTATTGATCCCAGAGGGAAATTAAGTGTTGGTATAGCTCATATAATTAATTCTTTAAGGAGTTGTTGTAGATGATGATGGCTGTGGGCAGGAAGGATTTCTTGTAGCGGTCTGTATTGCAGCGAAACTGAAGAAGCCTCCGACTGAAGACGCTCTGTTGTTGTGTGACTGTCTCATGAAGAGGATGCTCAGGGTTGTCCATAATTTTTTTGATTTTATGAAGAATCCTTCTTTGCATTATCATCTCCAGATGTTCCACAGTTGTCCCAAGAACAGAACCAGCCTTCTTTATCAGGTTGTTTAGCCTTTTTAAGTCCCTGGCTCTGATGCTGCTACCCCAACAGATGACGGCTGAAGAGATTACACTCTCCACAACAGACTTGTAGAAGATCTGCAGCATCTTGCTGCAAACCTTGAAGGACCTAAGCTTCCTCAAGAAGTACAGTCTGCTCTGTCCCTTCTTGTAGACGGCTTCACTGTTCAGTCTCCAGTCCAGTCTGTTGTCGAGGTGAACTCCGAGGTATTTATACTCCTCAACCTCGTCCACTTCTTCTCCCATGATGGAAACAGTGTTTGACTTATCCCTGTTTCTTCTGAAATCTACAATCATCTCCTTTGTTTTGTTCACATTCAAAGTAAGACGATTGTTTCCACACCATGTCACAAAGCGTTGAAAACAACCTTGTGGTTGTTTTCAATTTTGGATTTGGTTAAAGTTAAGGTACAATGGCTGCTGAACTCTGAATACAACCAATCAGAGCAGACTAAAGTTACTGAGAGGGTAATCATCCTCTTTAACATCAGTTTTAAAAGAAAAATTTTGGTTATGCACTCGAATAGTGCTGTGATAGGCTTTTCATAGTCAATCAATCAAACTTTATTTATAAAGCGCTTTTCATACAGGAGTTGCATTTTTAAATGTTTTACTGATTAAAATGACCCCACATAAACCATATTACCATCCTTCCCCCACAAATGTAAAAGCATGATCACAGTTATACCACCCTCCCCCCCAACCCAACTCCCATGCACGCACACACTTAAGGGGAACAATAAAAAAGGACATAAAAAAGACATTGGGCCAAGTGCGGATGAGTCAGGTAAGAAAACGCCATCAAGGGAGCCATCTGCACCGGCGGCAGCAGATCAACCGCAGCAGCTGACGCATGCAGGGCGCCCAGAGGAGGCAAGGTCGAGACCCCCACCTCCACCCAAGCGCTACCTGGAGAGCACCCAGGCAGCCACAACCGACCACTGCTCCCGAGGCAGAGGGCTCCCACAGAGGAAACACTGGAAGGAAGAATAAAATAACAGATTAACGTAAAAAAATAACGGGATATATATGATCAGACTACGCAGTAAAACACGGAAAATATAAGCAATAATCAGTTAAAAGCTAGACTAAAAAGCGGAGTCTTGAGCCTACTCCTAAAAACATGAACGTTCTCTGTGGCCCTGAGGTACTCCGGCAGCCTGTTGCAGAGGTGAGGGCCATAATAATGAAAAGACGCCTCGCCATGAGTGTGTGTCCTGACTTTAGGGATGACAAGGAGACGGCTGCCAGACGAGCGCAGAGGCCGCGAAGGTTCATATGGTAAAAGCTGTTCTGAAAGATAAGAAGACCCAAGACCATTAGGACACTTAAAAACCATTAAAAGAACCTTAAAATCGATCATAAAACATACGGGTAGCCAATGTAGTGAGTTTAAGATGGGTGTAATGTGCTCCCGCCTCTTGGTCTTCATCAGGACACGTGCTGCTGAATTTTGCAGAAGTTTTAAACCTGAGATATTCTTTTTGGGAAGACCAGAAAGCAGAGATAGGATGTAAACGGGTTAAAAGAATAGTGTGGTCTACTGTATCAAAGGCAGCGAGGCAGCGCTTAGATCCAGTAGAACCAGCACTGTTACTTTCTGTGCATCATAGTTTAATCTGAAATCATTTAAAATCTTCAAAAGGGCCATCTCAGTGCTGTGGCTTACCCTGAAACCAGACTGAAATTTCTCCAGGACATTGTGTTCATTAATAAAATCATTAAGTTGAATTAAAACTAGTTTTTCTAAAATTTTCTATAAAAACAGAAAGTTAGATACCGGTCTAAAATCGTTTAAATTATTAAAATCTAAATCATTTAAATCTAATTTGCTCTTCTTCAACAGGCCCTTTAAAGGCAGCAGGAAAGACCCCCGTCTGAAGGGAGCAATTCATCAAAGTTAAAATCATCTCTAAAAAAATCCATAAAATGGCTTAAAAAATGAAGTGGGAATTGGGTCTAAAAGACGTGGTGGGCCTCACTCAGGAGAAAACTTCATCAAAAATCTCAGCTTCTACCAGGACAAAACTGTCCAGCGTTTCCTCTGGTAAAGACACGCGCTCAGATAAGTCTAAAACCATGTTACTTTGAGAAGATAAAATATTACATCTGATGGTGTCTACCTTCCTTCTGAAGTGGTCTGCAAACATTAGGTATTTGAGGGAGGTTTCTGAAAAATGTTGTCAATTGTAGAAAACAGACTTTTGGGATTATTTTTATGATCTGAGATGATTTTGGAAAAGTACACATTTATTGAATTTCTTGCTGCATCGTTGAATGATATGATAAGTTCTGTGTATATTTGATGGTTTATCGTGGTTTTATTTTTTCTCCATTTTCTCTCTGCCATCCTGCAATTTGTCTTTTGTTTTTTGAGGCTTTCCTTTCTAGGAACGACAAGCCTTCCTCTGATAGAACAACTGTTCCAAGGTTAGACAAGGGTTCCAGGAAGCTACTCATTTGCTGTGGAAAATTGCTGGAGGTATGAGATAAACACAACTACTCTCCTCAAGATCAGCCAACTAGCCATTTTCCATCGGTGGGTGGGCAGTTTAAAAAAAACTAAATATAGCATTTTGGTTTTAGGAAAATAATATCTTGGTCTCATCTGAGCAGCGCACCTTCTTTCACATACTTGAGGTGTCTCCTATGCAGTCAATGGCAAACTGAAAAGGGACTTCTTATGATTTACCTTCAGCAATGGCATTTTTCTGGACACCATTGCATAAATGCCAGATTGGTTGGGGTTACAAAATACTCCCACCTGAGTTGTGAATGCCTCCAGCTCCTCCAGAGTTGCCATAGACTTATGCAAATATTTTGGTGCATCCTTCTTAATGTATCTTGGGTGCATTAAAAATCAACCATGCCCACAGAGTTCATTATCTGTGTTGTAACTACTAATAATAAATATTTGTTGTCTGGTTTTCTGAGCGTCAATAATTATAATCAATAATTTAATATTAATATAATTATTGATGACGTTCGAGTTTAACCTGCTTATTAAAGATTTCGGGGCACCAATCTCATAAATGAGATAATTTTAATTAAACCAGACTGTCAGTCTCTCTGAAAAGGCGTAGAGTTCGTCCGCGGGGTTAAAACAAACTTTACAGCACACACTGAAATAGCACAGGAAACTTCTCGGTACTTATGGGAATTTATTAATGAAATAGGTCAACCTTACAGATTACATTTCATTCATAATTTCCATCTATTCTAACGCATGCAAAATTATAGAACAAAGTTAACGTCGAGGGAAGGGGGCGTGTGTGTGTGTGTGTGTGTGTGTGTGTGTGTGAGACAGCGAGCGGATGAGGGGGGGTTCAGTTTAACTCACTCAATGCGATAAATAACTCAAGTCTTATCAATTAGCGCGATCGGTTCACAAAGGAAGACAAAGGAAGACCGCGTGGCAATTCAACAAAACGCTAGTTTCATTAGCAATGGTGGCTTGGACAAAGGAAAGGAGGGCGACGGAGAAAGGGGATCAACTGAGGCCACGCGACCTGTCTAAACAGACACGCGCCGACCACAGCAGACATTAAACAAACAAGGAAATAATACAATATAATATACTGCTTCTGGTTGCAACCAAAGTCCCATAATAAAACACAAAAAGCATGCACATTCAGGGTCGGTGTACGGCGACAGACGACCAAGAATAACAGTGGTTAACCAGTTGACAAACTTATTTTAACCAACAGAAAACGGATATTAACCGTCAAGACCTTCTCCTCTACCCAGACCAGAGATATGAACCAGTTTAATCCTACTTGGTGGGGGCAGCTCTCCACAGTCCACGATGAAGAACGTAGAAAGTGTCCAGTTTAAAGGGAGCGGTTTACCCAAAACCGAGGTCAGAAAAGCGGACGTCCGACTTTTAGGCGCTGAGGTACTCAGGCCTGTTTTCAATACAGCTCAGATGGCCAGCTGACTCCTCAGTTACGCTGACAAGGAGTCTGTTTGATCGGCCGATTCACTTCGAAGTTTAAAAGGGAAGTTCTTCCTGGTCCAGCAGGTTTGAACGGAAAAAGGGGAAAATGCTAGCAGTGGATTAAAGCATCTCCTCACAGGCACCGCTCTGGGACCAAGAGAGACCAAGATTTCAATATTCGCGCTGCTTTTATCAACTCTGTGATGTCATCACTGGCCACAGACCAATGAAAATGGGTCGAGGGCAGCGCAATGGGTGCTGGGAGATCCAGTTTGTTCAGTAAAGGCCATAGCCTCAACATCTGTTATTCAGATACCTGTGGGCCAGTCACGTTGTGGCTCTGAAGCTGTTTTTTATAAGTCAAACTGTAACTTTTGAAAAATTGTGTTAAAAACACAATGAGTCACTGAACCACCAAAGTCTCAATGTGGAAGTTGTGGTCATGGTGTTGTCTTAAGTCTAGTTTATACTTCTCCGTTAGCAAGTTTGCACCGACACGCACACGTATTGACGGAGACAATTCTCAGTTGCAGTGAAGTCTCTGGTTGACAACAACGTATTTACTTCAGCTTGTAAATGCATTCCACTCATGGGGCAATGGCCAACAGAGAGTGAGTTTTGATTGAGCTGGAAAGCTTTCTACTAGAAGTGCAGTCCATAGAATACTCTAAAAATGCATGTAAACAAACACAGCGGTCTGTTTTGTTGTTCTATATCCATGCTACAGATTACAGCACAGATATAACAGATGCATAATCAGCTACGTTGTTTAAGTAGGACCTGGCGACCCTTTTAGCCAATTGTAGATGTGAATCAGAATGCTTGTTCCTCACATGTAGGTCACAAAGTTGATCTCATGCATGAAGGCATAATACGCCCTCTTCTGGCATAAGAATAAATAACCTAATTTGATCAAACTCTGGTTTTAATATAGAATACTCTATAGATTTATACACTATCACATGTTAAATATAGGTATTTGTCATGGCCCACATCCTGTACATTCCACAGATTAAACTCATCTGGTTCTCATGTCTTTGATCGAATCTCTGTATTTAAGTCCCAGCTTTCCATTATTCACTGCTGGGTTCTTCTGTTACATCCTGTCAGCTTCTTTGTATTGTTCTCCACATACCATGCTGTAAGTTTTTTTGTTCCTTGCTTATATTGAATTCATCATGTTGCTCCCAAATTCCTGGCTGCAATTTGGTTCTGCTCAAAACTCATGACAGTAATTTTAAATGGTGGTGACTTTTAAAATAGGGAGTGGTGCACTGCCAGGGGCTGCAGTTCCACTAAAAAACGGAAAAAAAGTTCAGCAGTCGGTTATGCTTCGACCAAGTTTTCTTTTGCTCTATTCATTGCTAAATGGACACCCTAATTTGTTGTACATGTTGTAAGCACCGTAAAAAGATATGGCTATTCAACCAAACTAGAGTGCAAATGCATCATTCAATAATAATTGAATTCTAACATCAGCTAAATCATCCTAAACATTTTGATTAGAACGGGAAGGCTGCTTTGGTCAACTAATATTCTTATTGGTCGTTCCAAGTGTCCAGCAGAAAACAGTAAGGCTCAGATGTTGGTATGGATTGTGTAAGTGTTAATATATCAACTAAAGAAGTGAGATTAGATGTTGCTTTTTGGAGCAGGAATATCAGTTTGTATCTAGCTTTAACTGGTTTGGCAACAGCCCTAACCCGAGGTGGCATTCATGTAAGAAATGGGATGCATATTTAAAACTAAAAAGGTCTCCTCAATGACTTATCTTATCTCTATGATTGAGTAAAAAGCACCACTTAATGTTTGACTAATTCACATACAATAATTTGTTGAAGTCCTTAAAGAAATAAAGTGTGACACTGTAAAGGAGAGAATGATCAGTTTGGATTTATTCATGGTTTTATTAGAAGGAAACATTTACTCACCGGTGTCCAACACCAAAGTAGGAAATGGAAAATTACCTGATGTGAGGCAAGTGCTACATACACCAGACGCAAGTACTTTCATCCTGAGACAACAAATAACCTGATACTCCTTTTTGTTCACTCTCATTTTCTCTGTTAATAAATTCTTGAAGCTATGTTTGTCATTGGAATAACGCGATCACTCACCTGACTTCAAACAAAAGGGTAGGGCTATTGTTTGACTGCAGGACAACTTGTTGGCTGGAATCTTGCAAGTGTGATAAATGGACGCCTGAACGGTAAAACACACTTACAGAATGCTCTGTTAGGTTTGACCAAAGACATTGGATTAATTCAGGAACTTCTGCTTTTAGCTGTGGGAAAATTTAACAAATAGTGTGTGCTTAGTGTTTTCCATTGCATATGAAGGAAATTGATTAGGGCACTTAGCATTCCAAAGGAAATAAAGTAATAGTTTTCATCAAATACTGACTGGACTGTTTTGGAGCTGGCACATAGCTGGAGTGGTAATTGGAGATTAAAGGTCAACGAGACAAAGAGACTAGAGAAGTAAGCATATCTGCTTTGTAAGTGTATTACTGGGAGCACCAGTAGGTAATAAGGCTAAGGTTAGATTTTGCAACATTATTATAATAATTATTATAACTTTCCTTGTCAAAGCAAAGTCTGACTTGTAAAGAGCAACAGTGGGGAAAATAATTTTTGACACACTGCCGATTTTGCAAGTTCTCCCACCTAAAAAGAATAGAGTTCTGTTATTTTCACCATAGGTACACCTCAACTGTAAGATACAGAATCCAAAAGAAATCCATAAAATCACATTGTATGATTTTGAAATAATTACTCTGTGTTTCATTGCATGAAATACATATTTAATCAGCTCCCAACCAGACAGAATTCCGGCTCTGTCAGACCCTGTTAATTCCTTTTTAAGAAGCTCTTCTATCCTCCACTCATTACCTGGATTAATTGTAGCTGTCCACATGTTCAGTCAATCAGACTCCAACCTCTCCACCATGGGCAAGACCAAAGAGCTGCATAAGGAGCCCAGGGACAAAACTGTAGACCTGCACAGGGCTGTGATGGGCTACAGGACAATAGGCCAACCGCTTGGTGAGAAGACAACTGTGCAATCATTGGAAGAAACTCAAGATGACTGTCAGTCTACATCAGAGTGGGGCTCCATCGCCTGGAGTACAGTGATTATGAGAAAGGTGAGGGATCAGCCATGAACAGGACATGAGGACCTGGTCAGAGACCTGAAGAGAGCTGGGAGCACAGTTTCAAAGGTTAACATAGTAACACACTACTCTGTCATGGATTAAAATCATGCAGCTCACGCAAGGTCCCCTTGCTCAAGCCAGAACATTTTCAGGCCTGTTTGAAGTTTGCCAATGACCATCTGGTTAATCCAGGGGAGGTACGCCAGTAGGTCATAAAATCAGATGAGAACAGAATGAAATTTTTTGGTAGAAACTTCACTCACTGTGGTTGGAAGAAGAAGAATGAGAACAATCCCAAGAACACCATCCCAACCATGAAACATAGGGGTGGAAACATGCTTTAGGGCTGCTTTTCTGCAACGGGGACATGATGACTGAAAAGTACTGAGGAGAGGGTGGATGGAGGGATGTGTAGCTACATTTAGGCAACAACCTCCTTCTCTCTGTAAGAGCAATAAAAAGGGTTGATGGCTGGGTCATCTAACTAAGCATCTATCTCAGCAAACTAAGAAGTGGTTCCAGAGAAGCATTTGAAGGTCTTGGAGTGGCCTAGCCAGTCTATAGACCTGAACGCAATAGGCAAGGCAAGTTTATTTGTATAGCACAATTCATTTTACAAGACAATTCAAAGTGCTTTACATAAAACATCAAAAGCATTAGAGCAGGGTGCAGAAAAAGCAAAAGTACAGAAATGAAAACCATGATTTAAAATGAACCAAAAAATATATATATATCTTAAAAGAAGCTGTGCAGATTTGAAACCTAGAATAAAAACCTAATCAAAAGCAGCTGAGAACAGGTGGGTCTTTAACCTGGATTTAAATAAATTGAGTGTTTCAGCTGATCTGAGGCTTTCTGGGAGTTTGTTCCAGACATGTAGAGCATAGAAGCTGAACGCAGCTTCTCCATGTCAGGTTCTGACTCTGGGAACTGATAAAAGAGCGGATCCAGATGACCTGAGGGGTCGAGTAGGTTCAAACTGGGTTAGGAGATCACTGATGTATTTTGGTCACAAACCATTCTGAGCTTTATAGACCAGCAGCAGAAGTTTGAAGTCTGTCCTCTGACAGACAGGCAGCCAGTGTAAAGACCTCAGAGCTGGAGTGATGTGGTCCACTTTTTAGGACATTTTTGGAAGGAGCTGAAATTCCATGTTGCCCAGGAACAGCCCCAACACCTGAAAGTTCTGGAGAAGATCTGTATGGAGGATTGGTCCTAAATCCCTGCTGAAATGTGGCCAAACCTGGTCAAAAACTATAGGAAACATCGGACCCCTAGAATTGTAAACAACTGTTTCTGTACCAAATACTAAGTTCTATTTTTGTATTGTATCAAAAGCCTATTTCATGCAATAGAATGCAAATAAATTATTTAAAAATCATAAAATGTGATTTGTTGGATTAAAGTAGATCAGACTCTCTGGACAACATCATGCTTTTACAACTGCTACTTCTTGAGGGTGCTGTCCAATGAGCAACAAGGTAGGCAGCGAGCTATCCAGCATGTTGTTGTGAATACATGAGAAAAATGCAGCAGAACAGAAAAAGACATTAGAGATGTAATGGTCACACAGACGCCAAGTGAAAGTATACCAAGTATTGCAGTGATGGTTTCCTGCATTACTTGCTGCATTTGGTTCACTTTCTGTCTTTGGTTCTCTAAATAGTCCATTTCCTTTCCCATTGTAACCGCACCAGAGTTCACTTGCAAGTGAACTTAGACCAATCCTTTCTGATGGACAAGAGTTTGCTTGTCTGGTCCAACCAGAGATTGGATGAATGTCTGACAACATACCCTTTGCCCTAGCTATCTTGCTATATGCATTGGTTTGGTTTACCCATAATGCCCTGTGTTGAAGTTCACTTGCTGCATTTGGCTCACTTGAAAGGGACCAAGGCCCATGTTTTTAGGTAGAATAACGTTTGGTTCTTTGATACATACCAGCGTTCAATTGTACATTCACACCTTTATAAACTAACCTGACTTTCCAAGCACACCAGATACAGCTCTATTCAACAGGGTCGGTGTGAATTAGGGGTGTCAAATTAATTGTGATTAATTAATTATAGCCATATTTGATGAGCTATATTTTTAAATCACGTTAATCAAATTTTTAATCTTTAATTTTACAGTTTCTGCATGGGAGTTGGCTTTAAAAAAATGTCGTTTTTATTCTTTGTGTTTTGTGCTTCAGTTGGGAGTTAACCACCAATAAATAACATAATACACAGTAGACCTAAATATCCTCAAGATGAGGGCTTTTCTCAAAAATTATTAAAAACTAGATGGATTAATTACAGACCATAATTAAGTCATCTCAGTGTTTTTTTTACCTCATGACAGCACTAATGTGAATATCACCTAAAACCCAATTTGATCCGTAAAACTTTTATTATCTTTAAGAAAACAAAAAAGGGGACTCATATATTTCCCTAAAATGGTCCAATTCTCATTTCATACCTAATAACATGTATCATTTCATGATTGCATCCTTTAAGGTGCCCTATAACTGTAAAGAAGTTTTATAAATGTTTTCAGTACCAGCCATTATGCTAGTTTGAGCGTATTTACAATATATTGAGGCATACAGTTGATCCTAGAATATGTCTCCATCCTCCCGTGGGTCGTGTTTCTGCATTTTCCATGGTATGGGTTATGGCCTGTGGAACATCTCATAACAATTCATGACTTCTAATCCACTTTATCTCTATGAAAAAACAAGTTGACATCCCCCAGAAGGTCTCTCAAATCTGTGGGGCCTGGGTAGATCTAATTCCCAGCCTTGAAGTGGATTTTTGTGCAAGGGCATCCTGCCTATTTTTTAAGGCCATAAAAATTTATAAATTAAACACAGTTTAGGCTTCGCTGTTTTGGAGCTTCAGTCTCTCTGAATAGGGTCTTCTATTTCACCACAGCTGAAACAGCGTATAGAGTTTGTTTTCTTAACATGCTCCAAACAACAATAACATACCAGTTATCAAAGGAAAATAAAGAGGTGTAGCAGGAAAGTGACAGTATATGTAAACTGTATAAACATAAATTAAACACATTTGAGTAGATGATATGCCCACAGCCCTTATTGTGGATTTCAAATTCACAATACTGAATATAACATTTAAAAAAGCAGATAGTCAATGCCATAATTATTCATACCCCAGTTAGATTTGAATTTATTTTTATTTACCCATTGCTTCTAACTGCAAAAAATTACAGGTACCAACCATAGAACAACGATACAATATACAAGGGGTAACATAAAAAAAATAACTGTCTGCTTTTATTTGTATTTTAACAAGGTTAGATTTTAATATACCCTTTTCAATAAAGGGCATTAAAGCAACTAAACCCTGCTTATAATTGTGGACTAGTTTTCTGCATGTTTCTACGATTTCCACTATTTTGATGTTTTATCACTGAGCCCCTTCCTGCCATCACTCTAATCTTTAGCTCCCTCCACTGACTTATTAGATTCAGGTCAGGACTTTGATCTGAACATTATTTTCATATCAACGTTGGGGCGCCTGTGGCTCAGGAGTTAGGAATTCATCTTGTAACTAGAGGGTTGCCAGTTCAAGCCCCTGCTCTGTCCGTCTCAGTTGTGGCTGTGGCATACATGTTAAGGAAGTGCCTCTCACCCAGCAGGTTGTGGGGTTTGGGGCGTGTCTTAGTTCTCATCTGCCTTGTTCGTCCCCGATTTTCCTCGGTTGTCTGTTGGCTCTGAAGGAATAAAGTTGACTCACTCGCAGTAAGCTTGTGTCGCCTTCTTTCATGCCACATTGGTGACCCCAGTCAAGTGGGAGAGGGCATTTCGCCTTCTGTTTCGGCCGCGGACTCAGTCTCAGCCGCGGACTCCACCTCTCCCGCTCTCACGGCCGGCTTTGTTTTCCGCCTCCCCCGCTGTGAAACTTCCAGAGTTTTGGCAGAGCGATCCAGCCTCGTGGTTTCAGCACATCCAGGCGCTTTTCCATCTCCGGGGTGTGTACGTGGATGACTCCAGGTACTACTTGGTTGTTTCGGCCCTGGATCAGCAGTCAACCCGCAGAGTTATGTGGTTTGGGGGACAGTACGCCTGTGGACCTAATGGACAATATGCTATCGCTCCTTGGTTTGGACGACGGCGGTTTCCTTTTCCCGCACATTTTCCTCCGGCAGCTCCCGCCACAGGTGCGAGCTGGTTTGGCTAACTCTCCTCGCCTCGCCGCTGGCGATTACTGAGGCCTCGGGGAGGAGGCGGACAGGGTCCTGCTGGCTACTAGGCGTTTTGTTTTTTGCTGGAAGGTTGTTCTTTTATGGCTTACGCAGACCAAAAACCTTTGACGTTTGCTATGTCTAAGGTTACTGACGCCTGGTCAGCGCGTCAACAGCGCCACTTGGCGGCCATATCCGAGTTTACTACTGACATACGTAATGTCGCAGGGAAGTCCAACTCGGTCGCGGATTGTCTGTCTCGCATGCTGGTTTGCCCTGTGTTTCTAGGGAAGGATTTCGCTGAGATGGCGGCAGAGCAGCCCGTTGACGTCGATATCCTGACCCTTCGCTCTGTCGGTTCTGGCCTTAAGCTTGAGGAGCATGCGTTACAAGAGGGAGGTCTCACCGTCCTGTGTGATATTTCCACATGGCGGCCTCGTCCCGTGAATCCAGCAGGCTTGCCACGCCGCATTTTTGACTCTGTTCATTCTCTTTCGCACCCGGGGCTACGCGCGTCGGTAAAGCTAATCAGTTACCGTTTTGTTTGGCCTGGTGGGTGGGCGGCATCTTGGGTTGCATGTCAGCGTGCTAAAGGGCACCGGCATACCAAAACCCCTCTGGAACCTTTTCCGATTCCAGCCAGGCGTGTCGAAAAGTTTTACACATCTGTTTACTATGGTGGATCGCACAACCAGGTGGCCAGAGGTGGTGCCTCTGTCATCCACCACATCCGCTGAGATGGTTAACGAGTTTCTCTCAGCTTGGGTCGCTCGTTTTGGCGTGCCGTCGGATATCACTTCTGACAGAGGCCCACAGTTTATTTCAGGGCTTTTGTCAGATATAGCACGTTCCTTTGGTTTGCAGGTGCACCGTACTACGGTGTATCACCCTCAGGCGAATGGCTTGTGTGAGCGTTTCCATCATTCGCTTAAGGCAGCTCTACGCGCTGCGCTTACAGGTGGCGGTTGGGTGGATCATTTGCCGTGGGTCTTGCTTGGGTTGCGCTCGGCTCCTAAGGAGGACCTCAGCGCTTCTTCTGCTGAGTTGGTTTTTGGTGAGTCTGCTGCGCCAAACCTCCAGGTGGCTGTGGATCCCTTTTTGTCTGGTGGCGTTTCTGCTCCAGGCCCTATGCAGCATTGTTTCCCACGGTCGTTTGTACCTACCGCACTCCAGTCTGGCCGTTTCGTTTTCGTGCACCGCGACGCCCACTGCTCGCCCCTCCAGCCTCCATACGACGGTCCCTTTCGTGTACTGGAAAGGGGGTCCAAGGGTTTTGTTTTGGATATGGGCGGGTGCAGGGAGTTGGTTACTCTGGGCCGCCTTAAGCCAGCGTACGTTTTGGCGGGTGAGACTATGTTGCCAGCCCAGGTTCCCCGACGTGGCCGTCCGCCTCCCAGGCCACCTAGACTGCCTTGTTGCCCTGACCGTGTTTTTCAATCTGTTATGGACAATGTTTCGCCTGCTCACGGTTCACATGACAACCTTATATTACAGGTTCCGCCTGCTGCTTCGACTGTTGGCTGGCGCAGCCGTTATGGCAGGGGGGGGGGGGGGGGGGGTTGTGTGTGGCATACATGTTAAGGAGGTGCCTCTCACTCAGCAGGTTTTGGGGTTTTGGGCGTATCTTAGTTCTCACCTGCCTTGTTCGTCCCTGATTTTCCTCGGTTGTCTGTTGGCTCTTAAGGAATAAAGTTGACTCACTCGCAGCAAGCTTGTGTCGCCTTCTTTCACGCCACAATACAACCTAAAAATATTAATTGAAGGTATTTGCATTTCTACTTACAAAGCTACACATAATTTAGAATTACAATAAATCTGTCCTTAATTCATTATTATTTTTTATAAGGCAGAACAAATGCTGTTGAGAGTGAACCTCACACAATTTGTATTAGAGTGGGTGATTTTCCAACATTTCAGCTTTTCCATTCCATTCTGCTGAACACTGTAATAACACAATAGACTCGTAGGACCTGTTAGGACATTCTAGACCAGTGGAAGATGCCGTTACTCTCCTGGTCACCTGAAGGCTCA
The DNA here is from genome assembly GCA_963556495.2 of Valencia hispanica. NCBI lineage: Eukaryota > Metazoa > Chordata > Actinopteri > Cyprinodontiformes > Valenciidae > Valencia > Valencia hispanica. Next base: position 50,242,429 of record OY747700.1, on the reverse strand, counting down.
ATAGGGGCGTTCTTACAGGTAAAGCTCCTTTTTAAGAGGAACCAATCAAAGCTAAAAAAGCAAGCAGAAACACATTTGTTCTTTTAGTTTTAGCTATTATACAAGTATGTGGTATGAAAGTTTTGGAAAACATCAAGTTCCCACAGCTTTTTGTAATAAGGAGGAATATGTGATACAAGCTGCGTGGAAACAAAAGATCGTGTTTGGAAGGCGGGATATATATTTTAACCAGGACTACACAACAGAGGTTCAAAAGAAGAGAAGACGGGTCCATGAAGTAATCAAGCTGAAAGAAAGAGATGTGAGGGCCCAGATGATGTACGGATCATTCGTGAGGATGGACTCAACGGGACAAAAACATTTGCAAGCCAAAAAGAAGCAGCATCGATGCTAAGTGATATGGGAATCTCTGTGATGGAAGAGGAAGAGTCAGAATTTTTTTAAACAATATTATAAGTGGCAAATGGACTTTAGAGAGGTCATAGAGATATTGATGGGACCGAGGGATTGTAAGAGAAGATGACTGAAGAGGTAATCCTTATTTAATTGTAAGAGTTAGCGGAAAATATAAAATACAGGAGTCATAGTTATCTGATTAATATAATTACAACTAGGCTGGTAGAATTCAGAGATAAAAATCTGCTGAATTTGAGTACTTAGCAACCTTTTTTTGGGGGGGGTCCCTCAGGAATATTTTGTTTTTGGAAGTCAAATAAAGTTAGCTTGTAATAATTTTGGTTATAATATTTACACATTACAGGTGGAGATAAGTGCCTCAAGAGGGCTATATGGTGAGGGGATCAATAAAAGTATGAGGGTGGCAACAGAGGTCAGTAAGGTATCTTATTTCATCTCATGAAAAATTCAAATTTGATATCGTATAATGTCCATGGTTTAAATAGCCCTATTAAGAGAAAGAAGATCCTAAATCAATTAAAAATTAAAATGTTCAATAACATCAATTCAGGAAACCCATTTAGGAGAAGAAGAACATAAAAAATTAAAAAGAGATGGTGTAAAGGAGGTGTTTTATGCATATGGGAAAAGAAGAGGGGTAACAATTTTGGTGAGAAAAGGTATACCAGTTATGGTGAAAAATTATTACAAGATAACAAGGGAAGGTATGTAATGGTTAGAGCATCTATCTATCTATCTATCTATCTATCTATCTATCTATCTATCTATCTATCTATCTATCTATCTATCTATCTATCTATCTATCTATCTATCTATCTATCTATCTATCTATCTATCTATCTATCTATCTATCTATCATCGTTGGATCGATAGATATATATCTATATATATATATGCACCAAACGAAGAGAATGAACTATTTTTTAAAACAACAGAGTTCACAAAGCATGTCAAAGAGCTGCAAAAAGCAGCTAATCTACTATACAACACAACGCAAGAATGAGCTTCTTGAGGTCAAAAAAGAAAGAAAACTACTCTTGTCCACCAAGAGTAATGGGAAATTCTGGAGGCTGTGGATCCCTGATCTACATCCCTGAAAAAAATTGCACATCCCATTACATTATCAGTTATTTGAAACGAAATGTTCACATATCTTATCTTTCTTTTGTTTATCTCAGGAAAAGTAAGTGATTAAATTACATGAAAACAGCCCAAAAATTACTGCCCTTACAGTCTTACTTGTTACAGAAAATACATCAACAAAAATTTGCATGCTAACTGACAAAAAACCTAAAAGTGTAACTCCCTTTGGCTGAAATAATCAGCGAGATGCTTCTTGCTGTCATCTCCCAGTCTCTGACATACAGTTTGAGGAAAGTTTGCCCCCCCCCTCCTCACTTTCAGCTGTGGAAAGTTTGAGAGGTGTCTTGCATATTGTACGTTATCCACAACATCTCAATGAGATCAAGAATGTCCATTTCTTTTTTCTCAGCCCATCCTTGAAAGATTTACTGCTATGTTTTGGTGAGCTGACCAGGTTCTGCTGTAGCACAGCAGACGGCTGCACCTCCATGCTTCACAGTTGTCGTGAGGTTCTTTTCCCAAAACTCTATATTCAGCTTATGTCAAACATCTTCTCTGTTCTGGTTTCAAAATAATTAATTTTAATACTCATCTTTCTAAATAATACTACTGTCTCAGTTCTTTCTGACAAACCTTAGTCAGCCCTTTATGTTTTGCTCAGAGAGTAAAGGTTTCCATTATGCACACCATCCTGGAATGGTAACGCTGTCCAGTCCCTTTTTGTCATTACTTACATGCACTTTCATATCAACAATAGCTGCTGTTTGTTCTGTGAGGACTTCTTTTAGCATATTACAGTCTGACTTACAGCATGACTTGCATGGATGGCCTTACCTGGGCATATTGGCATTTGTTTTTAATATCCCTTGCTTGTAGAGAATTACCTGGACAGTGGAAAGGGTACTTTCAAATTATTTTAAAACCTCTTTAAATCCCTCATTATCCTCACAAGCTCCTTCAGTCTTCTTTTTGGAAGGTCTCAGACAGCTCATTAGATCTTACTTTGGTGTTCATTTACACTTTACTCACCAGATTCACTTCATAACATGGAGCTTCATGTGGAGTCACCGGAGTCAGCTATTCCAATGTTATTGTTTTCTCTTTACATAAGTACTAAATAACATTGTAGACACCTGCTTCCCTTGTTGTAGGGACATCATGAAACACCATTCAGATACAAATGTATTTGTATTTCACACTTTCAGCAACAAAGCAATTCAGGGTGCTTTACATTAGTGGTCTTCAACCTTTTTTTCGCCATGGACCGGTTTAATATTGAAAAATATTCACACAGACCAGCGGATAAATGCAACAAAATAAAAATAAATGACTGGCATAAATAACTAGGTTGTTTTTAAAAAATAATAACAAATGTAAATACAATGTGTGCTCAACTTTATAAGCAGCACCTCCGTATCATTGCGCCAACAACAGAACATGAGTAGCATCCTCACTGCCCCTAATGCTCTTTTGTCGCCATTGGTAATGTTTGAACATGCCTTTAAAATAATATTTACCACAAAAACAAATATGAAGTGCATGAAAAATACAACTCACCACAACGCTGAATCAGTGGCTGCTTCTCTGTAATGAGACAGTCCTTCTGGGGCAGTTTTAAAGGTTTCATTACCTCATTAGAAAGCCAGTTGCCACATATTAAGTAGAGCGGGGGCTTGGTACATGGAAATTGCCTGCAGGATGAATCTAGATTTTCAGTATGACTTGTGGTCTTGTCTGTTAAATGTAGCTTTCTTTTTCTTGGAACTTGTAGGCTCTTTTTTAGTCTCTTCACTGGACATTTCCTTTTCACAAAGAAACCTTTCAGAGAACTTTGTTTTTACTCATTTAGCTAGCTTGTGGGTTTATTTTTAGTGGTGACATATCACGTGAACGAGGCAAGCGTTTTGAGTCAGTTATAGTTGGTTGTAATGGAGAAAACTTAGCCATTTTATGAAATAGAACATTGTTTAGACTTGGATAACAAATAAAACGGAAATACTGTAAGTTATTTATTTTTTCTGTGTGGCCCACTGCCAGGGACCAAAGCACCCACAGCCCGGTACTGGTTCGAGGCCTGGGAGTTGGGGAACCTCTGCTTTGGGTCATTAGGGGATAAAATAAAAGCAATAAAACAACCATAAAAACAGAAAACACATCTGAAACATAAAGAACATTAAAACATACAAATGTTATGACATTTCGGCTATTAAAGACAGCTCTAAACAGATGGGTTTTTAGCCTTGATTTAAAGGAACTCAGTGTTTCAGCAGCTTTGCAGTGGTCTCGAAGTTTGTTCCTAGATGGGAGGAGCATTGAAACTGAAAGCTGCTTCTCCAAGTTTGGTTCTGATTCTAGGGATGCTGAGTAGACTACAGTTAGAGGACTGAGTGGTCTGGGGGGTTGGTATAATAACAACAGATCTTCATTATACTTGGTGCTAAGCCATTCAATGATTCATAAACTAGTAAAAGTATTTTTAAGTATTGTCTGAGTTCCAGGGAGCCAGTGTAAGGACTTTAGAACTGGAGTGATGTGCTCTACTTTCCTGGTTCTACTGAGGACACGAGGAGCAATGTTCTGGATCAGCTGCAGCTGTCTGATTGACTTTTTAGGCAAACCTGTAAGAACACTGTTGCAGTAATCAATCCAACTAAAGATGAACGCATGGATGAGTTTTTCGACATCCTGTTGCGACATCAGTCCTTTAATCCTAGAAATGTTCTTCAGGTGATAGAAGGCTGACCCTGTGATTGCCTTTCCGTGACCCTGGAGATTCAGGTCTGAGTCCATTACTACACCTAGATTTTGGGGCTGATTGGTAGTCTCCAGCTGTATTAACTGAAGCTTTGTGCTGACTCTTGTTCATTCCTCTTTAGTTAAAAAAACAATTACTTCAGTTTTGTTTCTTTTCATCTGGAAAAAATTATGCCACATCCATGCATTGATTTGCAAAATGCTTTTGCTTAGTGTTTAAATGAGTTCAAAGTTACCTGGAGACATTATAATGTAAATCTGAGTATCACTGCATAGCTATGGTACCTAATCGTATTGCTTGTTTTAATCTGGACTAGCGGGACAATGTAGATATTAAATAGGAGGGGCCCCAGGATAGAGCCCTGAGGCACCCCACATGTAAAGTTTACACATTATTAGATCCAATGGTCAGCTAATGTTTTCTGACTCATTGCACTGGATCCTGAACCACCTGCTACTCACCACATCCTGGTCCTGCTGCTCTGTAAAGTTCTCAGACATATCAGACAACTTTCTAAACTTTGTAATAGCTCCCAGATGAACCTCATATATGTCACATAATGTGCAGTTGAAGCAGGGCCTAAGACAATAATAATAATAATAATAAATTTCATTTGAAGAGCCTTTCAAAGCACCCAAGGACACTTTACAAAATACAAAGAAGAGAGCAATATCAGAGATACAAGCAACATGCTAAAAAGAATCATTAAAATATTTAAGAACATATTAGGAGCAGACTATTGCTGAAATGAAAGTTTGAAAAGATTTTAAGGGTGGATTTAAATAAAACAAGGGAATCAGTGTTTCTAAGATCGGGTGGTAGGGAGTTCCACAGTTTGGGAGCAGAGCGACTAACAGCTCTAGCTCCCATATTGACAAGGCGGAAAGAAGGAGCATTGAGATGTAGAGAGGAAGAGGATCTAAGGGAACGTGAGGGTACAGCTATGTGGATGAGATCAGACAGATATGGAGGGGCAAGATGATGAATGGCCTTAACCCTTAAATGGTTTCTGTGTCCTGGGAGAGGGTTAGGGGTTAGGGTTAGCGGTTAGGGTTAGGGTTAAGTGAAAAGGATTATTTTGAAAATCATTCTTGAAGTTTTGGGAAACCAGTGGAGATGATGAAGAACTGGGGTGATGTGGTGGGAGTAGGGAGTTTTTGTAATCAGACGGGCGGCTGAGTTTTGAACTAATTGAAGCTTGTGGAGCAATTTCTGGGGAAGACCAAAGAGGAGAGAGTTGCAGTAGTCGAGATGAGATGTGACTAGACTGTGAACCAGTATGGCTGTAGAGTCTTGAGCAAGGGAAGGGCGAAGGCGATGGATATTACGTAGGTGAAAATATGCAGACCGAATGACATTATTTATATGAGCTTGAAAGGATAGGGTGCTATCGAAGATGACACCCAGACTCTTTACTTCAGTGGAGGGGAGAAGAACAGAGTTGTCAATAGAGAGTGAAAAACTGTTAACCCCTTGAAATGGTGGAACGAGACCCAATGAGTATAAACTCAGTTTTATCTCTATTGAGTTTGAGAAAGTTGAATGAAAACCAAGTTTTTAAGTCATGTAAACAGTTCAGGAGGGTAGGGGATGGGAAAATAGAATTGGGCTTACCGGAGATGTAGAGCTGGGTGTCATCTGCGTAGCAATGAAATTGGATATTATATTTCCGGAAAATATTGCCAAGAGGATGAAGGTAAATAGTAAACAGAAGGGGCCCCAGAACAGAGCCCTGAGGCACACCACAACTGAGAGGTAACTCATGAGAGGAGAATGACTTGAGCTGGATTAACTGAGAGCGACCAGAGAGATATGATTTGAACCATCGGAGGGGGGTTTCGCAGATGCCAATAGAGGATAATCTATTGAGTATGGGAAATTGTGTCGAAGGCCGCACTCAAATCAAGTAGAATAAGAACAGAAACCCGTCCAGAATCCGCAGCACAAAGAAGATCATTAGTGATTTTAAGAAGTGCAGATTCTGTACTGTGACCGGGATGGAAACCAGACTGAAACTGTTCATACAGATTACTGAAGGATAGATGGGTGTGAAGTTGTGAGGCGACAGATTTCTCAAGGATTTTGGAAGGAAAAGGAAGATTAGAAATAGGGTGAAGATGATTTAGGTCATTTGCATCCAAACCAGGCTTTTTCAATATGGGTGTAATGACGGCAGTTTTAAAGACCAAAGGAACGATTCCAGTAGAGAGGGAGGAGTGGATGATAGTGACAATGAGGGAAAGAAGGGGAGGTAGACAGGCTTTAAGGAGAACTGTAGGGAGAGTTTACAAGAGGAAGATTTGGATTTCATGATAAGATCAGTAATTAAGAAGGAAAGGGTAAATCAAAAACAGAAAAATTGTGAGCCAGTAGCGGGAGACAAGAACATGAAAGGATAAAAACAGAAAGTGTACTAAATTGGAACAAGGGAAATAGGACATGTAGCGTGAACAGAGTAACAGGCAGTGTAACAAAAGAATCCAGTAAATCAGGAGCTTAAACACTGTGGTAGGAGTGGAAAATAACAATTGCTCCTCTAGGTGGCAACACCTTTCTAACAATAATGAACACAGAGAAATAAACTGAATACCGCAAGAGATATAGAAGAGAAATGATAAAGGGCATGAAGAACCAAAAACCCAATAACAAAAAATGACCTCCAGACTATTCTTTTCGTGTTTGAAAACAGATTTTTTAAGCTTGATAATGGCTTGTTTCAAGATATATCCATTGCAAACAGCTTTTCTGTTCTTGATTAAAGAAAAAAAAAAAATTGTGTAGCTTTTAGGTGTCTTTTGGGGTCTTTTCTAAGACTTTCCCTTTTTTCTTTGTGTAGGTACAAAACCAATAAAGTGCAGCCATGTCAAGTCAAGAAGAGACCAAACAATGAGCATAGAATCATAGTTTCAGGCTTGAGAACATCTTGGACATATTGTTTCCTCATATTAATATCCAATTATACCTGTACATCAGTCCTAACTGTGTGATGCAAATGTAGCTTCAATTTATGGTCAAAAATAATAGGAGTGTTTCATGTGCGTGTCTCCACTACAGGGCAGGTCCAATAGAGCAGTTTTTGGGGCCATTTCAGGAACCAACCGAGTACCAATCTTGCGGTATGTACTCAGAAATGGCCCAGTAGAGTGGGCCATTTCTGGGGCAGAAGCTGCGGTTAACCCATGCTGATTGGTTGTAACTCAGAAAGATATTATGTTAGCACAAATTGCCGGACGACCGGGTTTGTAAAATGGGAAGAAGCAATTTATAACAACATATTAAATGGATACACTGCAACCTTCATTGTTTCTTTCATGGTCGATCTCTCGTCATTCTCTGCTGCCGTGGGCGCCTTTTGACGCTGATCAGTGACGCCGGCTCACTGCCGAAGCAGTTGCAATATGTTGAAGGCTTAGCAAATTATTTACTGGTGGACTGATTTACCCCGCCAGAAAAAGGTCAGATAGTGGAAACGTGCCTAATGGCATCACACAATACACCACTTAACAACCACCTCCACATCTTAGAATACTGTCTTAGAAAAAGAGTGGGAGAGCTCAGAGAGAAAGATGGATAATATGTATGGGCAACAGAATTGGAGTCTACAGAGCACCATTAAAATATGCAGAAACTCTTCCTCTAAACAGATGCCATCCACATATTAGTAATCAAAATCAAGAAATCAAACTGATAGGTAAACCAACGGGCTTCCATCAAGGTAATATTTTGCAATAACCACTGCTATCAGTATATGTCATGTACATGTTAAATAAACTTTAGCCACTCTAAGGCTCTAGCTGGCGAGTTCTCTTTTTACATAAAACTGTTTATGTAAGAGTCTGAAAATACTGGAAAAGCCTTAAGATTTCAGAGTATAACTAGCCTTCAAGGTTCAGTTGCACCACTAGTGCTACATTCAATTTAATTCAGTTTATTTATATAGGGCTGATTCACAACAGATGTAATCTCAAGGCGCTTTACAAGAAAAGTCATATCAGTTCATACATACATACATACATACATACATTCCAATCAATTTAGAAGCTCACATACTCACTGTATCCGCATTTATACCTGGGATATTTAAGCAATGTGTGCATGCGGGAAAAAATATAACCCTCAACACTTTGGTATCTTAAATGGCTGCTGTGTGACAGTTTGATTTCTACAGAGACAAATATGTCCATGTTGGCTGACTAAATCAGTGTTGATTGTATACAAAAGAGAGAAATCCGCTTTTTTTCTGACTTCTGACTTTCTGTCTGCATTCTGAAATTCCATTTAGACTTAATGCTGAATTACTAAAATAGAAACATCTTGGTGGAGGTGTCAGCTCCGTCTGTCTTACACGGATGATTTGTTGCTGGCTGACTCTGTACAGCCTCTGTGCTCCTCTTTTGTGAGGACAGATGAGCAGCTGGGTTCTCTTCTAGCAAGTCATGATAACAAAGAAATAAAAACCATTCATCTGTCAGCACTCCATGCGACACTTCAACATAACACATCATGACGATGCTACAAAGTTCTGCAAGTCTGGCTGTCAGTTAATTATGTGATCTTACTACAATTTTATGATAAATGTATTCATAGATAGACTGCATGCTGAAGCAATAGTTGTTTTTTTGTCTCTTTGCAGCAAGAATGTTCTTGATTTAAATCCCAGCCTGGGTATTCCTCTAGCATGCGTGGGTTCTTATTTGATACTGGGGCTTACTCCTACAGTCCAAAAAATATACATGTTACGCTAATCTAAACTGTACTTCTGACCGAGAGTGGTTGCTTGCCCTTTGTGTCGGTTTTAAACAGATGAATGTACAGCAACATAGATCACATAAATGTTGTATCCCCCCTGACTTTGATAAAAAGGAAGTCAAAACCCCTCTATGTCCCTGGGTTTTACACATCATGACCTGCCTGTGAGAACTGTTAGATTTTTCAAATTTCAGCTTTTCTTTCTAGCCATTAGGTTCTCCACCACAACAAAAGTACTGGTATTTTAAAAAGTACTAATATTTAAAACCTAATTTATTTATCAGTTATGGATCTGAATTGTGAAGACTAAAACAAATTGAACCTTACAAAGTCTGCTGAACCCTTCAATATCTGTCCTTATTTCTCAAAAATATACCTCTCAACCAGACTTCATCTGGAAACCATAAGCCTCCTACAGCCGTAAACACAGTACCTTAATTTGTACATCGCTAACTTTTACATTTTATTTTCATTTCTGTTTTGTTCGTTTGTGCTACTATGGTAGAAGATCCGAGCAAAAGCCTTTTCGAGTTGATCAATACAGCTTCACCCTGAGGTTAAATGGACACATAAATAGGGAAAAAAATGTTAGACAGATCTAAAAGTACTGAAACAAATGAAACCCCTGTAAATGTAAAAAAAAATATATAAATGTGATTAAATTTAAGTAATGTCCTTGCTAGTTAGATAAAAATGTATAACATGTCATGCTTGCATAGTAAGACAAAATGTGCATGTTGTCATCTCTAATGTCTAAAATTCAAAATATTGCCAAAACAAAACACACAACAAATAGTCCAAAGTTGTGTTAATGTTCAATAAATTTGGGGATTAATTAGCTGGGATTGTTAATAGAACAATATTTCTAAAAGTTTTTACATGACAGGAGCAGAGGGACCAGCAGAATGAGTATCACAATGGAGGAAATGAATAATTCAGGCAACAGCAGAGAGACCATCTGGTTGTTTTACAGGCCTCTCAGGTCCATTCAGCCCTGTACTATGTTTGAAGAACTCTATTTATAATATACTATTTCTATCTGAGAGTGGAGAGGTTTTAGATTGGTGTCATTTCACTCAACTGTTAGCTTAAAATATCAATTCAGTGTCATGTAGAAGTATTCACACCCTCTGAACTTTTTAACTTTTAGTAACATGACTACCGAAAAAGAGAGTGTATAACCTAGTTTCCAATGAGCGGAACAATGCGGTATTTTATGGTCCGCCGTATTCAGGAGAGCGTTTCCACCGCCAGCTGGACTCTCACTGGGTAGGCGGGGTTGTACTGGTTTTCAGATTTAAATGGGCTTAACCCAACTACACAGCTCATTTTTTAGATTATTTTTGTAAAATCTATAATTTTCTTTGTACCTCACAATTGTGCACTACTTTGTGATCCTCCATCACAAAAAAACCTCCTAAACCTTAGTTTTTGTTACAATGTGACCAACAGTTATCCTCTGGGTGCTAATGCCAGTCTTATGCCCCAGAATGGTGATCATGGCTCCAGGTAGTCTTCAGGAAATCTCATGTAGGGTGTTTCTCAATGTCAAGGAACCTCGCCAACCAAGTTAAATGGAACAGACTTACCTCACGTGACCACGGCTGTCTAAAACCCGCCTTTTGCTTTCGCGCTCTGCTTATGTCCCGCCCATCATAGTAGTATAGTAGCTATGCTACGCTACTATGCTACTACGTAGTGTAGCTAACCCTAACACCTAAGGAGATAACTGTTTTGGATCTAAAGAATATTTTCCGATAGCTACAATTACTTGACTTACATTTAAATTGGAAATTCGCTCCCAAAGTAGCTGCTGCCGGATCCTGATCTGTCATCTTTTCGAAAATACTGGGAATACTGGGAAATTCTTGACAGAGGGAAGGCATCAAGGAACCTCCCATGTATCCTTGGTCAGTTAGCTAAACGGCAGACAAATGGAGGACAGACGCCTCGGTAGCACACGAACATTGAAACACGCCTTGGCGGTCCCGGATGACGTATCTCCTAGGCAACCGGGGCGAGACCAAGTTAGGTGTTAACTGTTAAGATCATTGTGTCATGGAATGGTGAAGAGCAGGAACCAAATGGAGGGAGGAGGCAGGAGGATGAAAATACACAATTTTACTTTAAAAAGGAAACTAAAAATGGTAAATTGATTAAACTTATATAGCTCTTTTTCTAGTCATACTGACCAAGATTATCTTCTTCTTCTTCTTCTTCTTCTTCTTCTTCTTCTTCTTCTTCTTCTTCTTCTTCTTCTTCTTCTTCTTCTTCTTCTTCTTCTTCTTCTTCTTCTTCTTCTTCTTCTTCTTCTTCTTCTTCTTCTTCTTCTTCTTCTTCTTCTTCTTCTTCTTCTTCTTCTTCTTCTTCTTCTTCTTCTTCTTCTTCTTCTTCTTCTTCTTCTTCTTCTTCTTCTTCTTCTTCTTCTTCTTCTTCTTCTTCTTCTTCTTCTTCTTCATCTTTATTTGCAGTGGCCAAACAATAAATTGGTGCATTACCGCCACCAACAGGTATCAAAGGGGTATCAGAAACACTTAATAAATACATGATACAAATTTGTTTGTTTAAGATAACTAAACATGATCTGATACCTTTTACTCCTGGAGGTATATCAAATAAATCTAGTAGTAGTTTAACTTTAATTCTCATTTCTTTAATTCAAATCAATTGAAATCTTTTTCCCTCAAACTTCTGACAGTGTAATATAACATGCTCTGTTGTCTCAACATCTTCACAGTACTCACTTTTTCCACAGCAATGTTTCCCTAAAAAGATTGTTTTTGACTAACAGACCAACAGAGATACAGTATTTTAGCTTCATAGGTGATAATTGAACAAGGATCAGGTGGTTGATTAGAAACTGATTAAAGTTGATCAGAGGAAATGGGATAAATGGCTGATAGTACACAGAGGGAACAGAATATAAATATCAAAATAAAGGATAACAATAAAGCAAAGTGCCTAAGATCATCACAGTATGGATACTTTTGCTAGGCACTATGCCAATATTTATATTAGAAATGTTCCTGACAGCTCAGGAAAAAAAGAGATTTGAGTACATAAGAAGTTGCTAAGGCAATTAAGCTTTTAAGCAAACACATTCATACAAGTTTAGGCAGTGCTTTTAAAAGGACAGTCAGTAAACTTTAAAAAGGCCTTTTGTGTATGTACACTGCAGCTGAAGTAGGATAAAGCAGTTTTCTATTATGTTCCCAGGTTCACTGTAATTGGGAGGTAATTTCCCTGCAGAGTAAAAAAAAGCCACTTAGCCTAACAAGTTGACCCATTGGCCAGGATTCCTAGCTCCACCTACCAAAAGTCTGCCACACCTATGACTCATGGCTTTGTATCTAAAGAGATTTTCTGACTCAAGCCTTGAAGTGACGTACAGTAAGAGTCTTGAACAACATTCTGTGGAAGGTACTAATAGGTATGCATTTACCTATGATAGAAAAGAGGTTTGGTGTAAATAAAGTAGGAAGGCTTTAGATAATGTTAGTTCTCAATCAACAATGTCGCAAAACTAATTTTCATCATCAGATCAGTTGAGGGTTATGGGTACTGAGTTAAGACAGATTTGAAGATCATCAGAGGCTGGAAAATGAATTTCATGCCACAAAAAATGTCAATGGTACTGATCAAAATACAGATAGACGATGGTGGTCTAAACTGACATGATTCTGACCATTTTCATGGTTACACAGACAGATAGACTGCCACAACAGAAACATACAAAACAATTTTCTATTAACATGATCAGACAATATCAACTAAGTGTTAGAGTATTCTAAAATGCAACAACTTGAGTTTTACATTAATTTGACCAATGGATTCAAAGAACTACCTTTGAGAAAGAAAAAGAAATAATAATAAAAATCTATTTTTTTCTCTACCACATCTGCAAAAACTAAATGACTTTATTCCATTTGTGCAGCTCTGCTTGTAATTCATTCTTGACGTATATTCTGGGAAGAGCGTTTCCTTGCTTGTTGTTTGAGAACTTTGATTATGTTGCAGTGGGATATACCTGAGAAGACTTCTAGGAGTTCTGCTCTTTTGTTCTTGTAAAGTATGGAACAGTCTTCCCTTGCAGCTCTGAGTAAAACAAAGAGTGTCTCCGTTCTTGAGGAGTATGTATCTGCCTTAACCGCTGAGACATGGCACATTCATTTGTGTCCTTTATAGTGGGCATTTTGTTCACCTTTATCTTCTTGTACTATTTTGAGTTATACGATTAAGCCCTACAGTACATTTTAGAGGACATCCTAGGCTTTCCAGTGATGTGTCATTTGATAGGTTTAGATGCTGAGAAGTTCCCTTTTTTCCTCACTCAAAATGGCTAGCTTACCAGCAACCACATTTGATCAAAAGATGAGAGATAAATCAAATACTCTTCATCCTTTGCTATTTTTTACCATACTAATTATACATTTTCCTGATACTTAACATGTCAACAACAATATTTTGATTTCTGAAAACAGTTGAATGATTTATCTTTTGAGATAACAGTGCTTTTATGAATGTCAATTGTGGAGGACACCAGGACAATTTTAGTGAATTGAATGACTTCATCATTGTAGGAGAAATACATGAAGCTGAAGAGATTCTATACAAGATAGTCAAGGGAGGTTCAGATTTGGAACTTTCAGATGAGGAAAATAATGAGGATTATTAGTAGTATAAGTTATTAGAGTATTAGTCTGTGATAGGGGAAGATGGTGAAGACAAAGAGGAAGAAGATGCAGGAGAATTTGATAAAGGGACAGACTCAGAGCCAGAGAGGGAGCACGAATTTCCCTTGTGTTTATTGGGGGAAACAAAAGGTCATGAATAATTTTGTTTTTTGATCATATTGAATGTATTCCTGGGTTAATCTTATAAGATGCTGTTCAATTTTTGTTTTAAATTCGGTTGTATTTAGACGTGAATCGTCCTCTTGTCCACTATAGTGGACATCCTGTAGAACAAAAATGAAAAAACATGTTTAAAAAAAAATTTAATAGTAAGGTGTTCTTTGTGGCCTAAATAGATTTGAAATCACATAAAAAAAAGAATATAGAAACACGTTTTTTCTTTGGTTCACAGGTGGCTATGGAGGAATTAGTGAAACATTCAGACGGGTTGGAAGGTAATATCTGAAAATATAACGGTGTTGCTGTGAATACTATCAAGCTAACACAAGCTAACATATTCTACCAAAATCCATAACAGGTTTGTTGGCAAGTTTAAATGTTTTCTCAGATCTAAATTTTAAATCGAAGACACAATATTTATTGGGGAAAAAATCTACATATCTGGGGATAGCTTTAAGACGACCAACAGCTGATTCTTTTCAGCTACTGTTTGAGCCTCTGTATGCCTCTGAGGTAAATATAGTGAAACAGACTCCAGACGGTGCATCAGCTCAGAGCCGAAAAGTTAAACTTTCTTTAATTTTTAATACATACAAGCACACATCTGCACTTTTTAGAGCTGCAACAGGTTTGTAGAAACTTAAAAAAAAATAAAAAAAATCCAACATTGTTTTCCAAGCTTGCTCTCTTGAAAACTCCTTTGGGTGATATGAGGTGTTCAACTCTTGGACTGGGACTGTTCCCTTGAATACAAGGCTGCATAACATAAACCATTCTTCTTCCCAATGTATTGCATAAACAGCAGATCTATCCAGCTGCCAAACAAACTTTACACCTGCATGCCGGCATGGAAATAAGTAGTTTTCCATCAGCTGAGTTTTGCTGAGGATGTTGTTCAGCAAATCTCCTGAGCCCAACAAGCCTTAAAATCCTCTCTGAAGCCCATGTCACTAGCTTTGCAAGAAATGTGCAATGACACGTACATAGGAGAGGCTGCCTGTTTTTAGATGCACTGTGTAAAATTGTGCACTGTCGACAATATGTACCATCTGGAAAAGGTATTCCAAAATCCTTGTGTTGCAGTATGTGATCAGTGTTGATTTCTCCTACTACTACTTCTACTATGTAAGTAATCCTGATGGCTCCTCTCTTAGTGCAATAACTTCAGCCTGTAATTATTATTTTTGACTATTTTTGACACATTTTAACAAAACTGATCATATTTAAAACCGAGTAGGGATGTGTATTGGTAGAAATCTGGTGATATAAGATGTATCACAATACAGGGGAGACGATACGATATATTGATATTGCGATGCTATGAGTAAGACTATATATTGTGATTTTTAAAACTGAATTTAACCATAGAAAAACTGTCACAGCATTCTAAACACTGCAACCTGTTTCATACTTTACAAATCCAGTTTTATTACTAGATCTAGTTGATCCACTGGAACGAAGAAGGGGAAAAAAGGCTAAAAACTACCAGTCATACTTCAAAATGATTGTGATCATTTATGGTTCCATTCAAATTCTAAAATAAAAAAAGTTTAAAAAAATCAATACATTGCTTTTTGAATATCGATACAACATTGTGACATAAAATATCGCAATGTGTCGGTGTATCGATATTTTCTTACATCCCTACAACCAAGTGATACATTTGCAAAGGATATTTATGATGCAAAATGTTCATAGTGCAACATCCTTCGAGCAAACTTGTAGTACAGGATAAAAAGAAACTGTGCTCCTATAAACGCAAATTTGTGGAATTTTATTGTTTTATGTCTATCTCTTCTATTCAATTAAATGCATTGCAGTTTGTTGCAAATGAAATTTTCCACTAAGTTTGCGGTGACTGTACTTATGTACAGTGGAATGTGAGTACCAGCAGAAATTGGTTTCCAATGTTGTGTCACAACAAGTAAGGCATTCTGTGAGGAATTTCTCTAGTTTTACCAAGTGTGAGTGGCTTTTTTCCCCCCCAAGTACTCTGCTTTTCATGCGTGCCAAGCTAAATACAGAGATTCAGATTAAGCCTTAGGCGCTCACAGAAGCAGTCCGATTCATGGAAAAGACTTCTACAGTGACACTTTTAAATCACCTTAGATTACTGCTAAAACTGGAGTTTAA
Source organism: Valencia hispanica (assembly GCA_963556495.2). NCBI lineage: Eukaryota > Metazoa > Chordata > Actinopteri > Cyprinodontiformes > Valenciidae > Valencia > Valencia hispanica. The sequence goes on along the minus strand of OY747700.1, from coordinate 50,226,439 downwards.
CACCACTGACACATTAGATCTGTGTCTTGTTTAAGTGCATATAGCTTCTCTTTTACTTTTTTCCGCAGGAACCTCTTTAAGGTGAAAGGAAGAAAGAATCAAGACCCGAATGAAAACTTGCACATTTGAGAGAATGTGCTGCATTTGTAAACGTTACTTACTCCAGAAGCAGGCCTTCCTGCTGGCTGTGAATGACTTACTTAGCTTTAAATCTGTAATCTCCATGTTTATAGTTGTACGGTTTTATTAAACTAACTACCATTAATTTAATAACTCCCACTGTAAAGGGTGTGTTTTAACTGATGATACAGTGTCTCACTCAAGCTTGGACACCAGTTACTGACTTTTATAAGTTTTATTCACACAGCGTTACATGCTATGCCAACTAAACTAGCACCTGTACAGTAACCGTGCCTTTTGCCGGCCAGGTAATCAACTGAAATGACACAAACATAAACAACCACACAACATTAATAACACGGACATATTATACCCTGTATAAACCGTGTATATAAACACATATGTGGAAATTAACACAAGTCTTGACATTAACATATCGTAGCTCACCAGCTCAGCTTCACCAGTCAAAACAGCGAAATGAATAAAAGAAGATCCGGCGGGTAAAGCGGACATGCAGGCGTTACTGCATCACATCCCAACTCTTCACAGATCAATCCGCCCCAAATAAAGTAATAGCTCAAAGTAAATACTAAGGAGATGGCTGGTGAAAACCCATAAGAACTACAAATTAACCTGTGTAAAATAGGGAAAATCCACACACCTCCCACTTGGGCTACATGTCATTGACTAAGTAGGCCACAATAACCACTATCAGAACAACTAATGCACAGAACAAGAAACAACATAAGGCTGTACATTCAACAGTTTGGTTTGAGTACCCCTCATTAAAGCGTTCACAGTCTTTAAGCACTTTTTAGGTACTCAGGGGAGCACACAAAACCTTTCTTGCTCCTCTACTGGCAGCAATACCACCAGCCTCCTTACGTCCCTGTGGAGGACATGGCTCCCTGTCCTTCTTTGCCCGAGACAGGCTGATGGGGCGACTATAAGAAGTCCTCACCTTGACGTCCCGAACGACACCCTTGCTATCTGGACACACCTCCTCAACACGACCCAGTTTGAATCGACCCCGGAGTGCGTTTTGGTCCGCCACCCAGACCAAGTCCCCAACGGAGACATTCCTGGCTGGGGCATGCCACTTTTGCTGAACAAACAGGCTTGGCCCAGCCAACTGGCTCCAACGTTGCCAGAACTTGTCCACCTCCACCTGGACCGCACGCAGACGACTAAATGGGTAGGGAGGGTACTCAAAATCCAAATTGTCACCCTTGGGTCCTGCCCGACCTAGCAACAAAGAGTTAGGTGTCACAGCATCCACAGTTTCCTGCCGAACGTGAGCTCTGGCACCAATAGGCCTCTCATTTGATAGGTTGGCAGCCAGATAGAGGAAGGTTTGGAACTCCAGAATGGTTAGGTCCCCCTCTTCACCAGCGCTGCTCAATGATCTCTTTAACACACGAACAGCTGCCTCCGCTGCCCCATTCCGATGCGGTGAGTCTGCTGGGCTGAACTCCCACACCCAGTCAGTCCCGGCCACAGCCGCTTTCCTTTGTACTACTTCTTTGTCGATACCTGCCAGGAAACTGTAGAGCTCTTCCAGCACAGGTCTAGCCCCCCCGAAATTCGTCCCCTGGTCCGACCAGAGTCTTTTAGGATGACCCCTCAGGGCGGTAAATCGCTGATATGTCTTCAGAAAGCCTTCAGTTGATAGGTCTTCAACCAAATCTGCATGAACCGCTCTTGAGGCCATGCAACTAAAAACTATGCCCCAGACCTTCTTCTTTGTTCGCCGTCTTACTGAGTCTCTAACTGCGTACGGGCCAAACAGATCCAACGTAGTGTACTCGAAAGGGGCTGCTGGTCTTGACCGTTCAGGGGGGAGATCGCCCATCACTTGAGTGCATAGTTTGGCCCGACACTTCCTGCAATGTATGCATGAGTCAATTACCTTACGTGCAACTCTAGGACCTTGCACTACCCAGGCCCTTTTTCTCATCCGAAGGAGGGTGCCAGCAACGCCTTCATGATTAGCACGGTGGGCATCTTCAGCAAGGAGGGAGCTGATCTGTTCTTTGTAGGGGATCAGCGGGACCCCAGGCCTTTTGTAATCAACAGATTGCACCCGGCCATAGCACAATAAGAGACCTGTTGCATTATCTTTCTTTACAACCAAGCGGTTGAGCGTTGCTGTGGGGAAAGTCACACCTGTCTGGGCGGTGAGGCATAAATCCTGGAACACTTCCTCACACTCCTCGGCTGTGAGCACCGCCTCCCACTGTCCTCGTTCACCGACTTGATCCCCGCCAGCAGGACTTTCTGGAGTACACTGCATTTTCGCCTGGACCCTTGTTGTCATGGCGGAGAAAGCTTTCCTCTGGAGCCGACTCACGACCTCCCTGGCACCAGAGGCCACCTCTGCAGCGGACTTTATGGGCCACTCCTCAGCCGGCCTGGTGAGAAACCTGGGACCTCTCTGCCACGGGGACTCACCACCAAGCTGCTCAGGCGAACACCCTCTTGTGACACGATCAGCCACATTGTACTGACCAGGGATCCACCACCAATCAGTCACAGACCCGGCCTTCTGTATCTCACCCACACGGTTAGCGAAGAAGGTTTGGAACCCATAACTGTCCCTTTGGATGGCACCCAACACAGTCTGGCTGTCGACAAAGTGGTACCACCTGTCCACTTCCAACAGCCCATGCTTCACTAAGTGTCCTTTTAGGCGGGCAGGAAAGACAGCTCCACAAATCTCTGTTTTAACGGCATCTCCTTTCTGGTCGAGTGGAGTCAATTTAGCCTTTGATTCCACGAGCCGAGTCTCAACACCTTCAGATGTCTCCCAACGTAGATAGAGAACTGCCCCGTAAGAGTCACAGCTACCGTCAGAGAATGAAATCCCCCAGGGTTTACCCATCCAGCCGGAAGTTGTAATACTCCTGGGGAAGGTGATGGTATTCAGCCGGGCATATTCTTTGAAGAGTTCGATCGCCTTTGCCCGTAGTTTACTAGACAGCGGCTCGTCCCACGTGTCCTTAGCCAAAGTCCCGGCCTCCTGAAATGCTCTCCTGACAAGAATGACACCCTTCTGTTTCAGGGGTGTTGCCAGGCCAAGGGGGTCATAAAGCCCGGCTACCTGACTCAGCAGCATACGGCGGGTGAGAGGATCTGGTGTCTTCTCCTCTATGTCATCCACAGAGAGGTGTAGTTCAGTGCGCATCTTCTTCCTCCTAGTAGAGAAATTGACAGCCACCATGAGGAAAAGCTTGTCTTCCCCTACGTGGTAACCCACCCCTAAGGCCTTGTTGTCCTCGTCCCCCAACTGGTTGGGAAATACAATCGTCTCTGGCTTGGCAGGAACAACGCCATGCCTCCCACTTTGACCAGATCGCACCCAAGGCTTGAGGTAAAACCCCCCAGTTTCTAGAATGGTCTCAACCCGCTTAAGCAGCTCACTCAGTCTCATGGGGTCATTGTGGGACACGAGGATGTCGTCTACGTAGGTGTTGTCCACGACGATATGCCTTTCTTCCACTTTGTCAGCAAACTGTGGCAGGTGGGCGGTGTCTCGCATGGCCACCTGAGCAATACACCCTGCCGGCTTATCTCCCATATTCACCCGTACCACAGCATAGTCCTTGATGTTGTCTGCTGGGGTGTCTCTCCACAGAAAACGGTGGACGTGGACCTCCTGATCCTCCAACCACACTGAATTGTACATTTTAGACACATCTCCAATAGCTGCATGCTCTCCCTCCTGGAAACGAAGCAGCACCACCCTGATGGGGTTCAAGACGTCAGGGCCCTTCAGCAGCATGCAATTCAGACTAACACCCTTGTATTCCTGGCTGCTGTCCCACACAAGCCTCACTGGTGTGGAGACTGAGTGTGGATTGGGCGCTGTCAGATGATTCACCCACCACACAGCTCCATCCCACTCATCCATCACAGTCTTGGAAAGTTGGACGGCGGCCCCCCTGGCCACCATGTCATGCACCTGCTTGGCATAGGCTGCTTTCCATACCGGATCCTTCTCAAGGCGCCTCTCCGACTTCAGGAACGTTGCTTCGACAGCCTTACGGTTGTTAGGCAGGGTAGCTTGGTTCTCTTTCCAGGGATACCTAGCATCCCAGTGGGGTTTGTCGCTGTGGTTGTCGCTCAATTTGAAAGTCAATCCACCCCTGATGATCTCTAGCTCTCTCTCATCAGCGAGTGACATCTCTTTTCCCCCAGGGGCACATTTTCCACAACGGCTACCACCACATATGGGGTCGCAGGCGGCACCAATACTGTCCCACTGCAGCCACTTGATAATCTCAGCATTGCACGTAGCCGTAGTTCCGACTTTTACACCGCTCTTTAGCCCTGAGCAGTGACTTTGTAGGACCGTGACTCTTCTTGACTCCGCCCTCATGGAGCATGCAAAGTGGGTTGATGAATGGCGTGCAGTCACCTCAACGTCTTCGAACAGATCTGGGTGCGCACCACTGACAGTCTTTCCTAGTGGACCATCCCACAAAACCAGGACACCGCACCTCATCCTCCGCTGGGGAGCAAGACGGCCCTCCCGGGTCCTGATAAGTAGCTCAACCTTCTTCGGGTGGATCAGCTCCCCCGGTCTGACTAAACCCGAGAAGAACTTCTCCAGATGCTCAGGGTCTTCTATGTGGCCCAGTCTGGCAATTTCTTCCAATCCATAGCAGACCATCTCATGAAGTCGCCAGGTTCCTTTCTTTGTGGCTACATTTATGCTCACAAAATACCTTTTTGTCTCTACTTTCGCCTCCATACCACCAACACCATATACCACTAGTGTGATTGGCTCGCCAGACAATCCAAGCCTCTCCGCCGCTTGGTGAGTGATATAGTTAGTGTCAGAGGCTAGGTCGATAAGTGCTCCGATCCAGTCTCCCCTCTTGGTCTTGACATTCACCAACATCATTAATACCGGGTGCTCCTTCAGTCTATTCTCACCCACCAGACCTTTGCCAGCACACACTGTTGAAGACACTTTATTTGTGCAGGCCTTCCGGACAGCCTCCAGCTGCTCTGGGGTCAGACCCAAACTAGCAAACAAAGTCTCTTGTTCCTCTGTCGTACCACGGGTTTCTCTCCTCCTCTCCCCCTTGTCCCCTGTTTGGCAATATCTTTCTTGGCTGGTGACTTAAGGCACAAGAAGAAAAGGTGATCAGAAGTGGTATCCCCCCTTTTGCATTCGTCATTGCGACACAAAAAGTTCTTACTGCATGGACCGTCACTCCCATGGAGGTCCAGACATTTAGGGCAAGCTTTTGTTCTTTTCACATAAGCTCTTTGCTCTGATGGGTTGGCTTTTTTGAATGACTTACAGTGGTATAAACGCCCGGTATGTCCCTCTTCGCCACACAAGCTGCAAGCATTTTGTGATGATTCTCCTTTGGCCTCGCTTGCTGTGGCCTTGGTAAAAGAACGTCTCTCCATCTTCCGATCAAGTCTCTCTTTTGGCTTCTCATGGGGTCTTGGCTCACCCGCTCTAGCAGAGTTAAACTGTCTGATGGACTGTAACTCCTTCAATTGCACCAGAACAGTTTTCTGATCTCTCAGAAACTGCCATAGCTTGTGAAATCGGTTACGTGGATTAACATTGTTAACTGTGTCACACCGGTACAACAGCCACCTTTCTTTCATACTGTCCGGTAGCTTACTCTCAAGAGACCGGATCACCAACTGGTTCTTTATGGCATCCTCACAACCCAGGTCTATAAGGTCCAACAGTGCCCTTTCTATTGCTTGGATCAACCGCAGTGCCTCTCTTGGTTGGTTGTTGCGCACACCTGGTAATTCCTGTAGCTCCAGTACGATGTCGTCTGCTATTTGTGACATGTCCCTATAACGGTCCTCCAAAACCCGGAAGACCTCGCTTGCAGAACGGCAATGAGACAGTCTGAGCTCACATTTCACAGAGTCTGCAACGCTGTCCATCAGGTGGAAGAGCCTACACTCTGGGGAACCTAGAGATGAGGGGTGCGAGCGCAATCCTAGGTCCAGCTGATCCTTGAGAGGTGGCAGATACGCTCCGTCCGGCTCCGATGCTATCAGGTAGTAAAGCATGCACTCCACGAGGCTGCTGCGGTGTGCTGGAGAGGCCAGGGTAAAACTCTGGGCTCATGGGCCCCTGAGATGGTTGTCTCTGTGGTGGTGCTTGAATGGAACCAGAAGGAAAACCCTCATCTTGTGCCCCGTCAGGACCGCCCGCATTACCACCCAGCACACTGCCGTCCACTGCTGCATTTTGGTTGGTAGCCTGGTTCACATCTGCACCTTCCGTGCCACCATCATGTCCTCTGCCACTGTCCCCATCATTAGCAGCAGATGGTCCACTGTTATTATCAGGGTTGGTCTGTCCTCCTTCGTCCACACCGTCTTTATCGTCGCCCTCAACTTCACTATCCGCCCGGCTGGTAAGGTCGCCATGTGTTGATCTCTTGCCTTCGCCCATGAGTGTAGCCAGTACAATAATAGCCACTCTACTCTTCTCCTTGTGGTCTTTGAAGCAAGCTCGTATGTCATTCACCTCTTTATCCGGGAGATAGCGATTCCAGCGTTGTACAAACTCCTCCAGTGCTTCTACTCTGCTTTCCATTGCAGTGAGCATCAAATCATACTGATCTTGAGTTATGTGACGTGTCTGGAGTGCTTCAACCTGATTAAACACATCCTTTAGGTCAGTCTTTATATTGTCAAACTGACCTGATGCAAAGCGGGACCATGATATCTCTTTTAGTTTCAGCTCTGTGTCCTGATACTTTGTGCGGCAGTCTTGCAGCTTTTTTGTGACATCAGCTATATCTGCTGCAAACTTGCTTGTATCCTCCTCCTCCATAACAGATATATAATCAAAACTGCTATTACAGATCTCTCCATAACTGTCCTTGAGTGCCTTCAATTCAGAAGCAAGGTCATATTCAGATAAAAGGTCCATGTTAAACATAATTGCATTGACCTTCCTAGCTTGTGCATAGGATCGCCTCTTCTTTAGCTCTCCACAGTCTCCCTTACTGACTCTTCACTAATGTCGCTCTTGAATCTGCACTCGTTGGTTCGATGACCTACGTACTTCCGGTCCGCACCAGCAAGATGGCGGCGATCGACTTCTGGTCGCGAGGCGGCTAGTTGGCAAGCTAACAGTCTTCTGCGACGGCCGGCTTATTCTATGCCGTAGCCCTAAACAGTCACAAATAAAGTATCCCAAAGCACAGCTTCTGCCCAAACAATCAATTAGATGATGACTTGATTTGAGAACGAAGCGTTGTAGAACGGACGAGATGTTCCGCCGGGCTCCGTCTACTTGCTGGATTGTTGTGATTGACACTGCCCCACCTCCGCTTCTCCGTCACGAGGCCGGCTCAGTGTTGATTACTGTACGGTTTTATTAAACTAACTACCATTAATTTAATAACTCCCACCGTAAAGGGTGTGTTTTAACTGATGATACAGTGTCTCACTCAAGCTTGGACACCAGTTACTGACTTTTCTAAGTTTTATTCACACAGCGTTACATGCTATGCCAACTAAACTAGCACCTGTACAGTAACCGTGCCTTTTGCCGGCCAGGTAATCAACTGAAATGACACAAACATAAACAACCACACAACATTAATAACACGGACATATTATACCCTGTATAAACCGTGTATATACACATATATGTGGAAATTAAAACAAGTCTTAACATTAACATATCGTAGCTCATCAGCTCAGCTTCACCAGTCAAAACAGCGAAATGAATAAAAGAAGATCCGGCGGGTAAAGCGGACATGCAGGCGTTACTGCATCACATCCCAACTCTTCACAGATCAATCCGCCCCAAATAAAGTAATAGCTCAAAGTAAATACTAAGGAGATGGCTGGTGAAAACCCATAAGAACTACAAATTAACCTGTGTAAAATAGGGAAAATCCACACAATAGTTCTAGCTTTAGTTTTTTTTTTCTTGTAATTTAGTGGTCTAATCCGAGCAGAGTCAAGTCAGTCCCACAAAAGTCACCATCAGACACAGAACTCAAAACTTCAACAAACTCACACTTCACACTGACACCTTGCTCTAACCCTCCAGTCGCAGGATTAGGAAGTCCTTGACTCCGCTCTGACCTTCCCACCTTAAATACGTTTTTTTTTTTTTGCTCACACTTATTTTTAGCAGTTAGACTGATGGTTGAATGGCTTAAGTGGATTTAGGCCCACAGCAAACAGATCTTGCAGAGAAGAGAAAATCCCCTGCATTGTGTGTTGGAACATCAATGTTTATATCCCAGCTTTAGATACCTGTAACTCCCGGGATTTTTTAAAACTCAGTTATGTAAATTCAGAAGACCCATTTACCATAACATTATAGACTTTGAAACAATTTTCTTTCTACTTAGACTTAAAACAGCAGGCTTCCTTTATCAAAGTGAAAGATCAAATTGAGTTATGCCACTGTTCAGGAACATGTTTAAAATGGGTTTGGTTCCATCGGTCATCAATGCACTGTTGTGTCTGAGCGAGTTCCAGTCGCGACATATTTCCACAGCCTTTTATAGTTGTTTTAGCTTTATGGTAAATTCAATTCAAATTGTCAAATAAACAGCTGTAATGAAAAAAAACCCTAAAAACTGAACTATTTAATATTTTATTATTATTAAACGTCACCAAAGGTCTTATTCAGACCGTCTTAAGAAGGACCCTTGACCATTTTTGACTAATTTTATTTTTGAACACTGGTTTTGTCAAAGAATAAAATCTGACCACACCTTCATTCATTGCTATACTGGTCACCTTTGAAATGCTGCAATGTAATAGCATTAAAATAATACCAAAAAGCTAATCTGTTTTGTTTCTCAGTAGTTATTTATGATTCACTATTTTACTCCCATATTGTAGAATCTGACCAGGCTGGGAAATTAAGAACAACTAAAAAAAAAAGACCATTTAAGGGATGTGGTGATGATAATGAACATCATATATTTCCTTAGTAAATAGGATTTAATTTTTATTTTAAATTATTACAAATACTAGGTGTGCCTAAGTGAGAGAACATCAGCATTCCTCCAAGTTATTCAAACCTAAACCCGGGATGTTGCTTTTAATAGTCTAAACTAGACTATTTTTCTGATGACAACTTGACATCTTGTTCACAAATGAGGGAAAAATAAAAATGGAGCTGGAGATCGATAGGCGGATTGGTAGGGCGTTTGCAGTGATGCGGCCGCTGTACCGGTCTGTTGTTGTAAAGAGAGAGAGCTGAGCCGAAAGGCAAAGCTCTCGATTTAGCAGTCGGTCTACGTTCCTTCCCTCATCTATGGTCACAAACTCTGGGTAGTGACCGAAAGAACGAGATCACGGATACAAGCGGCTGAAATGAGTTTCCTCCGCAGGGTGTCTGGGCTCTCCCTTAGAGATAGGGCGAAAGGCTTGGTCATCCTGGCTGGGCTCAGAGTAGAGCCGCTGCTCCTCCACATCGAGAGGAGCCAGCTGTTGTGGACTTATTTATCGCAGTACTTTAATTGGACCCTTAAGGATGGAATAAGACTGTTTTTGTTTGAGATGGCTCTGCTCTGTCAATGATATGAGGCTTCAAATGGTGAGTTGAACATTATTTAGCATTTCCGAGTGACTTGACAAAAGCTCTTACTGTCTAATGTTCGGATTGTATCCTTGAATGGCATTCATTATTGGAATCTCAAGAATCTTGTTAGTACAATCTAGTCAAGTATATTTGTGTAGCACTTTTCAGCAACAATGCAGTGCAAAGTGCTTTACATGATAAAACCTTACAAAATAAACAAAAAAAAGGAAACCATACATTACAGTGGCAAAATAAAAATAAGTAATGGGAAGCTGCAATCCAGACTAGAATTAATCTTTGTTCCAGTGATTATTGATCAGAGGCAGCTAAAAGCATGGGTTTTTAGCCGTGATTTAAAGGAACTTGTGTTTCAGTAGTTTTGCGGTTTTCTGGAAGTTTGTTCCAGATTAGAGGAGCATAACAACTGAAAACTGCTTCTCCGTGTTTGGTTCTGATTTTGGGGATGAAGTGTGGACTTGAACCATAAGACCTGAGTGGTCGGGAAGGTTGGTACAATGACAAGATATCTTTATTGTATTTTGGTGGTAAGCCATTCAGTGATATATAAAGTAACAAAAGTATTTTAAGGTCGATTCTCTGAGCAACAGGGAGCCAGTGTAAGGTCTTTAGAACTGGGGTATTTAATAAAGGAAGGCTAGAGGAAGGGTGGACCAGCATGAGCCACTGAGGTTTTGGAAAAGCTCCTTAGACTTTTACTTTTTCTAGAAGCAGTCTTATTGTCACAGATGTCGCTGCCATTTTGCATGGTTCTGTAATGACATTGGTCTGTGCTGTGCCAGGGCTCACCAGTCTTTTTACAAAGGAAATTGCTGTTAAAAAGCGCAGAGAGTGTGATTGCTAATCAAACAGCTGTTTAGACACACTGATGCATTGAGTGACAAATTAGGGTTCTGGCGTTGGTATTGCTGTATACAGTTTGTTTTTCTTTAATGCTCAAAAACCCAGACCGGTCCGGCGGTACTTGCCATCGTCACACTACTGTGAAGCTGCCTTGCATTTCTATGACATGGCAAAAATACACAGCTTTAAGTAAACAACAATTAACTTTATGTCTACTAAATGGTGCGTTTGAATACGTGACAGTATTAGGTAACTTGGGTCCCAGCCTCTTCAGTAAGGGCCGATGGTAGGTTCTGAAGCCTGACCGGTTGAAAACCACTGGTTTACAACATGACATTTTTAAGCTCAGATGGTCAGACAGTCATTAAATATGGAGAAAAAAAAATAAGACAGTGAAGTTAAATCAAAAGTACCTTACCCTGGTCTGACGTGGTAGCAGCCTTTATGTTTAACACCCTTACCCAACAAAAACGCACTATACAAGCAGTGATGCATCATAAATGAAACAATTCATATTCATGACATGACTTGCTGTTTCACTAAGTGCACTTCTATGTGCTTCATTTTCTCAGCTTTAGACTCACATAAAACATGCCTTAAAGGGGGGGTATTATGCTTCTTCCAGGCACATATTACCCTTCTATAGCACACCAATAAAATTGTCACCTTAACTCTTTTAAAAGTCAGTCATATATCCAAATCCACCTTAAAGAAATGTACTTCCGTATTGGACGCCTTGATTTTTGCCTGTGCCTCTCTAAGACCCTCCTAGTGTTTCTGACACTCCCCATTCAGTTCGTCACATACCGTGCATCATCGCAGCATGCACGGAGTCGGAAAAAAAAATTCCACAAAAGACGCGCAGCTGCAGCTGGTGTGTTATAATTACTGCACCTGGGACTCAGCCGGAGTTGTGTGAGGTGGGGAGGGGTAGGGAGGGGTAGGGGAGCTCTGCAGGGGCGAGGCTCTCGGCTGAGTATGTAAGGTCGGAGGAGGAGATGGGTGGAAAAGGCAGGGATAGGTGGGAGCAGGCGTTTCAGCAACCCCAAGAACTACCAGCAGAGACTCAAAGATTACTCTAACATTAGTGAATGGGTCAGAGCAACACTTCAGATATGTTTTTAATGAGGGAAAGACAGGTTCTCCAGATATTTGTTTATTTGTTTATTAGGATCCCCATTAGCTGTCAAAAGTGAAAGCTACTCTTCCTGAGGTCCTCATCAATTCATTAAAATAATTACATTCACAATATTTCAAACATAAACCAATATACACTCCTTACCACAATAGATACAAAATATAACATTTATAAAAGCCTCCACAATACCGTTGTCCATAACAGTAGCCTTAAAGTTCAAAACTTTCCAATTGAAAAACCCGAAATTAAAACAACAACAGAAATTCACTTACAAAATTAAGACATAATTTTTTTTAGTGACTTTGTAAATGTGGCTTTGGTTGCAGCCTCAGTCACTGTAGATGGGAGCTTATTCCATAATGTTATTGCCCTAAACATGACAGATCTACAAACCACTTCTGTTCTTGGCTTTGGACAAGCGAAATGTCCATGAATCGCTTGTCTGGTGGAATAGCAATGCCGATCTCAAATTTGGATACAGAGATGTAGGTTTTCTACTGTGGCAAATGTTTCTAAAAAAAGTCATTAAATTACAATTCAGCCTATCCTCTACTCTGAGCTATCTGAAGTCTAGTCAGGTGCTTTTTATTGCACCAGACCAGATCACCGAACATTAATCTAAGTGAGACAGTACCAAAGTTTTAACTACAAGAACTCTTACAGATGGAATCAACAGCGAGTTATATCTCTTGATACATGAAATGTTTCTGCTCATCTTCTTTACAACTGAATTAATGTGTTTCTCCCAAGACAATGTATTATCTATAATTACCCCCAGCAGCTTTGTGTCCTGTACCTCTTCTATCTCATTGCCCTTCAAATTAATATGAAGTAATTCATTCCTCTTCTGGTGTTTAGATCTAACCAGCATGTACTTTGTCTTAGCAACATTCAAAACTAATTTGTTCTCATCTATCCAGTTCTTTAGCAGTTCTAGAGCCGAGTGGAGTGTATTCCTCATTTCTAAAATACTACTTGCAGCATAATAAACAGTGGAATCATCTGCATAAAGCGCAACTCCACAGTTTTCTAATACATATTGCATGTCATTGATAAATAATGAAAAAAGTAAAGGTCCCAAACAGCTACCCTGTGGCATACCACACTGCAATGGATTTGATGTAGCATAACTCCCATTAAAAACTGACTGACTGGAATCTGCAAGTTAAGTAGCTACTTATCCACTTAAGTGGTATAAGACCAAATTTATATGCAATTAATTTCCCAATAGCAGCTCGTGGTCCACTAAATCGAACGCAGCACTGAAATCCAAAAATACTGCACCCACCATCATTTTGTTATCAATTTTAGATGCCCACATATCTGTTAATTCTGCTAATGCTGTACTAGTACAATGACTCTCTTTGTAAGCATGTTGCGAGACATAATTCAATTCATTTATATTAAAATATTTAGAAATTTGCATAAAAAGGGCGACTGTGGCTCAGTGGTAGAGTAGAGTTGGCTTGCAATCGGAGGGTCGTAGGTTCGATTCCAGCTTCCTCCAGTCACATGTCAATGTGACCCTGGGCAAGGCACTTAACCCCAAAAAAACATCGTCCTACCGAGCCATGTTGGGTGTCGGTGTATGAATGCGAGTGTGAGTGGGTGAATGTGGCTTCAATGTAAAGCGCTTTGAGTGGTCAGTATGACTAGAAAAGCGCTATATAAGTTCAGTCCATTTACCATTTTAAAAACTATTTTTTCTAATAATTTACTTAGCATAGGAAGAATACTAATAGGTCTGCTGTTTACAGCAGAGAAACTGTAATTTTTGTTTTTAACCATAGTAATTATTTTTGCAGATTTCCATATGTGTGGGAAAACTCCATGAGTTAAGCTCAAATTGAACAGATGACAAACCGGTCGAGCAATTACTTGTGCAGCTAATTTTAATAGTCTGCCATCCATGTCATCCATTCCTGGTGGTTTGTTATTAGCAATTGTAAGAAGCAAAATCTCTACCTCTTTTGGACTGACGAGATCAAATGTAAATTTACAACCTTTGCTTTTCATGATTGAGTCAATAATTGTTATTGATGGGACTTCCGGGGTTTGTTATGGAGTAGACGTGTGTCAGGGGAGCTCCACTCTGACTTCGCCATTTACCTTATCCACAGCCAAACAGCACATATATTCATAATTTCGAGTGCCTGGTGTGCCCTACAACATCTTAATCGTGATGACCAGAAGTAAAAAAAAGCAAGACCACTGTCCTGTGGAAGACAACTCTGACGACCGCAGTGCCATGCTAGCAGATGCGTCCAAAGCTAGCGCTAATGTGGCTGACCCCCCAGTCCCCGCTACCATTGAAGATATACTGGCTGCCATAAAAATGCTTCACAGCAAGGTAGACACGAGGTTCTCTGAGTTTACTGTAGTTGTCGCGGATTTTAAAGCTGCCCTGACTGAGATAAGCGAGAGGGTTTCATCTACTGAGGCTGCAACCGAGTCGCATGAGAGGCGGCTAGAGCGGCTAGAGAAGCAACACGAGGCATTAGCCTCCCAATGCAAGCAGCAACAAGCCAAGTTAGAGGATCTTGAGGCCCGTTCTCGCCGACAGAATATCCGTATTGTCGGGATTAAGGAGAAGGCAGAAAATGGCCGGCCTACTGAGTTTGTATCTAAGCTGCTGCCTAAACTGCTCGGAGAGGAGCACTTCAACCTCCCGATAGAAGTGGACCGGGCCCACCGGAGCTTGGCTCCAGCTACAGACGGCAGAGCGAGGGCCATCATCGCTAGGATACATTATTATCAGGTGAAAGAACTGGTGCTGCGCCTCGCAAGAGAGAAGGCTCCCCTGCAATACGACGGCCGCCCTGTGTATATTTTCCCGGATTTCACTTCGGCCACAATGAGGAAGCGTCATGCTTTTCAGGCCATTCGGGAGAAATGCAGGGCAAGGTCCATCCGATGCGGATTCAGGCACCCAGCGCGGTTCATCGTCACGGTCAACAACAACACCGGCACGTTCAACTCTCCGGCAGAGGCTGAAGAGTTCCTGAGCCGCGAGGCTGAGGGATGGGAAGCACCCACCGCCGCTGGCGCTAGTCGGGAAACTGACTAATATGCTGGTCACGTTACGTGATAAATGCTACTGTACAGAAGGATGGTGTAAGTTAACATTGTTTAACTAAGACAGTTAATAAGATATGTTCATGTTTGGTTTGAGTAAGGACTAACAAGTTGTCTTTTTTTTCAAGAATTATTTGTGAAGCAGGGTGTTATGCCTTCCCTGTTTGGAAGGAAAGATTGATAGTTATACCGCTAGTCTGGGCCACCGGCTGGTCTCGGAGTCTAGTTTTAACTTGAAGTTAGGGGTATGGAAGCAATGCTCCAGGGTTCATTGGGATGGGATTTGCGTTTTCTATGGGGTGTTCTATCAGCACATCTGTCATTTTACATTTATTATGTACGTATGTTCGCATTCATGGGAAATGTTTTCATTTTTATATATACTGTAGACATATTTTACGTTGTCTGGTTTATATGGTACGCAGCAATGGCAAAGTTAAAATAACTAGTTGGAATGTAAGAGGGATGAACAGTCCGCTGAAAAGAGGGAAGGTGTATGCACATCTACAAGCACTCAAATCTGACATATACTTTCTTCAGGAGACGCATATAAAAAAAACAGCAGCAAAAATACTTTGTCCCTCCTGGGCTTCCCAGATCTCTCAGTCGAACTTCAGTACAAAATCTAGAGGCGTCGCAATTATGATAAGAAAAAATATGCCATTTATTCACTCTCAAACAATTTCGGACCAAAGGGGAAGGTATGTGATAGTTAGTGGAACTCTCAACTCCATACCATTAATATTAGTGAATGTATACGGGCCCAATTTCGACGACCCACTTTTTTTTCAAAACATGTACAATGTTTTGCCAAACTTAGCGGATTCAAACGTAATTATGGGTGGCGACTTTAATTATGTTTTAGACCCCGTTCTTGATCGACAGCACTCCCAAACCAGTACATGTAGTAACAGTGGCACACTTAACAATCTTATGCAGTCTTATAATCTGGTAGATATCTGGAGACTTCTTCATCCCACCACGAAGGACTTTTCTTATTTTTCCACGGTACATAAATCCTATTCGAGGATTGATTTCTTTTTGATGGACTCTAAGCTGTTGCACTTTGTATTAGACTGCACCTACCACAATATAGTAATATCAGATCATGCACCGGTCTCGTTAAGTCTCGACTTGAACCACAAGAGAGGTGAACATAGCTGGTGTCTGAATAATGCACTTTTAAAAAATGAAGAATTTTGTACCTATCTCTCAGGTAAAATAGAATTATATTTAAGCACCAACGATATAGGTGATGTAGATGATTCCACTCTATGGGATGCCATGAAGGCTGTCCTTAGGGGCCATATAATATCATATGAGATGGCAGAAAGGAAAAAATCTAAGCAAAGGCTATCTGAAATTGATGAGGAACTATCCAAGTTAGAAGCTTCATATAAAACTGAATGTAAAATAGAGACACTTAATATAATAACTGCTCTACGGTATGAATATAACTCCATAATGTCAAAAAACATATTAGAATTACTCGATCGTGTCAGACAGAAATATTTCGAGCTTGGTGATAAACCACATAAGCTGTTAGCCCGCCAGCTGAGGCAGATGCAGGCTTCCAGAGCCATACACTGTATCAAATCAGAGAGAGGAATTTTACATACGGACCCATCAAAGATAAACAATTGTTTTGCAGATTTTTATGCTAATGTCTACAGATCACAGGGAAACTTAGATCTTCAAGCTTTTGGAAATTTTTTTGAGAATTTAAATTTACCTAAGTTGTCGTTGGAACTGGTTGATATGCTAGATAAAGATATTAATTTGGATGAAATCACGCAGGTTATTTCTTCCCTCCCCAATGATAAGGCACCAGGTCCAGACGGTTTCAATGCAGAATTTTTCAGAAATTTTTTGGCTCTAAGCTGTCACCTATACTCTTACGGATGTTCAACCACACGATGCTGACCTCTGGGTTACCGCCTACCTTATATAAAGCTAATATCTCGCTAATCCCAAAGCCAGGTCGTGACCCTCAGTTGGTGTCGTCATATCGCCCGATCTAATTATTACCTATTGAAACCAAAATCCTGGGAAAAATCCTGGCCAACAGAGTTAAGAAATGCATATGCTCTATCATACACCCAGATCAAACTGGCTTCATGCCTGGCCGGCATATGTATTTTAACCTACGCCGCCTTTTCAACATTTTGTACGCCAAGCATTCAGAGGAAGCGGTTGTTATTTCACTAGATGCACAGCGCGCGTTCGATCAGGTAGAGTGGCCCTACATGATGTAAGTGGTTAAAAAGTTTGGATTTGGACCCTCCTTCATGAAATGGATTGAAATAATTTATTCACGACCGACCGCATCAGTTATTACTAATCAGAATATTTCATCGTGGGACTCGGCAAGGTTGCCCCCTTTACCCTTTTTTGTTTGCGATTATCATTGAACCGCTCGCCGCCAGTATCAGACAGAGCACCTTAATTTCGCCCATTAACATGTTCGGCCATAAACATTATCTTTCGTTATATGCGGATGATGTTCTCCTGTACATTTCCCAACCGCAAAAATCAATACCTCCTCTCTTGACCCTTAATAATACATTTGGCAATCTGTCAGGATTCTCTATAAACTGGGAGAAAAGTGAACTTATGCCAGTCTCTGCATCAGTTAATAAAGAATATCTACAGTCCATTCCGTTTAAGAAATCATACAAAGCCTTAAAGTATTTAGGTGTGACTGTCACCAAGAACCCAAATGAGCTCTTTCAATTAAACTGGCAGGGCAAAATTGAGCAACTCAAAACTAATATCGAATTTTGGAAAACTCTACCGATATCCATGGTTGGGAAAATTAATGCAATTAAGATGATTGTATTGCCCCGCTTTCTCCATCTTTTCCAGTCCATTCCATGTTTCATTGCACTGTCATACTTTAAGCAGTTAGACTCGATCATCATACCCTTTATCTGGAATTATAAAACTGTCAGGATTTCTAAAAAACATCTATCAAAGCCAAAGGATATGGGAGGTTTTGCTTTACCAAATTTTAAGCTATATTATCTGGCTGCGCACCTAGGCATTGTCTCATGGTGGAAAAGGGGCCCTCCTTCCGAGGCGGACTCTTGCCCGGCGTGGTTGTGTACAGAAAGGATGCTTTGCAAAAAAACATAATTACCCGCTCTTCTTAACAGTCCCATTGTAGTCAAAAAGACATACTTTAATAACAGTTTTGTAATCGGTAACACCTTAAAGATCTGGAAGCAGGTACAACATTATATTGAGGCTCCTAAAACCTACTTAGACACTCCAATATGTGAAAATCATTCTTTCTTACCAGGTCTGACCGATAACGTTTTCCTCAGCTGGAAACCGAAAGGCATTTGCAATGTAGGTGATTTATACATCAACAGTATTTTTGGGTCATACTCACAACTTGTGGCTAAATACAACATTCCAAAATCTGGCCTTTTTCGATTCTTTCAAATCCGAAACTATGTCAGGACGCATTTACCCAATTTTGAAATTCTGGCAGAACATGAGGCCCTTGAAGCAATAAATAAATTCAACCCCACCTCTAAAGGGGCAGTTTCGTTTTTCTACCAGATCTTGCATAGCAATACTCCATTGAACACAGTAAGTATTAGGCAAACATGGAAGGATGAGCTGAATGTAGAATTGGGAGACAAAGTGTGGGATGAATGTTTGGAAAATATACATGACTGCTCTGTGAATGTCAGGCACTGCCTTCAACAGTTTAAGACAGTGCATAGACTCTATTACTCTAGAGAAAAGCTGCATAGCTTCTTTCCTGATGTTTCACCCATTTGTAATAGATGCAAGTCTGCGAACGGTAATTTAGCACATTCTTTTTGGTCATCCAGTAAACTTTACACATACTGGAAAAATATCTTTAATTGTTTCTCTATGGCTTATGGGAAACGATGGGAGCCTGATTCACTTGTAGCAATCATAGGGGCGACTACCCATCTGTCTTTCGCCAATAAATACCAGAAAAAGGCTATACTATTTGGAACTGTGATTGCAAAAAAGCTTATCCTCCGGATGTGGAAGGCGGACACAGCACCTTCATACGATTTGTGGCTAAGAGAAATGGCAAGTATGCTTCACCTAGAGAGGCTGAGACTCTGTAACGAAGACAGGGAAGACGTGTTTAAAAAAATGTGGGACCCCGTACTGCAAATGTTTCAAAGAAAAGACAATATGTCAGTGAGAAACATCTTCCGGTGTGTACTTCTTGTTTTTTCTCTTCACATTGTGTAGTTTTCCTTAAACATGTCTGTTTTATTTTCATGATTGTGACCTTTATTATTTTCTTATCAGATGTGCTGATTTTGTTTGTTAGTTTTTTTTTAGGGTGGGGGGAGGGCTATTCTTTTACCTTTTTTTCCCTTTTCTTCTTTTTGTTCATTGTTTGTCTTAAATTCTGAAAGGCAATAAACATGTTTGAAAAAAAAAAATTGTTATGGAAACCCTTCCATTCCTATCATCTCCAGTTTCTTTTCTCAATCGATCTATCTTATCAGTAAAATAATTACTAAAATGCTCAGCTATATCCATACTATTTGTCAGAAAATGGCCATTTACTTCTATAAATGATGGTATCGCTTGTTTTTTCCTGCCAATTAATTCATTTAATATATTCCAGAGGAGTCTCCCATCTTTTCTCTTTTCCTGAAATTTCTTTCTATAATATTTTCTTTTTTTTCCCTATTTAACGTCGACACTTTATTTCTCTCTTTGGAATAGGCTGACCATTGCTCCAAGTTACGAGTTTCTCCTCGAGCACAAACATCTCTTTTCAAGTAATCTCTATAATCCATGCACTGTCTCAGCTCTGCATCAATTCAAGGAGCTTTATCAACTCTTGCTGTGAATTGTTTTATCGGTGCATGTTTATCAGCTATTGAGAGAAACAATTCTTGAAACAATTTAGCCTTGTCCACTTCCTTTATGTCTAAGACTTGTTTCCAATTACCTCCCTCTATGTCCCTTACAAAGTAATCCTCAGAAAAATTCCTATAGCTTCTTCCCTTAAAAACTTTTGGACCTACTTTATATGCCTTAGCTTTCCTTGCCACCGCAACAACATTATGATCCGTAAAACCTACTGGAACCGATTCTGCATCAGAGCAAACAATACTATTATTAGTAAAAATATGGTCAATACATGTTGAAGATGTGCGCCCTGAATCATCTAGTACAATTCTGGTCGGATGTTTTACTAGCTGTTTTAAGTTACCAATACGTGATGTCTCTATTAACCTTTTTTTCAAAGGGAAGATTTTACAAAGTCAATCATTATTAAACTCACTCAATATATACATTTCATTCCTTGTATCCGATTTCGCAGTAAGCAAAGAGCATATTTCATTTACATACTGTACATTAGAAGCTGGAGCCCTTTAAATACAACAAACAAATATCGCTTTACAATGTGGAATATGAACCTCCAAACATAAGCTTTCAATATTAGGATCCATAAAATCAGTTCTAACCTTAACTGGAAAATTACTTTGTATATACATAGCAACTCCACCCCCAAACAAATTCCTATTCCTTCTGAAGATATTGTACCCTGCTATTGCTACGCAATTGTCACTAACTGACTGATCCAAATGAGTCTCTGATATGGCCACAATATTTATCCTCTCATTAGTACAGAACCTAACAATCTCATGAACTTTATTTCTTAAGCTTCTAATATTAACATGAGCTATTCTTATTCCTTTTCTTGGTAAATTTAGATGTATGTTAAATAACTGAACTCTCTTTAACCTGACCTAAGTCCCACATTATGGCTTTTCACTCTATATTCCAGCATCACTTTTAGGCCTCACAATCAAGCGATCATATCGAATGACAGCCTAATCTTCTCTTGCTTCCTTCAATCCAGGTAACAGCTCTGCTCTTCTCCTCCTAACTCTTTCTGAGAAGTCCTCATTAATATAGATTGAAGAGTTCCGTAATTGAAATCTTGCTCGCATCAGAATCAGTTGTTTATCTTTAAAGCGCAGCAGTTTTACCACAATAGATCTCGGTTTATCCGTCCAACTTATGAACATTCCATTTCTATGAGCATATTCAATCTCCACGGGGGCCTCCATTTTTAGCTGTTTAGTGATCAGCTCTTTCACTTTACTTTCTGTCTCTTGCCACGACTCTTCTGCCTTATCTGGGCCAAGTCCAGTGATCACAACATTGTTCCTTCTTGATTGATTTTCCAAGTAGTCTAACTGCTCATCCCTTTTTCCCATAGACATTACAGATTTGAAATCATTTACCTGTTTATTGAGGTCGTCCAAACCTATCTGTTGAGTGAGTGTTAATTTCTTCAAGTCATCAATCTCATTTTGTGAATAATTTAAACTCACCTTTAACGCCTGCAATTCTCCCATAAAGGAGTCCACTCTGTCATTCATAGAATCCAGAATCATCTGACAAAATTTAGTGAAAGCATTTTCCTGTCTTTTGAGCAGATCCTCATAGGTCTCCCTTTGTTTGTCTAACATCCCCTTCATAATCTCCACAAATTCACTCTCTTCATTGCAGCCTCCTTTAACCTTACGATTTGCCCTGATGTAGCCCTTGGTTATCTCGAGATGGTTAACTTAATTTGCAACCGTTGCAGCCGCTAACTGGGCCCAGAGGCTGGTGGTGGTGTCTGTTAGTTGGTCCCGGAGGTTGGTGGTGGTGCCTGGTAGGTTTATGATGACCAACAGCGACTCATGTAGAGAACACTAAACCGAAGGGGGTTCTTCTGTCGGTTACCGAGCCATCCGAAATCCGATTTAGTTGCTTTGCACCTCGTCTCTGGAACTATAATGGAGCCCCTATGCAGCACATCTGTCACGTAACTCCCTGTTGATTGGATCAGTTCCCAGTTTCTGCAAGGCTGGCAAAGAGGGAAGCATTGGCATGTTGTGTTTAAGCTTCAGAAAGTCCATTTTGCATAATACCCCCCCTTTAAGATACCTAGACATAAATGACAACATAAAACGGTGCATGACACAACGTTTAGATTCTTCTTCTTTAATAATCCCTATGTTGTTATAAAAATCCATTATAATTAGGAGAATCATTACTTAAATGTCTTCAAACCAAGAAAGACAATAGAGTAATAAATGTTTATAGCAACCTTCTTCTCCTCCTCAAGCTGTTTGTCACAGCTGCAGATCCAACTGGAGATAACTTTTATGGCTTCCTGCTGTTTTTATAACACCACCATGCACCTGAAACTTTTACCAGCTCTGTCATAGGCCCGTCTCATTTGTCTAATTTGTGTCTTCTGGTTGACTGCTGTTTTTAACCTGTAAATCAATGTTTGAACTAAGGATGGAGTATGGTCTATGAATGGGTGAATGACTGATTGTGGTGTAAAGCGCTTTGGAGTCCTCTGACTTGAAAAAGTGCTATACAAATGCAGGCCATTTAACACCTGAATCCGTATCTGAGTGAACACCTGTGTGTGTGTGTGTGTGTGTGTGTGTGTGTGTGTGTGTGTGTGTGTGTGTGTGTGTGTGGGTGGGTGGGTGAACACGCTTGTATACAGTGGCTTGCAAAAGTATTCGGTAACTGAAAAGACAACCTCTGAGGCCGTCACAGGGCAGCTGTATTTGTACTGACATTAGATTACACACAGGTACACTCTATTTAGTCATTAGCACTCATCAGGCAATGTCTATGGGCAACTGACTGCACTCAGACCAAAGGGGGCTGAATAATTATGCACACCCCACTTTTCAGTTATTTATTTGTAAAAAATGTTTGGAATCATGTATGATTTTCGTTCCACTTCTCACCTGTCCACCACTTTGTATTGGTCTTTCATGTGGAATTCCAATAAAACTGATTCATGTTTGTGGCGTTAATGTGACAAAATGTGGAAAAGTTCAAGGGGGCCGAATACCTTTGCAAGCCACTGTATATAAGGTTTCTCCATACAATCTTTTGATAGTGGGTGGGAGGAGACCTGCCCCCAAAGACCCGAGGCAGACATGGAGGAGATCAAGTGCCACAGCCAATGGCAGGGAGTGTGATGGAGGGTTGGGGGGCCTGAGATGATCTAGGAGAGAGAGCAGCCCAAGACCCAACTTGTCACAGACACAATCACATATTCCCACGCTCATATGCGCACACACTCAGACACTCAAACCCACACACCCAACATAAAGACACACAAGAATGGATGCCGTACACCCACTCACACTCTCCATACACACTGTACAATATATTCCCAGGTACAAGTGCCCCAGAGGGGCAAACAGCCCCCAGACATAGCCTGGGTTTTAGTGGTGGTCCCATTCATTCCAGGGTGGAACTACTGTACATGCAACTCAAAATTTGGAAGTAGGCACAGGCACCAGGGGAGAGGCTGATTGGACGGATCAGGCATCAGACCTCTGGATGCCAGTAAGTATGCCAAGGCCCTACATGTACATCTCATGAGGATGTTATAAGTGAAAGGGTCAAAGTTGTACAATAGAATTGGGAAGCCATGAGCATGTGGAAATTATGACAGAATAGGAGGCGACAGAAGTGGTAGCGTATAGAGATAAGTCCGATCCTATGTAGGTTTCAGACCAGATTTTAATGACTTTCTTTGATGGGATCTCCGCTTGATGCCATAGATACATCCACTTTTCAAATATTATCGTCCTGCTTTGGTGTAGCATGTCATATTTTGAGTTTATTACTCTGGGAATTTAGGTCTACCGAAAATCTCCCTCCACCCTCATCCTCTGCCAAAAACACCCCCACTTAAATGAGAGATAACAAAGTAAATTGTACATTTATGTGTTTATATGTTGCAAGCAAACAAATATTTCAAAAAATATTCATTGACTTGGCAGAGTACTTCACAAAATGTTTTCCAGTATGGAAAAAAATGTTTTGTGCAAAAGCTTAGAGAGGTCAAAGTCATGTCAGACTTTTTCAGTAATACCAAAGAAGAAAGAGTTCTGCAGTGGAGCAATAAGAAGATTCAGCAGCAACTTGAGGCTAACATAATGCTGCTTGTTTGATTCTTTTAAACATACAGAATCTCCAAGCTTTGGCAGCCTGTCAAAACACTGAGAATATTAGTATTCTGGGTTTACATCTACATTTCAGTTTTATTTCTGATTTATTGCACAAGACAGGCCCTGCGATGGACTGGCGACCTGTCCAGGGTGTACGGCGCCTTTCGGCCCATGACTGCTGGAGATTGGCACCAGCCCGCCCCCCTCCACAACCCTGCATAGGATGGATGGGTACAGATGATGAATGGATGGATGGATGGATGGATAGATGGATGGATGGATGCACAAGACAGACTAAATTGTTGCAGTAAGTACAAGGATGGACCTCAGAAGACTGCTGCAAACTTATATTCTCTGAAGTCTCCTTCTGATTGTCTGGGATGTCCAGAAAATAATTTGATAGGGCACGAAAAGGACAAGAAAATGTGAAAACCACTATGAATCCTGTGTTGTAACAACAGTCAGTTGCAATTCTTTAAAAAGAAAACGTGAATTAAATAGTGGGATCACACTGTTCCCAAAGAGTGACTTCTTCCAACAATCCAGAAACAACTTGATAACGATTTGTGTTTGATGAGGCTCCGTGGTGTCACAAGGCAAAAGTAATAAGGAAGTGTCTCAAAGATCAGAGCATTAAAATGGTAGACTTGTGGCCAGGAATTTCCTAAGATCTTATCCCTGATGAGAATCTGTTGCTTCCTTAAAAAACCCAAATGATAAGCAGTAGCTTTCAAACTGTCATGAACTCCAAGCACTTCTTGTACTAGAACGGTTTAACACCAGCTAGAATTTGGCTCAGAAGTTGATATTGTTTTTAGTTTAGTCTTGTTCGGCATAAAAACCTGTATCAAAGAATTCGTTTGGCCTTGACTGTATATTCAGAGTGAGTATTAATAGTCTGAAATACTGCAGCACAAGGTCTTGAAGGTGACCTTTCATAAACCACAAAGAATCCTGGAATACAGTCTTGTTTTGTCATGAATGATTTGCATCTGATGTTTTCCAAATAAACAAACTTCATGACAGTCATGGTGTAAAGAATTGGTATATTTTATGTGATATTACAACATCCGGGTTTGTGCTAGATATTTTTGTTGACCGTCATTTTGAAAAAAAAATTATAACACATTCAATAGTATTTTTTTTAATTAATTTTAAATAAAATCCAAACCAAACAAGCTGAACAGAGAATATAAAAAAAGAAAATAAATGATTCCACGTAAAATATGAGCAGCTTCCTCCTGCTCTGCATGGAACTGAAATGTGCACTCGTTTGTGCGTATTGAAATAGTGGTATGGCTGCAGAGGTTATGGTCATGAGATTTTAGATTTTTGCCTCGAACAGATGGATTTTAATGGGGGTGTAGATGTTGTTATGGAGGCTGAATCCGTGCTCCGTTGTCACACTGGAAACTGAATTTAAGCTCCACTTCAGCCAAAATTTTGAAATGAGGAAATCCCACACCGGGCTCTTGGGAGGGACTCACTCCAAAGCCTCAGTAACTCTTTAACGCGCTGTCAGCTCCGGGACAGTGAGATGCATTGAGTACGGCGTCCAGGTCTGAGATGATGCTCAGATGCTTTAATAGGAATTTTTGGTTTTGATTGATTTAGTTACCTTTACTCTGTGCGTAAAGTTGAAAATGTCTGCGCATTTCCACCAAGTGGTCAGAGGTGTGAATACTAATCTGTCAAAATGACGGATGGCCTTGAGACTTTTCCATCACAGTTAAACAAAAAATGGAAAATATTCGATAACGCGACCCCTGTACCACACGATTGGTGATCCCTCTGAGGAAGACCAGAAATGTGGTCAACTTTTGAATGCCTGCAGCTCAAATGGAAAAAAACACGCCTGTAGATCCGAGATGCCTGAACACATGGCTGTATAATAACCAACTTTACTGTTTAATTGTGCCCATGAAATTAATGTAGTCTGGCTTACATCTCAATTTTTAAAGGTGCAGCTCTAATAATGTATGTTAAACAGTTTTCTTTGCAAAACTAACATTTAGCCTACATCATACTTTGGTGGTGCCATGTTATCAAACAATGGGCTAGATTAATGCAGTTAACTGAGACAATTCACACCCCACCGTCCATCTCACTCATTCCTCTCCCCACTTGCCACCATATTTCTTTGCTGTCAGGAAGTCCTGTTAGAGTCATAGACGTGTTATAGTGATTGATGTTTGATTTTAAAAAAAGAAGTCTATTTAGGTGTAACAGTTGCCTCAGCTAATTGCGCCCGATTTAGACTACAGCAGTAATGGAAAGTGTCCAAACAGGCCAAGGGTGAATCAGAGAAAAGAAGGAGGGGGATGACTGATGTCTTCCCAATGAGAAACAGGCCTCAGTGAGCACCTGAAAGATTAAACAGGTGTAATATAAAAAAGTTATCTCTGGAGTCTTAAGGAACTACACATTATTAAGAAGCCAATTAGGTTATTGTTATCCCTCTATGGTGCCATGTTGCTCCCAGGCAACAAACCATTTCTGGTCTGTCAGAATGCATCCTGCTGAATGATGTAATGCTTTAAAAGGAGAGCAGACCATAAGAAACCAATAACAGTGTTTGCTACATGACTTTATGGAAGCTATAGTCAAACTCTATTTTTCAGTGTCCTTCAGAGAACTTGAACTTTTTTGAACTTTTCCACATTTTGTCACATTACAGCCACAAACATCAATCAATTTGATTGGAATTCCACGTGAAAGACCAATACAAAGTGGTGTACACATGAGAAGTGGAATGAAAATCATACATGATTCCAATTTTTTTTTACAAATAAATAACTGAAAAGTGGGGTGTGCGTAATTATTCAGCCCCCTGAGTCAATACTTTGTAGAACCACCTTTTGCTGCAATTCCAGCTGCCAGTCTTTTAGGGTATGTCTCTACCAGCTTTGCACATCTAGAGACTGAAATTCTTGCCCATTCTTCTTTGCAAAACAGCTCCAGCTCAGTCAGATTAGATGGACAGCATTTGTGAACAGCAGCTTTCAGATCTGGCCACAGATTCTCGATTGGATTTAGATCTGGACTTTGACTGGGCCATTCTAACACATGGATATGTTTTGTTTTAAACCATTCCATTGTTGCCCTGGCTTTATGTTTAGGGTCGTTGTCCTGCTGGAAGGTGAACCGCCGCCCCAGTCTCAAGTCTTTTGCAGACTCCAAGAGGTTTTCTTCCAAGATTGCCCTGTATTTGGCTCCATCCATCTTCCCATCAACTCTGACCAGCTTCCCTGTCCCTGCTGAAGAGAAGCACCCCCAGAGCATGATGCTGCCACCACCATATTTGACAGTGGGGATGGTGTGTTCAGAGTGATGGGCAGTGTTAGTTTTCTGCCACACAAAGGCTTTTGCATTTTGGCCAAAAAGTTCCATTTTGGTCTCATCTGACCAGAGCACCTTCTTCCACATGTTTGTTGTGTCCCCCACATGGCTTGTGGCAAACAGCAAACGGGACTTTAACAATGGTTTTCTTCTTACCACTCTTCCATAAAGGCCAACTTTGTGCAGTACACCACTAATAGTTGTCCTATGGACAGATTCCCCCACCTGAGCTGTAGATCTCTGCAGCTCGTCCAGAGTCACCATGGGCCTCTTGGCTGCATTTCTGATCAGCGCTCTCCTTGTTCGGCCTGTGAGTTTAGGTGGACGGCCTTGTCTTGGTAGGTTTACAGTTGTGCCATACTCCTTCCATTTCTGAATGATCACTTGAACAGTGCTCCGTGGGATGTTCAAGGCTTGGGAAATCTTTTTGTAGCCTAAGCCTGCTTTAAATTTCTCAATAACTTTATCCCTGACCTGTCTGTGTTCTTTGGACTTCATGGTGTTGTTGCTCCCAACATTCTCTTAGACAACCTCTGAGGCCGTCACAGGGCAGCTGTATTTGTACTGACATTAGATTACACACAGGTGCACTCTATTTAGTCATTAGCACTCATCAGGCAATGTCTATGGGCAACTGACTGCACTCAGACCAAAGGGGGCTGAATAATTACGCACACCCCACTTTTCAGTTATTTATTTGTAAAAAATGTTTGGAATCATGTATGATTTTCGTTCCACTTCTCACATGTACACCACTTTGTTTTAAGCTTTCACGTGGAATTCCAATAAAACTGATTCATGTTTGTGGCTGTAATGTGACAAAATGTGGAAAAGTTCAAGGGGGCTGAATACCTTTGCAAGCCACTGTATACAGACACAGTTCACTTTAATAGTAGACTATCAATTAGTTGTTTAACAGTGGTACAAAATTGCCCGAGGGCAACATTGAAACAGGAACTTCTTTTAGTGTTTATTTCATAATGCTTTTACATTTAAACTGCCTTGTGTCGTGAACTGTTGAAGCTTTTGAATATTAACATTAATAATTTTTTTATACCTGCTTATCCTTGCAGGTTTGCGAGGGGGAATGGTGCTTATGTCCATCAGTCACTGGGCGAAAAGCAGGATACACCATGGACAGGTCACCCGCCCATCACAGGGCAATACACAGACACACAACTATGCACGCACACACACACACACACACACACACACACCCATACCCGTTTTTACTACATTGTGGGGTCACATGACTGGAGAGGTGCTGGTGGGATCCACCTTTTCTACATGGTTTTTAGTATTAATTTCAATTGCTAAATTCATGTTATTTTTTTCTATAGTGGATCATCACTTGAAATATTAAATACTCTCACATGGAAAAAAAACCTGAATTTTGTTTTCCTGTGGGGACCCCTCCTTTTTAAAGTGAGCAATTCTACTTTCCACCACAAATAAAGCACTTCCTACCATGTTAATCTGAACAGCTATAATACTTCAGCAGTTATGCTGACAGTGCAACTCCACCACACTTTAACTGCTCAATCCAAACATGTGTTGTGATTAAATTCTTTATTTAACACAATACATTGTTCATGGTAACTAAATGTTTGCCATTACCATAAAAAAAGCAAGTAGGACATTGATTGTTCATTTCTAAACAAAATAGTCGAAGTTTTCCCTTTAACCTAAATTTTCCACATAGTAAAGACAGCAATGAACATGAAAAAGTCCCACAGTGCACAAATATGTAAAGAAAGCTATGAAATTTGTTTACATTCATTATAGCTGGCCTATTGTAAACATGAGCTTCAACATAAGATGTGAAAAACAGCACTGAACTGACCAACTGTGTGTTTAAATCAAAACTTAGTCTTTTAGCACTTTGGCGCCTCAATGCTGTGATTGTTTTTGACATTTAACTTAACTGTTTTCCAGGTCCTTTGTCCAAGTTCTTTTGGCGAAGCTTCAATTAATGTAATACAGTCCGACTTACCAGGAACATTCCCACCTTCAATAAACCTTAAGGTTTTTTCGACAGCATGAGTCTCTACTGCAGACCAGCTCCTTTTCTGTAAAGCTCCTGAGAACAAACAAAAGTTAATCGGTTTATAATTAATTTGAACTGAAGGGGCCTTTTTGACACTTGAGTACACTGCACAACATTTAAAACTGTAAAATACAGAAACAAAAGGACAGGTTGAAATGTGACACTGCTATGTTTGTGGATTGAAAGCAAGTTTAAACCGATGACTCTTGAGTGAGGATTTGAAAAGGCAAGCTGAAGTGATTTCAGATGTTAATTTCCAGAGCATAGTAACGAGACAGCTTGGAGGGACAGACAAAGGAACAGGAAATCGAACAAGTCAAATAAAAACAATTTTTGCCATTTCAAAAGGAGAATATTGTACTGCATGTAAATACCTCATAAGTGACAAACGTCCCCATATGGTTTTACACAAATGCTATAATAATTAAAACTTCCAGAGCTAAATGAAAACCTGTACAGTACCGTCAGAATCTTTGGACTGTGTTCCACAAACTTACCAACTAAGAGAAAATCATTTTAGGCAACAAGTAATGAAATCCAACCGATTTACAGTCCCCTGCAAAAGAATTTGGACAGTTAAGCCAAGTTCTTTGTTTTTGCCGTCAACTGAAGAGGTATGATTTTCTTTGCTGTGTACTGAACACTTTCAGGTTTGTCTTCAAAAATTATTATCAGGCGATTTACCTGCCAGCTTTTGATTTCAGGTTTTTACATCCAGATGTGATGAGCAATTTAAGATATCAGTTTGTTTAAACCCACCTATTTTAATTAAAGTAAACGTATTGAACGAAACACTGAATAAAGTAAACACTTACTTCCTTGCATATCTGCTTTAATAACTCCATCAAGCCTCAGCCTTTGATATCGAAAAACTTTAGCATTCTTTTCTGATGTTTTTCCAGTCATTTAACACAGCTTCTTCAGTTACTTGTTTTGAGGCGTTAGCCCTTCAGTCTCCCCTTTAGCAGGTGAAAAGCATCCTGTTCTGCTATCTGATGAGTAGTTTGCGTCATCTGGTGTAGCCGCTGTACTTCTGATAATCAAGTCTACTCAGAACAGTAAATTGTGACTCCTTCCCTCTTGCCCTTTTGGAGGTTGTTGCTGATCTCATGTAGTTGTTTTAGGGTCTTTCCTGACCGCTTTTACAATGTTCATCAGCCAAGCCAACTATGTAAATAAAGCACTTCAAAACAGCCGAAACAGACTAAAGTGCTGTCCATAAGATTCAGGAAGAATAAAACTCAAATTGAAAAGTGCTGAGAGCAGATAAAAATAAGTGAAATAAAACTATCGGGGGTCGCATAGCACAGTGGTTAGGATGGGCTCCCCATGTTCAGAGGGCTTGGTCCTCTAAGTAGTTGTCCTGGGGTTCAATCCCACCCCGTGGACATGTGCCGACTGCCTTCCCCCACTTCTGTTAATAAAATTAGAAAAACCAATATCTTAAACCATTAAGATTTTAGTTGTTAATTTGCACATAAGTTGGGGTTCCAGCTCATAAAACTCACGAAAAACAGGAATTCAAACCGTTAGAATACTGTGAAGAAATCATTTACTTCCCAGTTTTTGCAGAAAGAAAGAAATTAGGATCACATCAATCCGAATATGGTACTTTCAAAACAATATCCTAATCTTCAATACTTGGTAGGGAATCCCTTTGCCTTAATCACTGCCTCGATGTGCCGTGGCATTGAGCCAATCAGCCTGTGGCATTGCCTGGGAGTTATGGAAGCCCAGATTTCCTTGATGCTTGCTGTCAGCTCTTTGTTTTTCTGGTGCCCTCTCTGATAGGCGGCTGCCCCCCCCCCCCCCCCCGCAACCCTGCATAGGAGGGGCAGGTACAGAAAATGGA
The DNA here is from genome assembly GCA_963556495.2 of Valencia hispanica. Lineage (NCBI taxonomy): Eukaryota > Metazoa > Chordata > Actinopteri > Cyprinodontiformes > Valenciidae > Valencia > Valencia hispanica. Next base: position 50,195,455 of record OY747700.1, on the reverse strand, counting down.
TGGATGGATGAGTTGTGTTATTACATACCTGATGTTTGATCCTTCCTTTTAGCCTTTGTGAAGAGTTTCTTCTGTGCTGAAGATCCTGCAAAAGAAATCCCACAATATAAGAATAACTGATGCAAGACACAGATAAGCAGTCAGTCCAGCATTTGAAACAGTCAGGTTTTGGAATGTCTTAATGTTTTCTAAATTACAATTTTATTCAGTGGCTCTCAGCTTCCCGTTAACATTTTGGTAGAAATTAATCCAAAAAAAACCTTCCAAAAACAATGAAAGGATATTATTAGAAATGGAGTCCTTTAGCTTTTCTCAACATGAATCTTATCATCAGGTACAAACCATACCCACATTTACATTTCCTTTATGATATCTATGGTAATAAGAAACTTTAAGGAGGCAAAATCCTCAGTTTTTTGGAATGGCATTACATTAAATTGAGGATTTTGTGAACTGAAAGGTAATGACATGTTTCTACATATTAGTTTGTTATCCACTTATTTAAAAACAAAAGTAGGATCATATTAGCACACAATAGCAGCCATTTGAGAGAAGGACTTAAAGTGTAGTATAAAGTTTGGGAAATACCGGTTTTAGAGGGACACTTCAGGCTCCACTTTATATATTTTATTACCAGGAACAAACAGATTGAAGAGAAAAACGCAAAGTATTTTACAATAAGTCAATAAGAAAGATAAAAGCACTTATTTTCCTTTCAGCTGCTCCCTTCAGGGATCTCTACAGTAAATAATTAGCCTTCAGTTAACCCCATCTTCTGCATCCTCACTCACACCAACCACCCTCATGTCCTTCACTGCATCCATGAACCTCCTCTTTGGTCTTCCTCTAAGCCTTCTTCCTGGCAGCTCTAACCTCAGGATCCTTTTACCAACATAATCACTGTATCTCCTCTGAACATGTCCAAACCATCTCAATCTGGCTTCCCTGACCATTTCCAAAACATCTACAATCGTGGCCAAAAGTTTTGAGAATTACATAAATATTGGAAATCGGAAAAGTTGCTGCTTAAGTTTTTTAACTCAAGTGAGAATGTTGACGAGCACAATGCTGGAGATTATTATGTCAGGCTGATTGGGTTAGAATGGCAGAGTTGACATGTGAAAAGGAGGGTGATGCTTGAAATCATTGTTCTTCCATTGTTAACCATGGTGACCTGCAAAGAAACGCGTGCAGCCATTATTCGGCTGCATAAAAATGGCTTCACAGGCAAGGATATTCTGGGTACAAAAATTGCACCTAAATCAACAATTTATAAGATTATCAAGAACTTCAAGGAAAGAGGTTCAATTCATGTCAGGGCATCCAAGAAAGTCCAGCAAGCGCCAGGATCGTCTCCTAAAGAGGATTCACCTGCTGGATCGGAGTGCCACCAATGCAGAGCTTGCTCAGGAATGGCAGCAGGCAGGTGTGAACGCATCTGCACGCACAGTGAGGCGAAGACTTTTGGAAGATGGCCTGGTGTCAAGAAGGGCAGCAAAGAAGCCACTTCTCTCCAAAAAACATCAGGGACAGATTTATCTTCTGCAGAAAGTCTGGTGAATGGACTGCTGAGGACTGGGGCAAAGTCATATTCTCCGATGAAGCCTCTTTCCGATTGTTTGGGGCACCTGGAAAAAGGCTTGTCCGGAGAAGAAAAGGTGAGCGCTACCATCAGTCCTGTGTCATGCCAACAGTAAAGCATCCTGAGACCATTCATGTGTGGGGTTGCTTCTCATCCAAGGGAGTGGGCTCACTTACAATTTTGCCCAACAACAGCCATGAATAGAGAATGGTACCAAAACACCCTCCAACAGCAACTTCCAACAATCCAACAACAGTTTGGTGAAGAACAATGCATTTTCCAGCACGATGGAGCACCGTGCCATAAGGAAAAAGTGATAACTAAGTGGCTCGGGGACCAAAACGTTGAGATTTTAGGTCCATGGCCTGGAAACTCCCCAGTTCTTAATCCCATTGAGAACTTGTGGTCAGGTATAAAGTGCTTGTAATTATATTTCAGTACATCACAGAAACAATTGAAACAAAAGATCTAAAAGTAGTTTTGCAGCAAACTGTGAAAACTAATGTTTGTGTCATTCTCAAAACTTTGTACACAACTGTACATAAGTTGTCCCTTTGATGTATCAATTCCTTATCCTATCCATCCTCGTCACTCCCAAAGAGAACCTCAACATCTTCAGCTCCGCCTCAGCATCTCTGTACTGCTCATACTAAAAATATAAATTATGAAAGCACAAAAGGGAGATTCACTTGAAAAGTATTTTAGGTGTGACACTGTTGCCAATATTAGATTGTATAGTTGGAAAGCATGCTTATTCCTTTCCAATTAAAGCCACATTTGTTTAGAACATTTGCAGGGGGAGCAGCAGAAATTTAAATTGACTCTTCACAGTAAACATTTTGTAAATCTCTGCTGAAAAACAAACAAAACATGATTCAAACAAATATACAGAAACCTAATGTTTACTAAACTTTGTGTTTCTGAACAAGAGCCCATTAATATTAGCAAGAAAGCTGATGAATGATGAAGACAGGTTTTCATGTGATCTGTTAACATGTGAGATACCTGATTCAAAGCTGTGACTGTCCGACTCCATCTCCTGCATTTCTTGAGGTGTTGAAGATCCTGCTTGAACACAGTGCGAACAGTGTAAACTACAGCCTGGACATTTATCAAAAATCATCATTTTGTCTGCAAGATACCTGGAAGAAAGTCCTCATCGGTAGACTCTTCAGTCAGCTGTCTTCTGGATGTTGATGATCCTTTGTAAATAAAAAGATGCTGTAAGATGAGTTGAATTTTGACATGAATTAAAAAATTCTTTGCAACCTGGCAGAAAAAAAGAAAGAAAATTGATTCATTGATATTGAAATGATGTTTACTTAGAAAACACAATATCGATCAAATCCATAAATCTACTGTCATTTTAAGAAGTATTTATAAAGTGTTTTTCATAATCAAAATTGTTTTTAAATGCAAATTTTGAATAGAATTGATATATAATGGAATAACAAATTGGAAAATTGAATCTTAAACCTATGAACATATTGGCTCAGTATTTTGGCAGTGATATACAGCCATTTGTAACCTACCTCCTGGTGAACGAAAATATAAGTCCTCTGTGTCAGAGACCTCGCCAGCTGCTCTTTCCAGTACTTCCTCTTAAAATAGGCATTAAAGTATAAAACACAATGACTAATAATTTACTCTGAACTAAATTGATAGGTATTGCCTAATGTTTTTACTATTTGTATCTATTTGGATTTGATCCATGTTCATGCCTTTGTAGTCTGACTGCCGGCCTTGTTCCATGTCAATTATGACTTTGCTGACCTTGGCCAACTGCAGCGTCCCCTCCTGTTATACTCTCTATAAACTCTAATGTCATGTCCCAGAATTTGCAAGTGTAACCATTTCATTGTCCCTTAAATTTAAAACTGTAGAAAGCGTGGCAACCTGTCTTATTAGCTTTGTGGTTCACAATCAATCAGGTTCTGTAATTGTGTATGTCTGTTGAGATGGCCACCGGCCAGCACCCGGGAACGACTACCGAGTTATCACTGTTCCGACCATCTGTGCTACCCCTCGGCTGAGTACGTAAGGTCGGAGGACGAGATGGGTGGAAAAGGCGGGGATAGGTGGGAGCAGGCGTTTCAGCAACCCCGAGAACTCCCAGCAGAGACTCAAAGATTACTCTAACATGAGTGAATGGGTCAGAGCAACACTTCAGGCATGTTTTTAATGAGGGAAAGACAGGTTCTCAGGATATTAAGCTTCAGAAAGTCCATTTTGCATAATACCCCCCTTTAAGCTACTTGTTTCACATTTACATGACAGCCTTTGTATATTAGTTTCACTTCTGTGATATCGTTATACTGCATGTAAACAAGTCCCATTAATTAGAGTCGTATAATAAATGCGGTGCATTTTCTGGGCTATTTGTGCTTATAATCATTCTACATTTTAATATTCTGGAGTAAGAATGCTGCCATCAGCTCTATGTCTTACTTGCTTGGTATATATTCAGTAGCTGCTTTACAAACTAATAACAGATTTCCAGAGTTATCAGTCTCTACAGATCAGTACTAACATCAATATGTTCTACCTACGTATATTTAACAGGTGGGATATTCTGATCAACGTTTTCCATGCATGTTTTATGTGCTTGTTTTAGCTTTATATTAAACGGGTAGCATGTTCTGTGGATTGAAAGAAAAGTTTTCGTATTCATATAAATTGTTGCTATGTTAGGCATTACTGCTAAACTGCCACTTTCCGAGGATTATATTTAACATCAAAGCTAACAGTTGTTTTCGGCATGTAAACATACCGGTAGCACTTTGAGGGGTAGCACCGACAGATGGACATAGCCATCTATGCTCGCTACGGTAGGACATTCTGATGAGGTAGCACAGATCGTCAGAACAGATCACAACTACCAAAAGAGCCATACTTTGTAGCAGGCTAGACGCTGGTCAGGTGTGCTATGAGTAAGGCTTTTATGAAACTGTCCAATTTTATACAAACCATTTTAGACATAATACCAATTCAATGAAAGAACAAAAACAACTTACAAATTACAAATTGAGGTATTCATCAATTCCAAGACAGATTTGTAGACTTTTTTCCTAAGGTAAAACTGAAATTACTGTAATACTTTTACTTAGTCCCTTATACATTTTTAATAGTTTGTTACACTGTTCTCTAAAAATTTAAAAACACTGATCGTAAATGACATTGAAGGTGGACCGAAATATCTTTAAGTCAGTTTGGCATCTACAGTCAAACAGACTACAAACTTCAATCAGCTTACAGACAGGGGTAAATTACTCTAATGGTTGTCCCATGTTTTTCTGGTATCTTAAAACAATAAATTACATCTTTTTGCCCCCCCCCCCCCCCCCCCCTCACACACACACGTAATTAAACCTTTATCGAATCAGGTACGATTCAAGTTTCTCCAACCTGAAGACATTTATGATCCCTACAATTGTGAACATGACCACTGATCGACACATTTGGAGATAATTAAACTCAAACTCACGCAATCCCACAACCAAGCATTGGGGAAAACCATACCATTTTAAATTAAAACATTCTCCGAAATGGATGCTTGTAATTTTTAATCATGAAAATAGATGACATCCAGAGGGAGACCAGCACTTTGTTAAAAAGCCACACTTTGACTCACTAACCTACAACATGTCCTATCTGAGCAAAACATGCTGCTGCTCATGACCTGCACTGGGCAACAGATTAGCAGTCATGTATAGAAATATGGGAAAGAGGCGAAGATCATTCAAAACTGTATGCGATCTGTATCTTAAGCGAGAGCAGAAAACACAGACGAGGTGGAGGTGCAGCCACCATCTTTCACAACTCAATGAACTTTAAAAAAGGTAACTCTGGGCACGTTTGATTCTTTTGAATACCTAGCCACCCAGATAAACGGGCCTAACAAAGCTTTATTTCTACGTTTATATAAACCACCAAAACTTAACTCTAACTTCTTTAATGATTTCAATTACCTTCTTTCTGTAATATGTATCGACTATGACCAACTAATCATTGTGGGGGACTTTAATATCCATACCGACAACAGCCAAGATAGACAAGCAAAAACGTTAGATGATACTCTCCATAACTTCGGACTGATCCAGCATGTCAAACAACCAACACACAAAGGACACACTCTGGACTTAATTATCAGCAAAGGTTTAAATATTTCCAACATCTCAGTAATTAATATTGCATTATCCTACCATTTCTGTATTTTCTTTGAAAGTACCATCTCTCCTAAATTATCCAGCCACAGTAAGACCACTATAAAAAAGCATTTTCTAGGGGACAGTTCAGTAGAAACCTTTAAACGTATTTATCCTTCCACCACATCCCCCTCATCTCCCAACTCAGTAAATAAGCTGGTAGATAATTTCCTCACAAAAATCTCAGACATCATGGATTCCATTGCTCCAACTAAAGTGAAAGTAGTCTCAGGTAGAATGAAGTCTCCGTGGACAAGTAATCCACTGATACGTAGTGAAAACAGGGAGTGTCGACGAGCCGAGAGAAAATGGCGGAAAACTAGACTCCAGGTTCACTGTGAGATCCACAAAGAGAGACTAAATAGATATCAGCTAACTATAAAAGATGCTAGGGAATCATTCTTATCGGAAATCATCAACAGAAACATTAATAATGCACGGACTCTATTTGCAACAGTGGAAAGACTAATACTTTAGTGACAGTAGCCCCTGAACTAAACTCTACCAGGGCCTGCAATGAATTCGCCAGCCTTTTCACCGAAAAGATTCTAGCAATTAGACGGTCAATCTGTACCTCAATATTGAACCCACAACCAGTGCCATCCCCAATCAACAACAATGTAGAGAAAATGTCTGAATTCCACGAATTAAACCAGAACAGCCTTGAAAGAAATCATTATCCAATTAAGCTCCTTCTCCTGCTGTCTTGATATCCTACCCACAGCTTTTCTAAAGAAAGTTCTTCCTGTTATTGTGTCTGATCTTATTCAAATAGTGAACTCATCCCTGCTATCAGGTGTCTTCCCTCAGGCTTTAAAAACATATTTTAAACCGCTGCTAAAGAAGAAGAATCTGGACAACACGTTAATGCAGAACTAAAGGCCAATCTCTAATCTTCCATTCATCAGTAAGATTTATTGATAAAGCTGTTTCAGCAGTTAAATAGCTTCCTAACATTGACCAACCGTTTTGATGCTTTTCAGTCATGTTTCCGTGCTCACCACAGCACCAAGACTGCCCTCGTCAAAGTATTCAATGACATCCGCATAAATACAGACTGTGGTAGAACCACAGTGCTGGTTCTGTTGGACCTCAGTGTTGATCATGATATTTTATTGGAACGACTGGAGATCTGGGTCGGACTCTCTGGTAGTAGTGTACCAGATTGGTTTGAGTCTTACCTAAAGAACAGGGACTTCTATGTTTCAATAGGAAACTTTTCATCAGAACGAACAGAAATCACATGTGGGGTGCCCCAGGGCTACATCCTGGGGCCCTCCTTATTTAATATCTACTTGCTCCCACTATGCAAGATTATAGCAACCAATAATAACTACGCGGATGACACTCAGCTCTACATTACAATGTCACCAAGTGACTCTGAACCCATTCAAACCCTAAATCAATGCATTGACCAAATAAATGGATGGGCCATAACTTTCTCCAGCTGAATAGAAACAAAACTGAAGTAATTACTTTTGGACCTAAAGAGGAACGATCAGCATTCAGCACACAGCTTCAGTTAATCCAGCTAGAAACTACTGATCAGGCCTGAAATCTAGGTGTAGTAATGGACTCAGACCTGAACCTCCAGGGTCACATAAAGGAAATAACAAGGTCAGCCTTCTATCACCTGAAGAACATTTCTAGGATTAAACGACTGATGTCGCAACAAGACCTAGAAAAACTCCTCCATGCGTTTATCTTTAGTGGGATTGATTACTGCAACAGAGTCTTCACAGGTCTGCCTAAAGAGTCAATCAGACAGCTGCAGCTGATCCAGAACGCTGCTGCTCGTGTTCCTCACTAGAACCAGGAAAGTAGAGCACATCACCCCAGTTCTAAAGTCCTTACACTGGCTCCCTGTAGCTCAGAGAATAGACTTCAAAATACTCCTACTAGTTTATAAATTACATGGCTTAGCACAAAAATATGTTGAAGACCTGTTGTCATGGTACCAACCACCAAGACCACTCGGGTCCTCCAACTCTAGCCTACTAAACATCCCTAGACTCAGAATTAAACATGGAGAAGCAGCTTTCAGTTTCTATCCCCCCCTTATCTGGAACAGACTTCCTGACGAGTGTAGAGCTGCTGAAACTCTGAACTGCTTTAAATCGAGACTAAAAACCATTTGTTTAGAATTGCCTTCGAGTAAATGCTTGATGTCATATGTATGAAATGTGTTCATGGTCTCTTGCTTTTTTTAATCTTTCTCTTGCTTTATTGTGTGTCATGTGTAATGTGTGCTTCTTTTATGTGTTTTTTTTAAATTACCAAATCATGTAAAGCACATTGAATTACCCTGCTGTTGAAAGTGTGCTATACAAATAAAATTGCCTTGCCTTACCTGTGCAGCTTTAAATTTTAAAATACAAACTTCACACATGAGCACACGTTACAGCCTCTCTAAACAGAATGCAGGCCAGAATACATCAGCACATTGACCTTACCTGTTGGGAATTTATGTACTTCATGTACTTCTGGGCACTTTTCATGGTGATCCCTCAGATGATCCAAACATTTCTTGAACCTTGTTAGTCTGCCAATTAGACATGAGAAAAATCACATTAAATATACATGCATGCTGAGGCATCACAGTTAAAGTCATGCTTACTGTGTTTCTAAAAAAACAAGCTCTCAGCAATAACATTTACTGAGATGCTTAAACAGCTTATTTAAACGGTTTCTACTTGAAATTATATTATCTCACAGGCTCCTCACAGGTGTATGCCCCATGCAATTATCAAGCATTTCAGCAGCTACTCCCTCTGCAGACGTGCACTGAGCAAAACAGGATCTGCAGCTGCATGCAGGTTCCACAAACGGAAAACCCACGGTTCTGTCCAGGCCAATTGCACACACCGGACATGCACGTTTAGCGTGCTCATTGCTGAATGCGCTGCCATGAAAGACGGCTGTGCTCGGATTTCCTGAAACCGTCCATGTTAGCGACCCTTTATCAAACTAAAGAGCAGCAGAGCAGCACTGCATTGTTTCAATAAAACTGCTTATATGAGTGGGTTAACCAGACTCCATGTTTAACACAAGTTTAATTTTACTGGGCCTCATGCACAAGACCATGGTCTACAGACACGCGTTTTAAATTTAAAACAAATAGCTCATAACTCATCAGAATTACTCAAGATAAACTCTTTACGCTGCAACTTGAACGTGAAAATTAAAATGCTGACCAGGTTAAAACGTGTTTGTATTCAGGCCTTACTCCCACCTTCCTTGCCTCCACCACTGCATACTTGAGTATCGCAATAAGATTAAGCTTTTAAAGTTAATACAAATGTAAAATAGATTAAATTCAGCTCCAAATAAATAACCAAATGAGTTTCAAGGAGCCATCTTAATCCTTCAGTCTTCCTCCAGGCTACCGAGCTAATTAGCATGAGCTAGCCTCACAAAACACAAACAAAAAAATATCGTATAGTTAAAAAGTTTAACTCATAAACAACTAAAATATCTCTGGAACGTCTTTGCATATATTCAAGAGCAGGAATGTTAACATTTTGATTTGACTTACCTGGTTTTCATCGTGTAATCGCTCTCTGCAGAAACATCCTTGCTCCTTCCAATATGGCTCCTCTCCTCATGCTGAACTGAGCGTGAGTGTCTGCAGGGGCGGAGCTAAACCGGTAGGTAACGTGGGGACAGCGAATTTCAGGAAATGTGTGTTTGCAATAATGATAGATTCTCTCCAGCTGCTGTGGCACACACTTTGTGGGGGGATGGGCATGGTCATCAAGGGGACCGGAAAAGTCTGGAAATGTCAGCTTACTCTTATCTGCACACATTTCTTTCCTGTAGGCTTCCTTTTGTTTCATTGTTGTTCAATTATTCAGTTATTTTTATTTTTTATATATTATTTTTAGTTAAAAAATAAACTATTAATTAAAAGAGAAATCCAAAAAAGAAATAAAACAGCAGTTTAAGTATAGCTATATATATGTAAAACACTCCACTGTCTACACACTGACATGAAACAAACGTCTCTGTGCTCTAGAATTGTGGCACAGCAATATTTTCTGATTTTCTTTTCTTTCAAAACAGCTAGAGAATCCCTTTGTTACATTTTCCTTCCAAACTGGGTGGATACATTTTGGGGTCAGGAAGTAAGAGTAAAAAAGAGTAAAAGCATGTTGAATTTTACATTATTCTGTCATTCCTGCTGCCAGCGGAAGAGGCACTTATCCACCACTTTTTTACATGCGTTTCAGGTTTTTCCATTCTGACCGTACAGCGCTGTCTCACCCAAAAAGGATTGCAGGTGTTAGTTTTTTTTCAAAAACTTTTGTAGGCCTTACTGGTGGTCCTGAAAATCAGTGGTGGGTCATTGCACCCTGGGATGCCAAGAAAGGTGCCTCTTGGCTGGGATACAGTGCCTTCAGAAGAAGGCCCTCTGGAAGTCTGGAGAACCAGGGGGTCAAAGGTCACCATTGTACAGTGAATTTGAAGGGGCCCATTCGCGTAGGTTGAAGTTTGGTGCATACATCCTCTGTGACACAGGGAATAAACCTGCCAAGTTTGAGGTCTATACATCACTCCTAATTCAAATTCAATTCAAATCAAAAATACTTTATTGATCCCAGAGGGAAATTAAGTGTTGTAGCTCATATAATGAATTCTTTAAGGAGTTGTTGTAAATGATGATGGCTGTGGGCAGGAAGGATTTCCTGTAGCGGTCTGTATTGCAGCGAAACTGAAGTAGCCTCCGACTGAAGACGCTCTGTTGTTGTATGACAGTCACATGAAGAGGATGCTGAGGGTTGTCCATGATTGTTTTGATTTTATGAAGAATCCTTCTTTGCATCACCATCTCCAGTGGTTCCACAGTAGTGTCAAGAACAGAATCACCCTTCTTTATCAAGTTGTTGAGCCTTTTTATGTCCCTGGCTCTGATGCTGCTACCCCAACAGATGATAGCTGAAGAGATTACACTCTCCACAACAGGCTTGTAGAAAATCTTGCTGCAAATCTTGAAGGATCTAAGCTTCCTCAAGAAGTACAGTCTGCTCTGTCCCTTCTTGTAGAAAGTTTCACTGTTCAGTCTCCAGTCCAGTTTGTTGTCCAGGTGAACTCAGAGGTATTTTTACTCCTCAACCACCTCCACTTCTTCTCCCATGATGGAAACAGTGTTTGACTTATCCCTGTTTCTTCTGAAATCTACAATCATCTCCTTTGTTTTATTCACATTCAAAGTAAGACGATTGTTTCCACACCATGTCACAAAGCGGTCCACCAGCTCTCTGTATTCAGCTTCTTGTCCCTCTCTGATACACCCCACAACTGCATCGTCTTTTTCAGAATGCAGAGTTTTTTTCTTCTTCAGTTTTTCTGCAGATGACAGGTCTCTGATTTCTACTAGAATCTTGAGGTGTACATAGTGAAAAGGAATGGTGAGAGTACGATCCCCTGTGGTGCTCCTGTGCTGCTAACCACCTGGTTTGACACACAATTCTTCAGTTTCACAAACTGTGGTCTGTTTGTCAGTTAGTCATTGATCCAGGCGATTGCTAAAGGCTCCACCTGTGTCTTCAGGGGTTTCTGACGAAGCAAATCAGGCTGAATTGTGTTAAATCCACTGGAGAAATCAAAGAACATGATCCTCACAGTGCTGCCTGCTTTGTCCAGATGACAGTGGGTTGGTTGAAGCAGGTGGATAATGGCATCTTCAACTCTAACTCCACGGCGATAAGAAAACTGCAGCGGGTCCTGATATGTTTTTGTTTGCTTACTCAGGGGGGCCAACAGGAGTCTCTCCGGGACCTTCATGATGTGGGATGTCAGGGCAACAGGTCTATAGTCATTAATGACTGATGGGTGAGTTCTTTTTGGTACTGGAACAAGGCATGATGTCTTCCACAACACTGGAACCTTCTCCTGGGTTAGGCTAAGGTTGAAGAGGTGCAGAATCCCACAGAGCTGCTCTGCACAGGCCTTCAGGACTCTGGGGCTGACACCATCTGGACCTGCAGCCTTTTTCTGGTTCAGTTTTTCTAGCTGCCTCTTCACCTGACTTTTGGAAACAGACAAGTGGGAGGGGGATGCAAAGGGGGAGACGTGGATGCAGAGCAGGAGCAAAAATGAGACAGAAGGAGGAAGTTCAAGCCATCTCTTCCATTGATCATAATGGGCAACGTAAGATCACTGGCTAACAAGATGGATGAACTCCAAGCCTTCACCAGGACTCAGCCAGAGTCCCAAGAATGCAGTATTATATGCTTTACTGAGACGTGGCTGCTGGATCATATCCCCGACTCCAACGTCTCTCTGCCAGGCTTCCTGACTGTATGAGCAGACAGAGATCTGAAAACAAGCAGGAAAAGAAAAGGAGGTGAAGTAGCAGGGCTGATCAACAACAGATGGTGTCATCCAGGACATGTTACTGTGAAGCTTCATCACTGCAGCCCAGATGTGGAACTCTTGGCAGTAAGTTTTCGTCCATATTATTTGCCAAGAGAGTTCTCCAGTGTAGTTTTGACAGTTGTTTACATTCCACCTTCAGCCGTTGCCGACAATGCATTTGATGTCATCAGTTCCGTTGTTGCTAAGCTACAGACACAGCACCCCAATGCATTTGTGGCAATATCTGGTGATTTTAATCATGCGTCGCTCTCTACTACACTTCCAACATTTCAACAGTTTGTCAGCTGCTCTACAAGAGAAAACAGCACCTTGGATTTGTTTTATGCAAATGTAACATGTCCAAACCAAGACCTCTGGGACAATCAGATCAAAATCTTGTTTTTCTCTGTTCAGAATATAATCCACTTGTTCAGAGGCAACCTGTTACAAAGAAAACTGTGAGAAAATGGTCACAGGAAGCTGAAGAAGCCCTGCAGGGTTGTTTTGCAACCACAGACTGGATGACTCTTTGTCAAGCACATGGAGAGGACATCAATGCCATGACTGAGTGTGTGACTGACTATATAAACTTCTGTGTGGACAACATCATCCCCACCAGAACAGTGAGATGATTCCCTAATAACAAACCCTGGATCACCAGTGACCTGAAGGAACTGCTAAACCAGAAAAAAAGAGCCTTCAGGGAGGGAGACAGGGAATTACTGAGGAGTATACAGAAGCAACTTAAGGTCAAGATCAGAGACTTCAGAGACTTGAGTTTGACTTCAACCAAGCCAGGAAATGCTGCTACCCCCTTTGCCTCCCCCTCCCACTTGTCTGTCTCCAAAAGTCAGGTGAAGAGGCAGCTAGAGAAACTGAACCGGAACCAGGCTGCAGGTCCAGATGGTGTCGGCCCCAGAGTCGTGAAGGCCTGTGCAGAGCAGCTCTGTGGGATTCTGCAACACCTCTTCAACATTAGCCTAACTCAGGAGAAGGTTCCAGTGTTGTGGAAGACATCCTGCCTTGTTCCAGTACCAAAAAGAACTCACCCATCAGTCATTAATGACTATAGACCCGTTGCCCTGACATCCCACATCATGAAGGTCCTGGAGAGACTCCTGTTGGCACCCCTGAGTAAGCAAACAAGAACGTATCAGGACCCACTGCAGTTTGCTTATCGCTGTGGAGTTGGAGTTGAAGATGCCATCATACACCTGCTTCAACCAACCCACTGTCATCTGGACAAAGCAGGCAGCACTGTGAAGATCATGTTCTTTGATTTCTCCAGTGCATTTAACACAATTCAGCCTGATTTGCTTTGTCAGAAACTCCTGAAGACACAGTTGGAGCCTTTAACAATCGCCTGGATCAATGACTACCTGACCAACAGACCACAATTTGTGAGACTGAAGAATTGTGTGTCAAACCAGGTGGTCAGCACCACAGGAGCACCACAGGGGATCGTACTCTCACCATTCCTGTTCACTCTGTACACCTCAGACTTCCAGTACAAATCAGAGACCTGTCATCTGCAGAAATACTCAGATGACTCTGCAGTTGTGGGGTGTATCAGAGAGGGACAAGAAGCTGAATACAGAGAGCTGGTGGACCGCTTTGTGACATGGTGTGGAAACAATCGTCTTACTTTGAATGTGAATAAAACAAAGGAGATGATTGTAGATTTCAGAAGAAACAGGGATAAGTCAAACACTGTTTCCATCATGGGAGAAGAAGTGGAGGTGGTTGAGGAGTATAAATACCTCAGAGATCACCTTGAAAACAGACTGGACTGGAGACTGAACAGTGAAGCCGTCTACAAGAAGGGACAGAGCAGACTGTACTTCTTGAGGAAGCTTAAGTCCTTCAAGGTTTGCAGCAAGATGCAGCAGATCTTCTACAAGTCTATTGTGGAGAGTGTAATCTCTTCAGGCTAAACAACCTGATAAAGAAGGTTCTGGTTCTGTTCTGGTTCTGTTCTTGGGACAACTGTGGAACATCTGGAGATGATGATGCAAAGAAGGATTCTTCATAAAATCAAAAAAATTATGGACAACCCTGACCATCCTCTTCATGAGACAGTCACACAACAACAGAGCGTCTTCAATCGGAGGCTTCTTCAGTTTTGCTGCAATACAGACCGCTACAGGAAATCCTTCCTGCCCACAGCCATCAATATTTACAACAACTCCTTAAAGAATTCATTATATGAGCCATACCAACACTTAATTTCCCTCTGGGATCAATAAAGTATTTTTGAATTGAATTTGAATCGGTTGTTTTTGGCCCTACTGACTCCAAACTCAGGACATGCTCTCGAGTTGGCCAAATTATATGTGCCAAGTTGCGTGTCTGTAGGATGCAAAAAGTTTTGCAATTTCCAGAGGAACATGGAGGGGTAGGCATCTCATCCAAATGTTTTTGTTCTTTTAGCCAGATGAGTTGCTCCTTTCACTCTGCCTAATTACAACACCCTTGAAATGACATCTGTGCAACTGGTATCTTGTACCTGATGATTTGAGACACTCTCAATGTGAGAGTCTTAGTTAAGATTGGTAAAAGGATGTTGCTATATATGCTTACAACACCTTTGTGGTAACTTTTTGACCAACTTTGTGGTCACTCTAATGAAGTGTTCATCCCACCCAAAGCGTCAACGCCAAAAGCGGCAAGATTACATGTTAAGCCCATGGTAGAGGCCGTCAGAGGGCCGTCAGAGTCTCAGCGGCGCTTTATGCGCTTTTGTTTACGCTTTTGGCACTTTTCAAGCTTCAAAGCGAGAAACGCAGAAGTTCAACTAGCTGAACTTTCAGGCGTCCTCCTCTGAGCGTCGACCAATCAGAGCGTCTCACTATAGTGACGTTGCTACAGTGAGGCGCTCTGATTGGTTGGGCGGGCTTGGCAAGCCTTACAAGAGTCTGGCTTTGCAAGCGTCAGGCTTAAAAATGTATATGCATCAAACTACTCGCTTTGTGAGCGTTGTTTGACGCTTATAAAGCGTGTGGTGTGAATGCGGCTTAAGAGTCACAGCATGGATGTCATGTTTCATAAGGATATACATTTTTATGGAGACACTTCAATGTAATATTAGACATTCCCTGACAAAGCCTGACACTGTGATATACCTATGTGTTGACATCGAGATGTACCCCTAATATACCAGAGGTTTTGGCACAATGCTATACCTGTATACTAATACTATGCTATACCCCTGATGTACCCCCAAGGAACCAAAGACCAAATTGTGGAATATAAATTAATAGGATATAGTAAGTTTCACTCATGGTATGTTAAGGAAACAATATCCTTAGGGGGTATTATTTTTTTGTGATCAAATCAATTGTAGTGTTTCCTTAATACTTATATTTCGCTCCCAAGATCTTCTTGAAAATCTTAACTCTTGCTGTTTAAAAACATTTCAAGTACAAACATCCATTGCTTTTAGCGACAACTTTTAGAAACCTCTAGAATGTTATGTTAGCTGCTAGCTAACAGCTAAAATTTTATGTTAGCCAGTAGCTAACAGTATCTAGCTAAAACATCAGGAAATTGTTAAATTGTCACGAATACTATTAGTGTTCTTTAGTGAAACACATATTAATTTTATCATTCAGATTGAAAAATTTATTACTTTTTGCTGCTAATCTTAAGTGTCTCTGTTATTTAATTAACATTAGTGCCGGGAGTTGTAAACTGCATCTCACAAAGAAGGTCAATCTTGTAGTAACTAAACTGTCAATATTTTATCGTGAAACAGTTAATTAGAATTTTTTTATTTAAAAAATGCTGTCAATTCAACAAAACCGTTCGCAAAACTTTGTTATAACTTCTATTTGACAAATACATTTATATTGTCACACATGTCATGTTTCAAATTAATCATTTCTGTGTTGTTCACCAAGTAGGCTACCTTTAGTGTGAGCTGCTGGTTAAGAACACATGTAGTCTACTGACTGCATTGTGTTGTTTCTCAGATCCTGTTATGTCATGTAATCATATCAGACTGTTTCTAAACTGTTTAATAGCAGCACTGTACTCCCAGTATGTATAATATGTTGAGGTTTGATCCATCTTATAAAATCAAAAAATCTTACAGAGAATTAAAGGTCAACTTCAGTTTAATATTTCAGACAAAAGTTAAAAGCAAAATACTTACTTGGTACAGTATTAGATAAAAAATAAAAAGGTTTTTCTGGCTGGCTATATGCTGGCGTGCACAATGCTGCCCTCCATTTCATGGGATCGCATTCACTCTATATAGTAAATACGTGTTAGAAAGACTACATTGTTCTAAGTTTGTAAGTTGCAGTAAAGTTGCAGTATTATTACTGGTATTTTCACTGTAAGCTGAAATATCCTATGCTCCTGAACTCAGCATAGATTTCTGATGCTACTTGAATGCAGCACAGGTGCTTTGCAGCATCTGCCTTTTTTCCTCCTCCTTGCTGCGGAGCAAGAGAAGTTTTTCTCTGTTTATTTCATTTTTTGTTGCGTGTAAATGCCAGAAGGTAAGTTTCTGTGACTTTACTATATAGTTTAAAGTACGGTTCAGCATATTTGTTTAAGTTTAACCATGTTAGAACTGTGTTTATTCTGCTATGCTGATTTGTGGTAATTAAGAGTCATTGCTTGTACCGCTTGTGTCTTTGTGTTTACATGTCCAAAAGAGAGGGATAATAAGTAGTCCATAAAGTAGGTTGCAGGGCGATATTCTAATTTCAGTGACAAAGATAGTTCATACTGCAGTTAGAGGTGATATCCAAATGGTCAATATCTTCCAAAAGTTCCTAAACTTACTGTCAAACAACAACAACTCTCTACAGGTTTTAAACCATATCTACAGTATTTGTCTGTGTTCTCTACTGGGGAACCCACTGATTAAGCTGCATGTTGACTAGGAGAGAGAAACAAATTAGGAAAACTATCGCATTTAAAACTAGATTAACTAAACGCAGATGGGTGTAAAGCTTAGGTAGCTGTGCCATTTCTCATCAAAGGACTGCAAACGTCAATAAGCGCATTGGAAAATGTATGTATTTTTCTCTAAGATCTGTCCAAAACATATATACTATATAGAATGTGTCATATCTATTTCAAAGATCACCATAATATGCCTGAAGAGGAGAATGCGTCAAACTGTGACTAAATGGGCAGAGAAGAGTCCCAACATATTAAATTGTGATCCACCTGCATCTGGGGTTATTTGGACTGTAACAGGCTGCAACACAAAAAATGGTACTTAAAATGAATAAATTACGATTTCGTTAGCTTAACAGTGGGGAATAGTATAATCACCCAGTATTGTTAGAGTAGCATAGTTATGTTACATCTTTCATGTTACAATTGTACATTTTAAACTGACATGTTATGTACACTTGTCAATGTATATAAACCGCTACCTGTGATATTGTGCAAACAAATCCTTCGTTGATTCAATGGAAGCCACATAATTGCGTTTGCACATTGAGGAGGACCTATCACCTTCTAATTATTTAGCGTAATATTAACCTGTTATTGATTTTCAACTAACCGACAGCTGTTTCAGTCAGTTTATGTGGACATTGTGACAATTCTGATGTAAATGTGGAAATATATTTGTTTATTCAGCATTGGCTCTTATGACTGAGTAGGTCATTTAGTCGGGGGTAAAAACAAGGAATGATGTTTAACGTGAAATGCATGAATTATATCGAAAATAAGGTGGAAATGAAACTGCCACAGAGAGCTGTGGCAGCTATATCCTCTTTAAATGAGCTAGTAACTTAAAATAAAATTCTCCCTCTTTTAACATGATGATAATGTGAAATGCAGCAAAGAGATGATCCCGATGCATATCAGACATGCTTGGAAACAACACAGCAGTTTCAACATTTTGCCCTTTCAAAATATTGCAGCTTTATTCTCTAAATATTTTAAATATTCTCTCAATTTGACTTTCAAGTTACACAACGTTCATCCCTTTTCCTCAAAATGTCAAGTTCTTAAAATCATATTTCTTCCGATTTTTCCATTTCGTGGTTATCCTGAAACAAAGAGGAAAAATAAATCCGCTGCAAATATTAATTGTTCTACAAGAGACCCCAATACTTATTTGATTCCTCTGAGCTGTAAGAAATGGTATAAACAGTGAATGAAAATAATGCAATTTTTTTACGAGCATTTCTGCCTAAGATATTTAAATATCATACAGTATGGGGAGAAACAAAAAATAACAAAGCCAGTCCTTCTTCTTTAACTTTTTATTTTATTTATCGTGGCTCTTCAACATTTCTGTCCTCTTACAGGGATAAATCAGTGCTTTTGGATTTGTTTTATGGTATCTCAAAATCTATTCCGATCTTTCTCTGACAACTGTCTCTGAAAAAAAAAGATAAAACAGGTCAAGTTCTGTGTAATTTCCCAGCTCTGTGATCAGTTTTGCAGATGTTATTTTTGAAAAGGTAATATACAATATTAGAGCAAAACAAATGTCTTTATTGAGCTAGTATTAAGATGTTAAAGTTGTCTGGAGGAATCCGATTGTATTTCGCAATGTTTTGTAGTTCTTTAAGGTAAACATGCATTGTTTATTTCCTCGTCAGGTGAGGGGGTCCTAAAATGCCACGCCCACAGAAAAATCTGCCTCTACCAGCTGCCACCACAAGTTAGGGTCCGTCCACACGGAGACGTGTTTCACTGTATACGTATACATTTTTTTTCATATTAGCGTTTCGTCCACACGGATCCGGCGTTTTTGGAGACTGAAACCGCTATTTTTTGAAACCGGGTCCCAAAGTAGATAAATCTGAAAACGACACCCTTGCGGTTTCGTGTGTACAGCCAATCCGTATATTTTGTGAAACGATGATGCCATCACATCACGCGTCGGCTGCGTCATACGTAACTACAACAACAACAATGGCGGACTGCATGATTTTGTTTGTGCTGCAGAAGCTACTAAGCCTTCTAGCTGTATTACAGCAAAATCTATTGCTTCTATGCAACTGTTGTGAGCAACAAGCGATAATGGACAACACCATACGCCACATTCTCTTAGATCCACCATGGAAGACAACCAGGAGAGCGATCAGGAGAAAGTTTTGGATAAGACCCGGTAGAACTAGCAGTTGGTGGGACAACTTTGTCAACAGCGTTGTTGTGGAAGATGAATGGAGGGAGAATTTCCGCATGTCCAAAGCATCACTCGTCGCCCTGAGCGAGGAACTCAGTCCGTATATTGAAGGGCAAACAACAAACATGAGGGCACCAATTACTACACTCAAAAGGGTTGCGTTAACTCTGTATTATTTGAGCGACGAGGGAAGGCTAAGGAAGACTGCTAACAACTTCGGCGTGTCGCGGCAGGCTGTATCTGTTGTTGTCAGGCAAACGTGCAAAGCGATCGCTGTCCACCTGGGTCCAAAGTACATTACGTTGCCTTTTACGCAGTCTGAGGCCGAGGATCTGGTTTTGTGTTCCCATCGTGCTCATGGCATGCCACAGTGTTTGGGAGCAGTCGATAGCACACATATAGAAATCAAGCAGCCGTCTACCAACTCGATGGACTACATCAACAGGAAAGGGAAACATTCTCTCAATGTACAGGCGGTATGTGATTATAAGTACAGATTTATGGATGTTGTGATAAAGTGGCCCGGGAGTGTACACGATGCACGGGTTTTTGCTAATTCAAAGCTCAACCTGTACTTTAAGACTGGCCAGATCCCTCCTCTGAAAAAACAGATTGTGGACAACGAAGAGGAAATACCAATTTATCTTCTTGGTGACCCAGCCTACCCTCTGCTGCCTTACTTGATGAAGGAATATGCAAACGGTGGCTCCACACCTCAAGAACAGTTCTTTGGGCTAAGTTTGTGTAGGGCACGGATGGTCATTGAGTGTGCTTTTGGTCATCTCAAAGCCAGATTTGCTGCACTGAAAAGGCCTATGGACATCAACTTGCAGGACCTGTCCTTTGTTATTTACGTCTACTTTGTTTTCCACAATTTTTGTGAAAACTGTAATGAGACTGTGGCTGAACACACTGTGTTGGGAATGATGCAGGTGATAAAGACTTACAGCCTCCTACACAATGCAACAACTACCTCACAGACTGTAATGAAGGTGAGGGAAAGAGAGTGAGGAGAGTACTTACAAAGTACCTTGACCCTTAAAAATGCTAGCCATCAAGTTTTTTTTAAAGTAGTTACACTGTTTACCTTTGGAAAATGTACTAATGATTATTTTGAAAGTGTTGTGTTGAATACGTCTAGTGAAAATAAATGACTGCAAAAATTCCAGAACTTTTTTTATTGGAAAATATTTAGGTCAATATATTAGGTCCTTGACCACTTCGACGCCCTGTGTCAACCGCATGTCTGTATTTGCTGCATATGTTTTTTGCGCTGACTTGTACTTTTGAGACCATGCTATGATCATGAGGGAAATCCTTCTTGGTTAACTGCCTCGGATACTGTGCCTGAAACGCGTCCGTTAAATCGCAATATTTGGAGTGACACGACTCCCAGTCAACATTTTCTTGGAGCTTGCAGTCGAGTGTGACTCTAAGTAGTAGTTCGACTTCGTCGTAAGTCCATACGAAAGACTCCATTCTTGGTCTTGAAGTTGTTGTCTGTGTCAACACAGATTATTTTAATGCAAATTTAGATGAAAATAGCCATTGACATCATTGTTGTCCCCTCACCAATAATGAAAGAAAAACTTATAATGCTCTTAGAAATAACTTGAAACTAAGTAATAACATTAAAAATAACTGAAATTCAACCACTGAAAATCAGACATTCTGATGTTGTTTAAAAAATGCCTGGACAAAAGTATTGGTACCCTTAACTTCACTTTTATTGGTATTTTGGGCTACTTCACATCAGCAAACTGCTGAAATTTTGGAAATTTCCTTGGCAACCAGGCTTTTCAGAAATCCAGCCTTTATTGTTTAGGTAGTCGTAACACGTGATGTCATTTCACTCAGCTCCGACTTAAACTCTACCTTTTGTGATTTCACATGGTTCGGTCAGGGATTGTGGGAGATTCTGTGTACACAAAAAACCATGGCAAAGTTGCCATCCCCTTGGCCTTACAGTTGCAAAAGTTATTAATAACTTTTGTATGGAGTTTTAAAGCTATAGACACAAAGTCCTTTAGCAAGTTAACCTTATAAGATGTGTGGCACCCTTCAGACTCCGCCCACATCATCAAATAATTTGTATCACCTGGAATGTCAATTTGTTCAGGTCAAGCCAAGACTTCAGTCTGAGCAATTTTGCATTTATCGAATGAGGGCTTGTGGGAGATTCTCTATACATGAAACCTAGGCTAAGATGCCATCACTTTGGCCACACCCTTTCAGTTTTGGAAAAGTTATTAACTTTTTATAAGAGTTGATCTAAGATGTAGGAGAGGGTGTTTTGAAGCTGTAGGCAAAAAGTCTTATTGAGAGTTAACCTTTTAAGATGGGTGGCACCCTTCAAGACTCCGCCCACATCATCAAATAATTTGCATCACATGGAATGTCATTTTGTTCAGGTCCAGCCAAGACTTCAGTCTATGCAATTTAGCATTTTTAAAATTAGGGCTTGTGGAAGAATCTGTATACATGAAACCTTGGCTAAGACGCCATCGCCTTGGCCACGCCCTTTCAGTTTTGGAAAAGTTATTGATAACTTCTGTTAGGAGTTGATCTAAGAAGTAGGAGAGGGAGTTTTGAAGCTGTAGACAGAAAGTTCTATTGCAAGTTAACGTGTTTAGATTTGTGGCGCCCTTCAAAACTCCACCCTGATCGTTAAGAAATGCTTAAAATGTAAAGAAATTCATAAAATATAAAGTTAAACTAAGTTTAAAAGTTTACACTTTGTCAGGAAAATGGCCCCACGAGTTCAATTTTACACCCTGCAATACCACTTGTGACCAGTTGGGCGTCAAGTCGACGCACACATTGTCATGAAAAGTGACCTCAAGGGGTCCAATTTTACTTTGCAAAAAAAACTGCACTAGGCATATCAGGAGGCTGTTTTCTATCATTTGCAATGCTTGTGCCTCTGGGGACCGGGCTTTGGTCCCCACCGGGAAAATTGGACCCCATGAGGTGAGTCAAAATTCAGGTTGTGGACCCCACCAGGTAGTAAAAACGAGAACACACACACACACACACACACACACACACACACACACACACACACACACACACACACACACACCCACACACACACACACACACACGCACGTCTTGCTATACTTGTGTTGACATTGTATTGACTTCTATTGATTTTACTATGCCTAACCCAGACACTTTCCCTAACCCTTACCATTAGTGATACATGCCTAACCTTAACGTAAACCTAATTCACACCATACCTCTAAACCTAACTAGTAGAGTTTAATAGCTAGTTAAACATTGTGGGGACCAGGCAAAATGTCCTCACAATGCTGGTGGTCTGTCAAAGGTTGGTCCTCACAAGTATAGATATACATGCACACACACACACACACACACACACACACACACACACACACACACACACACACACATCCTTAAAACCAATTTAAAGTAAGTAGATTTTAACACACATTTACAATGGGACAACAAAGTTTTTGGAAGCCGCCGATTGTGCAAGTTGTCCCACTTAAAAAGATGAGACAGGTCTGTAATTTTCATCATAGGTACACTTTAACTGTGAGAGACAGAATGTTAAAAATAATTCCAGGAAATCCGATTGTATGATTTTTAAAGAATGTATTTGGATAATGGTGCGGAAAATAAGTATTTGAATAAGTATTTGTCAATAACAAAAGTTCACTCTGATTCTTTGTAAAGTAACCTTGGTTGGCAGTGATAGATCAAACGTTTCCTATAGGTCTTCACCAGGTTTACACACACTGTTGCTGCTATTTTGGCCCATTCCATGCAGATTTTCTCCACGCATTCTCCACGCATTTGTTGCCTGGGTGATGTGTTTGGGATCATTGTCATGTTGGAATATCCAGCCACATTTCAACTTCAGGACTCTCACTGATGAAAGGAGGTTTTTCCCCAAAACCTCACAATACATGGCCCCATTCATCATTTCCTTAATACGAATCAGTCGTCCTGTCCCCTTTGCAGGAAAGAAGCCCCAAAGCATAATGTTTCCACCCCCATGCTTTACAGTGGGCATGGTGTTCTTGGGATGCAACTCAGGATTCTTCCCCCTCCAAAGACAGCAAGGGGTGTTTTGGTCTTATCTGACCACGTGACATTTTCCAAATCCTCCTCTGTATCATCCAGATGGTCTCTGGTAAACTTTAGACGGGCGTGGACATGAGCTGGCTGAAGTCATAATCCATGATGACTTAGTGTGTTACTAATAGTAACCATTGTTACTGTGGTCTCAGCTCTTTTCAGATCATTGACCAGTGCTCCCCTGTGTAGTTATGGACTGTTTCATCACCGTTTTCAAGATCATTTGTACCCCACGATGTGAGATCTTGCATGGAGAACCAGGTCGAGGGAGATTGTCAATGATCCATTTTCTAATGATTGCTCCAACAGTTGAGCTTGTCTCACCAAGCTGCTTGCCTATTGTACATTGGCTCATCCCAGTCTTGTGCAGGTGTACAATTTTCTCTCTGGTGTCCTTAAACAGCTCTTTGGTCTTGGCCATGCTGGAGGTTGGAGACTGGCTGTTTAGAGGTGTGTACAGGTTTTTTTTATACAGATAACAAGTTCAAGCAGGTACCATTTATACAGGTAATAAGTGGAAGATACAAGATGTTCTTAAAGGAGCAGTAACAGGTCTGTGAGGGCCAGTACTCTTGCTTGGTTTTTGGTGCTAAGTACTTGTTCTGTACCATTATACAGATAAACTCTTTTAAAAAATCGTAAAATGGGATTTTCTGGATTTTTTTCTGGATCTTTTACATTCTGTCTCTCAAAAACGAAGTGTACCTATGAGGAAAATTACAGACCTCTCTCATCTTTTTAAGTGGGACAACTTGCCCAAACAGTGGCTGCCAAACACTTTTTTGCCCCACTGTAAAATAAATGTTCAAATTGGAAGAAAAAACAAAAACAAATGTCTTCACTTATGCACCATTAGGGTACCATGTTATCTGTAGGCCACAAATCCCAAAACCTAACCCCCCAGGAAAAAAAATTACAACTTACATTATTTCTTTAGATTATGCTAATTTTGACTATTTTAAGACATTAAAAATACCATAGAAATGTTTGTTCATAACTGGAATTAAATAATTAAAATCACTTTTTTCAGATTGTTCTTTTTTATTATACCTCTAAACCAGGGGTCCCCAGCTATATGTATGACATGTGCTATCATAGCAGCCTATTATAGTTTTCGTTTCTTTACTCTATTGTCACTGCCATACTGGTGAAGGTAAAAATGTCACATTACACCGATAAAGTATGAATACAGTTATTTAAAAAAACATTTTTTAGTAAGTGGAAGGCAAATTATAACAAATGTGATTTTGCAGAGATTTACTGTGTTTACTTTTTCAATGCCGACATTATCTGGCTTTTTAACAGCTGGTAACAGAAAGGCCAAGATCAAAATGGATTTCTACTGTCCTAAAAGAACTTCAATCTCAAACATGTCATAACTGTTTATTCAAGCTCTATTTTCTGAACTCTAAAGTTGTTTCATTTTATTGAATTTTAAACTGCCTTTATTGTCAGATAGTTACCCTACTCAGAAACATGCACGTTCCATTCTCAGTACAAGTTTCAACTAGGAAGATTATTTGTAGGGCATCGCCTTCTTCCTCAATTGCCTGTGTAACTAATTATTGGTTTCTTCACTAATAATTAATTGCGAAATGCAAACATGACAACTAATTAGATGTTCATAAATAAGATGTTTTGATAAGCCCCTATATCCTTATTGAGACTGAAGTTGTTTTAAAACTTTAGAAATCCCCTTTAAAATTGTCCCCTCTTTACCTAACCGTTAGCTTCACCCTCCAGGACCAGCTAATCTGGATTTATTCTAATCGAGAATGTCAAGAGTGTTCTCTACTGCAGGTAAGATATTCAACTTTTCTACTGAACTAATCTTTAAATATCTTGAAATTTCTTGACAATATTGAAAATCAAGCAACGACCTGATCCAAGCCTGGATGACCAGTTGATCATCAACTTGCTAAATGCCCTTTGGGAATCTCCTTGTCTGTGTTGAGCTGCTGTTTGTCACGCTCTTGTATTAGTATATTTACCAGGTTCCACAAGAGAAATTGAAGGAAATTGTGTCTTTGTGAAACCTTTTGTAACAAAGTGCCCTTACAGCCAGTTTAAGATTGCCCTTCACTATATTCTTATATTGTTACTGTATTGTTATGTAGACTCATCACTGGTTCATCACCCTAAGTTTAGGATCCTCTTTATGTCTGAGAAAGATCATTGAAATGTACAAAAATCTCTGGCTCTTTGGAATTGAAATATATGAAGTCAGTAGAACTAAACATACAGTATATAAAATGGACAGAAATTTATAAAATAAATATTATGCACTATACAGTATGTGAAACACTTTCTAGAGATAATGAAAAGTCTCTTTTATGTGGAGATACGGGGATGTGGATTGAAACACAGATATGATCTGTGATTATATGAAAACTAACAACAGTCCCATTGATCTGTTGATGTGACTGCAGTGGAGATGAATGATCTGAATAATTTGATGTTTTTCTCTAGGAATAGACCACTCTGCTGCTGAATGAATTGCTCTGAGCTGCTGTAGCCTCACTGGAGGTGAGAGATGTGATCCGTGATAGATGCTAGCCAGGCTATCACCCTCCTCTCATCCACCTACTCAACACAGTCCAATGGTCTGCCAAGGACTGAGCTGTGTCCTGGGCTGAAGAGAAAGGAGCTGATGCTACTCATTATAAAACGATGCTGTGAAAAAGTGTCTTCCATTCTAACTGTTGCCTCCAGCAGCGTCTGGAGCTGTTTTTGTTATAGTTTTTATGCTGAATCAAGGTATTAGGGTTTCATAGTTCCACTAAATCATTCAAAGCCCACCTTACATGAACTAGCATCTGCTTAACAAGTGATGATTTAAACAAGAAACGCAGAAGAGGCCAATAAATACGTGGAAACTGTTGCCTAAATTACACACAATGTTACAAAAAGTAAAGCAAATATTAAATATAAAAATCTAAACTTCTCTAAATGAATGATTTCTAATATCATATTTTTGCATTTTAAAGGGTTCAGTAGGTTAGGTTGTTACAGTGGTTGTTTTAGGCCCCCTAGTGGAATAACCAAGGTACGGTTTAAGTCAGTTTTCAGTTGCAGGAGTTTGTCCTCTGAGCTGCAGGCCCACATTCTTCTGTCTTTGATCCCACGATGGTGGAACCAAAGGTGACTTGTCGCCTCCAGCAGGTTCAACGCTGTGCCAAATTTCTGAGTTTCTCTTTATGTAGAAGAGGCATGACTGGAAATGCCATTTGCACAAATTAGAGATTTTTTATTTCATTTTATTTCCTGAGAGAAGATGCCACATGATCCCTCATTAAAATGTACTTATGTGTGTAAAGACAAGCCACTAAAAGAGGCTTGTGATTTGAAAGCCAGCTGCTGATGCGCAGCTATCACATGCATCTTGTGACACGAGGAGCAGTGGCCACCACGCCGAGGGCAGACATCTGGGAATGTTTGTGTGCAAGTCTGGTTGCATGCATCAGGACTGTTGGGAAGTGAGGATAAACAGGGGGTGGTGAGGCCATCTAGTTGCCACAGATCATGGAAAAAGTGGCACGTCAGATGGGGTGTGTGAGGATCATAAACTAAGAACAAAGCTATTCCACTTAATTAGAAGATTCAACCATATCAACACTTTGTGTGATGTGTTCCAAAGTTCCCACAGATAGGCATCAAGAACAACAGGACGTTTGTTAAGGAAAAACCTCCACTCCTGATTTTGCAAATTAGCTTATAGTTAAGCAGATTTTTCTGACAGTTTCATGCTTTGTTGTGCAACAAATGCTTTCATAAACATATCTGAATGGATTTGTTTCTAAATGCTCATGTGTTGCTAAATGAGCTCCAAGTCAGGAATTTCTTAAAAACAATAATATATTTCCGACCAAGATAAGCAGATAGGCTAAAAATGTTTAATTGTTTATAACAGGTTTGATGCAATTGTCTGATAGGGAATAAAATGTAGCATTTCTCTGTGAACAAATATCAAACTTTCGGAAATACTGGAGATTGAGTGACAGAGTATATTTATTTAGGTAATTCGGTTCAAAAAGTTTCATTAAGAAACAGATAGATAGCCCTGATTAGTGATACGTCAGTTCTGGTGGTGACACATGACCCAATATCTGAAACGTATGAAGTTGTATCACTACGCAGTGCTTTCAAAGTCCAAAACAGAATCTTAAGCTGTATTCAGTAAAGGTGTGACATGGAAGCACTGAAGGATCCAGTCAAAGGTTTAGCAGGTGCATTTTGGATGCAATCCAGGAAAGTTCTCCTCAAGTTAGAAAAAAATGGGAATACAGCGACCCGGCAAGAGTAAAGCTTGAATAACCATCCCTATCTCAACACTGGGTATCCATATGGCACTCTTTACTCATATTCCCCCTTATATTATTTGACTTATATGGTATTTTCTAACATGCCAGATCACTATTTTTTTGCTTTTCTGTCCCAGGCATAGGTTTCAATTCAATTCAAAAATACTTTATTGATCCTAGAGGGAAATTTGTATTTGGAAATATGAAAACTTACCTTTGACTTTTGGTTCAAAATAAATTCCCATCAAAATTCACCCCCATATTTCTAGCAGTAGGTCCAATGTGTGAAACTGAATCAACCAACAATCTGTGGGACAAAGCTATTCAAAGCACAAATAAAAACGTTTGGGTTCTCTTCATTCTGGAGAAATGTATCCAGTAGTTTTCATGTTTCAATCATATTTGTAGCAATGAAAGTTGGGATATACACTGCAGCTTTAAGGTATTATAAAACTGAATGTCATCAGCATAGCAGGAAGGGGGATATCGAATGAAGAAAGCAAATAAACCTAAAAGGAAATAAGGCCAAGAACAGAACCCAGTGGAACTCCATGCTAAGGATTAACCGAAGATGATTAAAAGTTTGATTTTGTTACAAAAAACTTTCTAATATTAAACAAGGAGGAAATCAGTCCAGAGGTCTATCAGATATGCCCACCCAACATTTCAGTGCCCTGGAGCTACACTGAATGATCAAAGTGTCAAAGGCTAAACCTAAACGATTACTAAGACTGTGGATTCTTCTGCATCCCTGCAAAACAAGTCAGTACAGACCCTGAGAAGAGTTCATTCTGAAGAACGGCTTTCATTCAAACTTACCGCCGTCAGTGAATGACTATACGCATGAATGACTGAATGTAGTGTGAAGCGCTTTGGGGGCGTTTGGACTAGATAAATCGGTATGCAAGTAAGTACAGGTCATTTGCCATTTACAACCGTCGACTTACTCTACCTGGACTTTAAGTGATTACCAAACTCAGTTACAGAGTTTTATTGTTAAGTGAAATGAAAAAGGTGGTTTTTAGGAGCTCAAGTTCAGTCGGACTGGTTGGAGAGTGTCTGTGAAGATTGCAAGTGTTGCAACTGATTCTGTATTGGATTTAGGTCTTTAAAGTTTGGACAAAGCCAATGAGGGGAATTTGGAATTTTTAATAACATTTTTGCCCAAATTGACTCCGTGCAAAATCTGAAAAGATGTGGCATGTTCATAAATACAGACTGTGGTAGAACCACAGTGCTGGTTCTGTTGGACCTTAGTGCAGCATTTAACACTGTTGATCATCATATACTATTAGAACGCCTGGAGAGCTGGGTTGGACTCTCCGGTACAGTACTTGGCTGGTTTGAGTCCTACCTAAAGAACAGGGACTTCTTTGCTTCAATAGGAAACTTTTCATCAGAACGAACAGAAATCACATGTGGGGTGCCCCAGGGCTCCATCTTAGGGCCCCTCCTATTTAATATCTACATGCTCCCACTAGCCCAGATTATAACAACCAACACGATTAGCTACCATAACTATGCAGATGATACTCAGCTTTACATTACGATGTCGCCAGGTAACTTTGAACCAATTCAAACCCTAAGTAAATGCATCGAGCAAATCAATGAATGGATGTGCTATAACTTTCTCCAGCTGAATAGAAACAAAACAGAAGTAATTATTTTCGGACCTAAAGAGGGACGATCAAGAGTCAGCACACAGCTTCAGTTAATACAGCTAGAAACTACTGATCAGGCACGGAATCTAGGTGTAGTAATGGACTCAGACCTGAACCTCCAGGGTCACATAAAGGCAATAACAAGATCAGCCTTCTATCACCTGAAGAACATTTCTAGGATTAAAGGATTGATGTCACAACAGGACCTCAAAAAACTAATCCATGCGTTTATCTTTAGTTGGATTGATTACTGCAACAGCGTCTTCGCAGGTCAGACTAAAAAGTCAATCAGACAGCTGCAGCTGATCCAGAACGCTGCTGCTCGTGTCCTCACTAGAACCAGGAAAGTAGAGCACATCACCCCAGTTCTAAAGTCCTTAGACTGGCTCCCTGTAGCTCAGAGAATAGACTTTAAAATACTTTTACTAGTTTATAAATCAGTGAATGGCTTAGCACCAAAATAAATTAAAGATCTGCTGTTACTATACCAACCCGCCAGACCACTCAGGTCCTCTAATTCCAGTCTACTCAACATCCCTAGAATTAGAACCAAACACGGAGAAGCAGCGTTCAGTTTCTATGCTCCTCTAATCTGGAACAAACTTCCAGACAACTGCAAAGCTGCTGAAACACTGAGTTCTTTTAAATCAGAACTAAAACGTATCTGTTTAGAGCTGCATTTGAGTAACGTTTTCATATATCATGTTTTGTTTATGCCTTGAAGTATCTGTGTGTGCTTCTTCCTTTATTGCTGTTTTTACTTTATATGCTTTGTGTTTTAATGCTGTTTTTATTTTACCTCTAATCATGTAAAGCACCTTGAGTCACCTTGTTGTTGAAAGTGTACCATACCAATAAAATTGCCTTGCCTTGCCTTGCCTTACCTTGCCTTGCCTTGCCTTGCCTTGCCTTAGACCATTTGTAGAAACATTTGTAAGTTATGCTCAGCTTCCCTGTTCCATTTTTACGCACAGCCCACTATTCAGTTATTTCAGACATTTTTAGCAGGAACTAGCATTAGAAAAAAGAGGATTGTGAGTTGTGACTCACAATGTTAGGTTTTAGTCACAGGTCAAAAAGTTCAATATTTCTCACAACTGACAAATGCCCCTTAGCTGTGTCTCCTATGGGGCCCGGCAAGCAAAAATCTTTTGTTCAGTATTGGTTTTCTTCTCTCTACTCAATAAAGGAAAGATATCTTAAATAAATCAATAACAATTGTCCTGCTGACATATTCTACAACAAGAGCTGTGGTTCTCTACAGCTCCTCTAGAATAACCTCTTAGGGCCTCTTACCTGCTTCTCTGATTCATGCTTTGCTACTTTAATTTAGGAGGGCAGTCATGTTTTGGTAGGCTTGCTGATTAAGTTGGTTTACTGGATTTTATTTATTTGTATCAGATTTAAGTGTCTGAGAACAAAATCTCACTACACACTTCAGAGATTAATTTGTAAAAAAAACAACAAAACAAAACAAACAAAAAACTGAAAACCATATACAATTTCCCTTTACGCTTTACAATTATGCACCACTTTGTGTTGGTCTGTCAGATAAATCCAAATAAAATGCATTGAAGTTTGCGAATGAAATATGACAAAGTGTGAAAAAGTTGATGAGGTTTAAATTAATTTGCAAAGCACTAGACAAAGGAAGACAAGCCTATACCTGTTGATTAAGAGTAAGTTGTTTGTTTGTTTTTTCAAAGAGCAAACAGCATTTTTAAATGATGCTGTAAAAGCAATTTGGAAAGAGTGTTTTAGCGCGATCCTTTAAAAAAAATATTGTTTTTTTTTTCTTCAACACATGGACGGGTGCTTCTTGAATGAGTGGCACCATAGTCCAGCCTCTTCTTTTCCTCCAGGTGCATATTTTCTGTTTGCTTTCACAACTTTAAAGGTTTCATAAATCAAAACTGTAGAATCATTTAATCCAGGTTTTTAAACTCAATCTAAAAGGGGGGATCGGCACGTTTTTCTCAGGCAGACGGAACAATTCTATGGTACAGTACAGCCATAATATTACCGCAAATCGATCCGTAAGTTCAGTAAATAATATAAACTACCTTTTTCAAATTTGCATTTTTGGGGGGGGGGAAACTAAAAAGAGGGCAGTCGTCCTGGCATCCAAAGATACATTTTCTCCAAGAAGGAATTGTTGAATTTGGAAAAGTAAATAGCTGTATAGTAGTAATATCCACAGGTGCTATCTGATTGCTGTTGACCTGCCGCTTTTCTGCTCGGGGAGCGGAGGAGGGAGGCCTTTGGAGAGAAGTGGGCGATAATCAAATTGTCGAGACGTTGCTGGGGGGTGAGGGCGTACCTAGGAGAAATTGGGCGTTCAGCGCTCAAAATGGGGGCCGCAAGAGTTTTCAAAGATTACTCAAAAATAAATTAATTACCGTAAGAAACACTTTAGGCATGTTTTTAAGGAGGGAATGACATAACAATGTGATGAAAAGCTTAAAAAAGTCGATTTTACATGCCCCACCCCCCTTTAAGTAGGTCTAATGCCAGAAAGCATTGATAGTGCTTCTGTGTATTTAATCTCTATCAGAATAAAAGTTTTACAATAATCCTCTTTAGTTCTAAATAAATAAATAAGAAAAGTAATTCAGAGTTATGAAAATAGAGAAAAAACACTTTAATTTAGCACCAAATTGGAATCTACAAAATCAGATATTGACTTTAGCTCACTTAGCTTCCAACAATGTGCTGTCATTTTTTTTTTATTTGCTTGTTCTTACAGTGCACCATAGCAACACACTTCCCATTGACTGGAGAAAGGCCTTTCTGGGTTCCAGTAACATAACCTTTTTTTTGTTTTTACACCACTGCTGCCCCTTTACTGAATGGCGCCCTTGTTGGTGAGCCATACCATTTACATAAAAAAAAAAAAAACGTGACTTACATACAGCCCATATCACATGAACAAGAAAAAGGAACAACTCTGAGATAGTGTAGATGTTAGGCTACAGTTTATCTCCTTGTTGGCAGGTAAACAAAAACTTCTCCTGCTTTATTTATTACTTCAAACCATATAGCCAAAAGGAGAAAAAGGGCGGATCTCTCTTCTGTCACCCTTTAAATACCGTGTGGCATGTTGCTGTTAATTAACACGTGTGCAAAGCTAGCAGGCATGCAGGCGCACAGTGCGCAGCGCACTCACCATCCTTGTCCCGGGACTCTGGATATTCCCAGTATGTCCAATGAGTCCCCAGAAGACGTCCTGAAGCGCCTGAAGTGAGCGGTGAGTCACCTGCTGCTCTCCATCTCTCCTCCTCAGAGTGCTGAGGGTGAAGGTTTGGGGAGGGGGGACCAAGCGAGTCCCAGATCCGAACACTGACTGACAAAGTTGTCTCAAGGCAACAGTTTACTCCTCCGAGAACTTGACAGAGTGATCATGAAGCTCTAGGCGGACACCAGTGACAGTGAGGTGGGAGGAATCCCGCTGACCGCAGCAGCCTCAACTTCCAGATCGCGGTTAAAAATCCGCGGAAACACACACAGCCAATTGCCTGATTGAGCCCTGCTCAGGAATGACAGCCTTTCTTCTAGATAACAGCTGAACGATGGAAAGATGCTCTTCCTGGCATTCAACAGCCGCTGGCGTGTTGCAATGCGGCTGCTGCTGCTGCAGCTGCTGCTGCACGCACCTCCGGATCCCCTCACAGTCACACTCAGATCCACACACACACACACACACACAAAAATCAATGCATTCATGGACGAAACCTTCCGCCTCATCCGTCCATCCAAATGTGCAGACACTTTCACGGGACTGGACAGCCTGAGAGGCGGCGGGCTGAGGGGAGGTGGTGGGGGCGCAGCGGAGTGCGCATCTCCGAGGGAGGGATGCGGGATGAGAGCGCGGAGGAGAGCTACCTGTGGGAGGTTTCGGAGAACCGATTTGGAACATGATTTGGAAGATAAGCCGAGGTATCTGTTTCTGCTGCGCCCAGCAGCTCCTGTTCCCAAACACAGCGGCGTTTTCAAAGCCCGCGTCCCCCGGGGGGGGGAGAGGGGGAGGGGGGGACGCGATTAGTTTATTACATCTCAGTTCCTTCCTAAATGTAAAGTAGCACCTTCCAGAGTATTCAGATCACTGAAGGTGTTCACGTTTTTATCAGATTCTAAAAAAAAAAAAAAAAAGGCGAACATTAATTTATTTTATTATAGCCCCTAAATCCAAAAGTGGAAAGAAAATATTCCCTGGTTTACATTTTTTTTTTTTTTTTTACAAATAAAAATCTCTGGCGTGTGAAGTGCTTTTTTCTTCGGGCTCCTTTTATTTTTTGCAATAATGCAGTTCAACTGGTTTTCCTCTAGAAGTCACTTGACTTGACTTGAGTCAGTTGTGTGTAATTCAACCTCGAACGTTTGTTAGAGAAGAAACAGCATCATGAAGACCAAGGAACGCAGCAGGACAGGTCGGAGACGTTTAAAGCAGGGTCAGGGTATAAAACAATATCCCAACATCTCACAAAGTTCTGCTCAATCCATCATCTGACAACGCAAACCGACAGGACTGTGTCCACCTAAGCTAAACTGACAGGACAGCCGAGGGGAGGATTTTTCAAAGCATCAAAAATACCCATTGGCAGAGATCGACAGCTATGGTGCGAGAATCTGTCAGCAGAAAAACTTTAAGTCATGAACTCTATTAATTAAAATCTTTTTGGAATGACACTTAAGAAGCCCACCTTCCACATGTTTGCTTACAAGCCAAAGGGGAATACCAAACGTGGAAGAAGATGCTCTGGCGAAAGGAAACCAAAGTTTAATGTTTTGGTCTTCATAAAAATGCTACACCCAGAAATCTAACTTCACATCAGCCTTTATTTGTGAAACATAGCTGTGGCAGCATCATGCTGTGGGTGCGCTTTAAAAGACTGGGGTGAAGGAGTGTCTAAGTTGTGTATTAAAATTGGGACCCAGGCCGCCACGGGACCCAGTGATGTGCCCATGCCTCAGGACCCTATATGAGTGGTAACGTGATGGAGCGGGTTGACAGAGGTGTTCGGGGATGGAGAGGGAAGGACTGGGAGACAAAATGTCTTCCCAGGGAGCCAGCTCTGCCACTGACCCCAATAGGCACCGCCGTTCACCAGGATCCACCAGGGGAGGGAGGCCATGGCACGTTCAACCCGGGGCCCACGGACCCCTAGGCAGTCCCCCCAGCCCCATCCCAGAAGGGGAACTAAACCCACCCTGACATTCGCTCTTCTATGAGAACACAAAAGACACTAGACACCCAGGTTGAGTTCGGCCCCCCTCCTCCCGCACACCCCTCCCCCCCCGTCCAAGTGCCCTCGTAGGGGGAGAGCACCTGTCGCTAGATAGCAACAG
Source organism: Valencia hispanica (assembly GCA_963556495.2). NCBI lineage: Eukaryota > Metazoa > Chordata > Actinopteri > Cyprinodontiformes > Valenciidae > Valencia > Valencia hispanica. The sequence goes on along the minus strand of OY747700.1, from coordinate 50,160,791 downwards.
ACTCCCCGCCAGCAAAGGAGGCCCCCAGCGCCACCTGCACATCGGAGGCCCCCGCAGCCCAAACCCCGGCGACGTACCTGCCCAGACCGGGAGCAAACCGATGCCCCGGGGCATCCACCAGCCCCATTCCCTTGCGGAGCGACCACTGCCGTTCAATGGCCCTGCATGCCCACTACCCGGCCACTCCACCCGCAAGTCCGACCAAACCCGGCCAAACGCCCGACCCCAGCACCCCGCAGCGCACAAAGACCAAGACCCAGGAGCTAAGTCCAGTGTGAAAAAAAGACTGGAAAAAGAATCTTAAAGATTTCTTCCGTTTCTGTTCTTCTGTTACAACTGATTTTTTTTTACTTCATTAAAACAATTTAAACATCAGACAAATATAATCTGAGTAAATAAAAATACAGGTTTCAAAAGCAGAAAAAAAACATTTGTGAAAAAGTAATAACCCCAAACCTAATAATACTGAGTCTTTTGTATCACTGTGGGGACATTTTGGCCACTTTACTTTGCAGAATTGTCTAAATTTAGCAATATTGAAAGGTTTTGAGTATAAATGGCCTGTCTAAGGTCATTTATCAAAATCTCAGTTAGATTTGACTCCTAAATTTGACTAGGTCACTCCAATGCCTTCAATTTGCTTTTTGTGCCAGGGTTTATTGGTAGAGAGCCGAATGTATGGTTCCATCAGTTATGCCAGGTAACCCATGTCCTGAAGAAGCAAAGCAGCCCAGACCATCACACCACCACCACCACCCATTGATTGGCAGTATAATGTTCTTTTTCTGTAATGCTGGGGTACTTTTACACCAGAGGTAACAGCACACACACACACCTTCCAAAACATTCCACTTATCTCTCATCAGACAACCAGACAAACATATTTCCCCGAAGGTCTTAGGGATTGTTTTGGTAAATTTTTGTTGTTTTTGATCAGCGATAGTTATTACCTCAGAACTCTCCAATGGCTGCCATTTTTGCCCAGGCCCTTCTTTTTATTGAATCTTGAACTCTGACCATGACTAAGGCAATCAGGGCTCACAGACGTTTAGATGTTGTTCTGGGTTCTTTTACGAGCTCCTTTATAAGTCACTGGTGCGCTCTTGGTTTAATTTTGAGAGACCTGACACCCCTGGGAAGATCAACTCAGGGTTTTCTCCATAACTAGATATGGTTCTCTATGTGGTTCGCTGCAGGCCTAAAGCCTGAAGTGGCTTTGCAAACCTTTCCAGACTGATCAATGTCACTAAGTTTGTTTCTCATCTGTTCTTGGATTTCTTTAGCTTGGGGCTTCACATTTTGCATTTTCAGAGGTTGTTGTCTACTTCATGTTGTTCCATTTAGGCGATTAAATGATGTTATGGATTTGGCAGTAATCGGACTTAGGGGTGACTAGCAACAATGAACACAAAATGTGGTTAATCATAGTTAACTAATGAAGAGGGTAATTATATTTTCCAACAGAACCTGGTTGGTTTGGGCAGTTTTTTAATTCAGTAAATGAACCAATTTTTTTAATACTGCACTTTGTATTCACTCAGCTGACCTTTGATTGATGTTAAAATTTATTTGATGTTCTGAAACCTATAAGTGTGACAAAAAAAGCCAAAACAGAAAAAAATCTGTGAGGTGGTAAATAAGTTTTTTTGTTTTTACAGTGATTGATATGATTTATTCCCAGTTCTTAAGCATAGTGAAAATGACTGGAGTGTTTAATAATAAACTAAAGTTTTTTTAAAGCAGTGTTTGCGAAACCTCCCATTCTCACACTGCCTTTTTTGAAACACCTAGGACAATATAACCGTGTGCATCAAAGGTTCGTGGTATAAGGACGCCAAGGTGGAACAGACTGTGGTATGTTGGAGGACGGACAGGTTGCTCGAGGAAGTGGAGAATGGTAAGAGGTACTTGGAGGCTGCCAGTCCAAAGGTGATGATCCAGAAGTTATTTGACAAAGGTTAGTTGACACAAGGAGATTAGTAATTGAACACAAAAGAACAGATCCAGGAAGTTGCACTGAGGGAAAGCTTGGAACAGAGACAGGGAAAAAATTATTTTGGTACGAGAAGCATGAAACTCAAGGAACTCCGAGGGCTTGGAGTTACTACATGGGTTAACACTCAGGCACTGAGTGACTGGCAGCCAGCCCCCATTGAATTACAGCCCGGCTTCTAGCTGACTTTTTATTTTGGTCTGAAACCTCAAGATCGTCACTGGCCCCCATTTAGACCTCTTAAAAAACTTCCTGGATACGCTGAAGCTCAGCAGTCTTAATTAAGTATTTTTAGGCTTAAATAAACATTATTATTCAAGCATTAATACCTATTATCATTTTGAATATGATGCACTGAATTAAACTCACTTTAGGGTTAAAGACACAACATTCAATTTTAGGCCCAGTGCCTTTTAACCTTTATTTGCTCCAACTGGGCAGTGTCATCATAAGACATGGAGTTACCTTTCACAGTTATGCTGATGATACACAGTTATACATCTCCATGTCTCCTGATGACACATGGCCAATAGATGCACTTTTTAACTGCATTTTAGACATCAAATCCTGGATGGCAGAAAACTTTCTCTAGCTCGACCAGGACAAAACTGAAGTTTTAGTCATCGGTCCTGAGGCTCAGAGAGAGAAACTTTTACCAAAACTACAATCACTGTCTTTTAATCCTTCTTTACAAGCTAAGAACCTGGGTGTGATTTTTGATTCTGAGCCGACATTTATCCCTCGCATTAAAAACAGTACTAAAATAGGTTTTTATCATCTAAAGAACATCGCCAGAGTCTGCCCCATTCTCTCTCGGGCCAACACGGAGACACTGATGCATGCTTTTATCACCAGTAGGATTGATTACTGTAATGCCCTGCTTTCTGGTCTTCCCAAAAAGAGTATCTCAGGTTTACAACTTCTACAGAATTCACCAGCACGTGTCCTGATGAAGACCAGGAGGCGGGAGCACATTACACCCATCTTAACTTCACCTCATTGGCTACCCGTATGTTTAATGATCGATTTTAAGGTTCTTTTAATGGTTTTTAAGTGTCTTACTGGTCTTAGGCCTTCTTATTCCAGTCTACTCAACATCCCCAGAATTAGAACCAAACACGGAAAAGCAGCTTTCAGTTTCTATGCTCAAACTTCCAGAAAACTGCAAAGCTGCTGAAAAACGGAGTTATTTTAAATCACAACTAATAATGTATCTGTTTAGAGCTGCCTTTGAGTAATGCTTTGATGTATCATGTTTTGTGTATACTTCTTGCTTTATCGCTGTTTTTATATTATATGCTTTGTAATGCCTTGATGTATCTGTGTATGGTTCTTGCTTTATTGCTGTTTTTACTTTATATGCGTTGTCTGTATTTTACTGCTATTTTTATTTTTCCCCTTAACAGTGTTGCCAGATGTACGATAATTATTGTATCTGTACGATAATTTTGGGCTCTGTACCATGTACGATCAATAATTTCAAAATGTCCCAAATGTACGATAACTTCACATTGCCTCTTGTAACACCGTCTTTTACAGTGGCTTTCCCATGCCCATTATTTACTTTTAGTCTGTTTTGAAATCAGATTCCACCTCAGTGCTTACGTGCTTATATTATTGTGTCTATTACAAAAATGGACTCTGGATCTGTACAATAAATAGCCCAATCACATCTATATTAGGCCTACTCACGCAAGAAATTGTACTAAATTTAGATGCGGCCTCGGCCCGCCTCGCTCCAGACAGTGAATCAGAGGAGGAGATTGAGATCCACAACTAGGTGAGTAGGCTGCTTTGTTATTTATTACACCAATTTGTCACTGCTGTAGTGTTTTGCGGGTAATGTTTGCTTTTAACATATGTAGAGATGGAATGAATAAAACGGCGCAAGCATGCATTGTTGTGTGTATGCGTGGAGGTGGGAGTGGTGCCGGTACAGCATGTCTATAGGCGTTATAGTTCTGGTTTTAAAGATGCTGATTTAAGCAGGGCAATCAAAAATGTATTCTATGTGATATTACATTGCATTGGAAAGTCATTTATAGTGCATTATTGGCAAATTTATAATGTACAATAATTTGTACTGAAAAAAAACGATAATTTCGGCCTCTCTGTACGATATTGTGGGATTTTGGATCTGGCAACACTGCCCCTTAATCCCTGTTTATTTTTATATTCTAACCTATTATTTTAATCTTCCTTCCAGTGTTTCATGTGTGGGAGCCCTCTGCCTCGGGAGCGGTTGTCGGCTGTGGCTGCCTGGGTGCTCTCCAGGTAGCGCTTGGTTGGAGGTGGGGGTCTCGGCCTCGCCTCCTCTGGGTGCCCTGTGTCAGTGCCTTGGCGGCTGCTGTTGATGTGGTGCTGCAGGGGCAGATGGCTCCTTCGATGCCATTTCCTTACCTTACCTGGCACATCTGTACCCGTCCCAATGTGCTTTTTAAGGTTGCTCTTGAGTAAACGTGAGAATGGGGGTTGGGTTGGGGGGGTTTAAATGTTATCATGCTTTTAAATCTGTGGGAATGTGGTTTATATGGGGTCATTTCTAATCTATAAAGCACATTGAGTTGCAATCTTCGTATGAAAAGCGCTTTATAAATAAAGTTTGATTGATTGATTGATTGATTGAATAACTACAGTTATTAATTCAAACTCTCACATGCAACACCTGTCTTTTTTTAAAAAGATTTTTATAACACGGCTATCAGGAATGATCTGCCTAATGTTCAGATAATCTTCTAGACATAAAGGATTTAAATCAATTGTCTTGTTAAATTACCTGTTTTTTATATTTTATCAAAAGCATGGCTCAACGTTTTATTGAAGTTACACAACACAAATTTAACAGAGACAATTGGTTGTTTGGGACAGTTTGGGACTGAGGCAATGTTCAGAACTTTATAGCTGATGTATGAGACTGAACATGTAGCTTAGCTTTAGCCCCATGTTAGAATGGCCTTTGGCGGCTGGAATGAACAGGAGAACTGAGGCAGGAGAACGGTGCAGACCAACCGGGTGTTTATTTCCAACATTGAAAATGACATGACAAACAAAGTAAAATCCCCATTCAGTAGGTGTGGTCTCAGCAGTAGCTCACATGATTCCACAGAACGAGGGCCCTCATGGTCTAGACTGACAGCCTTTTATAGTCTACGCCCACTTAACAGACATACCAAAACAAGGTTAATGAAGAAAGATACAAGTTATACATATTTACAAATCATCAATCATCATTATCCAGAATCTCCAATGTACAATAATTTAACATTAGAACATATAAAAGCATACATCAAATTCCAGAGTTAAATATACAATAATGCAAAAAGAGCTAAATTTACTCCACCCCCCTTCCAATCAGAACTTGGTTTCTTCCGGAAGCTTTAAAAGGATGTTTGGGTTCCCCTGGGAATCTTTTAGCCTAAACACCTCAAGACAAAAGGTAAGTGTTCTGCACCACATGTTCACTAAACTAAACTCAGTATACTACAAATTAATTTCCAAAGATTAGTAAGATATTACTTGTTGCCTTTTAAAGTTACCAAGCTCACACCTTGTTTGTTTTGTCTACAGGGCAGGTCTCCAGCAGCACCAGCCGAGAAGCAACCTCCCCAGCACACTCACAAACAGCAACAATAAAATGTTCACATCCTTAATGGTGTCAATTTAACTTCTTTTAAACATTCAAATAACATCACATACAAGTAATGAAGACCTTCATTACACCCCACATGTTGTCTAGATTAAAAACACCCTTATTGTGGAATTCATGCAAGATTTTTAAGTTTGAACACAAAAGGATGTTATTTAACAGGATTAAGACAGTTACTCTGACTAAATGAACACTGCTTAGGTGATATTTAGCTCTAGAACTTCCATTCAATAAAATGTAAAAACCTCTACTTTGGCATGCTCTTATCAAACATTATTTTCCTAAAATCATTCATCAATTCATTGTATACTAATATACAAATAAACATGACTCAGTACTTACTGGGGTACTTATTATACATGCCTATGATAGGAGTGAAATACACAACCTTAGCAGGAGTTAGAGCTGTAGCAGTTTGGTGGCTCTGCTTTTGATCAGGTGTTACCTGTCGTCTGATGGGAGCAGGTCAGAAGGTTCATGGGAAGGTTGTGAGGAGTCTCTTTGTCTTTTCCTGCAGCTGCTGGGAAACAGATCCTGGACAGAGCAAGGGACTCTCTTTCAGCTCCCCTCACCATCCTCTGCAGGGCAATATGTCGAGGAGAATGATGAGCCAAGGCTTATAGCTTATATTTTATCCTGCAATGCATTCAGGAAATAAACACTGATATGCTCCTGAGGCAGCACATTTTCCTTCTAATTCACAGTACTCCTTGGGGAAACACAGCAAATCAAAATGTCCTTCCTTTCATCAATCATGCACGAATTCTCTCACTGCAAATCTAAGAATCGTATTATCAGATCAAATGGTAGAAACAACACAGACTCTTCATAAAAACTAACTGAATTTGAGCCGACAGATACAACATTTGGAGATCTCTTGTCCTCCCAGGTATTGGCTTTGATTCGTCTCTGTGTACGTTAGAGAAAGGTCTCCAACATGCGGGAGATGCTGTGAGAGAGTCTGTTCTTCCAAAACTAATTAAACAGTTTTCAATGCTTCAAAGACAGGGTGAATAACAGAGGATCATTTGCACGCAAAACATTTTTACAATGTCATTGAATGGGACAAGACCAATTCACCACTCTGTGCTATCCAGTCCCAGGCCTTCCTGACCTTAATGCTCAGCTTTCAGAGAACCGCCATGATGGTAGAAGAAGTAATGATGGGCTGACTTTGTCAAACCTGGCTCTGCTGTCACTTCTCAGGGCAAATCAGAGCAATGAACTACAATAACAGCTGCAGGAAGTGATGAGCGGTGCCATGTCCCAGTGGAAGAGGAAACATGCAGGGAGCTGGCGCTGTCCTGTCTAATAACTGCCCTTGTTACTCATTAGCATCCTTCTTCCATTGGTACCGTAGATTTGAATTATATACCCCCCTGAACTAGGGAGTTGATGCACTTCTACATATTTTTGTCCTGTTTTTTTGCTCCCTTGCAAAATAGCCAAAGCTACGTCAGATTGGATAGGGAGCATCTGTGAATGTCAGCTATCAGTTATTTCCAATTATAGATTCAGCTCTGGACCTTGACTGGAACATTCTAACACGTGAATATGCTTTGATCTAAACCATTGCCTTATAGCTGGCTCTTTGCTTAGGATAATTTTCAGGTTAAAAGGGGATGGTCTGCCCCGGTCTCAAATCATTTTCAGCCTCTTACTGGTTTTCTTCCAGGATTTCCCAGTATTTGGCCACAGTACCCCTGCATTTCAGAGGAAAAGCATCCTCACAGCATGATGCTTCCACCACTATGCCTGATGATGGCAATGGTGTATTCAAATTGATGCTCAGTGATTGTTTTTTTTTAAGTACAATTTTCATCTAATCTGACCAGAGCATCTTCTTCCACAAGATTGCTGTGTCACCAACATGGCTTGTGGCAACCTGCAAACAGGCCTTCTTTTGGTTTTCTTTTAATAATGGCGTTCATCTTTCCACTCCTGAGCATTGGATCTCTGGACCTCCTCTAAAGTTCCCACTGGCCTCTTCACTGCCGATGTACTTTGGCTTTTTGTTAACAATGTCTTCTCAGTAACATCTCGATTTCTTTGGTTATGGATCTTGATCAACATTCTGTCCAAGAAGACACAGATGCAAGGCCGGATTATTCAATGGGCATTATGGGCACAGGCCCAGTGGCCCACAGTATTATAAGGAAGAAGAAAAAATGTCTTCAAATTTGAATTATGACACAGATAATCAATGAGATCCACACTCATTTTTTTAAAACTTGAGAGTTACATCATTCGTAAGGTGCAAATGTGGAAACCATGGTAACATGACCCCCGCCCCTAGTCCAGCAAGTAGCACTCCATGGACTGTCACCAGTTAGTGGGAGTAAGAGAATCGAACGTGAGCGATGATTTAAAAAAAGGCAGTTTCTATAAACAAAAGAGAGAAAGATGAGTGTAAGACGTGTTTATTAAGAAGTCTGCAGTCTATTGACACTTTCTTTGAAAACCGTACGGAGGAAAATCAGAAGGAAGAAGACATCATGAATGAGGAGGCTGCATTAGCTGCACAACACAACCTGAGGCTAGCTGTAGCAATGACAGTTCAGACTGGGTTTATCCGGTGTGGGACGCAGCATTGTTTGGGAACTGTTAACGAAAATAGTTGTGCTGTTGTGATTGATAGTGGAGCTGCTGCTTTTCATAATTGGATGAACAGATATCCAGCTTCATCCCGGGTTTTGGCGGTAAAGTGCGCCCAAACCTAATGATCAGCTGTGCTGTCACTTCCCAAGTGGAGAAAATGTCACTACAGACTGGATCACTTGTTCACCAACCACAAGTAGGCTAATACCTACCTTTGTTTGTCATGCATCTTATGTGGAACAAATAAAACCAGTTCATTAGTGGTTTCTCTGACCGGAAATATCCTGAATGTGCGTGTGACCACAAGGAAAGCTCAGATCATGACCTCAGCGATCATCGGCCACTGGTAGTAGCAGAACTGAAAACTAAACTAGAACAACAGCTGGAGGTGGAGATGTGGTACTGGTGGGACGTTCTCAGGCGGGTTGTAGCTGTCATTCAGCTTTTAGTTGACAGAAGCCTGCTTTTCCGTGGTGATGAGGAATGCCTAGTTTACACTTCTCCGTCAGTGGAGGTGCGGAGACATGCAGCAGCATCATCCGTCGACACAAGGGTAAAAAGAAACCTGGTCAGAATATACAGACCCTTCCCAAAAAATTTGAATGTCAAGGGAAAGTTTCTTTATTTCCATAATTCCATTCAAAACATTAAACTTCCATAGATTGTAGATTCAGGGCCCACAACTTAAACAAGTATTTAGTTTGTTATCTGTACATAATTTGGGCTTCCAGCTCATAAAACCCACGAAAACAGGAATTCAAAAAATTAGAATACTGTGAAGAAATAAGCCCAAATTTTACGGGGCATGAATGTTTTAAACTGTCAAACACTACTCATCTACTAAACTCTAAGCAGCTGCACAGGTTTTCCCAGGTGTCATTAAATTGCTTCACTTTGGTTCAATTGTCTCAGTTAGATTGAATATGGGGAAGACTGCAGACTTGACAACTGGCCAGAAGACCATTATTGATACCCTCCATAGGATGGGGAAGCCACAAAAGTTCATAGCTAAGGAGGCTGGCTGTTCACAGAGTGCTGTGTCCAAGGATATTAATGGAACGTTTAGTGGAAGGGCAAAATGTTGCAGGAGAAGTTGCACCAGCAGAAGAGCTGACCGTGGGCTTCAGCGGATTAAACAGAGAAGATTCATGAATCTGGCAGAGATCCAGAAAGAGTGGAATGAGGCGGGAGTCACAGCTTCAAAAACCACCACATTCAGATGCATCTCAACTGGACCAAGAAGTACTAGACTGTTGGCCAGTGGTCCAAGGTCCTTGTTTCCGATGAAAGTAAAGTCTGCCTTTCATTTGGTAAACAAGGTCAAAGGGTTTGGAGGAAGACGGGTGAGCAACAAAACCCAAGCTGATTGAGGTCCAGTGTGAAATATCCACAGTCAGTCATGATTTGGGGTACAATGTCTGGTGCAGGTGTTGGTAAACTCTGCTTTCTTAAATCCAAGGTCACCGCATCAGTCTAGCAGAATGTTTTAGAGGACTTCATGATTCCTTTTGCTGAGGATCTGTATGGAGATGTAGATTTTATCTTCCAGCAGGACCTGGCCCCTGCCATACTGCCAGAAGCACCAAAACCTGGTTTGATGCCCATGCCATCACAGTGCTTGACTGGCCAGCCAACTCCCTGGACCTAAACCCCGTTAAGAATCTATGGAGTATTATCAGGAGGAAAATGAGGGGCACCAGACCCAAAAACAAAGAAGAGCTGACAGCAAGCATCAAGGAAATCTGGGCTTCCATAACTCCCAGGCAATGCCAAAGGCTGATTGCTTCAATGCCACGGCGCATCGAGGCAGTGATTAAGGCAAAGGGATTCCCTACCAAGTATTGAAGCTTGACATATCGTTTTGAAAGTACCATATTTTGATCTATTTGTTGTGATCCTAATTTCTTTCTTTTTTTCTGCAAAAACTGAGAAGTAAATGCTTTTTTCTTCACAGTATTCCAATTTTTTGAATTCCTGTTTTTGTGGGTTTTGTGAGCTGGAAACCCAAATTATGTACAAATAAACAACAAAAAACGTGATATCGTTTAAGTTTTGGGCCCTGAACTTATAATCAATGGAAGTTTAACATTTTGAATGGAATTATGGACATAAATAAACTTTTCCATGATATTCAAGTTTTTTGGAAAGGGTCTGTATTTTTAACCTTCAATTTTAAAAATGAAACATGTGAATGAACATCAACATATTCAATAGTATTTATTAATTTTAATTAACGTTCAAGCTCAACAGACAACTGCACAAACACACACACACACACATACACACACACACACACACACACACACATACACACACACACACACACACACACACACACACACACACACACACACACACATATATATAAATATATATATATATATATATATATATGATTTCCCTCTAAATAGGAACGGTTCACCTGCTCTGGCCTGAACACAGTCTTGCAACCTCCTCCTGATCCTTTGAAATGCTCACCCACTTGTACGTGATCAATTAGTGGGATTACTGCAGAGGATATTATCATGAGGTTTTGGATTTTTGCAATGGATAGATAACTTCTCATGGGTGGGTTAGAGGTTCTAGAGGCTGAATCTGTGGTTTGCTGCCACACTGGAGACTGGAACGACAAGCAACACTTCAGCCAAAGTTTTGAAATCAGGGAACATTTCTCCCGTTGAAGTGATCAGAAGCCGGAAAGACTCTCTGAACCAGTCGTCTCCTGACCAGCAAGCTATCGCTTCAGCGGGAGGAAATCCCGCAGAATGTGCCGCTTCTGGCACAACATGCTGTCAGCTCCCGGTTGGCGAGAAGTCTTGAGTACAGGGTGCAGGTCTGAGATGATAATCAGACTCTCATGGGAATGGTTTTTTTTGGATTGATTTAGTTGCCTTTACTCTATGCGTGAAGTTGAAAATGTCCGCACGTCTGTATCAAGTGGTCAGTGGTGTGAATCGTAATCTGTCAAAATGACGGACGGCCTTGAGATTTTCCCGTCACCTTTCTAAAAGAAACGGTCAAAGACGGAACATTTCCGGTTAACTCGACTCCCTACATAACTCGTATCCTCCAAGACACGTGACCTCATCACTCAACTTTTCCAAGAGTTCTACAAAGAATCAAAAATCCAAGCTTTTGCCCTCTGCAACGCGACGTGTTTGTCCATGTATAAAGCATCAGGTGTTTTCCTTTCATCCCCAGCCCTGAAGGGGTTTCATTGATGCCGACGCAGTCTCAACACCAAGGTGAGGTTCTGACGAGGTTACAGTAAAAATCCTTTTGATATGATTAAAAAAAAAACCTGTTTGTTCCTGCTTCAGTGTGACCTGCCTGCAGTTTGAAGGTTGGAAAACTAATCAGGCTACAGCAAATCAGCAAAGGTAATAAATACAACCCCCCCCCCCCCCCCCCCCCCCTTTTTACTTTGCCTTTCATTGTTTAAAGACATTTTCTTTTTTAGCTGTATCAGTGGAGCAGCTGTGACAGGAGTGCAGTTAATGTAAAAAAAAAAAAAAAAAAAAAAGACAAGTCCGTAATGATGCTGAAGGCTGCTGCAGCTGTGTTGCAAGCTTAGAAACCGTTTTATGACACTCTATATGGCTCGTGAAAGTACACCCAGTTAAACACTGTAAATCCCCATTTTACGGCTGTTAAAATGTCAGCTCAGATGTTCACAGCAGAGGGCAGCAGTGCTAAAATATGGATGAGGCTCTGCTCACTCAGCTGGGGTTCTGTTCAGCAGTGTGAGTCAAAGACATGTTTTACCTTGACTTTTATAGCATTTCCTTCGGTAAGCTCCGTTTACACAATTATTTCCTGGAGGACACTTTTTTTTTGATTTATCCTCCTGAGTGAAGGTACAAATGGTGTTTCCCCTATCTGTAGACTTGTGGGTCACGAATTGCCCATTTGTACAAAGAGCCGGATAACAGGTAAACTGGATTTAATAGGTTAAAAAGAAACTTTGTCTACATAACAGTGTGAAGTGTTGAAGGGACCTAAAATGGTTATCAGATGAATCTTTAAAGAATATAAAGCTGATAGATTTTCACATTTAGTTTGCAGTGCCTATAAAAAATATTCACCGCCTTGGATGTTTTACCCTTTTTGATTCACCAAATCAATCAGGATCAACAAGATTTGGCTTTGTTGACTCTTTTTTTAATTTTTTTTTTTTTACAAAAAACTCTATTAATCTTAAAGTGAAAACGGATGTCTTGAAAATAGTGACACATAAACAAAAGTATGAAACATAAAATAAGAGATTTCATAAATATGAATCCCCTTTATGTAAGTATTTAGTAGATGCATGGCTGCCATCACAGCATGAGTCGGTGTGGAGAGGTCTGCACATCTGGACGCTGCAGTTTTCCTCCATTCTTCCTGCTGAACTGTTCCAGCTCTGTCAGGCTGTGCGGGGATCTGCTGTGAACAGCCCTTTTCAAGTCCTGCCACAGATTTGCTATTGGATTGAGGTCTGGGCTTTGACTGGGCCACTCCAGTTTTCAACCCATGCTTGTGTAGCTTTAGCTGGAGCCTTTGGGCCGTTGTCTTACTAGAAAATAAATGTTCTCTGAAGCCGTAGTTCTTTTTGCAGATGGAAGCAAACTGTCATCCAGGATTTTACTATATTTTGTTGCGATCATTTACCATCTACCTTTACAACCCTTCCAGGGCCTTTTGCTGAGAAACATCCCCACAGCATGATGTTACCACCACCACCATGATTCATGCTTTTCAATAACTTTTCCCCTGATTTGCTTGGAGCAATCTTTTGCCTTCATGTTGTAATATTAGCCTGAATACTGATTAACCAATGAATGGACCGTCCAGGTGTATTTAAACCACAATCTCTTGAGACACTCATTGCGTTCAGGTGAGCTCCATTCCACTCATTGTGGGACTACTAGCACCAATTAGCTGGACCACTATTGAATTAGGTCACTTTAAAGATGGTTAATGCTTATGGACTCACTTCTTTTATGGTAAATGTTCTCATTTAATTGTTTGAACCTTTTAGAGTCCTTTTGGAGAAAATTAATTTTAACGTTTATGTTTAAAATTTTCTAGGGGAGAAATTGTCGTCTCATGTATACAATGAAAAAGAAATGGAACTAAAAAGTTTAAATGATAACGTCAACATTGAAAACAAGCTGGTGACTGAAGTTCTTTCAGTATTAAATAAATAAAATAAATAAATTTGACAAAGAAGTAAACTGTGGTGATACACTGCTACACACAAACACTTCCTTCATTTAACATCCAGAATATTTATGTTTTACAGTGCTGTGTAAAAAAACATTTTGGGCTCTTAGGGTTTTTTTGCTTTCCTGACTTTGTTGTCACACATAAATGTTTCAGAGCATCAAACTAAATTCCAGCATAAATACAAATAACCAGAGTAAACGTTTTTCACTAGTTTTTCTAACTAACCCGATTCTATGTGAAAACTGTTTTTTAAAATATATATAACTACTACCATTAAGTGTGATAACCGGCAATCAGTTCTTTTATTATACTATCTTGTCATCTACTTTATGTTGTCAGACAATTTTTGTTCTATTGATTTATTGATTGTGAAGCAATTATAGTTGCACATATTTGTTGATGAGTTTGGCTTTGATTTTTTGGTCCCTTCATAAATAAAATACTTATTGGAAAACTTCCTTGTGTATTTACTCAGGTGATCTTTGTCTGATATCACAAATTCTTTTATCTGAAACATTTAAGTTTGACCAGAAAAACATAAAAAGAAAAAAAAAAACTGTAAGGGGAAAAATAATTTTTCCAGGACAATGTATCATATGATGATCTTATTGAGATCCTAACAGAATGCTTGTGTAAAGCAACTAAATTCAGTTAACAATTACGGCAGGTTTCAGTACTGGTCAATGCAACCCCTTTCATTTCATTTCATTTCATGTAGATTCAGATTTTAGAATACTCGGTAATTAGGCTTGAGATAGAGCCAAGATCAACACCAAAGTTCAATTCACAGCGCAGTCCTGAGTTAACTTGTCAAGAAGAAGAGCTGGAAATATGCAGGAGTACAGTGCCGTGATGGTAGTCATCACGCAAACTGAAAGATAGAGTAACCCTCTGGTTTTGAATGTGAAAACTCTTCTGTGTAGATATTTCATGCTCTCTCTGTGCTTGGATGATGGTTTTTCCAGGTTTTTTTTTTTTTAATCTATTTCTTACTATCCAAAAATGCATGTTAGATTAATCAACTGCTGTCACTATTTTTTATTTACTGATATTTGGTTTTCAAGCATGTTATTCACATATTAAAACTAAAATATTAAAAGATATTATTTATAAATAGGAACACTATGACTTTTCAACAAAGCTTTCTTGTACTAGCAAAATAGTAAAAATGAAAAATGTATGCATGCAGTAATGTATGTTGACCACCAGAGCGCAGCAGTCACAGCTTTATCGCAGTGTGTTGGAAAAACTGCTGGCAGCAATGTGTGTGTTCCAGGGGCCAGGGGTTTGGACATATGTGAGTCTGTGGATGTGTGTTTATGCTTTCTCTGTCGGTTTGTCTTTGTCTCTCCTTCTCTGTGTGTGTGTGTGTGTGTGTGTAAGAAACGTTACTGATCACATGTGCTGACTATCTCAGGAGGAACGCAAGCTAGAAAATGAAAGAAAGCAAAACAGAAGAGGAAGAAGGATGCGTGACGGAGGAAAATAAAGAAAGGGTATAGTTCCGATTTTTTGAAGTGAGCTTCTGTGAAATAGTTTTCAGTAATTGGACTGTTAGTAGTGGAAATATGTCTTATTGCAGTGGGTTTGAAAAAAATATATGAAATCCCAGCACCTGATTCCTAAAAGAGGAATTGGGGGTGTGACCTTCGCGACGGCTTCTTAAAATCAGCAGACGTTTCCTCTTTTACTAACAAACCCTTTTTATTTTGTTTCAACAGTATTCAATAAATACAAAATACAGACCTGCTTCATATTTCACAATGTTTAAAATAAATGGCTTTAAAAAAAAACAACAGAAAGAACCAAAGCTGAGTCGGAATGATATAAACAGAAGGTGTTTTAATGCTCTATTCCAGAAAGGCTGAGCGATCCTGACAGGAATGAGAGTCATACAGAGTGGAAATGTTTTCTTACAACAGACAAAAGCTGTAGGCAGGTGGGCACAGATATGCTTCTTCTATTCACTTACTCACACTCTATCAAAAACCAAAAGAAGTAAAAGAAAGACACACAGATACCTACATTCACACACTCGCGCCTTCTTAAGAAACGCTTTCCATGGCTGTGTCCAGTGGGAGCTGCAGTAGCTATGGCTGTGCTTCAAAAAGAAGTTCTGTCGATGTGAACTGCTTTCTTCTCCCGATACTTGCTCTTTAAAATCCAGCTGGACTTCAGTCCGATGAACAGTTGTGTTGGACCTACAGCTTCCCCTTTTTCACCCGTTCGGCAAAGGTTTAAACTCCAGCAAACACTGAAGGCAGCATGTGAGTAACGGTAGAACGGTCCTCTCCAAAGCTTCACTTAAAAGTCTTTATTTTGCATTCGAACTCCCTCCAGTCTCTGCGCGGCTCTCCTCTTTACAATCTTGAAGCTGATAACAGGGTGGGTGTCAGGTCAGGAGAGATAAGGGGGGGTCCCAGTGTGCAGCTCTGGGAATAGGTCCGATTGGGATGAGGAGGAAGAGGAGGGTGCTGAGCTTTCTAGAAAGAAGGTTTGGGGCTCATCTCTGGAGTGGGGGCATTCCACATCCTCACTGTCTCCAGGTTCGTCTTCTGCCCGGTGTTTTCGTCATCAGATCAGCTTCCTCTTTGTGATCTATGGAAAAGGTAAGAAAAATGGATGAAATGATATAAGATGAGAGGGAATTGAATTCAAAGGAGAACCTAACAACAGCGATTTTCAATGATTTCGATGACAGTGCCTGTTTTTTTGTTCTCACAAACAGTGAGGAACTGATTTTTAAAAATCTGTGTTTTCAAAAATCTGTAGTCCAATCAGTGCAGATAATTCCAACCCAAGCGACGACTCCATCTATTGTGGTGCAGTATACAGTGGACCCACCTCGTTCACAGTTTATTCGTAGAGCGTATTTTAAGTATTCGAAAGAAAATGCAGCTGAAACACCTAGGCACAACGCTACTTGACACAATATAGACTGCTGTTAGCAAAGCAGCCAATCAGGGAGCCATATTTATTTTCCATGGTGCTGATTGGCTGTACCTTCCAAGAGTGGAAATAAGAAAAACTGAAGGATGTTAGCTTCAGCAAAAGCGGTTTTAAAGTAGAAGAAGTGCTTATTCAATCAATTGTTGTCAACCAGCACAACAGGACGTCTACGGTCGGCTCTGCCAAAACAGCAGGGCAACACTGTGGCCAACTCCACAGCAGGGATAGTAGTTGTTTGCCCTAAAAGTTGTTAGAAGTCACTTAAATAAGATCACTGCTTAATTTGCAAGAAATGTGCATGTAATTCCTCTAGCTGCTGTAGGAGAGGGGAATAACGCTTGGTGACAAACAGACAAAAAGATAAGTAGAAAAAGAAACTTTGAAATATGTTCAGAGCTTTTCAGCTTGTTTTAGTTTTCTGCAAAGGATAAATTTGTATCCCTTTGTGACAGTGGCACCAAAAAAAAGTTGCTGGATCTTTCCTGTCGATTAAAAATAAAATAAAAAAGAGAGTCTGAATGTTCACTAAAAACGTGGACAGGGTTGCAATGTTGGTAAAACTTCGAGACAACACAAGAACTACTTCCATTCTCACATCAAAATAAAAGCTGAAATAAAAACTTAAATATACTGTACATTTAAATGTTTTGAGATCTTGATGCACCACTTATAAAAAAAATACTGTAAATCAACACTAGTTTATTCCTCACCAGCACATTCAGGACAGCATGAGCTCTCTGTACGGGTGATGTTAGAGCAGGTCAGCACTGGACACTGCTTCCTTTGACACTTAGTAACTCCATGCTGTGGAGAGAAAGAGAATAAGAAAGCAACATTTAGAGGTTTTGCATTTGATTGGAAGAATGGGATTTATTTCATTTTTGGCAGAAACCCGTGGATCCCTCATGCTTACGTCACACCAGCAGTTGATGCACTTCATCTCGCCCACCAGCGGCACCCAGGGATGCCAGCTGTCGCTGTTCTGGTAAAAGTTCTTTCCGAATTTGCAGTACCGTGGGCCGTCCGCTTGCATCATGTCGCTGTGCTCCAGGCCTGCAGGGGTCCTCTCTTCTTCAGGACACTCCTTACAGCAGTCAGAGGGGCTCCGTCTCACTGGGTGACTGCAGGTCAGCACGGGACACGTCACCTTCTCGCAGTGGACCTCCCCAGTAGAGCCCTGAGGTTTAAATAACAACAGAATGAAAACATTTTCTTAAGAAAAACGTGACGCATTGGTTTTTTCCTTTTCAATATAACAGACACCCTTGAAGCACAGAGGCGAATTTTCTTGACGCGTCGCATTCTTTTGCAGCCTAATACAACACAAATGATCCGTAAAAGAGCCTCTGGGATGTAAACTCAGCCAGATGTGAGCCTGTTTATTGATGTTCATTACCTTGCAAGTGCAGACAGCACATTTAATGTATCCAAAGGGAGGAACAAAGGGATGCCATGTGGTTCCTGGGGCGTGCATCTTCTGGTCGCCCTCAAAGTAACAACCTGAGTGGTGGTAAACACAAGAGAGGACGGTTACCAGGGTAAGCCAGGGGATTCAGTGTTAATGTTATGTGCTAAGATCCCACAAATAAAACGGTACAGAAAAGACGAGCAGCTAGAGAGCACAGATCATTCCAAAGTAGAGATGTTGTCCCACCTTCTAGATGTTCTTCCACTGTCTCTAAAGCTTTCATGTCCTTGGGCTCCCTCCTGTCTGTACGCAGGGAGGAAAACAAAAATCATAAAAAGAAAAAAGATGTATGAAAATTTGAATCATATGGACGGCCGCAGAGAGCAGTTTGGCATCTATGAAAAACACCAGAGGTTGGTAGTAAGTAGGTACATTTACTCAGTTACATTTATTTGAGTAACTTTTTTGGGAAAAGAAAAGTGTACTTTTAGGAGTAGTTTTACTAAAACTTACTTTTTACTTTTACTTGAGCAACATATGAAGTATGGCTACTCTTACTTGAGAGGAATTTCTGGATACTCAACTGAATGGAGACCACCCGTTTGTACACAAGCTTTGTTTTTATAATTTAATTTGATATCTGTTGAGTTTGTTGTTGTATTTTGACTTGCGAATTGACTTAGAAAAGTGTTTCTTCTGCTTAAAATGTGTTACTTTATAATGTTTTTTTTAATCCATTAATTTCATTTTAGTCTTTAAAATACCAGCATTTGACAATAGCTTTATATTTTAGTCTGTCTGATGACATCATTTTAACATGTTACTCAGTTCTCAAGTAGCCTTTTTACCAAACACTTTTTTTACTCTTAACCTCTTAAGTAATTTGTTGGACAGCTACTTTTTACTTGTACTTGAGTAAAATATGTTGAAGTAGTGCTACTCTGATATGAGAACTTTTTTTGGCTACTTTACCCGCCTCTGGAAAACACCAACATGTCGTTGAGCTTACCGTCACAAACAGGACAGCACTTGTCCTCAGGCTGAATGGTTCTGGAGCAGGTCAGCTCTGGACAGATAACTGGATCACAGATCACTGTTCGCTTCTACAGATGAAAAAAAGGCATTTTAATCATTCATCTGCACCATAACGTCATTTTATTCCTTCAAAACAAAAATACTTTTTAACAATTTAAACTTGGGATCTCCAGATCCAGTCCTAGTTATCAGCTCGAGGTCCCGATCAAGATGTAGCATCACATGTCTGCTGCCCCCCCCCCCCCAAAATGCTCCCTTGTGGCTTATTGACATCTGAAAAGCTATAAAAATCTGTATTTTGGGCCATGCACTTGATTTTGGATGTCCAACAAATCTAGGTTTTTCAGTTTCAACGTGTTTTAAAACTTTCACAATTATGTTTATTTGCTGCTGAAGCTTTCAATCTGTGTCCTGTGACTTCCTCTTCCTCTCCATAGAGAGACAGATCCAGGAGAGCAGCTGAAATATTACTCATCAAAATTTGCCATTTTCTTCAAAACTGAGCCACTTTTCTGGTATGCTTTATCCGAACAAAATTACCCGGACCTCAGTGAAAAATATCATGAACCAAATAATCACATAATGAAAACAAAGAGTAAATTTGCTAACGTTAGCCTAGCACTTCAGCATAGTGTCCTGCATGAAAACATCATCATGTGCAGCAAGATGGGACTTTGTGAAACTGTAGCTCTGTGGGAAGCTCCAGCTGGGATAAAACATCTCCCACTGTCACTGATAATGGACAGGAGAGACTGTAGCATGGGGAACATCATTGGTGAGTGAGTTAAGCATGCAAAACTGATGGACAACAGTGCGGTTTTTTTATTCTTTTCAAAGAAAATATCAGAATGGATATCTTTATCTGCTAGTGCTAACGCGTATTCTTGATTCTTGAAGTTAGCAACTTGACTGTCTGGGGAAAAGCATCCTGATCGCGAACATCTCTGATTGAAATACTTAAACAATCAGTCCCTTCCTTCCTTTTTTCTTCTGCTCGCCTTACCTGACAGCTGCACGTGAAACACTTGTCGTAGCTGGGCGTCCAGCGTGAACCATGGGCGTGATGCTGGTTCTCAAAGAAGCAGGTATTGGGGTCTTTCTTCAGCTCCTCGGGGTCGTTCAGAAAAAGGTCGTCGAACTCCGGCTCTTCTACCTCCACTGGGGCACCGAGCTTACAGGTGTTTGGAACATGAACCTGGGAATGGAAATGTGTGCGAAGGGGGAAAACCATCAGATGGGAGTCAGATGGAGAGGGAGGGCATAGGGGGAAAAAAACCCAAAAGGTAACAGTGGGTGAAATGTGTAGAGAATTAAGTTGTGATGAAAGAGGGTCTCACAACGTGATCAACCAATTCACCTGTGAGGTTTACAGCTAAAACGTGGTCTGTTTGTATGTTCCTGTAAGGCCAATAAAATGAACTGAGCGCTTTGTAGAGAAACAACAGCTGGCAGTGAAAACAATCACATGTACCAAGGAAGATTCAGGTGGTTAAAGAAGCTGCAGGACTTCTACAATACAGAGCCCCCTCTCTTAATAATACCTTCTAAAAAAGGAACACCGTCATACTGTAGTGCTACGGCACTTTTGTGGATAAGGTCTGCCAGATCACCTCCGTCCAACTGTTTCATAGCTTTTTGGCAAACATCAAAAACTTTTTGCTTTTTCTCGCTTTCCCCCTGGTTAAATCTCTCAAACCCCAAAGCAACTTTCAAAATAATCCCTGAGACACAGTTGCGACTAAATATCTCACGGCGACATAGAAGTTGCCGACCATGTGACCTTTCATCACGTACCCGTCCTCGTATTTCTCCCTGAGGGTTCATCTTGGTGCTGACTTGGATGAAGGCTGTTCCCTGGTCCAGATGTTGCAGTAGTTCGACGCTCATGTCCTTTAAAACCCCCTGAGCCTGGAGGGCAGATAAGATGTTATAAATACCATATTTGATCAAGAACTGTAGGGTTTTGGAGCAGAGATTGTGGTGGCGTTTTCTTTCACCAGACATTGTATATCCTGCTTTCCATTTAACCCTGTGATCCCTTTGACTTACTCGCCTCCTTATATAAGCTGAAGCGGAGTGAGAGACTTTAACAGCATTTGGCTTTCCTTTATGCAACACAAACTTTTTTTGTTTCTTATCAGGGACAATCTTTGATGCCGAAAACATGTCTGAATAGCAATAAAAATGCTTAATAATAACAGTTTAACATTGCACATTAGCACATAAAAAGTGAGGTAAATATGCTCATTGACTGTGCTGCCATTTGACCGTTTATGGCCGTTAATACGAAATAGAATTTAAAATTTTTTTAATCCAAAACAGAAAGATTAACTCCTGAGCCGGGTAGCTTCATCTACGGTAGCATGTGTAAATAGACGAACCTGGGAGCCGTAGAAACCCGTCAGCAGCCTCTTGTGATTTGTGCTGCTGTCGTCCAGCTCTCCGATCTCGGCCAGTCCGTGCAGGTGAGCGTTCACGGTCAAGTCGTCGATCTTACTAAGACCTGCAACGATTATCTCGTAGTGCAGGTGGCACTGTTTATCCACGGACACCCAGGCGTGGCCAGATGCACCAGTTCTTACTGGTGGGGACACAAAGTGTCCAGCCAGAGGAGTGGGCAGCTCTAGAAGAGACAGAAAAACAATATAGTATATTTCCAAAGAGAGTTGCTGTATTTTTATTTTTTTTTATCTCTATAGATGTTTCTACCACAACTCTGGCTCCACCTCACTCCATTGGCCCTCACCATCTCTGGGTAACTCCAGGCCACTGTAAGGAAGGGCTTTGATTTGCCCCCTGAGCTCCCCCTCCTGGCTGTGTGCCGTGGCCACGTTGATGAAGAGCTCGTTTTGCAGCAGCATGTGGATGTGTCGTGCCTCCAGTCGACTCCAGCTGCCCACCGCCTGCCCTGTCGCCTTGCTGTACTCCGGCGTTAAATCGTAAAGGACGGAGCGCTTGTTTCGACGCCGCGGCTTCAGCTCTATCGTGAGACCCACGACGTCACTTGTGAGACCTGCAACCTGAACCTGCAGAACGGTAGAAGGCCCAGACATTTTCAAGCACGCTATTATGCATGCTTTAAAATGCGCTGAAAAATATAGACATACTACTGCAATACTGTGAAAATGATTATTTTGTTTTTAATTGGGTTTAGGTGGACAGACGACAAAATCTGACTCCACAATACTTCGATATACAGAGATAGTCATGGTTGAGTCAGAGATTTCACCATGCCCAAGTCTTGTGGCTTTAATAATAATATTGAATAAATATATATATATTTCTTACCACTAAAAAATTATGTGCCCAAAGTACCCCTCCAATCGCATGCTTGAGACCGTTTGATCTCAGCGACACTGTACAAAATCCTCTAATTTGCCCTCGTGTGTTCAAAAGGCACGTTTTTACAGTTGTGAATGTTGTTCATATTGAACTTGAGCAACCTAAGCTGTGCTGCTATGTTGTGTTTAGAGAGAAAGGCTTTGATCTGAACTGAACTGAATTCTGGGTTGTTTGTGGGTTTTGTTTGGTAGGACTCCAGATTCTTCTTTGGTCCTATTTTGAGTTTCCATTTGTGCTTTTGTTTTGATATTTCTATACTTTGGCCTTGTCATTTGTAGTTCATATCTCTGGTTTAGTTTCTGCCTATTATTATGCATTTAGAATAATTATTCCTTATTTGAGTTTCCTTCTCCTTAGTGTTTTACCTGCCCTTCCTTTGTTCCCTCTGCTGGTTTTCCTCCTGCCACCTTCTGTCTCAGCTGCAACTCATTTTCAATCTCCCTCTGCCGGCTCTCTCCCCCACCTGCATCAGTTTTATCCTTGATTATCTCGCTTGCTTTCTGTGCAACTCTTCACTCCTCTGGAAAGTGGCTTCCCGTAGGTCATTGCTGATGTCTTTCTGACTTGGCATTGTGCTTACACAAACTTGAATCCTCACCAGCAACAAACTCTTGCTTTTATAGTAGTGGTCACGCTTGTTAATGACCAGATATTCAGGTGCATCAGGTTAGGAGCACCATAATATTACCTGTCCTCTTAAATCTCAATATTCATTTAGGTCTAATATTCGGTTGAACACTGAGCATGCGTTGTTTTTCCGTAAATGTAAATTTGAGATTTTTTTGATTAAATGTTAAACTTTTGAACCGAAATGGTAGTAATTTGTCTTTATCATGACTGTGAATGAAAATGTCTTGGTAGCAGAAGTCAGGGTATGCAGAACTCAAACACTTTTAATAATAAATTTTTAGCATGTTGCTGTTATCATAAAGAAATATCTAGTATATATTAAAAAAAAACCTGCTTCACATCGAACATTTTGACTTAAAAGAACCTGTCAAGCATGAGAGTCTCAATCAGGGCTTCTACTGATGCATATTTCCAACATAACAACCAGTCTGAAACGGTTAAGAAAAAAAAAAGGATTTTAAATATTAAATTTGGGCTTGTTGTACTCTTTGAAATCTAAAATGTCAACCGTGAAACAGCAGAAAGCAAAATTTCCTGAAATTTAAAAACACCAGCATTGTTCCAGAGTATATCGTACTGATACCTGGTAGTCCAGCGTTCCGTTATCACAGAGCTTAAAGACGGCGGAGCCCACCCCTCCTGTCTTCCCTGGGATCAATGCGTCGCCGCTGGACATCACACTCTGAATAGCTGAATCGGACAAAGATAGGTTCATGTAAACATCTAGATTTCTACAATGTTACAGTTTTCTAGTTGGATGAATGAAGAAACAAAGAGACTAATTACATCTACTTGGGGTTTCGCTGCAACAGAAACACACATCTGACTTATGTATAGTTGTAGCTTTATCTCTTTTCATGAAAACCTAAGTTTAATCACAGACCAGAAGCCGTGTCGGCCTATAACAACGTCTGTCATACCAAAAACATCCATGTTGCTGCACACAAACAACTTTGGATAAGAAC
The DNA here is from genome assembly GCA_963556495.2 of Valencia hispanica. Lineage (NCBI taxonomy): Eukaryota > Metazoa > Chordata > Actinopteri > Cyprinodontiformes > Valenciidae > Valencia > Valencia hispanica. The sequence continues at coordinate 50,137,017 of OY747700.1, read as the reverse complement.
CTGCTGAAGGTCACATCTGTGACTGAGGTATCTCTTGGTGAATGAAGCAAGCCTTAAAAAAAAAAGCCTGAGCTGAGAGGGACAGGAAAGTAATGAGTAACAGAAGTGGAGAGAAAGTTTTCAACATGAAACGCAGAGGGAACAACAGCACACATGAGAACTGATGACAAAGCTGCACAGAGAAGACATCGGACGAAAAGACTGAGACATGGAGGAGACGGAGAGGGAGAGAGAAGAGAGCTGGACTTGAATTCTTTACAGATTACGTCACGCGCTGTTAATCAAAACGTTGGAACACCGACATGGGGAATCAGGTCCAGCACACTGACCTTGGCAGCGACCGTGTGTGTGTGTGTGTGTGAGTGTGTGTGTACACATTTTACAAACAAGCATCTTTTTTTGTTTTAAATCCTAGTCTGGGACAAAAGACAAAGCAAAAATCAAAGTGTTTGACAGCACTGGACCCATGATGATTAAGTTCAAATCTGAGTCCCATAGAAAAGGACATGTGTTCATGTTTTAATATTCGCAGAAACTTGGGCCGTCAGCAGAATTCCTAAAACCCTTTTCCGTACGGCTTCACTCACACAAACACAAACGCACACACTCACACACGTGAGACACTAAGTCCAACATTAGGTCTATAAACATAGTTTTCCCCGCATCGATAAGACTTGAAAGAAAGGAGACAGAAAGGATGACAAAACCAGCCACAGATGGACGAGCACAGTGCCACGGCAACACAAACCATGTTTTTAACTGTTTTCATTTCCTCTGCTGCTCAGAACCAGCTCCAAAGATTTTTGAAAAGGATTCATAGCACTTGAACTTTTTCGCATTTTTTCACATACAGTAACAAACTTTATCGTGTCTTTCTATGAGTTGGAAGTGGAACAAAAGTGCTACATCGCTTCCAGAATTCCCAACAATTAAAAACCTGAAAAATGTGGCGTGCGTTTGAATTCAGCCCCCTTCACTCTGATTACCACAAATATAACCCAACTTGATTGGAACAGCACGGCTCAGCCGTTAATCATGCCCTCCGCTAATCTGATCTTCAAAGTAGACAAAATGAGAGTCATTAGAAACTCTGTTTGGTCTGAATGCAAAACATCATGTGTGAAACATGGCAGTGGAAGGATCATGCTGCGTGCATGCTTCTCCTCGGGAAGCTGCTCACAAAGAAAACTTTCAGCTGACCCGAGGTAATGAATTCTACTTGAAAGCCACATTTTTTGGTAGAAGATATGAAAAATACAATTTTCTTTCCTTTTCATAATCCTGCGCTACTTTGTTTTGGTCAGAACAAAGTCAGCATATGTATTCTTAGTGCAAACACACTCACTGTCACAGGATTTTCTCCCAGTGATGAAGCCGGAGATCTGTCGGGGATCCTGACCCTCGGTTGCCACGGCGATTTCCAGCTGCCCACGAGACAACCAGAACAACTCTCGGCTGTTCAGGTCCGTCAGCACCTCAGCAAAATCTGGATCCTGCACAGATTGAAATTGTTAGCCCAACACAAGAAAAGCTGATTTGTGGTCCAGCAAACCCAGGGTTGGGGATGTGGAGTAAAAAAAAAAACCCAACAACATCATATTTCACTAAAAAATAAATAAGATCTTCAAAAGCCGGAATGAAAATGTCACAATAAAGTGTTAGATCTTGTTGACATGAGGTTTAAGCAAAACTGACATGTCACCAGAGGAACCAGCCCCCCGACTTCTTGAAATGAAAGACAGGCTCATGATTTGTGTCCAACTCCATTTGTTTCTGTTTATTCTAAGCAAAGAACGGAGCAGAGAGCAAAACAAATCTCAGCTGGATCTTCGGGAGGTCAAATAAATGCGACGGTCTCGAAAGGCATGACAGAGTCCCCAATCCGTTAAGGACGCAAACATTTCTGCTACGCGGCAACGCTATCCCATAATCAACCCCCCCAATCCCCCGCTCACACGCGTGCAACTCGGCTTGAGGCGAAAAATATGGGCTGATTTAACTGGTTTCATACCGAGAGAGCTTTTGATTTGAAGCAGGACTGACAGTATTCCATGAAGACGTTGAGAAATGTTGGATTAATAGGACACATGTATGACTGTGTTAAAGAAATGTTACTTTTATGACCCTCAGGCCTCGGTTCAATATAAATATATAAGAATCATAAATCAACAGAGCGAGCAGCCAAAGCAGCACAGAAACAGAGGAGGGGCTGCGCTCAGAGAGGGTTATGTTGTTGGAGGGGGGGGATGGAGCGAATAATGAGGGGGAGGCAAGGTGCAGATGGATATATTAGGGTCTGGTGTGAATGGAGCAAGGCAGTAGCACAGCAGTAACAAGGCTGCTTGTCTATGTACTGTATGTATTTACAGCGCTCTGCAAATGAACTTTTTCACAATATATCGAGTTACTACCACAAACCTGATGTATTTAAATGAGATTGTTAGGAGCTTGAGAAATCCAAAGCATGCTTTTTAAGCATTTTTTTTTTTTTTTTACAAAACAAAAACCTGAAAGGTTTGGCATGCATTTGTATTCAGCTGAGATCTGCTGCTACCAAAGCCTTTCGTCTCTACCAGCTTTGCCCTTTTTTGTACATATTGTCTATGCAAAATAGCCTAACCACAGTCAAATTGGGACAAGAGCATATGTGAACAGCAGTTTTCAAGTCTTGCCACGAATTCTCAATTAGATTTAGGTCTGAACTTTGACTGGACCATTTTAACACGTGTCACTGGTTTCGTTTAGCTAGCTGTATGTTTAGATTCATCCTCCTAATGGAAGCTGAACCTTTGCGCCAGTGTAGTAGTATTTATGCAGCCGGCTTTATTTCCAGTTCTGTCTTGTATTTTGCTCCATCCAACTTCTTATTAATTCTGACCACCTTCCTCATCCCTGCTGAAGAAAAGCCTCCCCCCAGCATAACGCTGACACCACCACGTTTCAGTATGGGGATGGTTATTGTCCTGACTAACCACTACAGTTTTGGTCTAATCTGACCAGATCACATTCTGATTAATGCAGCCCTGCAGAATAGGGCTGGGTAAAAATATCGATTTAGCAATGGATTGCAATTATTTTCTCAATTCAATACCGATTAATCAAATCCTATGAATTGATTCAGCCCACCGGCCAGTGGCGGCGCTGTGGGGAACACTCTAGTGAGAGCGTTCAGCGTTGTACAAGACGCGCATTACCAGAACAGCAAGATGGCGGACAGGAGCTGCACTCCGTTTGTGATGTGAAGGTTAGTTGAAGCCACCGATGTCTTTTCAGAGATGACAGAGTCTGAATTCTTTTCTTTTTTCTGCCTTTATTTTACACTCCTCCTCAATTACGGCACGTTTTTTTCTTTTACATATAACTTCTTCTGTCTACTCATACTAGAAAACCAGGTATATTACTACTTAGGTTAACCCACTGCTGCCATCTGGTGGCCAAAAGGAAATAAAATAGCTGAATTCAAACTAGACAAATGAATAAACTATTCTCATTTTCTTATAGATAAATCTATTATCCAACAGAACCATAATTATGTAGCAATATCTATAACAAAATCTGAAAGATATAACACCGTTCAAGCCTGCACCAGCAACGTTAAAAGCTGACGTTTGGCTCATTTATTAAAAAATATACTCAGGTACTTAATTACTTGTGTATTTACTTATTATTGAATCGATATTGAAGCTAATAAATCAATATCGTATTGAATCGAAATCGAATCGAATCGAAGCCTCAAGAATCGAAATCGAATCGAATTGTGAAATTCCTAACAATACCCAGCCCTACTGCAGATGTGTCATGGCTTTTATTAAAGGCTATCAGTGGAAACGGGGCTGAATATATATTGTAAAAGAAACGACTATGCCTCCACTTTACAATTATGCGCCACTTAGTGCTGTTCTATCCCATTAAATCCACAGAAAATACTCTGAAAGTTTTAGTTCTAATGTGTCTAGGGTTTTAAATCATGCTCACATAATATGGTGGAAGTTTGTCTTTTTAGCCATTGTTCAAGTCAGAAAGTAGTGGCTGAGCTCAAACCTTCCATATATTTGTCACGGACACATTCTGTAAACACTCGGATCAAAAGAGACATATCTTCCCTTCCTGGTAGAATTAAAACCAGACGCACCTTTCATCACCTCCCCACCACCCGCCTCCTCTCCTTTATTTGAGCCCACAGACCACTAACCACTGACATGTGTGAGAGGTGTGTGCGCGCTGAGCAGTGCATCCTCTCTTAAGCCAACGCTTCCTCTGTGTCTCATCCCTCCTGCCGCCATCTGTGTCTTGCCAAACTCTCCACACACACATACTTTCTCTTTTCTTCTGTTTCCTCGCACCTCCATAAATGTTCCTTGCCGTGTATCAGTGAGTGATCCGAGCACCAGCAATAACATCGCTAGGATGTGGCGAAAAAAACAACAACCACATCCCGTCTCCTTGAGTGGTCGGGAACAGAGCGGGGCCAGGAGTGGGACTGTGTCATAAGTTTCTAACCCAAAACAAGATGGTTTCGGCTCCACATCCCAAACGTTCAGAGAAAAAAAACCTTTGACCTAAAACTCCTCCACTGTTTTATAATAGTCAGCATAAAATAATTATCTTGAAAACTGCTTGTTACTTCTTTCTGTCTCTGACCAAGGTGATTAAGTTGGATGTGTAATTATTACTCACGTTAGCGGTGATGTTGGCCCGGATCTCTCTCAGGACATGTTGGCGGTACACCAGCTGGACTCGGATTGGCACCAAAACCGACTCTGAGGAGAAAATTTTTTTCTTTCCACTATTAACTGAGAGTTCTTTATTTATAATCCATTTCTTAGCTTCAGTGTTCCCTCCTGTGTCTCTTTCTCTCTAACCTTTGTCCTTGTGTCTGATGAGACCCTGCATGATGAGGATGAAATGGAGGTTGTTTTCACTGTCACTCAGCGTTAGCATGGCAATGCCTCCCATTCCCGCATTCTCCTCCTCTGACGTCAGCATCGAACTGAACGTTTCTGCACAAAATAAATGTGCACAGTGACATTAGATTTCAGCCCACACATTTAAGCATGTATCTATGTCATTTTTGGATTACTTAAGATTAGACATAACTGATGAATGAGCAAAAATTGTACAGACAGTACATGTATTAGAAGCCCACATGCAGTCTCACCGGCAAACAGCGCCCTGTGTTTGATGATCTTGCCAACCACCTCTTCTCGTCTGCCCGTGGATGTGGTCATGCTGATGCGCATCTGCTCAGACTGCAGCTGTCGCAAGTGAGGTTTCGCCAGATTCTTCCAGACTCCACAGATCTGCAGACAAACACGAACAGAGACCAGAGCAGGAGCAGTGTTGGGGAAGATTAGGATTCAAACGCCAACATGAGCAATACATTTAGAATACGTCGGCCCTTTATTCAGTTCTTCCTGGATACACATTTAGACTCTAACTGATCCAGTGTCTTGAACTTAAAAAAAATAACATTTTGTCACAAATTTTGTCACAAACATTATGAAATAAACAGCATCATGAAGACCAAGGAACAAAGCAGACAGGTCAGGGATAGTTAGCTTTCAGTCATAAGACCGTCTCCCAAGTTTGGGATATTTCTCAGGGAAATGTGGCAGGAAGAAAGCCATGGTTACAATGAAGAAGAAGACAAAGCAAACATGTCAGATAAGAGGAAACTAAATGTTTTTTGCCTTCAAACAAAAGGATATGTTATGAGCGGTGGAAAACTAATGCTGCACATCACTGTCCCAACAACGAAACATGGTGTTGCCAGCATCATGCTTTAGAACTGATGTTATTTAGCTAAGATATTAAAGCTGGCCAGCATTGAAGGGAAGATATCGGGCAACCGTGGAAGAAAACCTATCAGAGGCAAAATAATTGAGTCTGGGGTGGAGATACAGCCAGAGCTAAAGAGATATTAGTTCACATAAACGCATATTCATGAGTTGGAATGGCTCAGTCAGAGTCCAGAGGTAAATCTAATTGCAAATCTAAAGAAAGCCTTGAAATTGCTTCTCAGAAATGCTCTCCATCCACTCTGACTGATCTTGCCTAAAGAGAGCAAAAATGTTTCCAAAAATGTTTCCTTGCTGGTACAGGCTTATACCAGCAAGACCTGCATCTGTGATTAAAGCCAAAAGTGGTTCTACAATACATTGATTCAAATGGGATAAATAAAAACAGACATATTTCAGAGGTTTATTTAAACAAATCCTATCTTTTTATTAATTCCACCTCACTTTTATCCTCTACTTTTTGATGCTCTATCACAAAAAATCCCCCAAATTCTCCCTATATGTGAAAGGTTTAAAGGGGATATATTGTTCAAATGTCACTTTTTTCATCCTTTTGAGATGCCATTTGGGTCTCAGCCACCTCTATATACACTCCAAACATGAATAGAAACCATCCATCCTTTTTCTTTTGCAAATTTGTTCTGTCATAAATCTTGTGCTTTGACAAGCCATTCGAAAAAGTGCCTTATTGTGACGTCACAATAAGCTGACTTTGCATATTACCTCCCCTTACCTGTCTAACCCCGCCCACCAATTCCAATTTCATGCCCTTCCCATGCGTGGCAAACCCGCATGTTAAGAACAAGATGGGTGGGCGTGGTCTGTAGCCGCTATATCGCATAAAAGTGTTAGAGCCCTCTAAACAGCTCATTGGGAAAGGGACTGAAATTGTCAAGAATTGAGCTGGTGAGATCGCTTTATGTCAGAGTGATTTTGTGCAAAGAACTTCATTAACATGTTTTGTACAGATCATAGACCTAATATAAATTGTTAAAAAGGAGGCATAATATGTCCCCTTTAAAGGTCATGAATTCTTTAGCAAAACACTGTAAATAAAAGCAGACAGGGAACACATTGCCCATCTGCTAGATCCATAAAGTTTTGTGATTGTGCAGTGAACTCTTGGCCGCGGAGCTTTAACATAAAACCCAAAACTTCTTCCTCCGAGCTGAGGGAAGAAATGTGGCAGACTGCCGGCACCTCATAACTCCGAGTTCAGGAGTAATGTCCATTTTAATTAGCAATACTCTCTGTCGCCCTGCTAAGCAGTGATGTAATGTGTGAAAAATTCCCCTTTCTCTCCCTCGAAGTTCTGCTTGAGCAAACCCCCTCCTCCTTTCTTTTTCAGAGCCACAGTGTTTTCTCTGAGGTCCTCTGGAGCTTGACTCTGACATTTATCTAAAAATAATAACAGGCCAATTTCTGGGACCTGTATTTAGGGGGCTCCTGTCTCACTGAACAGTGTTTGTCTCTAAAATGGAATGTGAAGACGTGTGTATTTTGGCAGGAAATCCCATGTAGTAATAACGTAGATCGTCCTTAGGGAGCACGTGCAGTTACTACTCGTCCAGTGAAGCATCGCTGTCCTGATGTATTAAGATAAAACTGACTTAAACCTGAACTGTTGACTGTGCGCTGATAATGACTGCAATCACTTTGAAGTTTAGAAAAAGGGCGCCGAAGCTGACAGGAAGTGTCACCGTCTGTGAGTGTGTGTTACTTGTTTACGATGTTACTGTGAGTTATGAGAAAACAAATCAGAGCCTGGGCACACAATCCCACTGTAATCCCGCTGTAATCCTGCTGTAAGAGCATCCATCATGCCGGCGCTTGATTTCCCGGCATGGCTCAGGAAACACGTGTGAGTGAAACCAAATACATCTCAGAGGGTAGCCGAGAGGATATGATTGTCTGCTCTCATGGAAGCGATGTCTTACCATGTCGGCCTGTCCTTTGGGCACTTTATATTCAAAAGCAGGAGTCCCATCTGAGTCCAGGATGGCTATTTTACTGGGTCTGAAGATTCTGGGGATTGAGGGTAAGACTTCAGTGAGAAGCAAGCATAAAAGCAGGCAGTAATAAGAAAATCCTTCTCATTCACACTAAGAAATTTTCCATATTGCCAACAGTCATAACAAAATTATATTTTAAACAACAGATACAACTTGTGACACCAAAGAAATGTGAAAGGGAAGCAAACAAAAGACTTGTTTCTTCTGCAGCAAACTGGTTTTACCTTTGGTATGTAACGGAGAAGGTCAGTGTGGTTCTGGTCAGAGAAAGACGGACTCTGGCAACTCCACTGGAGCTGGGCAGCCATGAGTCTGTCACTCCTGTTAACAATGCTACAAAGTCTACAAAGGGTAAGAAAAGGCATTCAGTATTCATTGTTCTGTGCATGGAAAAAGCATAAAAACATTTAACATATTTACTTTTCCCCACCTACACAACATACAGTATGACTGAACATTGGGTTTTGATCTATTTAGACGTACCTGTGCGGCTCTCTCCGAGGCCCGTATCCTCGGAGCTCAGGTAGGATCTGTCGTTGTAGGATTTGTGGAGGTCGTCCTCTTTGCCCTTCTCGTGGAAATACTCGAAGCTGTCCAGCATGGAGTCAGTCTGCTTTTTGTCTACAGAACCTGCACAATTGAAATAATAAGTCACTTTATTGTGCTATATTAAACATTTTTCTGGTTAGCAGCCATCCATTGTCTTCCACATGTCAAAGATGGGTTGAAGAGGTGAAACCCAGACATCCCTGTTCCCAGCAACACTTCCTAGTACATTCTTGGAGTTTAGAAGACAAACCCAGGCCAGAAGGGCTTTTATAGTCCCTCCAGCTAACAGGACTCATTCAGATCAGTTGCCTGAACCACCTCCTTTCGATGCAGAAGAGCACCGGCTACCCAAGGGTGAGCCAGGTTACCCGAAGGAGGAAGCTCATTTCACATGCTAGTATCTGGTACTTCGTTCAACCATCCATAATCTCTATTTTATGACCATAGGTGAGTGTCTGTGCACGCACTGGTACATTGGGAGTTTCACTGTTTGACTCAGCTCTTTCTTTATCGCGACAGACAGGAACAGGTCCCGCTTTACTGCAAGCGAGGCTTTAATCCGTCCACCCATGTCCCACTCCATCCTACCATCACTTGTTAACAAGACACCAAGATGTTTGGACTTCTCTGCTTTAGGAAGACAGAACATCCTCATAGGTCTACTTTCTTTGAGACATTGTAAAGTCATTTATTTGCGGGTTTTGGAGATACATTTTTTTTTCTTAATTATATTTTGGTTTTGACTTAGTTTAAAACAAGGTCAGAACCAGGTCAAATCCATCGCACAAATCCAAAACAATCCAAAACACATTCTGTCATAGAGCCCTCCAAACTCTGGCCCACATGTGAACCCCAAAACCCCTGGCCATTGTGCAAAGAGCATGACACAAGGATATAAGAGATCTGATAGAATTGAAAGTGATCATCGGCTGATGAGACATACGACCAGAATAATATGGAGGTCTCCGTCTTCCTGACAGCTTAAGATTTTCTCCCTCCTCCTTTCTTGGCCACGAACAGCTATCGGGCTCTGCGTCTCGCAGCCGATGAGCTTCAAGAAGGATTGGAAGCGACACTGGCGTGCGATCTCAACAAAGACCCACTGTTCCTTGCAAACTGCTGTGCATCCTGATGTAATGTGCAGCCCTCACAGCTCCACACACACACACACACACACGTGAGCACAAACACATATTAACACATGCAGGGGTGCTCTTTCAGCCAATTGCAGCCCTTCCGACATGCTCCTGAGAATGAAAACCACACGCTGCCTCTTAGTCACCCAAATGTTATTTCTCCCAAGGTTGTTTTCTGACGAGCTCGGTCGAACTGTCTGCTTTTCTTTTCTGCACCTGAACTACACACACACATTATATGTATATATATATATATAACTTCCCAGTCCCCTCTGAAGTTCTTCTGGGTTGCATCACTCTCACTTCTTCCTGGTTAGTTATACTGTATCTTCAGGTGCACCAAGTCATAAAACACACCCACACACACTTACATACACAAACACACAGTTTCCATCACTTGCACAAACATACCAGGTGCAATGGTGCCAGGGCAAAGACAAACACACTCAACCTTTTCCTTAAGTCTTAACCACAAAACACAAACACATAAAGGGGGCTGCACGGGTCTTACAAACACACACAACATAAAGTCCAACAGCCCTCTACCTTTACTTTCCATTCCATTCCCAGACACACATGGTAGGAAAACACCTACCGAGGGTGTGCTTGTGTGTGTGTTTGTCTGCGCAGGGCAGCTTTCTAGCTCCATAATAAGGTGGAATTGTGTGAGGAGGCGAGGTAGGCGGGCTTTCACTTAAGGTCAAATTAGCCAAAAATCCGTCGAGTTGTTGAAGAAGACAAGGAGGAAAGGGAGTGATTCATTTTCACCGTCATGGAGGGAGGGAAGGAACGTTCTGATATTATCAATATTTTTAAAATGGCAAAAATAAAAATAAAAATCTGAAAAGTGTGGAGCGCATTTGTAATCAGACACCTTTAATCTAAAACCCCCAAATGCAACTAATACCAATCAATTATCTTCAGAAGTTCCCTACTTGGTAAATAGACTCCACCTATGTGTCATTAAATCTCAGTATAAATCCAGCTGTTCTGTGAAGGGTTCAAAGGTTTGTTGAAGAACACTGGAGAACAAGCTGCATCATACAGAACAAGGAACACAGCAGACAGGTCAGGGAGAAAGATTAAAGAATGTCTTGGCTACCAGAATGGAAAGAGAATGGCACAGCTGCAAACCGGACAAGACATGGCATCCCAACTACTGAAAAGCTGAGAAAGGACAGAGGTAAACAGACAACCAAAAGTCTATGGAAACTCTGAAACAGCAGCAGAGATACACAGCTTAGCTGAATGAATCTGTTGATGGTAATTACTGGAGGGGACCTCAACAAATCTCGCATAATACTAACACTTACCCCCTAAACACACTATTCCCACCAAAAAGCATGGTGAGGGCAGCATTATGCTGGGGGGAAGCTGCTCACAAGTGAAAGAAGGATGAATGGAGCGAAACGCAGGACGATCCAGGAAGAAAACCTGTTGCATGCTGCAAAATGTTTAAGACTATGACGGAGCTTCCCCTTCCAGCAGGAAAACGACCCTAAACATGCAGCCAGAACTACAATGCAACGGTTTACATAAAAGCATATTATTGTGTTATAAAAGCTGAGAAGCCTTGGGCAACACATTTTTCAGATCTCTGCCTAAAAGAAAGAAAAGAAAAACGGGTATGGTTTTTCTTCTACTATTTGGTGTTGTTTAATTACATGCAACGATAAAGTACCCAATAAAACACAGGGAAGTTGGTGGTTGGAATGTGAAGAAATGGAGAAACGTTCAAGAGGAAACCTTTACAAGGCCCTGCAGGCCATAATCTAGAGGAACAATACCTTTCGGACAGGTTCTACAGCAGTGTCCTGGAAGCAGGACCGAATCGTCACAGTCCAGGTTTGGACAGTCCTGCTTGATGTTCCTGCAGTTTACCTTACCCAACACCTTCCCACGGCGACTCTTTTGCTGCCAGACAAACGGATTAAAAAAACAGTAAGCATGTGCCGTGGGAAATGTGTCTTTCCGTAAACAACGCACAAGACGCGCAGTGAATCTGACATAATAAAGGGTGGGATGAGAGTGCGACACGACTTACAGCTTCGCAGTGGCACTGCACACAGTGCATGACACCAAATGGCTCCCCCAGATCTGGGTGCCAGCTGTCCTCCAGCGAGTAAAATCGACCTCCAAATGAGCATCCTGTGAACCAAACACATGCAGATTCAACGTGGTTGTCCTGACACCAAAACATCAGGTCACTCTGAGCACTAGTCTCTGACTTTGTTTTAGTTTGAAAAGAGAATATGTAAATTAAAAAAACATATAAAGCTTGATTAGTTTATACTAGGAACACAAAAAAATCAATGTGGGCAAAACAATGCTTTAAAATGGGCAATATGGCTAACCACCCAGCGCGCCAGCCAGTATTCTATGGATTACTTGGGAGTGGGGTTTTCTTGTAACAGTATAAGAATAATGTATGAATGAAAAATATATAACAGTATAATGTAAGAAAATATGATCATTCATAATACCCAGCGCTAAAGGGCAATATCACTCTTATTTTAAGTAGTGTAAATAGCATATGTGTCCAAAATGTAAGATACTTGGACTGGTCAAACAGATTTTTATTTTTTCAAAATTAAAATCTGTTTGACCAGTCCAAGTCCAAAAAAACACAAAAAATGACATGTTCTATCCGTTTTTTTTTTTTTTTTAGACGTTGGAGTCCTCCTTGGAGTCATGAAAAAGAAAATCAAACTATTGGGTGCAAAGGGAGGAGAACTGGTTCAATAACTGAAGAATCTGTTTGTCTTGATGACAAACTACGAAGACTAAGCCACAGTTTTGATACTTAACAACCAATAGATCTCAATTTGTTTCCTGCCCAGGCATGTTGGAGAATACTGAAACTCCCTGGATGCCTTATGAGTTTTGGTGCCCCCCAATCCTGTTTAACTAAATGAGCCAGGAGAGGGCATGGGGGGGGGGGGACATGCCAATTTTCTTACAAAGCCTGGCAAAGAATCCAAGGAAAAGGCTCTCTTAATTACCTTAGAATGTACTTTAAAGTTTATAGATGATATCAAACCATAAAACAGAAAGACTTGGAAAGAGATGGAAAGACTGCATTAGTAAACCTCGGTGCCCTAGATGTTATGAAGATCCTCCAATCCGTAAAGCTAAAAAGGAAACATGCAACAGTTTGACATCAGTGGAAGGGTCCCTGAATACCGTCATGATTCTGAAATGTCCTAGTTGGTTGTGTGTTGATTTTGCAGAAGATAAAATAGCCCTTTGTGTTATTATTATTAATATTATTATTATTATTATTATTATTATTCCACAAGGATAATTGAGCCTTTGTCACACTGAGGCCCTCCATGAGTATTACAGTTATTTCTGTTTGGGAGAACTGCCTATAAACTGTGTGTTTAAGGGGGCACACACACACACACACACACACACACACACACACACACACACACACACACACACACACAAGGTTTTACTACATTATAATTACAATAAAGTGACTACACACTTTTAAAACACACCAGCTGAGTTAGAGAGCCAAACTGTGAGCCGCTCGCTTCGCCTGCCACTTGTCTGTCTCTGCTCAAATAAATCATCCCGCAGGAGCCAGAGCTCGTAATGGAAAGTCGATTGATTACAGTTTCCAGCTCTGAATTGCACGGTTACCACAGAGCTCCTCGCTAGTTTGAGCTCCTAGGAGCAAGTTACCTTATAAAAAAAACCCACGGCGAGCCCTGCGTGAATCAAACGGCGTTCGCGAGCAGTCATGACTCAGAGGTTTGCCGCTTGCTTTGGGAGAAAACAGGCGGCAACGCTGAGGGGAGGTTTCAAGGGAAGCGTATGAAGATAAAACGTGTGTCATTACGCTGGGAAACTTTCAGATGTTATCTCTATTTTTATATGAGTTTCACAACTTTGACTCATTGGAGGCACATCGCAATGTTCAAAAATTAGGTTCCAAAAGGAATCCAGACCATCCAACCTTTGATCGTCTCTTTTCAGGCAGGTGGTGGTTTTTTTTAAAGCCGAAAGAAAACAAATGAAATAGCTTTTGGTGTGAATCCTTAAGCTCTTTTGAGTAATTTAGATTACGTTTGACCATTCCAACTATACTAGATTGTGACTTCTTGATCAAAAATTGCTCAGAATCTCTAGAAATCAGTGAAATAACCCTTTCATCAAGTGGAAAAATCGGTTGCCAACTGCTCATCACATATTCTACAAAACATTGTTTTTTTTCTGTGAAACCTTCATTCGAAAGCCGGAAAAATGTCAAATGTAATGTTTTTTGTGGCTCGAGAGCTCCTTACTTTGGGATCCATCCTGAAGGCTAAAGTATCTAGACACGTCAAACTTAAACAGAATTATTCTACATTCATAACAGCTTGTATAAAATACAGTTTGTGATTTGTGAAACCTTTATTTAATGAGTAAAACCTGATCAAATGCCCTTTTTGGCTTGTTAATATCAGAGTGCAATCATTTTAAAAACTACTGAACATAGACATGTTGAACGTTCCTTAATTGTTCTGCATTTATGACAGATTGTATAAAAGACGATTTATGATTAGTGGAAACTTCATTTAATTTGTGAAAATTGAAAAAAAAGAAGCAATTTTTAGGCTATTTTGGCTTGCTCGCAACCTGTCATCTTAAAAAACGACAATATCCTAGACGTGCCTAAGCTGGTATTGTAGTTTTTAAAGATGGACTTCTTCTGGGGAGGTGGACAAAACAAAATTCCCCTTGTTGAGTTTTCACAAACTCAACAAAGGTTTCACAAATCACACACAGTGTTTATTAGAATCCGTTATTAGTTTGGTATTATTCATTGCCGTTTTGACCAATCTAGGTAATATTTTTTTTTTTAATGAAAACCCACCATTAGGTAGCAAGCACACAAAAAAAAAGAAAAAAGAAAACGACCTTAGAAGGGGTCTCTCCCAAATAAAAAATTGAGTTTTGTAGTTTCTGGGAGGGACAAGGAGGCCAACACGACACCAAAAGCCCCTAAAAAAACTTTTTATCGATTTTCACTGATTGAATTACAAATCACAAACTGAATTTGATCAAATCTGTAATGATTCTCAAAATATGAATTGCACTTTATAGTATTTTAGTATTAAATTAACCCAGAGTTGTTAAATGTAGTGAAATAGTCATTTAGACAGGTGTCAAAAAGGTTACTAACTTCGGGGTCATTTTAGTTATTTCTGTTTTCCATTTAAATGGCTACCATTTACTTCTGAACCCTACATTAAAAAAAAAAGAAAAGCCAAAAATTGGACTTCACGCCTCTTGGTGCTCGATGCTGCCCCCCAGAGTCTGCTCTGAGAAATCATTTTAAACAAGTTTGACGCTTTAAATAAATATCTTAATTAGCTCGTTTTCTTTTGTCATTTACCAGCGGTTCAGAGGGAAGCCATATTTAAAAAAAAAAAACTATTTATATTTGTCATGAGTATCGCTGGGTTATCTCAGGGTTAGATTCAGAGGCAAACAGTAGATAAAAGTGTCGGTAAGGACACCGGTTTACTTACCTGCCAGGACTTTGGAGGGCATCGGCTCTCTCTCGGACTGGATGGGCAGCGCGGGAATCTTGAGGCGCGAGGCTGTCCCGGTGTGAAGCCACCACGCGCAGCTCAGCGCGCACAGCAAGGAGCGGAGCGCGCGGGGAGCCAGCATCCCAAAACCTTCAACAAAGCAGGCTTCGGTTTCTCTCTCTCTCCCTCTACAATAAACACCCAACAATTTCCTCTTCTTTTGGAGCCTTTCAGCGCAAATTCTCACTCAAGCTGACAAAAAAAGGGGGGGGGGGGGAAAGAAGCGAAGTGTCCTGGTGGCCTCCGAACGTCCGCTTTTATTAGGTCAAAAGTCGCCGGTTTTAAATAACCGATTTCAGTCAAACAGAGGGATATTTTTTTCCTCCTCGCAGGCAGGACGCAAAAGTGACTGTACTGCGTGTATGTCCCCCCCCTCAAAAAATGAGCAGCCTCTTCAGAGCCGCCCCTCTCTGTTTTATAGCCTCCTTCTGACAGCTTGAAGCAGCCACCGGTCAGGAAGGAGGAGGAGGGAGAGGGGGGCTTAAGAGATGAAGGATGGGTAAGGGTGGAGGGGTGATGGAAAGGGAAATGGACGCCTTAACAGTTCACTAACGCCTAATATATGGAAATGAGTCAACGTCTGATTTATTGTGTCTGAGTTTTTTTTTTTTTTTTCATCTTTCAACTGCAAAGACCAGGTAAAAAAAACAAAACAAAAAAATAGAGAAAAAACGCATAGATGAATAAAACTACTGATCTATATCCAAAGACGTTGTTTCTGCACGGTAAAATAAACATGATGGAGGTGAAATATTAGACGTTAGAACGCTTTTCAACTGGGCATGTCAGTTTGTGAACGTAACGTTTAATACGCAACAATACCAAATGAATAAAGATCAAAATGGCCAAGAGCAAGGAAGCATTGAACTGGCGTCACATTTACAACATATGGAAGAAGTTGTTTACATTGGAAACTAAGGTTGGAAAAGGTCCGGTATCAATTATCATACATGTGAAACATAAAACAAATTGAAGAGACTGGATTTAAATAAAGCATATCATTCAATAATAGCTAAGTTTTCAGAATATGTTTGATTGTTGTTGGTTCAGTCAGTTTTTATTCTCATACATCAGACCAGCAGGGAATGGCTAAGGCTTGTAGGTTAATATGGATTATATTAATGATTAATATGTCAATTTATTAGATTACTTGTGGGTAAAGATTTTGTGTTGAAGCAAGAATGAAGCACAGAGCTACTGAGAAAATCAAATATTTCAAGCTGAACTTTTTAATGCAGAGTGTAATCTGACTTTATACATGCCACCTTATAGGACAGTTTTAAAAGGTTTATTGCTATTCCGCTAATTTCCTGTACCTTTATATCAAACCAATTCAATTTGAGAGTATTTTTCCTCTTAAACTTATATAATTAACACTTTTTAAATTGGCCCCAAATAGAATGTATGCAAATTCTTGACAATTTTACTGCCTGGAATTCTAAGTTTGTTTTAGCAGTGTAGACTGGGATTTTCAAAACATGAGAAAACACATTCTAGAAAGAATTTTTATTTTTTTTTGTGCTTTAAGATTCTTTTTTTTTTAAATCACAGTTTGTGCACATTCTGCAATTACTGTAGACATAAAGACTTTATATGCACTATCAGGTCAATGTTGAAAAGGCATGTTTTTTTTTCTTGTATTTCTGTAATTTAATGCACGCTGATTAAAATCTGCAACAGTGTTACATTGCATCAATTCTGTTTTTTTTTCTTCATTCTTATTCTTATTCTTATCATCGGTGTTTGGTTTTGATTGGTTTACTTTCTGTGTTCATCTCCTCCTCCTTTAATTTAGCGGTGTCAGGACCAAATGCTCCATTATTTGGGTTAAGTGTTTGTCTTTTAACCCCCACATGGATTTATGACTATCCTGCGCCTTTTTTTTTTTTTTTTCCACGCTCCGCAGCAATAAAAGGCTCCTCGCTATATGACGAGGAAGCACACCGAGGTCATATGACACCCACGCAGAGCGCAGCTACATGAGCGCTCCTGTTGAGTGGGACGAATGAATCGTCCAGATCGTGTACAGTAAAGAATGTCAGAGTTGTTTTTATTTTGTTTTTTTTTATTTTTTCACATGCGCTCGGAGCTAAAGGACCTAAGTGACTTGACAGAAACAAATTAAAATAATTGGAATGCCTCACGCCAGATTTCCTTGGATCTCTGTTCCTGTTGGATCGTCTAGAAGCTGGAGCAAAAAAAAAAAAAAAAAAAAATCTCATTTAGTGCCCGAAGGGGAGTGAAACCCCGACGATTTTACAGTTCACTGAGCTCAATATGGGGGTTACACGAGGGGGGGGGGGGGATTTATTGGGACCTATTTGGATGTTCCCATCAAACAAAAGCTGCATGTGAGATAACTGTCCAGTTCCTCGCAATGGTCCCTAAGGGAGCGAGGAGAGGGAGAACAAGCGATTCAGGTTTACATCACTATAGCTGCCCAAGGGTGATTTATGGTGGAGAATGTAGGAATTGTCAGGCCAGCTGTGTCCCTGAGCTGTTTGGAATAAATGATTAAACAAGGAATTCTGGGTGTGTGTTTGCAGAGCCAGAAATCAGTCCCCCCCCCCCCCCCCCCCCAAAAAAAAGGTGCCAAATCTAATCGGCACTGCGCCAGAAGCGCATAGGAAGGTGCGAACCATTCACCCCCCCAACTCCCCCACTCCCACGGGGAGGGGTGGGGTGGGGGGATACACTCAGCCCACAGACTCTACGTCCGAGCCTGCAATTGGCATCGATGATGGGCTGTTTGCGGTTCATCATAGGGTGGTAAGCGACGGCTTTTGTTGAGCGCTGCGCGGTGATTCATTAAACAGACTGGAGGCTAGATTGTCTATTTGAGCTAACAAGACCCAGTACACACTCTGGGATGCTGGCGGAAGCGCTTGGTGTGTATTGAAGGTGACCATACGGGCTTGTTCATCAAAAATGCCAGATATGATTATTATTATTTTTTTTTAAGTCCTGATTCTGAATGCGTAACAGGCCTGTTTCCAGCCTGCACCCAGTTACCCCTTGCAGTGCACTATAAAAAGGAATTTTGGAGTGTGTTCAATGTTAGTCAGAAAAATTACCTGCAGAAAAATCAAGCAATATTATGATAGACTAGGGGGTTGGTTGTCACACTTTTTACTGTCAAAATTGATACACTTTTCATTCCCCCCCCCAATAAATTACAACAACAACACATAACCATCAAAGACCCACAAGCAAACCTGTGGCTCAGTTGGCTATCTGCATATTATCAACACGTTTTTGAAAGTTACACTTTTATTCATTTTCTTCACAGACAAAGATGTCAGCAAGGTTAGACATGAACAAGAGATTCCAAATCGATCACGTATATATTCCAATTTTATCCTAGTTATCAAACATTGTAGTCAAGTTCAATTTTTTTTTATTTATTAGTGAAAAATAAATGTATCAATCAGCAGATTGCACCGAGTCACTAACTTGCAGCAAAAAAAAAAAAAAAAAAAACTGCTCCTGGACCAGCAAGTACAAGACGGCTGCTGGCATTAGGTTGTTAGCTTTGCAGAAATTCCTCATACTGATCATGCACGTGGCGACAGTGGAAAGGAAAACTCTCCTTGACTCCCCCTTGTCAAACTTGCAAGCCTTTGTTCATACCCTAAAGCAAGCATATTTGCTAGTTAATGTGATGTTAAGTATCAGTAAGACAATAACAACGCCCACTACTTTGGTAACAAATCTTATGTAAACATTTATCTGAAGATGTTGGTTCTGTTCTTTTCATTGGTCAGCAGAGAATGGTAACGCCGAGCTATCTATGTTGGTTGTAAAAATGAAAGAATATACTGAAGGTTACAGTCGTGGTGAAGTTGTAGTGCTGGAGCAAAGATTGGGACTTTGCATCCAGTTTAAACTAGCTTAGCTGCAGCACTAATGCTAAGGTTCTTGACCCTGTGGCTGCTAATGGATCGCCTCTTGTAGCTGTGGTGGTCAGGAGAAAGGCTTGACAGATCCAAAAAGCGATGCACAGATCACAGCTAACACTGACTTCTACTTTTCTTTAACATATGACCTCACGTCTCTGATTTTGAATTTTCATTTTCCTGTAAAGGACGATGGCGTACAGGGCTATAAATGAGAAGAGAAGTGGCTGCAAGATCTGTAGCAGAGGCTGTACTTTTGGATCCAACAGAAAGTGAAGGACCTGCAACATGATCCACATTTATGCACCAAAGCATCTATCCCTAACCTACCTGTGGTTTTTTAGTACCTGGCAGGCTGATTAAAGTGAGCGTTGTGAACAAACAAGAAATAGGCAAAAATGATTTTGATAAAAAGAAGTAGTCTACGTTTGAAAAATGGGTCGAAATGTAAGTAGTTGTCTTGCAGCCATTACACTCACATCATTTCTACTCAGAAGCATTAAAGTGGACCCAAGGTAAATGCAACAATTATAGTATTATTACTCGAAAAGTTTGTTTGATCAGTGTAGATGTGTTTTTGCTTTTCCAAACATCAGACGGGCTCCTCACTGATTTGAGAAAGGCATTGTTCATTTTTTTGTGCCTTAAGATTTCTGGAAATTAAGCACTTGTGCAAAATGTGCGATGATTATCAAAATAAACATTTTATTAGCACTTTAGGCATGTTTATACTAAAAGGCGCTTGTTGTGAAGAAGGATAATACATTCCTCTAATTTATAAGTGTATTTTGGCCTCAGAGCCCTGGCCTTCATTCAACTGTGGGATTTCTATTGATTTGGTGATTACATGGTCATTTAATCTCAATTAGAAAATAATAGCACTGGTTTTGGACCTTTAAAATCAACAAGGGAAAAGGGCCAGAAGTCACATCTGATACGCCAGACAATACAAGCCCAGAGAAATCGTTTAAAAATGATCTGCGTACCAGAAACTTTATGAGGCTTTTAGCATTCCGATCAGGGTTCAATCAGAAACAGGATATTCTTTACAGCCTTTCCCGCTGCGCGCTCTCGGGAGCTCTCCTTGGAGAGCAGGACAACCTAATATGAATTCACGGCTGAAGTGGGGGAGGTAGGGGGGGATTTGAGAGACAGAATGAAGGCAGAATTTTTGCAGATGTGACACCATTAAAACGATATTAGCCGCGCTTTTGTGCGTGGGAGGCTGTAAATCACGCGCAAAGCTGCTGGATGGATCACTGCATGATCATGGAGACTTTTTATTCTCCCCTCGTCGCCAATCCGCTCCGTTGTGGGTTTGCAGCAGACATTTTTTGTTTGTTTGCAGGTGATAAACGCTTCTCCCCTGCTGCAGGGCGCTGGGAAGCTGGTTACGGCACCCTGTTTGCATGCTTGGACTGAGGTGCGAGTCGCGGATGGCCACAAACACACATACCACCTGTCCCTCATCACGTGTGGACCTGCGGTGCTGATGTGGACGCTTTTACTCTTTTTGTCTTCATTCTGGGGACAAAATAACCACGTGATTAGTTATTCTCCGGAACAGTACGCCCCCTCAGCCAATTCCTAACATCCGTTCAAATCCAAGCGTTGCGGTTTCGTGCGCCCCTGGATCCATTTCGTATCCACTTAGGCTGCTCAAACCACGTCAGTTGATTCTAGATTTGAGTATTTTCACAAATGCTCATATCAAATGGAAATCTAAAATAATTTCCTGAAGCATTTATCCTTTAATAAACCCCATCCCAGGAATGGTGGGGTACTTTCCACTTTGCCAGTTTTAGTCTTCTCGTATCCCATGTATTTGGGGGGTACGTGCCACATTCTATACTATACATCACTTCGCACCTCTAGGTGGGGTAGTTTGTTTATAAAAACGTCTACAAATAATTATCTATCAACTGGAAATCACTTTGTTAGTAATTATAAAAAGCAACTGGTCCGATGGAGATCTAAGTCAAAATAAACCGAAATATGGTCTTTTCAGTAAATAAGAATTAAAGGAAATTATGCGAGACATTGGAGAAGTTTTATGACTAATAATCCCGGTAACTCAAAAAAAAAAAAAAAAAAAAAAAAAACACTTAACCACAAAAAAAAAAAAAAAACGGACTTGCTATGGTTTTTGTACTTGGGAACAACTAACAAGTTTAGATTCTAAATGATTAGATTCTAAAACTTGGTGCGTTGTGGATGTGCCAGTTTGGGGGCGCATAGCACTACATTCGGAGGAAGAGGACACTTCTGTTGTTCGTCCACAAGAGCCGCAACCCTTCTCGTTGGCTGCACCAAGATGTAACTAAAGCTGTAAAGAAAAGAAAAAAAGAGCTAAAAAGAAATTAGTCTAAAGGGCAAACCGGCGAAGTGGCACAACAGCGGAGCGCACTGCGCTGCTTCCATCCACTGTTATGCTGATGCTCATCATGATGGTAATAAGACGCAGACCGCTCAGTTGTAAGGCTAATTTTGCCCGCCTGGTAACTGGGATGGGGTGGGGTGGGGTGGGGGGTGGCTAATGGCCCCCTCTGTCCTCACACAATATGCAAACGGGGGGGAAGTCTTGCGGGGCTGATGTTTATTCAAACAAATGGGATCAATTGGCAGACACGGTCGAACCTCACAAAAGAAAAAGCGCACCTCCTTTTTTCTCACCATCTCTAATTTCCGAAGCCCAGAGAGGCGATGGAGCGGTGTTACAATAATTACTGGGAGCAATTAGCGACCCAGGGCCAGAATATACCGAGAGCTGGGAGTGGAGGGGCTGCTTAGTTTATTTTGACACCTCAGAGAGAGAGAGAGAGAGAGAGAGAGATAGGGGGGGGGTCTGTGCAGGGAATACGTTCACTGAATTCCCAACATCAGGCATCATGCAGTAAGATATCCCTGCAGAGGGAATATGGCACGGGGGGGAAACGCTCACTCCGGATGGGAATCAGATTTTGCCCATGTGGTGAAGCAGGACTTGATAAAAGTAGCAGCAACCCATTCATTTGAATTTAACTGTTTTTTTTTCTTCGTTCCGTTACATTGCAACCACAAACGTTTGAAGGATTTTATGTTATGCACCAACACAAAGTACTGTGCAATTGTCAAATGGAAGGATAAATAAGAGGTTTAATTTGATTTCCCTTTACAAGTAGAACGCTGAAAACTGTGGCAGGCATTTGTCTCCCGCTGCACCAGTTTTACTGTTACAGTTAAAAGTCTTTTCACAGAATGATAACAGTCTCTTTAAGCAATGAGGGAAAGACCAGATGACAGTGACATGACTTTGGAAACTCCTGATAGGTTAAGGGACACATTGAATTAATTGGAGGCACACCTGCGGGTATATCCTAAGGCCACACAGGGAACACACCGCTTTCTTGTTTGACACTGTGGGAAAGTCAAAAGAAATTAGTCAACATATCAGAAGGAGAATGATGGAACTGCACAAGTCTGGTTAATCCTTGAAAAAAAATTTCCAGATGCTTGAAGGTGCCGCTTTCATCTTTTCAACAATTATAGACAAGTATAGACATGATGGGGATGTCCGATCATCATGCCGCTCAGGAAGGAGACGGCTTCTGTGAGATAAACATGTTGTGGTTCAAAATATGCACATCGACCCCAGATAAAAAAGCCAAAGACCTTGTCAAGATGCTGGCTAAAGCTGGTAAGACGGTGTCATTATCTACAGTGAAAAGTGCCCTGTACCAACATGGACTGACAGGCCACTTAACAAGCATTTACTCCAAAAGAAACATAAAAAAGCCAGATTTCACTTTGCAGATGTTTAGAGACATGTCTTGTGTTCTGATGACACTAAAGTGGAAATGTTTGGTCAAAATAACCATTGTAACATTTGAAGTTCAAAAGGGGACACTTGTAAGTACGGGGATGGCACCATCATGTTGTAGGGCTGTTTTGCTGCAGGAGGAACTGGTGCACTTCATAAACACTATATAGAAATTTTGAAGCGCCATCTAAAGACATCGGCCATGGAAGTTTTAGCTCGGATGTAAATGGGTCTTCTAAATGGACAGTGACCCTAAGCATACAGCCAAAGGGGATACAAAGTGGCTTAAGGACAACAAAGTCAATGTTTTGCCGGGGCTATCACAAAGTCATGATCTCAATCCTACAGAGAAATTGTTGGCAGATCTGAAGAGGTGTGTGTGTGAGGGAGGCGGCCTACAAATCTGCCTGAGCTACAGCAGTCCTGTCAGGAGGAATGGGCCAGAATTCCAGCAAATTATTTTAAAAGGCTTGTGGAAGAAAACTCCTTATGTTTGACCCAAGTCATACAGTTCAAAATCTCTGACATATTCTTTCCCCTATTATTGTGGTATTGTGGTTGTGTCTTTTTTTATTCCGTCAATGTAAACTTCTGGTTTCAACTCTATGTGTCCACCATTACTGATTCGGTGATATTTAGAAAGCAAAGGATCAGTGAAATTCTGCTAATCAAATGCATCTAAGTAACTGATCCTCATCAGTCAGTACGTTTACATGCACATTTAAATCAAATTTTGGCAATAATCGGACTAGTAGCTTAACCAGAAATGAAGTCTTTTTCCCAGTTTACATATCACTCAGAAAATCGAGTTATTGAATAAAGTGTGTTCGACTCCGCAACGCCAGGAGGCGACATGCGGCTTTCGCGCTGGCATTTCTCTGGCTGGACTAGAGTCAGACAGATTGTAAACAAATGTTGGCACCAGTGTTGTTATTCCCGCTTGCCATGAAAAGCTTGGCTAAACCATGGTTGGAGTTTACATGTAAAGAAATTTGATTTATTAATCGCATTATCTATTATGCCTTAGCTCAATTATGACAACTCTAGATCAATTCGACTATAGTCGGACTAGGGTGTACGTATATGTGCGTAAACACATTGAGTGTGACCGCTGGAACCAAACCAGGAGCTTTGGCAGTTTGCTACTCAACATACAGTCTATGTCCCAGTTGACATGTCACTCAGAAAATCTAATTATTGAATGAAGTGCATTTGAATCCGCAACAGTAGGTGGCGACATGTGTCCTTTGGCGCTGGCATTCTTTTGGTTGGTGACAGTGAGGCAGATGGAGTAAAATCAGGATGTGCACAACAAGCAAAGAAATGGACGACAACAACTCTGCAGCACAGTATATTTCGTAAATACAAGTGTTTTTGTCGTACTGGTGTTGTTATTCTTGCTACGGCGGTCTCGTAAGTTTCGGAACGTGGAGTGCCCGTGATGATAATAGAGGATATCATTTACATGCAGAAAAATTCGGTTTTCTAACCACATGATCTAGGTGTGTTAGCTCGATTAAGAGTAGGCTAGTTCGGTTTGACTTCAGCAGAACTAAGGTGTACTGTACACACGCATTTCAAAAGTCCGAATTTAGTCGTACATGTATGTAATCACACTGATTGAGACAATAATGAACTCATCTGCTTCCAAATAATTCCAGAGTCTACCCTCTCACAAAAGGCTCGCTGGCTTCCTTTGACGCAACATATTGAATTCAAAGTCCTTCTTTTCATCTTCAAAGACATCCACCCCCCCCCCATATGTATCTGACTTCATCCATATAATCTCTCCCGTCCACTCCCTCAGATCTTCTTCCTCCAACCAACTCACTGTCACGTCTTTTCGTCTTTCAGGTGCTCTGCTCCCCACATCTGAAATTATCTACTTCAAGCCATCCCATTCTCCGATTCTGTCCACTTGAAACTCCAGACTCAAAACCCACCTGTTTAAGACTGCCTGTTCATGAGCTCTGTCTTCTTAATGCACTTGTACTTTCTGGTTTGTTTTGGGTTTTTTGGTTTTTGGTTGGGTTTTGAGAGTCTTCATTTGGTGTTGTTTTAATTTGCTTTGTTTATTTTCTCTGGTGTTTATTGCTGTAAAGTGTCCTTGTGTGTCTTGATAAATAAAAAGTATCATTATTATTATTATTAAAGCCAAACAGAAAATGACTTCTTCAAGTTATTGCTAGAAAAGGCTGTTGTTCAAACTATAGGATGGGGTATATGTCATATTTCAAACACAGCCTGTAAATTTTTTTCCCATCTTTGCTTAGTAAATATAAGACTGTGTTAAATCTGTCGAATCTGAAGTCAGATTTAAGTAATTTTAGAACCCGGCAAAAATCAGTTTATCTTTAATATGTCTCCCGTTCAGAAAGCCGGAACACATCCAGCAGAAGTAGCCAAATTCAAACACACAAGCCACAATGCGTTATACATCCTTCCTGGCAGACAACCCCCGCCCCACTCCAAAGTCTGCTCTTTGAACACTGCATCACTCTGGTCTTGTTTCTGTTTACAGGAGTCAAATTGCTTCCATACACTTTATTTGTAAAAGCTGATAAATCTGCAGAAAGAGAGAGAGAAAACTAGAGAGGGACAGAAAGAGAGACTCTAAGAAGCAGTCACAGCACATGCATTTCTTAAAAAAACAACAAAAAAATGATGCGGTAAATACTTCAACCGTTAAACATCAACACACAGTCATCCCCAATGAGTGGCCTGAGAGGCAACAGGCTAACAAGCTTCTCGTTGACTCAACACTTATTTACAGAATCCGACCCCCTGCTTAACCGATTTCATGCAGCCACAAAATGACGGTCCCTCAGTGGAAAAATGAGCCCAAAATGCCACAGATAATCAAAAGTCCCCCTCACAGAACTCCCTCTGATATATGCAGTCTGCATATATCACAGCTTGATCTTCCAGTTGTCATCATCCATTTCTAACATTTAAACGCACTTTAGATGGTCTTGGCTAAACACACTTGAGCTCCAAAAATACCCCCCCCCCCCCCAAAAAAAGGCCCAGAAAAACAGGAAGCAGAGTATGAGCCTTGTGAGAATTGTTCACTTGGCTTGACCCAATCAGAAGTCAAGCGGTCACAGGCGGAATGAGAACGCCAGTCGTGCCAAGTGTAAATAGTTGTCGGCAACGGATTGGGCTGAAGATGGAGGAGAAAATGAGGACATTTGTAAGATGATTCGTCCCTGTCAAAGTCTCAATGAAAGAGTCAGATCCCAGCACACAGATCTAGAGGAGCGTAGAAATTCCCATCAACTGGCAAATCACTTGATTATTCTATAATAATGTGTAAATTATTTTTTTCAAACCAGCTAGGAAACCATAAAAGTGGACCCTTTGGTCTCCACCTTTTTTTTATTCCATCAGTGAAGTGCTAAATGAAAAAAACACACTTCTACAAAGTTATGAAAACAAATCCGGTTGCTGTAAAGAGAACCTAACTCACGGATAATCTCGGACTCATCTCTAGCGTCTGAAGTTGATACGAACACACAAATTACAGGAGAGCTTTTCAAGTAAAACCTCCTAAAAACCTACGAGTGCTGTTGTTTCCTTATGCTTAGGAAAGGAAATCCGGTCATAAAGCATACAGTGGTTGGGTTCTGTGCAACAAATTCGTAATAACCCGAACAAAGATGATACACATAACCTGCAAAGCAAAGTGCCCGGGAGGCAGCCTGTGTATACATACATACATACATACCAACACCATATTCAAGAACAATGTTACCTTAAACAGTTTTCATGACTGACAAATTAAGAAAGACCATACGCCAGTAGAAAATAATCTGTCTAACTTTTCGTTTTTTTTAATTTAATTTATTTTTTTACTAAAAGCTCTAATAATCTAACAATAATAATAAGGCTATCATTCAGTAAAAGACCCGAATATTTGTGATTCAATATGTTCTTTTTCCCCAGGGGTAGAAATACCAAGTTTATCTGAAATCTGGAAAATAACATTTATTTAGTTTCAGTTTTGATAGCTAATGCTGTTTCCCAGTCAGTTGCAAAGTTTATTCTGTTCTTTTGGCCACGCTTCTCCACCAAACCAAACATTTAACTGATTGGCTTTGGTCTTATATTTTGCAGACAAATGGCTGCTGCAATGCTGACAAGTGGTACTGTGTTTGTGCTGTGTTTCCTTCAAGTTCGCTGTGTCTGGTGCCAGGGGGATTAACACTGAGACCCATCATAGATGCTAATTGTCCAGTTGGAGGAAGTGTTTTCTCTGGAAAAATGAAAACTCAATGTAGGAAAGTTAAACCCCTAAAAAAAAAACAAAGGAAAGAAACAGAATGTAGACCAAAAAAAAAAGATCTCCAGGTCCATTTTTAAAAAACAAAAAATGTTGATCGTCCAGTGAATGGACCTTCCAGATGCAGGTGTCTCTGGTTAAAGATCCTTCAGACACTCAATTGCTAAACCAGAACCTTTTACCACTGAATACAGTTTTTATGGCCCCAAACAGGAAAGATCAACTATCAGTTTCCACTAATCTTTTATACAAACCTTAGAAGCTAAGATGTTAAACAACGGTTACATAGCTTTTCTATTCTGACCCTTTGTGTTCCCTCCACTTACTGACAAAATGAGCACACATGACCGTACAAAGGTTATAAAAAAACCCTAAACATATCATAATTAAGGTTGCTGTGTGTTAAACATTGCTTCCTTGAAGTGAAGTTTCTGCTGCTGTAACTTCAGACATTTTTTATACCTATTTGGCATGGAGGCAGCTTGGAATGCCTCAGCTTATTCTATTATATCAATTCATCACCTGCTGACATGCATGCTGTTACTCTTTCCCCCTCTCTGTTCTCTGGCTTTCTCTTGGCTCTTTTGACGTCACTGGGTGTCCTGCGGTTTTCAAAAAGGTCAGAAAGGCCAGCCCCACTGTTCCCTCGAAGACAGGCGGCGGGATAAATGTATGTTACCACCTGTCATTGCCGCTCCGTGTCAACACCGCTGGTGTCACTGTACTCGCGCCTCATCGCCTCACCCCCTGCCGCTCGTACATTGTTTCCTCCCGCTCAAACGCACACCACAATGCACGAGTGACTTGGCAAACCTTTAAAGCGGGCGCTATACAGAACGTGTGTTTCCATAGTGTGGGACACCTACTGTCCATCTGCCAGCACACAGAGAGAAATCAAGGAGTCCTGCTGGTAAAATCCCGCCCTTTCCTCACACTTCATATAACCCAAGACTCTTTTTGGCCCAAAGCCCAAGCCAGCGGGGGTTGTTCAGCTGAGAGAAAGAGCTGCGTCCCGGGGAGAGAGTCAATTGCAGGTCCGGGTTCAAGTAGAGAATGAAAAAGGGTAGCCATAGTTCGCCAAGATGGAAAAATTAGCCTTTCAAATGGCAGTTAAACATCAAACCAGCCAGGAGAGCTGTGGGTGTTCCCTCTGAACAGAAGGTTTTAGAAGCTCTTCTAATTCTCTTTGAGTTTCCGTCTGCTTGCCTGTTCAACAGGCTCCACAGAGCTCTCCAGTAAAGGCGGAACCAATATGATCCAAAACTGTACACCAGCTTTCAGTTTGATAATGCCAGTTTCTCAAACTTCTGGATCACTCTTTTCACTGGGTGGAATTGAACCTCTCTGTGCCACCAAACACCATTTGGACCACAAGGACCCTTATAAGTCGAGTCCTTACCCAGAAACACATAGGAAGGTGTTGGGAGGCCACAGCGTAGCTTAAGCCTGCCCTGTCCTAGGCCCAGAGCCGGGAGCACCCCAGAGGGGCTGAAGCGGGTTGGCAGTGTGGCAAGGTGCTCCTGGGCCAGGGGGTTGTGGAAGCTCAGAATCCCGGCTTCAAAACTGAGGAATATCCCAAGGGTTTTGATCCTTGGTGGGACAGTGCTAATAGGCTCACAGCTTCCATCATACACTGCACGAAAAGCCAAGGCATTTCTCTCCAGCCACCAGCTGCTGCAGCCGTCCGATGAGATCACACCTGGGAAGACGAACACACAAGGTTTACTGAGTGACGTTAAAAAAAATGTTGCGGCAGTGAAGCCGACGGTGTAAACAATAAAATAAAAACAATGCTGAATTTAACTTGATCTGTTGTAGTACTTGCAATGGAACCCTATAACTGGCTAATAAAGTATCACACATTTTGTACAGCAGAATATATAAGGCTATTTAAATAAAATAAATTGTGTTAAATTGATTTTGTTCACAGTCATTGTGTCAGTCATAAATGCATTTGACTACTTAACCCCGGCATAGAAAAAGCATAGAAGTGACCAAATTGGAAATAGCTTAATGAACTTGCTCCAAAGCCCTTTCATCATATGTTCTCTAGACTTGTACTTTGGTTGCTGCTTTGGGGATTAATGTCATCTTGGATGTCCCAGGATGGGCAAAACTTCAGTTGGAGGACAGGTAATATACCCTTTGATTTAAGAATACCTCATTACAGGTGATATTTGTAATATTAGAATGTTGTGCAAAAGTTAATTTATTTCAGAAATTCAACTTTAAAGGTGAAACCAATATATGATATACAGTGGCTTGCAAAAGTATTCTGCCCCCTTGAATTTTTCGGCATTTTGTCACATTACAGCCACAAACATGAATCAATTTTATTGGAATTCCACATGAAAGACCAATACAAAGTGGTGTACTTGTGAGAAGTGGAACGAAAATCATACATGATTTCAAACATTTTTTACAAATAAATAACTGAAAAGTGGGGTGTGCGTAATTATTCAGCCCCCTGAGTCAATACTTTGCAGAACCACCTTTTGCTGCAATTCCAGCTGCCAGTCTTTTAGGGTATGTCTCTACCAGCTTTGTACATCTACAGACTGAAATTCTTGCCCATTCTTCTTTGCAAAACAGCTCCAGCTCAGTCAGATTAGATGGACAGCGTTTGTGAACAGCAGTTTTCAGATCTGGCCACAGATTCTCGACTGGATTTAGATCTGGACTTTGACTGGGCCATTCTAACACATGGATATGTTTTGTTTTAAACCATTCCATTGTTGCCCTGGCTTTATGTTTAGGGTCGTTGTCCTGCTGGAAGGTGAACCTCCGCCCCAGTCTCAAGTCTTTTGCAGACTCCAAGAGGTTTTCTTCCAAGATTGCCCTGTATTTGGCTCCATCCATCTTCCCATCAACTCTGACCAGCTTCCCTGTCCCTGCTGAAGGGAAGCACCCCCAGAGCATGATGCTGCCACCACCATATTTGACAGTGGGGATGGTGTGTTCAGAGTGATGTGCAGTGTTAGTTTTCCGCCACACATAGCGTTTTGCATTTTGGTCTCATCTGACCAGAGCACCTTCTTCCACATGTTTGCTGTGTCCCCCACATGGCTTGTAGCAAACTGCAAACGGGACTTCTTATGGTTTTCTTTTAACAATGACTTTCTTCTTGCCACTCTTCCATAAAGGCCAACTTTGTGCAGTGCACCACTAATAGTTGTCCTATGGACAGATTCCCCCACCTGAGCTGTAGATCTCTGCAGCTCATCCAGAGTCACCATGGGCCTATTGGCTGCATTTCTGATCAGCGCTCTCCTTGTTCGGCCTGTGAGTTTAGGTGGACGGCCTTGTCTTGGTAGGTTTACAGTTGTGCCATACTCCTTCCATTTCTGAATGATCACTTGAACAGTGCTCCGTGGGATGTTCAAGGCTTGGGAAATCTTTTTGTAGCCTAAGCCTGCTTTAAATTTTTCAATAACTTTATCCCTGACCTGTCTGGTGTGTTCTTTGGACTTCATGGTGTTGTTGCTCCCAACATTCTCTTAGACAACCTCTGAGGCCGTCACAGGGCAGCTGTATTTGTACTGACATTAGATTACACACAAGTGCACTCTATTTAGTCATTAGCACTCATCAGGCAATGTCTATGGGCAACTGACTGCACTCAGACCAAAGGGGGCTGAATAATTACGCACACCCCACTTTTCAGTTATTTATTTGTAAAAAATGTTTGGAATCATGTATGATTTTCGTTCCACTTCTCATGTGTACACCACTTTGTATTGGTCTTTCATGTGGAATTCCAATAAAATTGATTCATGTTTGTGGCTGTAATGTGACAAAATGTGGAAAAGTTCAAGGGGGCCGAATAGCTTTGCAAGCCACTGTAGACTCATTACATGCAAAGTGAGATGTTTTAAGCCTTGCTTTGTTATCAGTTTGATGATTATGGCTTACAGTTTATGAAAACCCCAAATTCAAGAATTCTCAGAAAAGTAGAATATTGTGAAAAGATTCAATATTTTAGCTCTTTCGTGTCACACTCTGATCAGCTAATTAAACCCAAAACATCTACAAAGGGTTCCTGAGCCTTTAAATGATCTCTGTCTGGTTCAGTAGGAATCACAATCATGGGGAAGACTGCTGACGTGACAGTTGTGCAGACAACAATCATTGACATCATTGACATCCTCCATAAGGAGTGAAAGCCTCAAAAGGTAATGGCAAAAGAAGTTGGATGTTCCCAAAGTGATGTATCAAAGCACATTCATAGAAAGTTATGTGGAAAGGAAAAGTGTGGAAGAAAAGGATGCACAAGCAGCAGGGATGACAGCAGCCAGGAGAGGATTATCAGGAAAAGGCAATTGAAAAGTGAAAAAGAACTGCAAATTTTGCATCTCAGTCGGAAACCAAGGTCCCAGAGTCAGGAGAAAGAATGGAGAGGCACACAATCCAAGATGATTGAAGTCCAGAGTGAAGTTTCCACAGTCTGTGTTGATTTGGGAAGCCATGCCATCTGCTGGTGTTGGTCCACTGTGCTTTATTAAGTCCAGAGTCAACGCAGCCATCTACCAGGACATTTTGGAGCACTTCATGCTTCCTTCCACAGACGAGCTTTATGGAGATGCTGACTTTATTTTCCAGCAGGACTTGGCACCTGCTACACTGCCAAAAGTACCAAAACCTGATTCAATGACCATGGGATTACTGTGCTTGATTGGCCAGCAAACTGGCCTGACCTCTGAACCCCATAGAGAAAGATGAGAGACATGGGACCGAACAATGAAGAAGAGCTGATGGTCGCTATTGAAGCATCCTGGTCTTCCATAACACCTCAGCAGTGCCACAGGCTGATAGCATCCATGCCACGCCGCATTGAGGAAGTCATTGATGCAAAAGTGGCCCAAAACAAGTGCTGAGTACATATGCATGATTATACTTTTTAGAGGTCTGACATTTCTCTATTTAAAATCCTTGTTTTTGGGATTCTGGTGTTTACAGACACATTCTTGGACTGAGGTTGCCACAACTAGATCTTATAATAATCGGGACCATGAGCTTTTCAGTGACACTGTTGTTGTATTTATATATCTACAGTATTTGTGGGTTGTGGTTGGGTAGTTTTCATTTTGCATTGTTTGGTTTGTTTATGTTTTTTCCCCCCTCTCCCTAATGTCCTGCGAGTATGGAGACCGACTGGGATGTTTTCTTGTATTTTCTTTGATCTCCTTCCTTTCTTGTATCTTCAATTCACCGCCTCCCTGTTACATTTTTTTCCTACCTCTCTTGATCTTCTTTATTTTTCCCCTTTATTTCCGTGTCCATAATATCAGAAAAAAAACCACAGCAATCTCTAATAATGATTTCTTACACATATATCAAGTGGAGTACTATAGCAAAAGCTGTAATGCTCCACTTCTGAAAGTAAATCTGTTGGACTTCTACTACTCGACACCAATTCTGAGTGCCACACTACCAGATAGGACACGTCAAAAAAGAGAAAAGAATCCTTATTTTATTGATTTTATGTAATATTCTAATTTTCTGAAATTTTGAATTTGGGTTTTTCTTAAGCTGTAAGCCATAATCATCAAAATTATAACAATTAAAGGCTTGACATATCTTGCTTTGTATGTAATGAGTCTATATCATACATTAGTTTCACCTTTTAAGTTGAATTAGTGAAATAAATAAGCTTTTGTACAATAGTCTAATTGTCTGAGTTTCACCTGTATAATGTGGGGTGGGGGGGTTGGGGGGTATCATAGTTGACTCAATAGCCTGTTTCAAAAAACAATGGCGTCACTTTGTCGCAAAGTGGAGACGGCATCAGGGAGCCTTTGGTCATTCATAAGTGGTCAAGTCTGGCATTGTGATAATATTAATATCAATCTTGGTGACACGAATTGCGCAATATCCTCGTCTTGCCATGCCATCACGGCGCATTCAAAGGACACACCATGGCGGCAGTATTATCCTGACATGCCACCGCTGCATCTTTTGATACAGGCTATTGACTGCAAGGTTTCCAGGTCCAGTGGCTGCAAAACAAACCCAAATCCTCACCCTTCCACAGTCCTGCTTGACATTTAGTATGAGCTTTTGCAGTTTCTCTGATCATCGCACCATCTAATCTTCGCATGAATTTGCTGGATGATCCAGTCCTGGAAAGATGGGCAACTGTTGTAAATATTTTTCTTTGTGAAAATAGTTTGGAAATGACCTCAGAACCCGTCAAAGTTTAATAGGTTTGCTTTGCTTTAAGTCTTTAAACCTGGCATCGACACTAAAGCTGAAGTATTTTCTAACCTAGTAGGATCCAGATAATTTTCAAAACGTTCTGAGAAGTGAAACACCATAATTTGAAACAAGTTGAACTTTTTCTTGTACCATGACTGTCATACAAATCGTGGTCTATATAATTCTGCTGCTTGAATGCTGTTGACAGATATTTAATGATATTCGTCTTTTAGGAGAGTAGGGATCTTTAAAAACCAGTGTTGATCCAAATTCTTTATGATTTTCTCAGTCATTGCAGGAGCACTGCAAAGAGAGGATGAGGAAGATATTTAGGATATCTTTCATTGCTGTATGCCAATTTTGGAACTTGTTTATTGCAGGTGCTCAGGTTGGATATATATACACAGTAAAACATAACACTTTCAATCCCTGAGACTGTTTGAAGAACAGCATTAGTGCCGGAGCCAATCACTCACAGAAGCCTTCTTTGGGTTATCAACATTCTTGTCCACATTGTGTGTTAAGATGTTTGTGTTTATTACGTAATACCAACGGGGAGACATCTGATTTGTCCAAAATTCCCTCTGTTGCATGACAATAAAACCAAACATGCAAGGGAAAAGAAAAACAAAGAGTCGTGCAACAGATGGTACAGAGTCCTGATGTCAACATCCTGGAGTCAGTCTGGGATTACATGAAGAGACTGATGATGCTGGGAGTTTTCCTAGATTTCTGTAACAAGCATTGGTGTCAATGCTTAAATAATGATCAATAGCTTGTCAATGCTCATGTCCCCCCATGGCCAACGAACATGAGTCGGGATGGGTGCATGTATGTGTCTTCACTGTCTTTGTGCAGGTTAGAGTGGGTGTGGGTATAAACAAGCGCAGACTTGCTGACTAATGGTGAGGACTTCTGGAAGGAATGAATCAACTGGCATCAACCCAGTTCAACCACATCCAATAGAGTTCTTACCAACTCTGTAGACGGAGCTGTTACAGACATCCACCTCCCAGTAGTACTGTCCCCGAGCAATGATGACATCAGCGCTCACATGAGAGAGGAGCGCCGTGGGGTCAGGGGTCAATGCAGGTTTTCTGATCTTAATCGGAGGATGTGGGTCTGAAGGACCACTGTCACTGTAGGCCACTGTGAGGCAGGAGTTGGAAAGACGGAGGGGCGGTGGGACAGATCTGGGGTCCAGAGCGAAACACAGCCCTAAAAATGATTCACATCAAGAACAGAGCTAAAATAATATTCATCTGCCATCTGTATTTTGTTGGGGGGGGGGGAGAATCCAGTTTGATTTCTGACCATAGATGCTCTGCTCCATTTCCTCCTCTCGCAAGTCAACATCACCATCCACTGGCAAGACATGGGAACTGCCAGTTTTGGAGCCTGAGTCACACAGGAAAATAGAAAGCATTTGGTGAGCAGATTAACTGATTCTCAAAAGACAGCAAAAAATCAGAACTTTTCTCTTAGAACACCTTGTACATGTAGCACTCGGACAATCAACTCAAAATCCTTTCAACTGTAGGAAGACTGGTAGGACTCCATACTGGTTCTGGTCAACTGTGCAGCTTGCTTGGAAAAATCTACCCACTATGACCACAATGTGATCAAAATGATTGTTACAAGCTTATCTTAGAGTCCCTCAGCTTAAACAAGAGCAAAACTTTGTATAAAAATCTTAAAACAGCATTGCATGCCAGAGAGCACAGTCATAACACAGAGGTAGAGGTCTTTTCTGGGAACAATGAAGAAAAATCCCCCGAACAACAACTGAGAGACAGTTTGCTTTTACAAAAAAAGTGTTTAAAGACCATGAGATAAAAACATGTTTGTATTCTTCGCTTTTTTTCTGTTGAAGTTCAAGAAGTGTGGCTTATTTTATATTTTAAAGCAGAATCTCACAACTTCTTTAGTTCTTCACAAAACTATAGCCTATTCCTTTAAAGAATCTTAGCATACTTACACCTTTTACTGCATTTTGTTGATTTGCAATCACTGTCCTCCTATAGAGAGAAAGAAAAATGACAATGCCTTTTAAAGTAATGGCCCTGCGCATGAAAATGAATTCATTGTTGGCGCAAGACTGACATAAGATAAATAAAATGTATCAGCAGAATCAAATAAACTCCATGTATTGTACCTATTGAGGCAGAAAAGCTAACCTTTATGCAAATATTACCTTTTTTTTCTCCCAATGTCTTTCCTGCGCGAATAAGAGACACTATAGGAAAAAAAAAACACCAAACTAAATTACCCCAATGTATAAATTAGTAGCTCTTTACTCAAGGTGGTACAGGAACTTTTTGCCCAGCAGGTTTCATACTTCTGTCATGCTTTTAGCAGAGAGACTGGAGCGACACACAAACGAGTGAGAAACAACATATTCAATAACCACTCCTTATTTCTCTTTCTAGCAGAGAGACAGAACTTCTTGGGACTGGGGAAAAACACTGGCAGTTTTGACGGGGTTTCTCAGGGTCAAGGAAAGCCTAATGTTGGAAGTCTGGGACTCGAGGAAACAGGCCTGACCCGGGATGGACACCGGGTGCACATGGAGGTGGGTGGGAAGTTTCAGCCGCAGGACTGACGGGGAACAGGCCCAGGAAATGGGGGGAAAGCTTTCTGGATGACCCTTTAAGGGCAAAGTCCCTAGCGGAAAGCCAGATTAACTGGCCGGGAGCATATGTGGGTGCTAGAACATGCCAGGGATCAGAATAGTGTTTGTTGAGCTCTGATGAGCGCTGAAGGGTGGTTCTTGTTTGGTCCCAGACCCTCCTGGAGGCTTTGATGTGAGCACGGACTGAGGGGACGATGGTGTCAGGGATGGAGTAGGGGAGGAGAGAGGGCTGGTACCTCAAGGAGGCTTCGAATGGCGAGAAGCCGGACGCCACAGAAATGAGGGTGTTGTGGGGGTACTCCACCCATGGCAGATGAGTACTCCAGGAGTTGGGGTTGGAAGCACAGACCCAGCGAAGGGCATTCCCCAGTTCTTGATTGAGCCGCTCACACTGGCCATTAGTTTGTTGGTGAAAGCCAGACGTCAGCTGAACTCGGGCTCCTAGGGACGCACAGAAGTCCTTCTAGACCCTCAAAACAAACTGTGGACCACGGTCAGAAAGGATCTCAGTGGGGATTCCATGGAGCCAGAAGACATGGAGAAATAAAAGTTTAGCTTTCTGAGGGGAGTTTAAGGAGAGTGATCAGGTGGCAAGCCTTTGAGAAGCGGTCGATTATGGTAAGTATGACTGACTTGAGAATGGAAGCCCTGTAACAAAATCTAAAGCAATATGGGAACTTCACAAAAACTCAAGTGCAAAACCCGTAGGAAATCATCATACAGTAGATCCCTCCCTCTGCAATATTTGTCTGTGCAGACCACACCCACTTCAAATCTCTGACCAATCATGTAGTATGTCAGCAGCTCACAAGAGGTAAGTTCTGCCCAGAATATGTCACAAGAACTCCCAAACCTGCTGGCTAGGCAATATAGGAAAACAGTAGCTCCATGGGACTGCTGAGGTGTGGAATTTGTTGGATAAGGTACAGTGAAGGTGGTGGTTAGCAGACATACCTGGTGTGGGTTGATATAATTAAAACCAAATTAATTAAGATCACAGGCCATGTATGTGTTTTATCCTGTAGAACAAGAGAGTTGTATGTTCACCAATATTCTCTAACAAACATCTGTGGCCTTCACTGAACAGCTGGATTCACTCTGAGATCAAGTCACACCATAATTTTGGGGTATCAGAGTAAAGGGGGCCGAAAACAAAAGCAAGACACTTTTTAAAATTTTAGTTGGGAAACTAAAAGTTGAAAACCATGGCTTCCTTTCCTTTCACTGTAGTGTGAAAGGAACTACTTTGGCTTGGTCTGCTTTATAAAATCCCAATAAGATACATGGAAGGTTGTCGTTTAAATTCAATTCAGTTTATTTAGTGAATAGTGACAAACTATCAATAAAACCGTAAAAAGGAGACAAGCATGGTCAAGCTGTTTTAATCACCCTAAATAATACAAAAACAGACATTTATTTGAAGCCTATATATCCTTATAGGTGCCTTGATGTATAACTGTGGTCAAGTATCACAATCACTTACTTTCAGTAAAAGTCGTTTCCTTACTGGACTCGTTTTGGATTAGACACATCTGGGATGGCTGCCATCAAATCTAGTGTTTCCTCAAACATTTCAGATTATTCTATAAATTGGTTAAAATCTACAGTTCTTCCAATCAATTGTTCTGTCCAGAATCCAACTAACACACAACTGCAGTCAGGGAATATGACTTATTTAGGTATCAATGTCTCACCAAGACTGGCAGATTTAATAAAGCTAAACGACATCCCACTTTAAAAAAAAAAGTGGAAGATGATCTTTCTGGATGGAAATCTCTACCCATATCATTTATGGGAAGGGTTGCTTCAATAAAAATGATGGTTTTGCCCAGAATCAACTACTTATTCTCAATGATCCCAAGTAAACCATCACTGGACTGGTTTAGATCTCTGGACTCCTCTGTCTCTAAATTTCTTTGGAAAGTTGAACCCCCACGTATCAGCTTAAAAACATTGCAGATGACCAAAGAAAAAGGAGGTCTAGATCTACCAAACTTCCATCATTATTTCTTAGCCAACAGGCTCCAATACATTTCAAGATGGCTAAAACATAGCTACCTAGATGAGTCCTGGATTGATGTAGAACAGACACTATGCAATAAGATAAAACTTTTAGACCTACCCTTTATTAGCTCAAATAGAAAACGATATGAATGCTTTAAAAGCATAAATATCAGCTCCTCTCTGACAGCATGGTGGGAGTTTCTAAAAATGACAGAGTCCACAATAATCCCATGCAGACGTACACCCATCTGGAATAACCCCGACATCTTGCAAAAAAAATGTATGATAAGTTTTCCAGACTGGAGGTGTAATGGAATTGAATACCTGCAACATATATTTGAAGGAACAGACTTTATCCCATTTAATACATTAATTACACAATATGGAATAGGTAAAAACAAATTCTTAGAATATCAACAAATTAAATCTATTATTAAAGGTAAATTTACGCTCAATACAGTTGAATTACAAATTCCAGCAAGAGTTTAAAATTTTCTTAATCTCACCCATCCCCCCCCCCCCCCAATTGCTGTCTAAAATGTACAAAACTTTATCTACATTAGATGAATCAATAGCCATCCCTATTTCAAAATGAGAGGTGGATTTATCAGTCAGCTTTGACCAAGACGTCTGGTCTCAGACATGTTTAAGAACCTTTAAAATAACAAAAAAATCCTAATTTGCAATTAATACAATACCAAATCCTATAGTACTCTATACAGGTCAGCGGATGTTTAAGATGGGTTTTACATCGTCTAATACTTGCTTACAATGCACAAGCAACATACCAGATACTTATATTCATGCGCTTTGGTTCTGTCCACCTGTTAATTTCTTTGTTCCCTTTCCTCTCTTGTATTTTCAACTCACCCTCTCGCTTGACTTTTTGTTTCCTACCTTTCTTCTTCATCTTCTTTTTTTCTTCCCCTTAATTTTCCGTCTCCGTGTCCATAACATCAGGAAATAAAACCCCCAGCAATTCATAATGAAAAAAAGAAAAAAATCTAGTATTTCCTAATGGCCTTCATGATTTTTCCAGACATCAGATTCAAAGGAAGGAATTTGAAGCTCTGCAAAAGGCTGCAAAATCATGTGTGCTGAAGGAAGGAAATATCTTAAGCAAAAAGGGCTGTCCGGTCTTATAGTTTTTACTGATAAACACAGCAATAAATAACACTGAACCGAAAAACTTTTTTTGAATGTATTGTTACATCAATTCACTCATTGGCCAAATAGGAAAAATTTAGTGAGACCTAACAGTGATTTTTTCGGACTGTGGAAGGAAGCCAAAGAACCCATTTGGCACAGGGAGAACATACAATCTCCATGCCGAAAGAACCTGCACAGGGATTTGAACCCACAAACGTCTTGTTGCAAGACTTTAATATCACAACTGTGTAGCCCAGGGCCGTAGCCAGTCTTGCCTGGGCCCGGGACAGGATATGCCCAGAGGACCACCCCCTTATGTCTCTTCCTCTCCAAAATCGCTTCCAGATCCAACGATTTCTGCCAGAGAATACATGATGTGTTGAGATTTCATACAACTATCAGAGATTACAATCACTACGTAGTAGTGGTGCAAAGGAATATCAATACCTACGTTTACAAGCTAAGAATATTCGTTTTGTGGCGATTTTCCTGTTTCTAATGGATTCGGACAAAAGTTTGAACGTCCCGCGATATTAAAATCTCCTGTGTAAGAACATATTTGCTTCCCTATTAAATATAATGAAGGAAAGAGTTTTGTTGACAAAACCGTGACTGCGTGTAGGCACTGTGGCACAAGAAAGCCGTCCGAGAGTAGAAACTAGAGATGTGCGGATAGGCTATTATTGCATCCGAAACCGCATCACAAAACTCATCATCCGTCCGCCATCCATCCGCACAAACTTTTTTTTTTTTTTTTACCAATTTCAAAACCCCCTCCCACCCGCCGGGTGTTTATATATATACATGGATTGATCAGAAGTTGCTTTATTTATTGTTTATTTGAAAACTATTTACAGAACAGCCTCAGGATTGAGATTCAATGTTTTTGATCACCATAGTAGACGAATTATTCATAGAACAAGTTTTTTTTATAAACTGAGAACACGAATATTTTCAAGTAGCCTAGTGAATGAATAAACGCATCAAGTAGGAAATTATGAACTACAAAAATATGCATGAACAAGAGTTGTCATACTCAACAAAACTTTCTTTTTTATTTACTTATTTTTATGATCAAACTGTTTTTTTCCCCAATTATTTATTGATCTTTACTATATAATGTATTTGGCTTTTTTCCCCACACAAAGTCATACAGTAGGCTATATAAAGCTTAATTTGTAATATTTATATTATATTTATTTTTCTGAACAGCCATATACAATGAAAATATGACTATAGGCTACTTTGTGTGTTCAGCTATATGTGAGTAAGTGGTCTTAAGACTGTTTATATTTTAATGATTATATTTGATGATTCATGTAAACATCCAGTGATGGCAAACAGGGAAATAATATGGCAGCCTTGTTCACTGTATTCTTCTGAAAAGCACCGCGTTCAGTACGAGCAAAGTTTTCCAACCAACTTTACATCACCAGCCAAAGTTTAAGAAAAAAACAAAAAACGACCAGAGTGGAGGCAGTGACCGACGCTGCAGGAGCTGTTTTCAGCTCTGTCTTGTCAAATGCACCGCGTACGTTACAAAACAAGTTCACCAAGTGACCTTAAATACCATACAAACCGAAATAGAGGCGAATTGAATAAAACCTGAGGAGGACTGAAAAGAGCAACGTGAGCTAGAGTCACTCACCTCAGTCACTGTCTGTGTGTGTTCGACTGCGAGAGAGGGGGGCGGGCGCTGTGTGTGACTGGCCAATCACAGAGCGTGAAGACAGTCAGTTATCAAATGAGGATTTTCCCACAGCACGAGCACAGACTCGTATCACTCGTCAAAAATGCTTTATCTTTTACGAGTATCCGGCTCAACCTAGCTAGCACCATGTATTTTAAAGGTGAATTTGATTAAGCTAAAACGTTGGGCCACCCCCCAAAAACAAACAAACAAAAACCTCTTTGGATCTGCACGATTTACACAAGTCACCCAAACTGGCGTGAAAAAAGCGGGAGGCACCGAAAAGCGCCGTGTTTTCTTCCCTGACAATCCGTCCGAAGACACCACCAACACTATCAGCGTGTATATAGCTGCTGACAGCGGAGCAGAACCAGGGGAACGCATAGCTATGTGACCATAAGCGCTCATTCATCACAACAGACTGGGAGATGAGAAGTCTGGTGCTCCAGAGAGTCACACATAGGCCCTCACCTGGCGCCGGTGCTGAGACAAGCCGTGGGGGAATCATTAATTATGTTAAAAATAAGATATTGTGTTTCATGCACTTTAAGTTGATTTGATAGGCTATATTTGAATTGAACAATAAAACGAAAGACAGTTGTTTATCTGTCTTTTTTTTTTTTTTTTTTTTGCTGATCCGAAAAATCTGTGATCAGTGTCTCTGGTCCTCAAACTGATCCCAACGTTGAGTTTTTTTTAATCCTTGCACTCCTACTACATAGCCTAGCCTAAACTGATAGCTAAACATTAGCCTAAATGCTAAAATCGGTGCTTTGCTAACCCCCTAACTGCATGTAACAAATAGAGTGTTTCAGTTCACTAAGTCTAAAGAACAAATGGACTTAAAACTCACTCAAACTATCAGGTTTTTACCAAACTGAAAAATCTAGTTTTATAAAAGCAAGAAATCTAGTTGTGCCAAAATGCAAAAACGGTTTAAGGCCTTTGGTATAAATTATCTTTTTCATGTAAGTTCATGATTCTGGGAGAGAAAAAACATTATTTCTGACTCATTTTACATTACATTTAGTCATTTAGCAGATGCTTTTATCCAAAGTTACTTAAGAATGAGGAACATAAG
This sequence comes from Valencia hispanica, assembly GCA_963556495.2. Taxonomy (NCBI): domain Eukaryota; kingdom Metazoa; phylum Chordata; class Actinopteri; order Cyprinodontiformes; family Valenciidae; genus Valencia; species Valencia hispanica. The sequence continues at coordinate 50,095,206 of OY747700.1, read as the reverse complement.
CATAAACTAGGTCAGGGTCACACAATGTAATTAAGTGTAACTGTAACAATTTTTTTATATTTTAAATACAAGTGCAACATTTTAATTAAATCAGATTTGTAATTTCAGTAAAATGAATGGATTTAGCCGTAACAAATATAACTATTTTTGTTCAAAGTAACACATTTTTCAGTGCAGCAGCTGTAAGGTTTCTAAAGATGAGAGTCAGCAAATGAAGTCAGGGAAAATGGAAATGTTGCGGATTTACTCTATAATTTTGGTACGGACCTTACTGCAGCGAAATGCTAGTAGTGTCATTGCTAATGGCCAAGAATTTAAAAAATAGCTTCATGAATTAGAATTACTTGCAGACATTATACCCATTCAAGGGACCTGGTTACATCCACAGTTGGATTTTATTTTTTGGGGATTTGATTCAATCAGTCATGGAAGAGAAAACAACCAAATTAGGATGATGTTCTACCCTTATTAGAAATGGGTTGTCTTACAGTATTAGGGAGACCATATTTTGATTTCCAAAGAAAGAGGACACTTGCCACAGTCCTGAAACACTTTCAGGACTGCCCCAAGACTTTTGATTTCAACATATTTAAATTTTAGAATCTCTGGAAAATATTTAATGATAGAAATAAATACTCTTCTGAATTTGACAATGTACCAGCAACAATAATAGTTCACATTTTAAATCGCACTGGATACAAATTAAACAAATGGCTCAAAAAATATTCTGAGAAAACAATAATTTTATTTTCACTGTGAACCCCCCCCCCCCTCAATCAGTTTATAGATAAACTCTTACTTATAGTTTTTGTGTCCATGTGACCTACGGGACCTATGCCACATTTGCCACACACAGAAACACATATGCCAGCTATGGGAATGATGCACTCTGCCACCCATTTGTTGTGTAAATCTTTTGCGGTTATTGCATAAAGCTTTTGCTTTGACTTCTTGCAAACAGCAGCAACATGGCGCAGTGCAGCGCGGCGCAACTCGGCGCACAGCCTGCTCCCTGTTCCATCAATAAACGATTCAGAACGCTGAGTATATCATAAAGAACGTTGCAGGGCAAGAAGAAGGTAAGAAGAGAAAGTGGAGAGACTTCTGTTCCTCCATTGGAAGAAAGATTGAGCTACACGATGACCAGAACATGTTTAGGAAAATAAGTGGACGGAGGAAGTCCCAGTTGTGGTCAATGGGGACATATTTGCAGTGCCAGAGCAGGGAGAAGGCAAATGAATTGGGTAGAACATTTGCCACAACTGATTGTGGAGAAGACCTAGACAAGAAGCATACAAAAAAGAAAGAACAAATTGTTCAAGAATTGAATCAACACCTATTACCACAATATTGATAGACATTGGAGAGACACCTTTGGAGCAAAGGAAAGGGAAACTGCCACATACTGGATTATGTTAAAAGGAAGTGGATAAGAAAAAAAAACAGCAAAGGAAGTATTTAATGGATGGTTAGGAATATTCAGAATTTTGAGAAAATGGCTTTCGGTGGAAAATAAAATTTAAAAAAAGACATAGATGTGGAATAGATACCTTAGAATTAACAAAACAAAAAAAACCACGACAGCCCCAGGATGAGTGCGGTGGTGTAAGAATTCATCACCAGGAAGTGGATGATCTCCTGATGTGTACCGATCACCATCCGGATGCCCATGGTTCGATGATGTATGGGCAAGGGTTGTAGCGGACATCTTCTGGAGGACTGGATTTCCGGTAGGGGGCAGTAAAGCAGGTCTCGGCGGGCCGGGGAAGAAGTGCTGATGTGGCGGTAGAGGGCGACGAGGTGGAGAATTTCAGCTCAAGATCCGACAATTGATGTCCAGCACCAACTAAATGGTGGCGTCCAGAGTCCGAAAAGATTTCCCCACCAACCTCCCAGACCTTCCAGAAATAGAGTGCGTAGGGCCGAATCTCCCCAGGTGAGCTAAGCTGCTAGAATCTGCTGGAAACTTATGGACCGACCGACAATGCTGCCGCAGATGTAGGAGCTGAACCTCTATCTCCACATCACTTGAGGGGAGCACAAGTCTATCTAGTAATCTGTCGGGCTATCCATCCTCACCATTCCCCTTCTCCGGCATGCAGAAGCGGAGCTGCTGTGGACCATGCTGGCTAGGCAGATGTGAGTTTCGGTGAGGGACTCCATCTTGGCACCGAGCCCTTTCACTGAGGTATGGAGAGCGGTGACTTCAGCTCTGAGAGACTCCAGGTCTGCTGAGGCCTTCAAAGATGGCCTCCAAGGTGACCTTCAAAGATTCTGTGATCCTGTCAGAAACTCCGAGACAGGATAAGTAGCTTCTAAATATTTTATTTGTTACAGGCACGCTCTCTGATGCAGAACCTAGAGAAGGTAGGAGAAAGGGCTGGAGATGCAGACAGGACAGGTCTGCGCTGACAAAATTCAGACTGGACAGGCTGGGTTGACTAGAGACTTCCTCGATTGGTGTGGGGATGCTGGCGAAGGAGAAGTTCTGGGCTGGCGGACCAGATGACAGACGAAGCAGAGGTGGGTGAAGACTAGGGAGGTTGGACAATGATTGAGAAGACTATAGAGCAGAACAGGTGGAGCACCACAGGCTTCTTCTTCTTCTTGATAATTATTCACGGCTGGCAAACAACCAATTGGTGGGTTACTGCCACCAACTGGTAAGAAGTCTTCTTCTTCTTCTTCTTGTTTTACGGCGGTTGGCAACCAGCTTAAAGGAGCATTACTGCCTCCTACTGTTCCGGAGTATGGGACAAACAGTGAGCTTACAGTCTACATCATGAATGTATGAGAACCCCCCCCCCCCCCCCCCCCAAAAAAGAAAACTAGTAAGAAATGTGGACCAGAATGTCCTTTAAGGCAGTGGTCCCCAACCTTTTTTCCGCCACGGACCGGTTTAATATCAGACAATATTTTCACGGACCGGCCTTTAAGGTGTGGCAGATAAATGATAACGGGCCGTATATAAAAACGGCCTATTTTTAAAATTATAACAATAGACGTAAATCCAATGTGTATTCACAGCTTTATTAACAGCGTCCTCCTAACATCGAGCAGACAACTTAACACGAGTAACACTCAGCCCCGTAACGCTCTCTGGTCGCCATGGTAACATGTAAACATATCTTTATTAATTCAGGATTTTACACAAAAACAAACACCAAGTGCATGAAAAATCTAACTCACCACAACGCTGAATCGGTGAGAGCCGTGGGCCTTTTCCTCTTTCCAAAGAAACGGTAGAGAGACATTTGTTTTCTATCCATCTTGCTAGCTTGGGGGATACGTGTCAAGACTGAGCTATGTAACGGGGATATTCGGTTATTTTTCAAAATAAAACAGCGGTCACCCTCGGATAATAAATAAAACGGAAATACTGGAAGTTATTTATTCTTTATGTGTGGCTCGCGGCCCGGTACCACATGACCCACGGCCCGGTACCGGTCCGCGGCCCGGGGATTGGGGACCACTGCTTTAAGGGACTCATTTTAGCAAACTACTGTACCAAAGTGTCTTCTTTTACCGCATCCAAAACTCCCGATTAGTAGCCTATTGCAACCTCTGTTGGTTGTCTTGGGGCAATACATTTGCATGATGCATTGTAATCTGTCATGGGTGGGCCCAATACGTGAATGGGCGGGCCCGGCCCACCCATGGCGCCGGGCCTGAGTGTGTGTGTGCAGGGTTGTTTGTCCTGTGATGAACTGGTGACCTGTCCTGGCTGTACCCCGCGACTCAATGACTATTTTTCAGTAGCTGTATGTGTCAGGACATAATACTAAAATCTCCAACATCTGCAGTTATTTAAAGCTAATATTAAACATAGAAAAAAAACCTCCACACTGTCATTATTTATTAGTTAAATATGAAGCCAGTATGGAAAAGCTGTGTGAAAAGCTCAGAGTGAAAAGTCATCTAACAGCCCATGATTTTCCAGTTTGTAGAATGGGCTTCTGTTGCAGGCTCTGACGTCATTCTGGAAGAATTTTCCCACACTCTTCTTGCCAACATTAATTCACTTCAGTGAAGGTTGCTGGAATTGCCACTCTGACGATGATCAGTTATTTTAGTGCTTCCGATTAGCGCCTTACTGCCGCTTCTTACTCTTTTAAATCCCATGAAAGCAGTTAGTGTGTCAAGTTTTTCCATTAAACTTTTATTTTATCTGTTCAGTGACTGAATTCTGTTGTGCATTTTTGTTACTACAGGTTACTTGTAAATCTTTGAAAATCCAAAAGAGCAAATCAATTTGTCCTGGTGCCAAACACTCAACTTTTATAAAAGGTGAACCATCTTTCATCATGACTGTTTTTGCTAGTGTCCTTTTTCATGAACACAGCCCCACTGAGTAAAGGTTGAAATAAAATTCGAAAAACTCATGAAGCAGCTTCCTAACGTTTCAGGCTGTATCATTACCAAGCGCCACACTTTGTTTTTAATCCAACTTTGTCATTTTTAAGTGATGCAAATTGACTGCACATTATTGAGTAAATGTCATAATTATAGACACAGACTCTGAGCCAAGCATCAACCATGGACAGCAAAAAACAGTTTTAAAAGGTTTTATGAAATGGTTCTGGAACTGGAGCACAATGTCGTGGGCTGTGGAATCCAAACAGGAGGACAGGACAGGAAGACAGAGGGGTGGTTATTTGATCAGTAGTGAATCTTATTTTCCAAATGTTATCATGAGATAAATCATCTGAATCTCAGTGGAAGAATACAAAAAAGCTGGTCAGGGATTATAAGGAAGGCTCCGGATGCTGTAATAATAATAATTGAAGAGGGTATAAATAATTGTCAGTGTGATTGTTAATGCATTTTTAGAAACAAACTCTTCTATCAAATGCAAATAATTTCAAATCCAAATCGCCCAGGGGGTTAAATCATTTTTGGTTTAGATGTAAGTAAATTAGTTTTTCTCAATCCCACACTGGTTACCTTGCATCCTAAATCTTCTTAACAGTGGCAGATATTTGAAATGGTCTTGTTTGGATCACAGTGCCTTACCTGCACACGGTGAGACTCTGCTGATCTGTCTTTGAAGCCTGTATCCCCACTTGCATGTTCAGTCCCTAGATTGGGATACCGTGGAAGACAGGAGGCGGCAGACGACCAGGTCCAGCATGGCAGCTCTACAGGTTTTCTACAGCAGGGGCACGGTACCGAGCAGACTGACTGTCTTGGGTCACATCGACTCAGTGGATGTGACCCGGTTTTCTCTCCAGCTGCCACACAGCGATAACAGATTGTGTGAGAACAAGGTAGGATCAAGGCTATGTCATATCCTTTGTTACAGGCTGGACACCGGGAGAAATCCTCCAAACAATCCATGCTTGTTTTCTATCCCATGAGTATCTCTGTAGGTCTCCTTTTTTTAAAAACGTTTTTATCATTTTCTTTTGCTTTCTTCTTAAACGTCCGATGCAGCTCAAGAGAATAAAAATGCCATTATTTGGCAGATTCTCATGTTAATTTATTTCCGCAATGGAAATGAAACCTGATTAATCGATACCTCCAGGTACATCTTAGAGCGAGACTCTTCAGTCCCTGTATGCATCTTTAGAAATTCTCCTTCTAAGAACAAACAAGAGAACATCTTTCTTTGATGAATTCCTCTTCCTGGAAAACCCCAACGAGCTACAAGAGGCATGCTACTATGGCACAAAAATAAGAAAATCCTCCTGTAAAGCAGAAGTCACACTGGAACACCTAAAGAACACCACTGTCCTCATATATCCTGGAACTGGAGTCCATCGGTTTTGCTTTTTTTGCCAGTCTCCCAGCTGGCTGGTACGAGGTGAAATAAGCAGGATGGGCGGAAAGATAAAAGAGAGAGAAGGAGAGGCCAGGCCTTTGAAAAGGTACTCATTGCTTGGTGTTGCCATGGTCACGGATCATTGCAAAGAGACGCGCATCTACAAGACAGTGCATTGCTAAGAACCCTTGTGCACACATGTGCATCTCCAGTGTCTTGCAAATGCTTTCACATTTTTTCACGCCTAAACCACATTATTTTTTCAATTTATTCCGTTGAGTTTTATATGATAGACTAATTCACAATTATAAATCTCTAAAGATGTTCAATTAGGAAGTGGAAGGAAATTCTTTTTATTGTTATTGAATGAATTTCTCAAAATTTTGTCATGCATGTGTGTTCAGTCCCTTTAATTCAATATGCCTAAATAAAATCCAGTGCGAGAATTGCCTCCAGAAGTCACAGAATGAGTAAGTAAGTCCGCCTGTCAGAACAGCTCCATCAACGTCATAGAGAAACAGGGTGGTGCCAGCATCATGCTGTGAGGATGGATGGAGCAAAATAAAGGACCTAAATTCAGAACCTGTACCAAGACTTGAGTCAGTCTGACACTGCTTATGCTAATTCACAAAGAATGGTAGGGAAAACAAGGTTTAAATGCATTGGTACAGATTGGTAATCTTCCATCCACTTCATAGTTATTACTACTTTGTGTTTTATCATATCACCAATTCAAGCACTGAGCAGATGTGTTGAACAAATCAATGCGTGAGTGTGACGTAACTTTCTTCAGCTGAAGAGAAACAAAACTTAAGTATTTATTTTTGGACCAACAGCGGAACGACCAAGAGCCAGCGAACAGCTGGACTACTGATCAGGTCTGAAATCTGGGTTTAGTGATGAACTAAGACCTAAAACGTACAGATAATTAAAAGGTCAGCCTTCAAAGAAAGAAACATTTCCAGGATTAAAGGACTGATGTCATGGCAAGATCTAGAGAAACTCATCCATGCGTTTATATTTAGTCAAATTGATTACAGAAACAGTGTCTTCACAGGTCTGCCTATAAAGTCAATGAGACAGCATAAACTGATCCGGAACGATGCTGCTGCTCCTCCTGCTCCTGTTCCTGTTCTCACAAAAACTTGGAAAATAGAACACATAATCCCAGTTCTGAAATCCTTACACTGGCTCCCAGTTTAGGTTTCAAAAGGCTTTTGTTAGTTTATAAATCACAGAATGGCTTTGCACCTAAATGCATTAAAGATCCTTGTCATTATATTAACCTTCCAGACCATTCAGGTCTTCTGGTTCAAGTCTACTCTCAAGCCCCAGAGTCAGTCCAAACATTGAGAAGCAGCATTTAGTTTTCATTTTCCTCTAATCTGCAAATAACTTCTTTGCAAAAATTGCAAAACTACTGAAGCGTTGAGTTGCTTTTACTCAAGGCTCAAAATCTATTGGTTTAAATCTCCTTTTGATTAATGAGGAGTGAACGTAGATTAATTCTAGTCTGGATTGCAATTTTTCATTACTTCTCTATTTTTCCACTATGGTGTATTTTTTTGTTTGCTTATTGTGTTATGTTTTCATCATGTGAAGCACTCTGAACTGCCTTGTTGCTGAAATGTGCTATAAAAATAAACTCGACTCAACATAAAATCGCAACAGAACACTGAAGCTAGTGGTTGTTTTCTGAAAAAACGTGAACCGCATGTAAAAGCTAACATGCATCAATTAATTCATCTACACCCTGTCATCATTGGACAGACCATGTCACTCTCAGTCACACCTTTCCAGCTACTGGTATGGAATTCCGCTGCTCTGTTTGGAAATATGTGACACAAATGATTGAGAAACTTTTTCCAGCTTTTTATTCTACTCTACTGGAGAGAATAAGAGGGCCCATTGTCCCTCCGAACTTATACAACATTAGTTTGGCATACCTACTGCTTACAGAGTTTGTATTACAGGTGACCCAGTCCTCACCGAACGCATCACGAAACTTAAGGTTAATACATTGGTTTTGTTTATTTTTGCTGTTGCAAATCAGATGTTAAAACTCATCTGTGGGTAACAGGACACACACAGATAACGCTTTTTTGTTTTGTTTTGTTAGAATAAGGCTGCATTCACACTGCAGGCTGAAACGACCCAATTCCGATTTTTTTGGCCTTGTATCTGATCTTTTCATGACAGTCTGAACAACACAGATCCGATCTTTTCAAATGCGACCCAGGCCACTTGGGTATGTGGTCCAAAATCCGATACGTATCCGATCTTTTAAAATGCGACTTAAGTCTGAACGGCCAGGTCGCATGTATCCGACCTGCACGTCATTGATACGCTACAAACGTCATAATTCTGGGTTGACAGAGTAAATCGAAGGCACTCACAAACATAATCAAAAGTGGATCTGGACATCTGGAAGTTACTGATGAATTCTGTATTAGGGAAGCCACTTACATCATCAGTATCCCACCACTCCTGGCTGCGACTCCGAACCCACACGTTTCTCTGTACCGGCATTGCTACCACTGCTCCATAAAACGCCATGGCCAAAAACCTTGCTCTCCTCCTTTTTATTTTTCTCCTAAAAATGAGAAGATTGAAATTGTGCTGGCTCCGTTGTGAAAATAACTTTAATAAGGCTAAACGAGCTCCAATGTCGACATCCTTGTGTTAACCACTTCCGCAAACAACAAGCGACGTCGTTGACCGTTGAGTGCTTTTCGGCGCATGCGGGTCAACTCTGGGTCATTTCACGAGGTTCATGTTCCCACAGGAGATCACAAAAGGTCGCATTTAATTGGAAATGTGAACGGCCTTGAAAAAATAATCAAATTTTTGCAAAAAATCGGAATTGAGCATTAAGCCCTGCAGTGTGAACGCAGCCAGTAAGTCTTTTCTGGCATGGAAGAGATAATGATGATGGATATCTTTCTTAAAATTCCTGTGAAGTCTGTGTTAAGGAAGCCAAGCCAAGACATTGCGCAATATACCCTACAAGTGAAATTTACAAAAAAAAAATACTGATGCCCAAGATAATGGTGGGAAGAGAATGAGTCTGGTGTTAGTCATTTCCACCATTCTTACTAATACCTGCTGTATTTATAACTACTTTAACTTACACTCACAGAGTTAACAGGTTGTGACATGAAAAGAGAGCTAAGGCATCTGGCTCTGTGAAGTTTAGCCTAATCTTTTTTTTTGTGCTTTGCTTTTATGTGTGAGTTGTGAACAAAAGAAAATAAAATGGAGGAAGGAGAGAATTACGGTAGTTGCCTGAGAAAGTTGAATCCACAGTTGAATGCTCAAGTCATGCGTTAGCTCTTTTGAACATGCTACCAGGAAAAATCTGTTTGAGTTACAACTTGAAAAATTAGTTCCTATATTACCTCTGAGAATAATTTGATATGGATAAAACACAAAAAAATTAAAATATAAAAGCAAAACCTAAATTCCAAATCTCTGACAGTAGTGCAGATCCATGTTAAACAACATTTTTTTTTAAATAATCTTTTTTCTAACAATCTAAAAGTTATTTTCTTCCTTTACAATGCTGTTTCCAATGAAACACAGACTGTATTTCTTGCTGTATCTTAGATTCTTGTCTGTCTATGTGAAATGCCTTGCTCTGGACTGTGCTCGGACAGGTGCTGGTGTGGGGCAGAAAGGCGAAAGCTGCAGAAACACTAGCCATTCAATATTATGACACTCAAAGCAAAGTGCTTATTTTATTTAACCGGAGAAGCACTTTTTATGTATGTGGAACCGCAATGATATGCGTTTTACAAACCAAATTATCAAGGAGTCGTTGAAGATTCAGCTTGTTGAAGGGAATAGAGAGTAAAGAGAGACTCCTCCACATAAAACTTCAACTATCTGTCAAGGGTGTGTGTGGAGTATGGACCCAAACGCAGAAGCGCAGGATGTTTATTAAAGGTGATGATGAAGACGACGGCAAGGAACGGAGATACTGGACATCGGGCAGGAACGGAGAGACGGGAAGACGACACACCATGGAGGTAGAGACAACAATAGTTACTAATGATCCGGCACTGAGTGGAGAGAAGTGATGGGTTATAAAGACAGGAGGTGAGTAGGATCAGGTGTGAATGATTTGGGAGACACAGGTGAGGATAATGAGGAGGAGTGAATAGGGCAGCGTGACACTATCTGTCACTGACAAGAAAAACATGTAGGAGATGGTGTTCAGATACCACTGAACACCAGTCAGGGTGTTAAGTGGGGTTGTGATGCATATGTTTGTATATGTCTGTTTATTTTCCTTGTTGGCTACTTATGTTTCATAGTTCTTCACATATTATATTATATTTCCCCGCTTATAACTGTTTCTAAGGTGTTGCCATGTTAGTTAATTTCTTCATGTCTAGTATTGGTGTATTCTCATGTTCTGTTTTCTGTGTAGTTTTTTTTTTTTTTTTTTTTTACATTAGCTTATTGCCAAGTTTTGAACTTTTCCAAAACCTCCTAAGCCCTGTCTACACGGAGATGAAACCTGATGTAGATGTAGCAGCAAAGATAATTCATCAAACAGGTGTCTCATCCACAAGGAGCCGGCATTTCAGGACACCATAAACGATCATGTTTGAAACCAGGTCACAGAGTGGAGAAATCTCACAACGCCAGCTCAGTCGTTTTTGTGATTAGGAGCTCTCCCGCATTACTCTGTAATAAAGTAAACACGTAGAACATGGCGGTGTTGTGGTCCTAAGAAAGCAAATACTGACCTTATTATGGATCCTAGAATACGATTCACTCTCCTTCCTCTATCACCAGCAGCAAAAAATGGATCCTGTGAACCACAGACACAATATGCTGTTGAATAAAGCTCTCCTTTGAAGCTAGATTTGTCGTGTCTGCCATGCTCAGTGTTATGTTCTGCGTTTCTCTGGCAGTGTTACATTGCCACCAGTGGGCCCAGCATATGTACTGCAGCATTTTAAGTTGGTTTGTCTGAATTAGTGTGGGCACACGTTTTAATCATCATGGTGCAGTTTTTACAGACAGTTTTTAAATCTATACCCGCTTTGTCTCCGTGTAGAGCAGGCCTTAGATCCCTGGTTTCTATATGTTCTTCTGTTTCCATGATTGTTTCTCCATCCACACTCTTCGTTTGCATCACAAGTTTTTTGTTGTGTTTTTTATTTCATCATTAAGCCTTTTATTTTTGCCTCATCTGAGCGGCTGTCTGCTGCCTCAACCTCACACCTCATGACAGGGACACAATCACAACACTGATGTAAACCTTGAAATGTGGTGTTATTTTACTGCACTTTAAAGACACAAGGTTAACAAGCATACAAATCCATTCACAATATCAGGATATTATTGATAAGTTCATTTATTTCGGTAGCTCAATTCACCAAGTGAAACTCTTCATAGATTAATTACATGCAGACATATGCTTAAAAGCCATTATTTCTGTTCATTTTGATGATTTTTTTTCAATTAAAGAAAACACATATAAAATTGGAACATTACATCAGAACAATAACAAAAATATTTTTATAAAGAAATATGAGCTTTATGAAAAGTATGTTTAATACCTACTTAGGTTTTTTTTTTTCAAAAGTCACCTTTAATCTGAAAAACAAGCCAGAATCAGAAACATATTCTCGTTTATTAAAAATGACTGTATGATTTAGAAAAACAAAAAAACAGAAATGAATCAGACAGGCAAGCAAGGCAAATTTATTTTGTATAGCACACTTTAAGAAACAAGGCAATTCAAGTTGCTTGGGGTGATTAGGGGAAAAATTAAAGCAGCAACAAAACAAGAATAAAAACATAAAACACAACATCAGAAGCATAAAGTAAATTGAAAACATACTACTATAATGACATTCAGCTATTATTTATCAGTTACTCAAAGGCAGATCTAAACAGATGGCGTTTTGCCTTGATTGTAGGGAACTCAGTGTTTCAGGAGCTTTCATGTCGTCTGGAAGTTTAGAGGAGCATAGAAACTAAAAGCTGTTTGGTTCTAATTCTAGTTATGCTAACTAGACTGGAGTTAGAGGACCTGAGTGTTCTGGGGGGTTGATATTGTGACAACAAATCTTCAACATACTTTGGTGCTAAGCCATTCAGTGATTTTTAGACTAATAAAAGTATTTTGAAGTCTATTCTCTATGCTACAGGGAGCCAGTGTAAGGACTTTAGAACTGGGGTGATGTGCTCTACTTTCCTGGTTCTAGTGAAGAACACGAGGAGCAGCGTTCTGGATCAGCTGCAGCTGTCTGAATTACTTTTTAGGCAGACCTGTGAGAACGCTGTTGCAGTAATCAATCAGACTAAAGATAAACGCATGGATGAGTTTTTCGAGGTCCTGTTGCGACATCAGTCCTTTAATCCTTGAAATGTTCTTCAGATGATAGAAGGCTGACCTTGTTATTGCCTTTATGTGACCCTGGAGGTTCAGGTCTGAGTATATTAATACACCCAGATTTCAGGCTTGATCAGTATTTTCTAGCTGTAATAACTGAAGCTGTGTGCTGACTCTTGATCGTTCCTCTTTAGGTCCAAAAATAGTTACTTAAGTTTTGTTTTTATTCAGCTGAAGAAAATAATGGCACATCCTTCCATTGATTTGCTCGATGCCTTTGCTTAGTGTTTGGATGGGTTCAAAGTCACCTAGAGACATTGTAATGTATACCTGAGTATCATCTGCAAAGTTATGGTAACTAATCCTATTGTTATATTCCGGATTAGCGGGACCATGTAGATATTAAATAGGAGTGGCCCCATGATGGTGCCCTGGGGCACCCAACATGTGACTTCTGTCTGTTCTGATTTAAAATTGCCTATTGAAACAAAGAAGTCCCTGTTCTTCAGGTAAGACTCAATCGTTTGTGTTGGCTCGTGCCAAGTACTGTGCCAGAGAGTCTGACCCAGCTTTCCAGTTGTTTTGTTAGTATGTCATGGTCAACAATTGCCTCACTGAGCTCCAACAGTACCAGCACTGTGGTTCTACCACAGTCCGTATTTATGTGGATGTCATTGAACATTTTGAGAAGGGCAGTCTCAGTGCTGTAGTGAGCACAGCAACCAAACTTAAAAGCATCAAAACGGTTGGTCATTGTTATAAAGCTATTTACCGGTTGAAACACACCTTTTTCAATAATCTTACTCATGAATGCAATATTAAAGACAGGGACTCGGTGTCTTCAACTGGCTTTTTTTTAAATGACTTGGATCAGTATCCACGTCTGTGTACATTAGGTTCTGAGAGAGAAATTCCTTGCAGGAATTTTGTATTCAATTCAATTCAATTCAGTTTATTTATATAGCGCCAATTCACAACAGATGTCATCTCAAGGCACTTAACAAGAAGTCCCTGTATGAAGGGATGGATCTAAATTAGGTATTTATGACTGAACTGTTTGCTAATATATACAGAAGAGGTCAAGAAAAAGGTCAAGATTTATGTGTCTCTGTCACTGTTTGAACTGCCTTTCATCCAAAGGTTTTGAAGCGCTTTAAAACCAACAGATTTAGACGTAAGATTGCAGTACAATCTGGAAAACATCTGAATAAGCTGTAGTTTCTACTTTTTTTCACTTCAAGGATGCCAATCTTTAAGAGAAATCATCAGAGTAAGCATACCTGGCTAAAAAAAGAAAAAAACAAATATGGGCTGTCCTATGTGTTTTTAGTGTTGACCCCCCTGTCTGCCAGCCCCAGTAAGATCCTGTAAAGGTAAGTGGGGATTATAGGTGGAATTTTGGAACTCCTTCACCCATGGATGACTGAGCAGAACCTTGCCAAGTGACCAGCTAAAAGTCACTTCAAAAGGTCGGCAGTGAAAACCTTGTGCAGTATTTGTTTGTTATTTCTGCCCTCTTGAGGCAAAGCTGATAGTATTTAATTAGCACAAGCTAAGCATCTATTTACTATCTTTAAAACATTGTTGTTGCTGCCTTTTTGTCTGCTGTACACCATATGCTTGCAATTGCCTCTAAAGGTACAATTCTTATGTTGCTTTTCTCATGAATCAGAGGGTTTTTTTTGTTAGCTGGCCAAAAACAATTTTGTTTCTTATATAAGCACCAGGGGTGATAGTGAAAGTAGTACAGACAGTCCTGCAACTGTGCGCTAACCCAAAGCTAGTGGATTAAGCCAACAGAGAGATCTACATAACAAATTTGACCGGAATGTCGTCTCAAACATGACGAGGCAGATCAGCATCATCCAGGCATCGGTGGGTTGGTATGCTGTGAGTTTTATTTGCTCTGGGGACCCAGGGTGAAACATTAACTTCGGGTTAAATCAAACAGACAGCCTACGCTCACGGCCACACGCCACTCACCACATAGCAGTTGTAGAGGTGAAAGCTGTTCAACACCGTCTCCACCTGGCCTGGTGGGAGTCAAATCCAGACTCTGACTGGGAATTAAGGAAGGAAAAAAGAAAAAATACAATGAGTCACTGTGACCTCAGGTGATTCTTCTGAAGGTTAACGGAAGAGTGATGGAGGGTGAAAGACCACAGCAGAGAGACACCATGCATTCAAGGACAGGTTATGGCTTATAGCAGTAAGTTAGCTACTTTCTTCATGGAGAGCAATGATTTGCTCATGTGTAAACTTTAACATAAGGGATAATGTAACATTTTTCTGTCATGATCCTGTGAGTTAATAAGGACTAAAGCTTTTTATATGTTGCTGTTAAAGGATGAATTCTCTATCAGCGAGACACATTACTGGTATCATAAAACACCAATGAGAGGTGCTTGTCTGATTCCAAAACTCAGTCAATCTTAAACACCTTCATTTCATTTCAACTGCCCAATTTAGCAGGAAACATGTGGGGAGAGACACCCACGAAAGTGAATTTTACAAGGCAACTTGTCGAGGCAAGACCTGTGGGTGGAATTTTGGCAGGATGGGATAACGACATCAACATAAGTGATACTGATTACGCTGTTGACTTCAAGGCAGACCATTAACAATAAAAGGAGGAGGCAGGATATACAATAACAAATGCAGACAGGTTGTACAGTGGTGTAGCATAAATGAGCTGGATGGCAGCTCCTCAGTCACATCCGCCTTGTGCTGTTCCAGGACTACTGCTGCTGCTGCTGATAGGAGCGACTGTCCCCCACCTGCCTCAAGTCCACGCAAGACCTGCTGACTTTTGGTGCGATAGCAACGCTAGGCTGACCCTGATGGCGAATTTTAAAGATAAGGTGAGGAATTGCCTTCATTTTTTAAAGTATAATTAGGATTTTGAAACCACTGTCATTTAGGCAACATGGGGCAGCTTCTGTCATCATATTGCCAAATCTTGTTTTTGTATTTTAAGTGAATAGGAATGAATATTTGACCTTGTGCATTTCAGAGTTATCCATTTAATTGTCAATGCATCTGACAAAACTTCAATGTTGACGTTTTCAGGGTAACTGCTCAGACGTCTTGTCGTCTCCTTTTCCTGTGCCATGTGTGAGGCTAAATCCGTTCAAATGGGAAAACAAAACTGTGAGTACTGCACAGCATTCACGAACCCTAACCCTGTGTTGTTTACAGATCTTACATCCAATCACAAACATTGAAAGAATGTACTTTTTTGTTTTGTTTTCGTCCCTCCTCAATCTGTTTGTTGATGAAAGCAGAATCCTACAGAAACGGTTTCTGCTTCCTGAAGTTCACCCGCGTAACGTGATAAAGATACAGCAGCTGGATCCAGGCTTCAAATAATGATTAAAAGAAATCAATCACCCGCATTTAAAATGCCACATCAGGTTTCTTTCTCAGGAAAAAGCAACAATTTGTCAAAGAGATTTTAACAACATCCATCTGTTACCGAAGTGAGGTCGAACAGTTCATCAGAAAATTAATCTTTCAGCAAAAAGTAATAGTATGTTATGTTTTGGCACAGTCAAAAAAAACCAACAACAGCAACAAAAAAAGAGAAACTTTTCCAGGGGATTTGTACAAAGTCTGCCTTGCTCTGTTGCCAAAAGTCACTGCTCTTCCTGCTTGACAAGAGCTGGGATCTCACTCCTCACTCTCTGGCCTACAATTTCAAGAACACATTTGTAGAAAACAAAGACAGAGCCCGTAGATCCTGTAAAAGCAAATCCAAAAAAACAAACAGTCGCAACCGGTTCACACTAGAAAAAATGTTCATAGAGATAACAAAGGTGGGGAAATAAATTGACCTAACTGCAGGGCAGTGAAAATGTATTTGCCAGCCTATAGATTTTGTGTTTTTGCGGTTTTTCTTAAAACTTGAGTCTCATGTTTTCATTTTTTGGGAAGTTGGATATAATTGTTGGTGGATCATGAATTAACTGTGATTAGTGAAATTCTTGTGGTTCATTAGTCACACCCAGGCCGGATCACTATCAGACATTCAGAACCTCCCCCAAAATAATCACCTAAACAGAATCTGTGTGACAACATGAAGTTAGCTAAAAGATCTCAAAAAGCAGCATATTCTGGCCTGGCCTAAAGAAATTTAAGAACATAGTAACTGAGATCTATCCACAATAAGATACGTAATTACAAAACGAAGCAGACATGGGACCATGGAGTAGCCAGCCTGCAGAAATGACACCAAGAACTCATCAACATCTTATCCAGGAAGTCACAAAAGGTCACACCTGGCTCAAATGAGGTCAGAGTTTATGATTCAAGAGTAAGAAAAAGACCAACAAAAGGTGAAAAGCCCCGCAGAACAAAAAGAACATAAAGGGTCATCTCAAATTTCATCAACATCTTGATTACCACAAAGATTTTTAGGGACAACTTTTTGAAAAATGTATGTTCTGTTACATTTCACGTAAAACTACCACAACATAAAAAAAAAGGACATCATAGTTACATTAAAACATGGTGGTGGTCGCTTGTCTGCTTGTCAGGAGTTGGACAGTTTAAAAGCAACCAGGTTATTCAACAAGACAATTATCCAAAGCAAACTAAAAGCCCACTTCTCAATGGCTCAAAAAAACAGCACATTTTAGTATGGTCTAATGAAAGTTTGGATTTCAACCTGATTGTGACTAGGGGAAATGATCTTAAACAAACTGTGTTCAAAACTTCTTCCAATTCTGCTAAGAAAAGTGAACCAAGATTCCTCCGCAGTAATGCAAAAGATTAATTGCCAGTTATCGCACCTTGCACAACCAGTTATTAGGTTCAGGGAGCATGTTTTTTCTCACGTACGACCAGGTTAACTGTAAATCTAAACTTTTTTCTATAAGTTCAACATTTAAAATTACTTTGCAAATAGTTGCTGAACATTGATAACTATCAATATTAATTTGGACATTAGTTGTCATAGCATCATTTTTTCCCCTGTTTTTTTATTTTTATAAATGTATATGTTTTGACTCTGTTTTTAATGGTGCAGAGGGTACAACATAGCAGTTATTCATGTTTCCTTGCCACTGTTTTCCGAAACCCCCAAAAAAATGTAACATTATGACTAAAACAAAGTTATTATGACAACATAATTAATCAAAAGTACTTTTTAAAGCACCATGAGCTGACGTCCTTTAATTTATTCCTGACTTTATTGAAGACCGAATGTCAGAAGTAAACACCTCCATCCAGGTAAATGTAAAACTAACTCTGTGCTGTATTTTTGGTTAGACCTACACAAGTGACACAATGAGTATGGGAGTGCAACAATGTTAGTGTAATAGCCTGACCTCAAGATTCTGGCAATAAGTAGTTAAGTGGGGCGACTATGGCTCAGGTGGTAGGAATTTGTCCCGTAGGCGGTGGGTTGCCTCGCTCTGTTCGTCTCAGTCGTTGTGCCCTTGTGCAAGACACTTCACCCCCATTTCTTTAGCCAATCATTCCCAATTAGAACATTGGTTAATGACAAATTCCCAACACTAGGTACGAAATATAATGACATTTTTTAGAGCTAGTTATGGCTTAAGCTTAATCACATTAATTCTGTTCCTCAAAAATGTACACCAATGAGGCGTAACATTGTAACCCACTTGTTAGTTGGAATATATTAAGCAACGAGCTGATGTGATAGAAGTAGAAAAAATGGGCTAACACAAGGGTTTGAGTGAGTTTGACAGGTAGCATACTGTTATGGCTAAAAGAGTCAGGGTATCTATGGAAGTGCAATCCATGTGGGGTGTTTCAAGTCTGCAAGAATCAGATTCTATCCAAAGTGGCTCAAGGAAGGGACAGTTTCAAACCGACGACAGGATCACGGGTAGCACAAGTCACCTATCTAGGAATTTCTGCAGACTGTATAAACTCTTTCAAGAAAACGTTACTCACCAATGGTTTTGCGATGCATCCTGCCTCAAAACCAAAATTATTCAGTAATGGAGGTGTTTACCTGATCTTCACATTCCTCAGATTTGGTATTTGCTGAACAAACCACATAGAGCCCTTGAGGTGTTGCCAGTTACAATATCAGAAGTCTAGTGGTGGTCATGATGTTATACCTTCTCTGTCTATTTCCTTTATATTTAATCTGGGTTCTATATGCATCTTATAAATTTGTATGATCATTTTGCAGAAACACCTCAAGAAAGAAAACCATTTCATTCATTTGTGGTGTCAGGGTGAATTCAAGTTCAAACAAGTCATAAGTTAAGTTCAAAAGAAAGAAACCAAGCATGGCGAACACTAATGAAGCGAAACATAAACTGGCAGAGAAAAGTGAGGCAGAGGGTGCCAACATGAGTATTAAATGAGACAGTGTAGTTATGTCACACACTGGGGGTTGGTGAGATATGATAACAATCGTTTCCCAATTTTGACTTTGCAGCATCAGGCTACAGGTAACTTTTTCATCATCATTTAATTTTGTTCTTTTAAATTTAACTTAAGTTTGTCCATTATTTTTGAGGAAACACCTGACATTTTATTCCATTTGACGATGCATCGAGTCTTCGTGTGCTAACTAGTGTGCATGCTAACCCGCTAATGTACAGAGTTAACAACATTTGTGCCTATATCCAGAGGTCATTGGGCGAGATACGATTCAGAAAAGGAACCTGTGAAACAAAAGAAAATAAAAATCCCATGTAAGTGATTGATTTTGTTGCAACCTTGTGACAGCTTTGTTTGTACATCTGTTTGTATAGATTCAGGAGAAACGGGCTGAGGTGCTGGGGAACTTCCAGGTGTTTCAAGATGGCATCCAGCATGTTAGGAATCAAACCAGCTTGGACTGTCAGGCCGTGCTGGAAACCTTTGAGCACAACGTTTTGCAGTATGTGAAAATTGTCAGCAGAGTTTACAAACAGGTACACCTCAGAACATCATGCAATTCTATGAACACACAACGCTTTCTAAAAGGTTTCAGCAATGTACTGTATAGGGCAAATCTTGAATTTTTGTCTCATTTTGTCACATCACAACCACTAACTCGAAGGGAAGCTATAGGGATTTTATGAGATAATATAGCCAAATTGGTGCTCAATTGTGACTTGAGGGGGAGGTTATACTGTTTTTTTTAACCAATTAAAATTTGAAAAGGGTGGTGTGAGTTTGCATTCAGCCTCCTGAATCAAACGTCCTTAGAACCACCTTCACTGCAGTTATGTCTCTACCAAACTTTGCATATCTAGAAATAGACTGGCTGTGTGGCGTCTGTTATTATCAGTTTTCAACTCCTACCACAAATTCTCATTTGGATCAAAGCTTGAACTTTGACTGGGCCATTGTAACACATGAACATGCTCAGTCTTGGTAGGTGTGCAGTTGTTGTCATTTTCACAGGTGGGTTTAATATAGCTCTTTGAGATGTTCAAAGCTTGGGGTATATTTTTCTTAGAACATAATCCTGCTTTAAGTTTCTCCACAACATTCTCCCTGATCTCTCCGCTGTGTTCTTTGGTCTTCATGATGCCGTTTGTTCTCTAATGTTCTGTAACTGAGTTACAATTACACACATGCTTTTGTTCCGCTGTATCAGAGTTAAGGGGTCAGAATAGAAAAGCAGATTTCTGATATTTATTGGAAAAAACGCTAAAGCCTGAACGCCACATGTAATTTTCCTTCAGCTTGACAGCACTTTGTGTTGGCCTTTCTCATAAAATCCCCAGAATATACATTGAAGTCTGTGGTTATAATGTGGCAAAATGTAAAAAAGGACATGAATATTGGTGCAAGGCTATGTTCTAGACCAGGGGTGCCCAGTTCCGGTCCTCAAGGGCCAGTCTCCTGCATGTTTTTTGTTCTTTACCTGGTTCAGCACACCTGAATCAAATGGTGGCTCATTACCAAGCCTCTGCAGAACTTTGACATGCTGAGGAGGTAGTTGGACCATTTGAATCAGCTGTGTTGGACCAGAGACGCATCTAAAACTGGCTGGAGACTGGCCCTTGAGGCCCGGAATTGGAGACCCATGTTCTAGACCTTAAAAACATATAAAAATGGCAAATCGCTGAAAATATAACTCTACGCAGCCTTTTAATAGTTGTTGAGTTATAAAAGAGGAACAATTTCTAAAGTTATGCTGTCAAAACGAAAATCACAAGTACAATTCATTACAATGATGCACAACTCCAGGTGAAAGTACAGTACTGTGCTTGGAAACAACAGAGCAACAACTAAAGCTAAATCTCATATAGACCAAAGCAGCTTGTTAAAAAACGCATTGTTGTTGTCTCTATTAGCTTTTATTGCCCAACTTTACCTGCTCCTGTGTCGTTGTTCAACAATTCATAAAATGGTTCAGACCACAACAGGTGAGTAATGACATGTTTAAAACACAGTCTGCGCTGATGATTCATTCTTTAGGCTTCTTCTTCCTTGAACAACTTAGCTCAGACAACACCCATTATTTGTCTTGATACTTTGCACAGTAACGCTTTCTAGGTCTAGATTCATGGCTCATTTCGGGATGACCAATGTTATGTTCCCAGATTAAAGGATACTAATGCGCCGGTTCACGCAGACAAAATATTCTAACATTGCTTTGAAGAATAGAGTACTAGGACTATTGTTTGCTGTATTCCAACAAGCGCTGCTGGCAAAGGAGTAGGAAGCTAATGTAAGATTTGGGAAGCTGCTTATATTATGCCTATTATTGGGTGTTTGTTTTGTTTAGATTTTTCAAACCTCTACATCGCTAGAAGTTCTATATTGCTGCATTCTGCATTCTGCATGGAAGCTAAACCTGACAGAAAATGATTACTAGTGGAAGGAAATGCACACAAATTTTCTCATCCTATTAATTTGCATTATTTTTGTATAAAAACACAAAACAGCGTGACTTTGTGCTAGAAAGTCTTATTCGACCTGTTTTTGCTTTCTTACAGAATGACGGCTCTACTCCGCCGCGAGCTCCAACTCGAACGTGTGGTGAAAAGAACAAACTCAGTGAAGTCTGGCAGACGTACAAACAGCTAATCAAAGGGAAGCTAGGGCATCTTGCTATGGACACTGACTGCAAGCAATGACAAGAAAAGGAGTGCAAGGCAGCTTAAACCAAAAGGACCCTAATCGGGCAACTGGGTCACTGCAGACCAGATTCAACACAAAGTTTGGACCCAGTGGAAGGGGTGTGGTGACAAAGATGCAACAAGACTAAGTATGGACATCCGCTTTGAACACTATCATGCTGGAATCAAGCTGCGGTCTTGCATTAAAGACAGGGATGAAGAACTACAAACCAAAGTAGCAGAACTGAATCAGAGGCTGCATATTGCGGGGTGTAGATATTTATTGGGACATCAGTTGCTTTTCCTTGGATTGCTGTTTCAAAGCATTGGCCTCCACATTTGGGAATGAAGCTACTGGGGTTCTGGAACCAGCGATGAATTGCAAATGATGGATCTAACTATGAAGCAATGACTGAGGATGTAATGAGCTTCCATTGGCAGCAACTACAAACCCCAGATGTTCCATCAGAAGTAATCTAGGTAATACAGTACATAATCTGCTTTGAGTAATACCATGCTAACATTTGCTAATGAGCAAATCAGAGACACAAAGAGCCTTTTTTTCCCATTTTTTTTCATTTAATTAATAAATGAAATTCCAGTCACAGTCTTGAAAAAGAGGGCTTTCCTAATGACCAGGCTTGCTATAGTTAACATAAACAATGGCTGGCAGCACGTCATGTTGGATTTTCCAGGTACTCAAACACTGCAAAAATGTGTTCACTGAAAAAGTTTTTAACTTCAATGTGTCAGTAATTGAATTATGAATGAAATTATGTTGTAGGAAGAGGTGAATCAAAACACCAGATATCAACATGTTAGATTTTGAGTTCAAACTATTGAGGCTCCACTACTCTTTACTGATTGAGTTCGGATTGAACTGCACAATGCAAGTATCCCAGTAAAAGTAAAACATCAGGGGAGTCCCCTGTCAGTTTTGACCCAAACAAGTTTTATATAGTTTGATTTTCTCGATTTTGAAGTTATTAACTGATTTGTACGTACCTATCAGCATGAAGTGTTTGAATATTTCTTAGATTTTAAGGAATATTGAATGCATATGATCATCTTTGGTTCAGATTTTGGTCAAACCCGAACTGTATAATTCTAAATTGAAAAGAGGTCTATCAAAAAATACAGTTTAATATCTATAAACATTTGTTAAATATGTGAAAAAACACACAAAATACACATTTACATCTTTTTTTTCTGGCCACCATAGATTACAAAAAGTGTGAAAAGTGCACACTTGAGACAAATTATTTCTTGCACACTGATTAACGATTTGCCCAGTGTTCTTAGTTATTTCTTGCAAATGTAGGTCAGATCTTGCTGTCTCGCCTCATGAGGGAATGTATTTTCACACCCCTAATACATGTAAATATATATTGGCGCAGAAGAAGCGGATGACTGCTGGCACCACTCATGCAATGAGCTGTCATACGCTGTCTTTTCTATGAGGTGGGAAAGACCAACAGAAACGGATTGTTTAAGAATTTAAGACTGAACTTGGACTGACAGACTGCTCTGAAGCTACAGCAGTGTAACTGATCCTTAAACCTGCTTCAGAGGCTTCAATATTTGCTTTGACAGAGATATATTGCACAATCAGCTCATAGTGCAGGCAAACTTTCACTTACAGGTTGATAGGGTGGTCGCGGTCTCATTGGAAACTAATCTGAAAGGAATATGGTTCTCTTACTTTATTATGTGACTCCACCCTCAAACCAACCCGTTTTAAATGTGCCCAGTGCCCCTAAACCTTGTTGATTAAATCTCTCATGATACACAAATCAAACTGGGAGTGGATGCCCTCTGTCGGTGCTAGGTGGGAAGTGCAAGAGTTCAGTTTTTAGGCTCTCAAAATATTCGTCCTTATCGTTGATTGCACCTTTAATCACAGACTGTGATGACGATTTTAATTGTTTTTTTGTTTTTTAATAAAACAAATAATTCAAGCTGCATTTATTCTATGTGATATGCAGTTTAAATTGTAAAAGGGAACGTTTTCTCAAAGTTGACAATGAGGTGAAAGTCAAATGTGAAGTATGTATAGCGGTCACTGTACGTTTAAGTTGAATATATTTGTATTTGGATCATGGGAAACAATCAAGAACATATATGTATGTGGATGTAATGAATCCTAAAATGACTTGTGCATACTGTATACAATGAATATATGTGAAAGGCTGCTGAGTGTGTACAAGTTGTAAACTGTAAAAAGCTCAATTTTACAAACACTTTACCACTGTTATGTGTTATTTATTTACTGAAGAGGACTTTGGACTATTTGAATTGGAGATGGACCATCATCCTGCTGTGTGCTGCTATGTATCACTTGGATCATCACTTTCATCATTAGTGTTGAGAATAGGCGTATTTTCTTTTTCAAAATAAAAGCCTTAGAAATGTTTTTTGTTTGTTTGTTTGTTTTAAAGAGAGAAGCGAACGAGCACTTTTATTTTGATGGTTGAAGAAACATCTTGTCAGCAGGTGCGCTGAAAAATCCGGCCCTCCTATTGGACCGGCTAACTTGATCATATGACCGAGAGCAACGAGCTGGCAACGTGAAAGGCAGGAAATCTCAGGAAAACCCGAGTGACAAGAACGAAAGTAAAGTTAGATAGATTCAAACCGGAAGTTTTGTGTTTCATAAAAATAAAATACAACTGTGGACGGTCATAGATTTTAAGCTCTTTTGTTGGTCCTATTGCAAAGTTTTAGAACATTGCTTTTCTCCCTCTTGTGGATTACAGTTGTTTATTAATACATTCATAATGACTGCAGAATGTATGATGTAAGCAACGACAAGGCTTTACATTATGACTCCCTGACTTCTAGTACGTTTATTGTTTGTTGCGTGTCACCAGTGTTGGCGAAGTTCATTTTCTGTATGAACTAGTTCAAAGTTCAGTTTACACATTTCACAGTTCCCAGAATGAATTAGTTGACTGTTTGTTTGTTTTTCCAATATGTTCTGGCGAGCCATCACCATCTCCAATCGTTGCCACCCATTCAGTCCATACTCGTACCCAGCTACAGCTCTTCCCCCTTACAACATATTTTTTAAAAACATAAGGAAAAACTTGATGTTTGAATGTTTTTTTTTTTTCTAATGAGGAATTATTAAACAATCTGAGGTAGGAACCAGGCTGAGGTAGGAAACAAAGGATGCCGCGCAAAGTGCAAAACAACGAATTATGCAGCTGCTGCTGCATTCGTTGGAATTTGCCTCCATGCTGCGACTCGGTTGCCAGACTTGATGTTTCAAGGCCCGTTGTTAACAGCACGGACATTATAAAGACTAGACCCCGCATCAGCCGCTACTGCCTATTGTTTTAGCCATGGCTTTAGCCGGGCATTTGTCTGGAAGGCTCCATGGAAATCTGGCACTCTCTTGAACAAAAATTATACCACGAGAGAGCGCCATTCACACTTGCCAGAATTAGTGCGCTCACTATAACGTTCATCTGACAAAATACAGTGAGTTCAGTTCACGTTCACCAAAAATATGCCTACCACAACACTGCCTACCGCAAACAGCCCTAAACCCGCCGAAGCACAGGCCCCACAAGACTCCTGAGGAAGTTAAGATGTTGGCAGTAGATCACTGAGGTCCTTGAAGGTGGAAGGTGGGTTCTCCGTGGTCCGATTCCGTCGATCCCAGAAATGCTAGGTTAGATTAAGATCTTGGGAATCTGGAGGCCAAATTAACAACCCACACTAGTTGTTGTGCTTCTCAAACCATTCCTGAATCTTTTTTGCTTCTAGGCAGGGCGCATTATCCTGCAGAAAGAGGTTTGCAGCGTTCTGTTGAAACTTGGAGGGGATTTTCACCGGGGCACATAAGATTTATCCTGGGGCACTTGCCTCAGTAAAATGGGTCTGGTATTTAAACCATCTACCTCTGCCAGCCAACTTTCTTCCCACTCTGGATCTTGGTGACATGTTATCCCAGGGTAAGTGATGCACATGTAGCTAGGCATCCATGCAATGTAAAACACAAAGAAACAAAGAAACAACTAGGCGCTTCCCAAATTTTGCATGAAATCTTTATTGTTGCCCATGTGTCCTGGTTCTAACACATCAACTCTGAGGACAGGATGTTCACTTGGTGCCTAATAAATCTTACGCCATGATGAAGAAATAATCAGTGTTATTCACTTTACTTGTGAGTGGTCTTAATGTCGCACCTGATAGCTGTATGTATAAAGTCCATCCATCCATTGTCTGTACCCATTCATCCTATGTAGGGTTGCGGGGAAGGGGGGGTACTGGTGCGTATCTCCAGCAGTCACGGGGCGAGAGGTGGGGTACTCCCTGGACAGGTCGCCAGTCCATCACAGTGTATGTGTAAAGTGAATATTATTATTATTGCTTTAGATAGGTGCCAGCATCCTACAACCCTAGGTATAGATAATCGATGGATGGATGGATTATTATTGCTTTATTTTGGTTGTCTGCTGTTGTATCTTGCAGAAAATGTAAAAAAATTTACATGTAAAAAAAACAACAAACACAAATGCTTTTATCGTGAAAGAGCAGACCGGACGTTTTCGGCAGAGACGCGCATTGACGTTGCTGCGTCACATGATATTCTATTCCGTATAATCAGAGAAATAACACAGAACCGCAATGGCCACATGCAGATAGCCTGCCGCGGGGTTTTATCTAACATTTTATTGATAAACAATGGAAGGGGTTGCATCAGTATGCGGCTTGAACACGTCCTTTGCTTGATTCAGTTATTGTTATTTATGACCGAAGCACTTATCTGTTTTGCTATGTAGCCGTTGAACTTGCGTCCGAAGCGGCTGACAAATCGGGGCGCTTCACTACTTATTGGTCTTTTTTTTTTTGTTTGTTTTTTTAATATCGCAAAGCGTTTATTTACCAACTCTGAGCTGTGCTGACAAAAAAAAAAAAAAAAAAAAAAACCACGGCGTTTTATTTTTATTAATTTTTTTCTTCCTTCCGAGTTACTTTTTAAGAGTTCGACTTGTTCGCAATGACGGAGCGGACTCCTCTCCTGAACTACCGCCTCCTCGCCAGCGTCAATGAGTCCGAGCCGCGGTCTCCTCCTGCCGGCCAGGCCCCGGAGGAGCTCCCGGGAAGCCCGCAGCGCATGTCCTCCCCGCAGCGGCAGCCCAAGAAGCTGTCGGTGTTCTTCGGTGTGGTGATCCCCACTCTGCTGTCAATGTTCAGCGTGGTGGTCTTCCTCAGAATAGGTGAGCGGTGGCAGAAAATCACTGCACTCGGTGCTTGCTTGCTGTACAGCTAAATATGCACCAAAAGCATCACAGTTCATATAAGATATATATATATATATATATATATATATATATATATATATATATATATATATATAATTTTTTTTTTTTTTTTCTGTGTGGTTTTGGAGTCATTGATGATTTCGGCATTTGTAATATCCATCTAACACAACTCGTCCCCGTAATATTTGCTCATTGTACTTTTTATATAATAATCATAACTGCAGGATTGTTTTCTCTTTTTTAATCAACAGCTGTTGAGCAAATGTTTAAACAAAAAATTAATCTTTTTTTCTTTTTTGCTGAAAAATAAAACTGAATATTTCTGTAATTATTATGCACGTAACCTATATCATGTATGACGTTGATTTAAAGTTTGATCTGGATATTTAGTGCTATTTATTGGTGACCACAATAGTGAAGATAAACGCAAAACTAACCAGCTCAACCATGACAGCAGGTTATTTTTTTTTTGTCACTCTCCCCAAAAACGATAAATGACACCCATCATTTTTTTTTATTCGTAGTGTCTGATAGGGTGGGGGATTAGCATTTATTGTTTTTGTAAAAAAAAAAAAAATAAATCTTCTGCAGGTTCATTGATGGAGCTAATATTTTAAAATCAAATCTGCCCTGATTTTATTTAACTTAAAAAAAAAAGTGCATTAAACTACATGCTTTTTGTTCATTGACCAGAGGAAAAAAATTGGCCGATTTCAATGTTTGGCTGACAGATTTACAGCAAAGAGACGGATACACTTTTCTCGTCAGCACCATAGTTCAACAGAATATCGTGCTACTCTTTTAAATCCATATAAAACGTGCCTAGTGTCTATAAAATCCTTTCTATGTATTCCTTTTTTTTTGCAGTTTTTCTGCTTCACTCATGCTCACAGAAATACAGTGAAGATTTTAGATGGATTAATTTTCTCTCTTTTTTTTTGCCTATTTTTTCATTTCTTTATTTTGAATCAGACTTTCTCTTTTACCTTTGGGTACAAAACATCTATATTCTAGTACAGAATCTACTGTACTAGAATATAGTGCTGGCTGAAACAGTAGCTTACTTCCTCTTTTGGCCTCTATAGATCTGGCGGTGGCGACATTTCAGATGACTCGCATGCATCAAACCGATATGTCATTGTCACACAAAACCCCAGAAGGAGAGAGATTCTCCGGTTCAGATGATAACTTTGAAGCTGAGAACCAATATCAATCAAAATGATTGCTTCCTAAAGGGATAGTACAGAATTCTGTAACTTAGCTTCTGCTAAAATCTGTTGAAAAGATACTTGGATATTATCTCTAACCTGCTGTAGGTAGCTGTCTTTTTTTCTTTTATATTTTTGTATCAATCCATTTAAACGGTCGTCCAGATGTTTGTTTAAACGGCTGTGCGCTACCAAATGATCTTCCTGTGTGAAAGGCGCACGGAGAATCTGTGAAACATTTTCAGAGTTACTGACTGAAAATGTTTTATGAGTGTTTTAGAAATCAATAAAATGACCTTCGCTTAAACCACTCTGATGTGTGAACGTTTTGCTTTCACTTTTGTATCAGGTATACCACTCGGAGTAGAGTGGTATATGTTTGCATTTCACACGGGAAGATCACTGGAGGTGCACCGCCTGCAACTTCAGTTTCTCACCTAAATAATCGTTGACTTCTGTGAAAATGCCTGCCCAACGCAAACATAACAATTGTTTAAGAGTTCATAAAATGGCGTCCTTAAGCTGCTTTGACATTTTTAGGGTTGGAGTTGTTTTAATGGCAGGCGTTGCCTACCCCAGACTAGATGTAGCTCCAGCTAATGAGCATTAGTTCGAAATGACTGAGGTATTTACTGCAGGTAAGATATTAATTGCTTATAGCCTTTTAACAAAAACGTCACTTAAAACATTCTGCTACGGTTTTTGAAATTTTTCATTCATCAGCAAGCAGACACAGTCTCAACTTTATGCTTTATGAATGAAGCCGTACTCTTCTTCGTAGCCAGTTTACGACTGTGCTTTTTGCCACCAGGTTTAGGTTCTGGTACCGCGAAGAAGAATTCACGGCTCTGATTGTAAATCAATGACTTGGAGCTTCTCTTTTTCTCAGCGACGCGACTAAACCAGGAATCATGCCAGCCCATGACAACCATCCTGTCGCAGAGAACACAGCTGAATACGCAGAACAATAAATCAGCTTTTCATCTTCCCTCCTGCACTTCTGCTTTTTCTTAATCAGAATTTTTTTTCTTTTTTTTTTATTTCCTCATAGTAATTTTTTTTTTCTAACTTTCTTTCAGTATCCTCGTCTCCTGCCTTTCCAGTCCCCCTCCCAGTCCCCCTTCCCAGTCTCGTGAGATGTCAGCTGCTGAGCAATGGACACTCGCAGAGAAAACACACACACGCAGACTCACATGAGCGCATGTAGGTGTTGGTTGAAGACTTCAGGCGTTGTCCCCTTAACCTAAAATTGTACGATTACACAGGAACTGAGAGGGTTTCAGAGCGGATGTGAAACTACTGTAAAATTAACAGTTTGACGTAACGTCTTCTGTCCTGACCAGACGATCTGGAGGATGTACTACCGAACACGTCACGGAGGCGTTTAAAGTTCGATTGGGCTTAAAAATGACAGCTCTTAAAGAAACAAAGGGGAGACTCGGGTTCGTGTCGAAGCAGCGGAGCCTGACAGACGGTAAAAAAAAAAAAATAATAATAATTCACGCTGCTTGTCACTAAACAGAGATAAACAAGTGATAAGTTAAGGGTCTCAGTGGAAGAATGGTGAGATAACGTGGATCATTTATGTTTGCGAAGCGGCTGATGTGTCGTCCAGCTCGATGAGATTCACATCACTGCTCCGTAGAACAGGTTCTGCAAAATCTCCGACACGGAAAAGTACAAGAGCGACCCGGTTGGCTACATCCTCTGATAAACCCAAGTGCTTTAGCTTATATCTAATCAAATTGATTTTGGTTGAGTAGTTGAGTCACTTGCAACTTGTTAAAGCTTCAGACTAAATAGATTTCCGATAGGTTTTGTGTTCCAGATAACAATTTATCTACTTGGCAAACACGATGGCACAATTTCCGCCTTCTTCAAGTCAAACAAGCAATCTTTTAAAAAGGAAGAAACATCCTTCGATATCCTATCTTTCTCCCACAGATGATCAGTGATCACTGCTCGGAACGTCCCATGAGAGTTGTTTACCATACGTTAGGATTTTTCCACCATAGCGGTTCATTAAAAGAAGGCTATAGAGTTAGCTTAGCGCTACAGCTTTATAGGAAATTTGCTGAAATCATTTTATGTATCTCAGTATCCCTGCAAACCAACGTCCCCAGCTTTAAACTTTAACTTATAAATGCAGTTTTAAACAACAGTAAGTATTTATAAATGCTTCACATTCACTAATGGCTATTCTCTGATCAGATCCAGCCAAGTAAGCTAGAGATTCAGTTCAAAGTTCTATTTTTCTTCTAGGCTAAAGCTTCTAAAAAAAAATTCTGAATATTTTCCAGACAATTTGTTTAAAAAATATTAAAAACGTGGATGTTTTTCAAAATAGGAACAAATAGCAGTTTTAATTCTTTGTCTGGCATTGATTCTGACCGAGCTAAAAAACCACAGTAGGTTTTTTTTTTTTTTTTATACCTTTTTAAATGACATGCAGTCTGTTAGTCAAAAAGTAAAATACAGATGGCTAATATGTTACAATCTAAGTATGAATATGCTGAATCAATGATCATGCAAGCCATTTAAATTCCCCCCCAAAAAAGCACATTTATTAACTTTTATGAGATTTTTGATCTTTCAGAGAAATGAAACAAGAGGGGGGAAAAAAAACCTAAATCAAATTAATCATTTTCCTAGGCTCAGTTTTACATTTTCCATACCCAGAACTGAGAAACTGTAAAGAAGCAAATTCTGTACTTTGAGACTATTTTAGTTTGCCTAGGAAGCTGGATTGATTCAAATATCTGATTTTAAAATGCTGAAAATAGGGCTGGGCGATAGGGATTAAAAATTACACCTGTTTTTTTATTTTTTTATGCCAAATCCGATTTTTGATATTAATATTTTTTCTCCCTTTCTGTTCTTAATTACAAATGACAAAGTATTTTTTTTAAACTTTAACTAACTAAAAACATGCTGTAAAACATGCTTGAAAAACAAGATGGTAAAACAAGATGGTAGGGCCTGACATCACTTTGAACTATGGACACCCAATAGACACATGGTGAAAAAAATGTTAAGATTTTCTCTATTTTCCAAATATTAAATCCTCATAAACGGATTCATCTATACATTGTCAATCTCTACCTGAAAATATTTAACAAATGAGCTGAAAACTGTTTTAGTAATTCATCAGAAAATATTGTCATTAACTACAATTAAAACTATTTTGTTTTTAGCGTTTTATGTCTATAGACAGATGGAAAAACTAGACCAACTCTGGAGTCTCGCATAAGGTGCTGACAACGTTTTGATTGGTTCCATGAATCCGTCCCCAACTTCAAATGAAATCATTTATTTCCTCTGACCCAGTAAATGGCTTGTTTCTAAGGTAGTTCAAGGTGTAAAGGGAGGTTCTGTGAAAGTATTAGTGGAAGCCTACAAACTGGTCAGGCGTATGGTTCGTCGATCCGCCTCATCTGGTTGAAAACCTTGGCGAAGCTTAGCCCCCCCCATCCCAGCTAACCCGAACAGCAGATCTACAGTGACCACAGTGGATAACGAAAATGTAGAAGCTGGGCTCTCTCCCAAAGTCTGATTCCATTTTCACTTTTACAGAAGCTAAGATGCAGTGGTGAGTCCTTTGGACCACAAGGAGACATTTGCCGTGCTTTTTTTTTTTTTTTTTTTTTTTTTTTGCTAGGAACATCATCTAAGACAAAAACCGTGGCTAAGTGATGCTGTTAACTAATCGTACTTTCTTGACACCTTTTACAGCCCACTTCCTCCTTTTATACTGAAGTTTCCCCATGTTAAGGTTCTGCTTTCACTTTTTTCTAATGTTTTGTTTTTCTCCAGGATTTGTGGTGGGACAGGCGGGATTGTATCAAGGTATTGCTATGTTCCTGGTGGCCTACTTCATCATCTCCATGACCGTTCTGTCAGTGTGCGCTATCTCCACCAACGGAGCGCTGGATGCTGGAGGAGCCTATTGTATCCTGTTTACACACACACACACACACACACACACACAAGCGCTATCATATGACCATCTGCATGTGACA
The DNA here is from genome assembly GCA_963556495.2 of Valencia hispanica. Lineage (NCBI taxonomy): Eukaryota > Metazoa > Chordata > Actinopteri > Cyprinodontiformes > Valenciidae > Valencia > Valencia hispanica. Next base: position 50,063,552 of record OY747700.1, on the reverse strand, counting down.
GTCAGTACAGGACCATTATCGCTGTCAATAGTCAAGGTATAGAGAAAATCTGTGTCTCATCATTATCGGAATTTTTTTTTTAACCACTAGAAAAGTTGAAATCAGGTTTCGTTTGCTTTAATCTTCTGTGCAGGGTCAGCACAACTCCCTAGGGTAAATTACCAAGCTGAAAAAACAGAAATGATCCTTTTTTTTTCTTCTTCTTGTATCTTGAGATGCAAACCAGTATGACTGCTTTTCACAGTTTCAGAGTACTTTCAGTCACAGCTGCTGATGTCATATAAAAATCCTTTCTGATGTAATTTAGAAACATACTTTTAGACATGCTCTGAAGAAGAAGACACCCAGATGCAGAGGTCGCGAATCCCTGTGTCATTTGTCCTTTCCATTTCCGATTGACAAACAAAAATCAAAAAATTTAAATGGGATAGGGTGTTTGTTTATTTTTAAATTGGATACAAAAGAGGAAAAAGGTCTTGTTTTTTATATTTTATATTTTAGTTGCCGATCAAAAATACAAAATGGAAAAACGGGCTGCATGACCGAATATGATTTTAATATTGAATTGCTTGGGTGTGCTATTTATCGCGACTTTCACATTCTGTGACTCTAGGGGGTGCTGTTTTGCTGATTCCCCCTGAACAAACCCAGTGCCACTTTGCATTAATCAGTAGTGCCAATATTAAATCTGATATGAGGTGAACATCGTTGTGCAAAGGCTATGGAAGGATCACATAATATGATAGGATCTGTGAGCTGTTAGACTTGTGACCTCTGTCACCTTTACACTCTAACTGTAAATTTGATAACTTTTCAGTGCATGCACTGTCACCTAAAAACGTTTCAACCCTCTAACGCTTTTCTTTTCTTTTCTTTTCTTTCACATAATATGATAGGAGGATCCGCTGTCCCAATTGGTGACCTACGGAGGAATTGGTGAAACAGCGTCACTCAGAGTTTCAAGCTTATGGTCACAGAAAATGGTGTAACACTTGTTCACGTACATCCAATTAAATATTAAAATCATATTCGGTCATGCAGCCAGTTTTTCAATTTTGTATTTTTGATACGAGACTACAATTTAAAATATGAAAAGGATGACCTGTTTCATTGTTTGTATCCGATTCAAAAACATATAACAAAAACTATCACATTTTCATTTTTTGATTTTTGTTGACAATCAAAAATGGAAAGAATATTTTTGTTGTCCAACATTTTGACTGAAGGGGATAAAAAAAAATCAGGTCATCTATTTTTAACCATCAGATTTGAACACATTCATTAGTATTTATTTTTCATTCACTTTAAATAATAAATCCGAACAAGCAGAACAGAGAACTACATAAAAAAATTAAACGATTGCACTTAAAATAGAATAGTTCACCTACTGCTACTTTTCTATAAAAACAAAACAAAGCTTGAATTTAGCATAAAAACAAGGGAGGGGATGCGTATGGCTTGGTGTAAAAGTGGTGAGTTACTTGGGGATTTGTTTACATACATCAAATTTAGGTTTCGCAATACAAGAAATAACTTTTATATTTCAGTTCACAAGTAGCTAAATTTGTCTGTTGGAAACTAGTTGTTATTGCTTGAAAGGTTGACCAATAGCTTTTCCCATTTGAAGCCAAGCTCAGCCGTTCAGACTTGGCAAATAAACTCAGCAAAAAAGAAACGTCCTCTGACTTTCCACTGTTACGTTTACTTTCAGTAAACTTAATGTGTGTAAGTATTTGTATGAACACTAAAAGAGTCAACATCATAAGCCATAAACTAAAAATGTTTCACAGACATGTGACTAAGAGAAATAGAATAATGTGTCCTTGAATGAAGGGAGGCTCAAAATCAAAAGTACCAGTCAGTATCTGGTGTGGCCACCAGCTGCTTGAAGTACTGCAGTGCGTCTCCTCCTCATGAACTGGACCAGATTTGTCAGTTCTTGCTGTGAGATGTTACCCCACTCTTCCACCAAGGCACTTGCAAGTTCCTGGACATTTCTGGGGGGAATGGCCCTAGCCCTCACCCTGCGATCCAACAGGTCCCAGACGTGCTCAATGGGATTGAGATCCGGGCTCTTCGCTGGCCATGGCAGAACACTGACATCGCTGTCATGCAGAAACTCACGCACAGAACGAGCAGTATGGCTGGTGGCATTGTCCTGCTGGAGGATCATGTCCGGATGAGCATGCATAAAGGGTACCACATGACGGAGGAGGATGTCTTCCCTGTACCGCAAGGCATTGAGATTGCCTGCAATGACAACAAGCCCAGTCCGATGGTGATGTGATATACCGCCCCAGACCATGACGGACCCCCCACCTCCAAATCGATCCCGCTCCAGGGTACAGGCCTCGGTGTAACGCTCATTCCTTTGACGATAAACACGAATCCGTCCATCACGCCTGGTGAGACAAAACCGTGACTCATCAGTGAAGAGCACTTTTTGCCACTCCTGTCTGGTCCAGCGAAGGTGGGTTTGTGTCCGTTGTTGCTGGTGATGTCTGGTAAGGACCTGCCTTACAACAGGCCTACAAGCCCTCAGTCCAGCCTCTCTCAGCCTATTGCGGACAGACTGAGCACTGATGGAGGGATTGTGTGTTCCTGGTGTGACTCGGGCAGTTGTTGTGGCCATCCTGTACCTGTCACACAGGTGTGATATTCAGATGTACCGATCCTGTGCAGGTGTTGTTACACGTGGTCTTCCACTGCGAGGATGATCGGCTGTCCTTCCTGTCTCCCTGTAGCGCTATCTTAGGCGTCCCACTGTGGACATGGCAATTTATTGCCCTAGCCACATCAGCAGTCCTCATGCCTCCCTGCAGCATGCCTAATGCACGTCACGCAGATGAGCAGGGACCCTGGGCATCTTTCTTTGGGTGTTTTAACAGTCTGTAGACAAGTCTCTTTAGTTTCCTGCGTTTTTAGAACTGTGACCTTAAATGCCTACTTTCTGTAAGCTGTTATGGTCTTAACGACCATTCCACAGGTGCATGTTAATTAATTGATTATGGTTAATTGAACATGCATGGAAAACATTGTTTAAACCCTTTCAAATGAAGATCTGTAAAGTTATTTGGATTTTTACAACATTATTGTTGAAATACAGTCCTGAAAAAGGGACGTTTCTTTTTTTGCTGAGTTTATTTCATATCAGCCAGCAATTGATCAAAAGGCCCAAATCAAAAGCTCGCTCACCACAAAATGTATTATGAGTGTGTGAATGTATTTTGCCCTAACCCGAGGCACAGACATGATCAGCCGAGCGCTTGGTCCTGAGTTCGGTGGCAGCATCGGCCTCATGTTCTTCTTCGCTAACGTGTTTGGTAGTGCCCTCTTTGTGCTGGGTCTGGTTGAAGCCATTCTGGGCACATTCGGAATACCAGAAGGTAAACGGAAGACTTCTTAATTCATGAAGTTGATCTTTGTTTATGTGTTCAACTGTACCATGTCTTGCCCGAGCACGAATAGCCCTTGGAAATGTTCGCATTATGTCACTTCACAAGCACAAATGACAATTGGAAGAAAAATGCTTACATGGGTTTTTAATGTTTTTCTTGTTGTTTTTTTTACAAATAGAAATCCGGAGTGTAGCATTCATTTCCATTAAGCCCGCTTTACTTTGATAACCATTAATAAAATCCAGGGCAATCCCGCTGCCTTAAAAATTTTTTTTTAATAATCTAATTAGTAAATGGAGTCTACCTGTTAGCAGGTCAGTATGAATTCATCTGAACTGTGAAGGCTTCAGAGGTTTGTTAGAGAACCTTAGTGAACAAACAGCATTGTGATGAGCAAGGAAAACAGCACACAGGGCAGGGAGAAGGCTGTGGAGACCAAAACACATCTGTTTTTCATCAGGGAGTAGAGCGGCTTGATATATTGGATTGTGGAGTCATAATATATCAGTGTGTGCAATTTCACATTCTCAAAGGAATCTTTGGGTGCAATATATGTAGAATATTAACTTACAAATGCAAGCGATTCATTCTCTTTGTATCACCATTATATTTGATCATCTGAATAGACTAGCCTTGATGCACACAAGTAATGTAGGTCTTTAGTGGCTGAGATGTTAAATCTCACGAAGAGTAAAGGGAGTGGGGAATTGTATTATAAGGAAAAAGAAGCGTGTGTGTGGGGGGGGGGTTATTGAGAGTCTGTAATGTCATTAGCTTCATATTGTCCTGATGTGCAGCCCTGAAGCTGATCAGAGTTGATCTGAAGATGAATGGAGCTAAACACAGGGCAATCCGGGGAAACAACAGCAAAAATCAATCCATTTGTTAGTGGCCGACACTGAGGCCAGCGTTTACCATTTTGCTGTGCAACTATAACCTCCGTTGCTATGGTGTAAAAGTGGCCTAGTCAAAGTCCAGACACGAATTCAGTGGAGAATCTGTGGCAAGACTTGGAAAAAATGTTATCCAACTTGACTGAGGCAAGGCAATTTCAGTTGTTTAGCACATTTTCAGCAGCAAGGCATAAAATATTACATTTCAGTGGCAAAGTATAAGAAAACAATGATGGGTGGAAAAACACTACAGTTTATCGTGTTTCACTTGTTAATAATCAAAGGTAGCTATAAACAGGGTTTTTTTAGCTTTGATTTAAAGGAACTCAGTGTTTCAGCAGTCTTGTGGTCTTCTGGTCTGAGGCAGAAATTTCAGTTTCCAAATGAAACAGATAGAAACACCCCTCAAAAGACCCGAGGCAGCAAAAGTTACCTCTACAAAGTATTGACTTGAAGGGGTGAATACAAATGCATGGACTTCATTTCCTTCCACTTCACAGCTAATTGTATTTGTCTATGGGGGAAAAACCCCCAATAAAATTCAATGGAAGTTACTGGTTATGTGACAAAATGTTAAAAAGCTAAATGAATTTGAATACGGTTTGCAAAGCATTGTACTGAAATCCAGTATGGAAAATGCAATTTTTTTGTTTTTGTTTTTATTTTTTACCAAAATGATTCCAATGCTAAACCAGATTCTATAAACAAAAAGTAAACAACCATTTCCATTCAGAGAACATGGTTGTTAAAGTCTCACAACATTCAGTGCATCCTGAGTCTGGTACTGGTAGATAAAATCTTATTTTAAAGAAATGATGGGGTCTGAAAAGGTTTCTACTATTGGAACTTCAAGGTAATTTTTCCTGACCTTCATCTGACTGGGTAAATCAGCTGGCTCCCTCCTCTCAGCCGTTGTGTCTCCATAGAAAATTGGCCTTTTAAGGAATTTGCAAAGACGTCAGCCTTTCTGGGAGGGTCCAGTAAAATTACCCCGAAGTTCCGATTGTGGAAACACGCCTCATGAAATAGTCACTCATTAGAATGAGCAGGGGCAGTAAGTCGAAATCTTCTGCGAGTTAGTCGTTTTGTGGCTTTTAATACTAAAAAGAAACCAGGTGTGACCATAATGCAGGAAAATTGCAGAAAATCGAACAGAACCCACTTGAGATTCATTTTTGGTATAGTGTTGTCTTTCAAAGGTCGGTGCAAAAATATTTAAAGATTCTTTGTCACTAAGTTAGTTAAAGTTGAGTCTAAGTCTAAGTTGTTTTTCATGTTTTATTTTAGATCCCACTGTGGTTCCAAATTCATACCAGATCCTGAGGTCAGGTTACTGGTGGTCTCTGCTGTACGGCACCGTTATCGCCTTGCTGTGCCTTGTAGTGTGCCTGGTGGGAGCCCACATCTACGCCAAGGCCACCTTTCTCATCTTCCTGGTGGTCATCGCCGCCCTGATCATGATCTTCATAAGTTTCTTTGTCGTGGGGCCCAGAATGATCACGTTGCCGAGCTCCAGTTCCTTCAACCCACCGATCAACGGGACGGGCCCGGGGTTTCCCACCACTGCCAATTTTACCGGTTTTAAGCTGGAAACGCTGCTTGGAAATCTGTATGGTAAGATGGAGGAGCGATGAAATACAAAGCCTGTTGTGAGAAATCTCATGCCAAGTGTTACTATTCAGTACATTTCAAGTAGGACATTTTTTCTGCGAAGTATTATTAGAGATGCACGAATCAGAGATTTTGTGACCAATTTCAACTCACTGGCCTGCTGATACAGATTTATTTATTTTTTGCCAAATTTGTGTATTTTTCAATAAAAATAAATAAAATTTGGTAGGGGTATAACGCTACACAACAATCACGGTTTGGTATTTTTTTGATAATCAATCAAAATAAACAGAAATGACCTTTTTTTTCTACTTTAATCAGCATTAAACAAATAAACTTTCTTTCTGAATTCCTTCCTTTCAATTCCTGAAATATTTTTGATATGTTCTTTAACTTAAAGTTGTAGATATAGAACTGACTGAAGATTTGATTCCTTTTTTAAATAAATAAAATCGTACAAGCAGACATAGCCAGAGTAGAGAACAGTACTTGAAAACAGTGTTATTGTTTACAAATGTTCAAATAATCCTTTACCCATATTTGAGAATAATACATTTTATTTATAAGCGCCTTTCAAGACACACAAGGACACTTGTGTGTAGAAAACTGTGCTGTATTTGTTTGGCACATGTGTGTACTGAACCGACAAGGCAATTCCGTTATACCCCTACTAACTCTTAACTGGAGTCTAATATAGCTTCTCTGAAACCACAATGATAACAGCCGGAAGTCATCTGTGGATTTAAAGATGCAAAGTAAGAGTTTTACTAATGCCAACATCTGATTGGTAGCAGCACATATGACCACGAAGCACCCTGATTGGTGCTTCAGAAGCTTCATCAGGTGCGACTTTTAAGTCCATCAAATAAATGTCTTCCTTTTTTAGCTATCCACCTGCTGCAAATGTAAACCAGAGCAGAAACAATGAGCATTATGGGATAAATGCCTCGCTATAAATCTGCTTATTAAATTTTTTTTGGCATTTGTTAAAATTGTCGGATGTGATGCTTTCGTGGTTCATCACCCGTCTGGTCGACGGGTGATGAACCACGGTTGCATTCTTTCTGCTCTTGCTGGAAGAACGCAACCTGTTTGACTGATGTTGGGCATGTTTTTTTCGGATTCTAATTCCCGGAGGATAAACAGTCTCAGCTTGCAGGGATTTATGTTCAAGCACATGATTACTGAGCTAATTGCTTGTAACTCGTGAAAACTACTTACACACACACACACGCACGCACACAATAATGCTGATTTATTTCACTAGGCATTTACAGAAGCAGCACATTACATTTCATTTCATGATTTCAGTGAGCATTATTAAATGTATCGTGTGTGTAGATAAACTCTGAATTTTTAGAGGAAAATATTTTGAAACTAAATAACAAGGTAAAGAACTTAATCATTTAAAAAAAGAATCTAAAATGCACACAGCAGACTCAGGTAGTTGATATCTTAGTCATTAAGCAGGCTATAAACCTTTATCAGAGTGACTAAAAATATGAAAACATGTGTTCATACTTGAATTAAAAGAACAGACTGTAGTTCTCTGCGCCTTTATGGGTGTGAAATTAGATTTTTCTTACCAGTGAAACCTGATTGCTGATACTTTAAGAATGAAGAGTGTTACTTGTTCTGATGAATGATGAAGTTTGCTATCTGGAATGTGGCAGAGCAGTGTCTGCCACCAAACCAAACTAAAGCTGCCTGATTGTGACGGTGATAAAAGCAGAACCGCATTGACTTACTGGTATTTGTTCTTCCAGCTGGCTACACTATAGATTACACCACTGGGAAGATGATGTCTTTCGCCACCGTGTTTGCTGTGATGTTCAATGGCTGCACCGGCATCATGGCCGGCTCTAACATGTCAGGTAGGTGTGGGCATCTGTGAGGAAATCACTCGTCAACAGAAATCTGACCTCTTTCATTTCTAACCAATTACATCGGAGGGATGTAAAACAAAGATGAACACTATCCCAGATGAATAAGACTTCATATATTGGTTTATACTTCTGTTTATGAAGTATTTCTAAACTCCCAGAAGCGGATGGTGTAAACATTTGCACAAAGCTTGTAGCAGTGGCTGTGATCTAAATGAATTTATTAGTTTCATCATTAAATGGGTCACAGCACTGTCCAAAACAGTCCTGTCAATGCTCACATCTGACTCTGGAATACCATGAAGCATTTATGATCGACAAACTATCAACTCCCCACCACCACGTCTGACAGTTGAGAAGGATTGTATGTTGTTGTTTTTTTAATCTCTTTTTATTATTTTCCAAATTCCCAAGTCCTTGGCTGTGGCTCGGTGGGCGGGGTAGTCATCTTGCAGTAGGAAGGTTCGAGTCCGGCTCCCTCCTGCCCATTTACTGTTTCATAATTTTAATGTAAAGAAGTTTAATAACTTAATGGAAAAACTACTTAGATGTACTTGGGTTAAATGAAATTTTAAATACTGTAAAAAAAAAAGTCTAAAAAGGTGGAGGTGGACTTTAATGTCGTTCTGAAAGTGAAGGTAGAAAATGTGTTTAATGCGGGTAGAGAAACAGTCCTTCTGTAAAACTAAGAACTCTTCAAATATTAATTCATGCAATATGTTATCAGTGTTACATGGTTAACAATAGTATTACGACTGTATTCCACTTAATTCCCTCACTACCAATGTTCAGGATGCTGCTTCTGTTTTTGTTTTGTTTTTTACTGACTTTTTGTCCTCAGAGCTGTATTCTAACCGGCTTTTAGACAGGTGCCTTTAGGTTCTAGCAACACTTCCTCTAAGCACACCCAGTTTTTTCTAGAGGACGGCCTGAGTTGTCAGAAAAGGTGTTAACAGATTTCCGTGTAGATCCCACCCCCTTCTGCTAATCTCTGGATAGTGAGGCAGCGATATGATGGGTTAAGAATTCAGCTTGTAACATGTTTTTCTTTTGGTTCTACTGAATCTTACGAGAGTTGTTCTCCAACGTCATAAACTCCCACTTTGCTTCCCACATGATTATTAACGACCTGTGGTATGCAGGGTTTCACTTTTACTGCGAACGTCTGTGTAAAGGGTGAAAACCCAAAGTTACTTGACTAAATTCACAACTTGTAAATTTCCCCTTTTACACTGCATTTGATTTTCATTATTGGATTCTGCCCTCATTTTCTATATCATGGAAATCACAGGCCTCTATGTTTATGTTCAAACATTTTGCTGTTCACCATGAACAATCATTCCCACCAAACGCCTTGTTCAGGAAGTCTTTTGGTTTCCATTAGCTGACCTCAGAGGGAAGCTCCTGGGATGTCCACTGAGGAGGTTGGAAGCTGTCCTGAAACTCTTCTGCTTGTAAACTTTCAATTTCTCTGTTGGATTATGGACTCCAAATAGTGGTCAAATGGCCTAAAACCCATTTCCTGATTAAAGAAGACCACCAGTTGTTCATTGTCATTATGTAGAAAGCACCTGAATGTTTCACATGTATTACATGCGCTGCTGTTCACCTGAGTTTGTATTCACCATATTTTAGGAACCCATGAGGACCAGATAAGGTGCTTGTATTCGGATATGGAGGAATTTTGAATTTAGACATGTGTTATTCACCAGGTGACCTGAAGAATCCCAGCTACTCCATCCCCCGCGGCACCATCACCGCCGTCATCTTCACCTTCATCATCTACAATATGCTCTGCCTTCTAGTAGCCTGCTCTTGTGACCGGTATGTAAAATTGATTTTATATTTATTTAATTTTTTCATCCCCGTCAATTTTTTCCCCAGTATGCCCGACTTTTTGTGCTATTGGTGTAGTGCATACCTTTTTTCTTTTTTTTTTTTTCTTTTTTTTTTTACAAGCAAAGCATAAACATTAAAAGTACCTGTAATTAACCATAAATCTACACATATTCAAGACAGTTAATTAAAGCTGTGAGTATTAATGCAAAGTTCTAGTGATGGATGTTAGCATATTGTGTTTTCAATAAAAGAAATCCGATGCTTGGAGCCTGTCAGATATTGCAGACGAGGGTAATTTTCTGCTTCATCAAACAGAACTGAAGCATCTGAAAGAGGAAGCGAGTTTTAAACAGATCATCTGAAAGCTATTCAATGCTACGTGAGTGTGTAGGGGCAATCCACTTGGGAGTCTTTTTCTTTTGCTTCTTCGTAAAGCTAGTTGTGAAAAATAACTGGAAATTATCAGATCTTTAAATGTCTTTTATTAATGCTGTAAGGAACTCCTCTTTTAGGTATTTTTGTGGCAAAATGCTTCAGCTAGGTTGGCCGTTGTGACCAGTCTTTGCTAGTACCCGGTGTCAGGATACACAGAGGTTTAAAAAGGTTGCGCTTGAAGACCTGCTAAAATTAGATCATGGTGTTCCTACAGTTGAATCTCCGGTTAATGAGATGCCAGAGGAGGTGAAAGGTGTTTTCTCCAGCTGTAGGGCAAAAAGTTAGCACTGTGCTGCCTCTCCCCCATCGGTGGCTGTATACTGCTGGTCAGCTGGCTAAAAGAAGACTACCATAGTCTTCTCTAGGTTCGGATCGAGACAAACCTGGCTGTTTTGGCAGATTTCTGGTTGCAAAAGAAGCAGTGACTGTTTTGAAAGTAATCCGTCAATAGAGTATCCATTACTCTCGTTAGGACCTCTGTTTTAAAACTGCCATTGACAAGTTGCCAGCAGCATGTCTGTTTTTTAAAAAGATTTGTTTTGGCACTAGTGGTGGCCTTTATTGAACACGAAACAGGGTGGGGAGAGTCATGGACATGCAACAAATGGCCCAAGACCGGGAATCGAACCCAGGACAACCGCGTCTAGGACTATAGCCTCTGCACATGGTACCATCCGAGGCACCCACCCAAAGAGTCATTTATGCCCCCAGTCCAGCTAAATGACGCTTGTTTATAGCCACACTTGTTACATAACCTTTTGAAAAAAAAAGAGAACTTATGCTTTTTAATAAATATCTACCATAGGAAGTTTGTTGTCATTTTTAAAGAGGAACTCACCCCCCTACCGGAGTCTAACTCCGCCCACATTTCCTGATTGAAAAATTCTCCCTAAGGACTTGTTGCCTGGTAGGGGGAGAGGGCTGGGGCGGCGTCAACACTTCCTTGCTATTCCATCTCCGACTCGCCGCGGAGTCATCATGACAGATCGAACAGCAATACGCAATTCAAGTTCAAGTGCAGTGTAGAGTTTTAACCTGAAGAGAGCGCCACACTGACTGTTTATGGTAGAAAATTTATATTTTTACGAAAACTTACTAAAACACCATAAATAATCACTAGACATGGGGACAGCACTATTACACACATTTATACAGTTTATTAGCAAAACAGTTTATTTGGGGTGAGCTATTCTTTAAAGAACCACCATTTCATTTTTATGTCTATGGTATGAAATAATGACAAAACATAAAACTTCTGCAAAAAGAAGATGGATACATTTTTTCTTCCATTGAATGTTGATATTTATGAAAAAGCACATTGATTTTTAACCTAATGACAAGAAAATTAGATGTACGAAATGTTATTGGTATTTATAGTGTCATTCTGTTAATGATATTATTCAATAGAAAAAAACTGCTAAAACTTGTATTTGCAATTATATCTATTAGTTGGTTCATTATTATTTTGTAGCCAAAGTTATTAAGAGTCATTGTGGGACGTCCAAAGAGCCACTTGCAGCTCTAGAGCTGCAGGTTGCAGATCCCTGGCTTAGTAGTATGAATCAAAATCCAAATGGCATAAATAAATGTCATGGCTTATATTATATTGACTGTAATGATCAATATTTATGTCAACTGAAAGTGGAAGTCTGCAAATAACTTTAATTTGTGGGCTTCAAGAGAAACATTTTAAAATGATCATAGAAAAATATGAAATAGTTTTACAATGGAAAAGCTTAGAAACACAATCAGAAGCAGCGCTGACATGCTATTGGCACAGAACTTTTGAAGCGTGAAGTAGTTACAGTGAGGATTTATAGCCAAAAGGAGGATGATCATTGTTTAACAAAAGCCCTTGTTAGGCCTTGTCCGCATGACTGTTTGCCGCCGGCAGCATCCTCCGCTAAGAATGACGTGAATCAGGGTTCTTCCAGGACTACGTATTACCTTAAAAACTAAGGGTTGCTCAGGGGATTAGTAACACCAGCTGATCAGCTGTTTAAACAAAACAAAACAATTAACCAATAAAAGACCATAATGACAGAAAAATCCAGTAAATCCAAGCAGATTGAAAGCACCAATAGAGATCATCGGATCGGACATCGATGTGTTTTATTATTAAAATTGAAAAATATATAATTAAAACGCTATGAGCAATCCAGTCAGAGTTAAGGATTAATCTTGAATCCTCTTATTTATGATGTAACTGTGTTGATTGAAGTATCCGTCTTTCAGAACAGTAAAAGCAGCAGTTACCTGCTTCTGTTTAAAACCATTAAAAGCACACGAGTGATGGTTTGATCAGGCTGTGTATAAAGCGGCCCCCTCTTATTAGATGTTTCAACTGTTAAAGATTTCACCTCTACCAGTCGGTTGCTCAGCTTACGTTGGTGGTTATGTCTTCACCTTGCTCCCTAGAGTAGGGCTGATAAGTGTTTGAGTTCTTGGTATTTACTTTCTTCTCTCCGTCTTCTAACCATCCCTCTCTGGCTGTGGGCTGCAGAGTGCCAGAGTTCGGTATTGATGTAGCTCTAAAAGCGAGTGTTGCCAAGGTGCTAAACTGACATGACAGGGCTATAAATGAGCATTGGAGATCTATATGGCCATCATTTACCCTGCCGCACCGTCCTCCCTGCGTCTGCCTGCCACACTGCCTCTGTGATAAGATTCTCCAAACACCCTCTGCACGACTGCATTCTCACCTTTTGAACCTTTTTAGATTTTGTTACATTACAGCAACAGCAACATATTGTTATATTTGAGATTTCGGGGATTCTAGTGATGGACTGAATGGCGGCACATGATTGTAAAGTGGAACCAAAATAATGCATGTTTTTTTTTCAAGATTTTTTAGTAACAATATGTGGAAAGTGTAATTTATTCAGAATCAGAAAGGTTTTATTGCCTTGTGTGTGAACAGGTTCACAACATTAGGAAATTGCTGCAGTGCTTTGTGCAAATATAAAATATTAATCTTAGTATGAAGCGCATGACAGTATCCTGCTCTGTTAAAGTCCTTTCAAAAGAATAGCATAATGAAGGCCAAAAAACCCAGAATAAAAATGTGGAGTAGTTTAAGACATTGTGAGGTTATAAAACAGTACCACATGGAGCTCTGTTTATCGGGAGAATTAACGATCGATTTTCGATTAATCATTGACATTTTTATATTAAAATTCAGTGTTAATAGGCTAAATTAAAATGCAGTGAGAATTAAAAAAATACCGTGTTTCCTTATTGAGATCTTCATTACAAGTGGGACACCTCTTCATTACAAGTGGGACACCTCTTGTGGCAGTTAAACAGAATTAATTCACGGTAGTCGCACAAAGAAAATATGCGCTATAAGCAGCGGAGCCGACAGCTAAAAGACGGCACTCATTAACACCACTGACGCTCATATTTTTTTTCTATTCCAAAACAGTAAAAAAAAAAAAAGTCATGTTAAACAATAACTTAATAAAAAAATATATATAATACTTATAGGTGTGATAGTTTTGTGTTACATTTGGCAAAAAGTGTCGAGAAAGACGATGAGAGAGAGCAGCGTACCTAACAATGAATTAGGCTCATTAACAGAGAAAAAAAAGACAAAAATTAAAGAAACCGTAACTTATACACAACTTTAGCACCAGTCTACTGATTTTTGTTGAGAAAGATGAGCATGTTAACATTCGCTGGGGTCAGAAGCGAAAGCAGCCTGGTGAGCAGACTGACGATCACCAGCCTGCTGTCGCGTCGGACATGCAGCGCCGAGATCACCTGCAGTGAGGGACAGACGTCGCTGTGATACACATATCTCCGTGCTAACTTGGCAAGCCTCTGGAATCTTGGTTAATTCATTTTCCACCAGTCTGTAGGGGTGCAATCCTCCCTCAGAAAGTAATTGCTGAGGAAGTTTCTCTGCTCGTTGTGCATCTCGGCTCCTCCATGCTAACACCGACTTGATGCCAGGTTGAGACCAAGAGCAGGATGCTCCGCTTCTAACCAGGGTTGGAAGTGCGTTCAGGTGATTATACACAGCTTCGCAGTGTTGGCAGTGAACCGAGACTTTTTTCGTTTGTTCATTTTTTTAGTCAAAGTGGTCCCACGGCACACTTTGCTGCGACCTCTTCATGACAATGCTACTTTTGAAATACACAGAAACTGGCAAGAAACTGAGTCGGCCTGTGGGTTTTATTTTCAGTCATCGCCCTCGTGTGGTAAAGCGTTTAATTACTGCCACATAGCAAAATTCATTGCATTCATTCAAAACTCACACTACGCAACAGAACATGCATTAATTGATCAGTAAAAAAAAATGTCATCGATGAAATTCTTAATGATCAATTAATCGATTGTCGATTAATTATGCCCATCCCTACTACACATGGCCTTCTACCTTCACTAACAGGCCACTTATTAAGAACATCATTCAGCCAGGAGGCCCATGGTGACTCTGGAGGAGCTGCTGAGACTCACTACTAAGGTGGGAGAATCTGTCCAAAGAACAACTAGTAGGCACTCACTCTACAAATATGACCTTTTTATGGAAGAATGCCATTAAGGCACCAATTGTTGAATTAAATTCATAAGGCAAGATTACACAAGCTATTTAGGGGACACGGCAGACGTGGAAGAAGTTACAGTGGTCAGATGGGATCAAAATTAAACCTTCTGGCCTAAATGCTACATAGGCCCGTTTCCTCTGGACGAGTCCGACACTTTGCTGGGAGGGAGGGGTGATGGGGAAAATATGCTGGCTCGGCCCTTTCAGCCCGTATGTCTCCATCCAAAATTGCCCCTTTCAGGAATTTGACCTCGGCATAAGGGAGCCATTTCGGCAATGAGTGACATCACTGATCAGCGCGAAAAACTCCCCACAGTAGCAGAGAATAACAAGTGAGAGAGAATGGAAGAAGCAGGGATGGCTGCCACGTATCTGTTTGTTGTTGTTTTGCACAGCGATGGCTGACAACTAAACCGGGAAGTGTTCCAGCTTTAAAAATGCTGGTTGTTTGGCGACGTCTGCTGATACAGTTTCCCACTGTAGTTGCTATCAGTCGGCATGAGTTAACCACAAGGCCCGCCCAGCAGCCATTTCCGAGTACATACCCCAAGGTTGGTACTCGTTTGGTTCATGAAATGGTCCGGAAGGTTCGGGCCGGCCCGGTGAAGTGGAGACAGGCGCACATCATGAAGGTCGGGTCAAATTATCTGGAAGTTCCGATAGTGGAAGCAGGCCCTATGTTACATACCCTAGCACTGCATATCATCCTACACACACTGAAACTATGATGAAGCATGTTGGCTGCATCATGCTGTGGGGAGGCCTTTATCCATCACAGCTAAGGAGCCTGGAGTTTTTAGGGAGATCGATGGAATGAAACACAGGCTGATCCTGGACGAAAAGCTTTTAGAGTTTCTGAAACACCTTTTAGCAGAATAATGTCGCTAGCATACGGCCAAAGATTATGCAGAAACAAGTATGATGTAAAATATAAATATATATTTACATTTAACAGCTGGTGTTGCAGAAAGACTTCATACATCGACGGTGGTGAGTTTAGTTCCTCTCATGGGACTCTCTGTGTCTAAACAGGAAGGCTGGGTAAATACTAGCAGACTGCATGCAGCGCTATGTAGCTACAAAAACACCCACAACATACTGAGTAGGTTTTAAAAGTCCACTGATGTGGTAATGGAGTATGTTCTGAAGATTCCAACGTATTTGTGTTTTGTGTAGAATTCATGTGACTTGGCTCAACAGCTCACAGTACGGTAACATAACAGGTTCTCATTACAGGAGGAAGGATTAGGAAACACGGGGGTGAAAGTGAAACAAGTCACGGCTTCTCCATGATCATTGTTACGTTGCTTCATTCACTCTGTCCTTGTCTGATTTTGACTTTACTCTGGATATTTGGATTAAATCTGACCACGCATGACCTGGTGTGATGTAGCTAAACCAATAGTTGTATAAAAGAAATAATACAGAAACAGTCTCTGACAGTCTGTTCCTTATTGAACTGTTGAGTTTTGCTCACCTGCATGTAGGTCAGATGTCAGTTTCTGTTTATGCAGATCTGATGTCACAAGCGGGAAGAGCAGTTGTTTGTTTAATTTCAATCTGGGAACGTTTGATTGACAAGTTTGCATTTCTTATCTCGTTTTCTGGATTTTTATGTACACTCATGACTCACTTAAGGGGGCTCGCCGGGGCCTCGTTGCACAGCTGTTGGCGGTTCCTTTGATTTACGTGGTAAATTGATTGTGCAATGCGGAGAAAAAGTCACCAGACTGTCATTTGACACCTCAGTCATAAAAAAAACCACCCAGTGATCTCCCAACCGCAACCAGAAAATCAGAGCTGGTTAATCCAGAAAGTGACTGCTTCCTCTGCTCAACATGTCATCCATTAGAGTATCATTGAAATGTCAATTATTTTCAGTTATTCAATTTAACAAAACTCATCTCCATTCAATACACACAGAGATGGATTTTCTGGCCTTTATTTCTGTTAATTTGAATGATTATGGCTTAAAGTAAATGAAAACCCAACATTCAGTTTCTCAGAGTTAGACTATTTAATAAAACTCCTTATAAAAATATATATTTTAATTATTAATGCACACCTTCTGAAAGGTGTCACAGAATGTGCACTCAGTAGATGGTTGGAGCTTATTTTGCATGAATTGCTGCTTCAATGCAATGTGGGATGTAGGTGATCAGTCTGCTGTTGTGCCAAGGTGCATTAGAAGCCCAGGTTGTTTAAACAGCAGCCTTCAGCTCCTCTGCAGTATTTGGTCTAGTGTTCATCTAGCATATTCCTCTATCAAAGCAGAACGAGGTTATTTGAAATCAGCCATAATCTCCATAAGGCTTGTCAGTAGAAGTAATGAATTGAATTGAATTGTAATCACAAAGTGCTCCTCTTTGTCCCGGTAGATGGCTGTTCTGACTTTGGGCTTAATTAAACACAGCGGACCAACACCGACAGATGACATGGCCCACCCTAAACATACCTGACTTTGAAAACTTCCCACTCGACCTCAAGAAACTGATCCTATGCCTATTCCTTTTTCTTCCGGGTTCTGGATTTCATGGATCTTTGATTTCCAGATGAATGTTTCTTTTGAGGTTCTCTGCGATGCATTTCATCTCCAGCTTCTTTCGTAACTCTTTTACTTGCTTATACAGATTTTAGTAAGGCAGACTGAGAGTGTAGTCTCTATAAAACAGGGTGTTGTTATTATGATCACTACTGTTAATATTGGCATAAGTAATGTTGATATTATGTAAATAGTTGTTATTGACAAACGAATGAGAGTTGACATTTTAGTGTCTTTGGTGTCTCTGGCTGGCTAGCGTTTCAAAAACCACAGTCTCCCTGTGTCTCACCTGGAGCATGTGGATCATTACCCTAACCCTTGCTTTCCACCGGATGCGTAACTGGCACGTAACGCGATAGGGCTCGATTTACCCGCAGGTTCAGCAGCTCGTCCCTTCCTACCGGGAGCATTTCAGACGCACATCGCCCAGAAAGAAATCCATTTCAAGGACTAACTTCTCATCTTCCATGGTAAATCAGAAATCTGTATGCATTTTTTATTTTCGAGTTTGCCAGATGCTTTACACTTCTCCGGTGTCCGATTCCCTTTCTGACTCGATCTAAACAGCTGAGCTTGACGTGTCCTGGAAGCGTACCGTGTAAAATAAATAAAAAAATATATAAAAGACTCGTCGCTTAAATTTAGGAGAGGGCCGCGACACAACTCTTCTGGGACGCGTTCGTTTCGGGCCCAGTGGAAACGCACCCGTTGACTATAACGGCAGCTAACAGCTGCGTGTTATGTTTTGCAGACGTGACTCGCTGCTTGCGCGTGGAATGCAGGGATTACTGGGATTTCCAACAGTTGGAAAACATTTCCAAACCCAGCATGTTCCATGACTGAGTTGAAAAGGTAAAATAGAGCAATGTAGCTGTATTTTGTTTAACCTTCCTGTTCTCTGCTGAAAATCTTGCGCTCTCTCTCGCTCTTGTAGCTAGAACTGCATGCGTGCCTGAACATGTTGTAGAAAATACAGTTCCCCTTTCAGGCGCTTCTTGGATCCCCGTGCTTCACCTTAAACATCCCACTGATATTGGAAATATCTAACTCTGAGCTTTCTTCACTCAATAAGAGCATCCATTTCATTTCAGCTTAACAACCAATTTTCTTAATGCAACTCTAAACAACGCCTAAAGCATATCGGGAAACTATATTGAGTTTGTGCAAAGAACTTTGAGGAAAAAAACCCATTTTGTGGATTAAAAATTAATGTTTACATTTTTCGAACAGAATTGTTTTAGAAACCAAGGGGGAAAAGAAACGCAGTCCAAATCCAAGTGTTTTGTGAGAAAACTGCCTTGAAAATTTGTATGGATTTTATATTGAAAACCACACAGTCAGAAATGAAAGGTCTATTTGAATAGTCTATATTTTTTCAGTTATCAAAAGCAATGATGTGTGGTTAAACAAATGGATAATTTCTTACAAATATTAACATCTTCTACTCTTAACCCAGCAAGCTAACAGTCTAAATTATGCACCGTACACATAATTAGATGGAAGAAAACACTGTTTCATATTCATAAGTGCTAAATGATTCTAGAGGCAATTACACAGCAGTTAAGGCAAATAAAGACCTCGCCTGCAGCTTCATAAGAAGAGTTGTAGTTGGTAATTATAGGAAACAAAGCCATGCTGACAAATGGGCTCATAAAAGCCCAAAAGCCTTCATGGCACTAGAATACCAAATCGCTTTTGTTTTAAAGGAAAGACTGAAATAGTTCACATTTTTTAGGACAATAAAAAGCATCAAGATCAACGGGTAGGCGGCTATTTCATGATAAATGCAGACTAAACACTACATACAGTGGTTTTTAATGATAGTTCAGGAATGCAGGTGTTTCATGTTGATTATATTCGGGTGTTTTATGTGAGGAAACTCCACACATTTAGATCCTAAATGTACCAGGTGCTTGCTTTTTTTTTACTGAGACATAAAAACTAAACACATGTTATTAAGCCTGTTGTCCAAAGGGTGGCAGTCATGCTCTCTCTCAACAAAATCAAGGCGTCCTTAGTTGGTCAAACTAAAAGTGAAAAACTTTCAAATTAGACTTTTTATTTATTTAGATGTCTGCCTCATGCAAATTCTATCTCTTTTGGTAAGAAGAGCGGTATAGACTCTATAAACATTCAGAAGTGAATGGGCTACCTGAACCGAGGCAGTTGGCGGTCATCCCAGCATCTCCCTTCACCCAGATGTGAGCAGCTGACAGTCTGCACTCATTATAACAGGGAATGAGGTCAGGAGACTCAGAGTTGACACCTTCCGAAACTAATTAGGCAGTGGTGTCCAAAGTCAGTCCTCAAGGCTCGGCATCCTGCTTGTTTTTAGTTCTTTACCTGGTTCAACACAGCTGAATCAAATGATGGTTCATTAGCAGGCCTCTAGAGAACTTTATGACATGGTGAGGAGGTAGTTGGACCATTCGAATCGGCTGTGTTGGAGCAGAAACGCATCTAAAACTGGCAGGACACCGGTGCCTTGACGACTGGAGCTGGATATGCCGCAACAATCAGGATTTTAAAATGTGGAGATGTCAGGGTTGTGGAATTCTTAGATAGTCATGGTGGATTTTTGATGGACCTGTCGTTAGTGTTGCAATGGATTTCCATACAGAACATTAAGGTTTGAATAAAAACCTTAAAAAAAGGCTTGTTTTCTGGATTCAGCCATAATTGTCATTAATTCCCACTTCAGGAAATGTTTGAAACGGGAACATCGGCTTATTGTGAATCAGGAGTTACTCTTTTTTTTTTTTTTTTCTTCTTTTTTTTACAGCGCCGTCAACCTTTTCAGCTCCATGACAATTAAGACTGCTGATAAAGCGAAGCTTCAGTTCACTGTGCATCTTCTTTACAGGTTAATGTTAATAGAGTGGACACAGTTATAGTCTGTTTTGACAAAGCATGCCAGAATAGTGAAAGGGCCGAGGATGAAAGGGGGAATCTATTAACCTGCAGTGACCAGCCAACCAGCCATGACTGATTGCCCTGTCGCTACTTTAGCAACCTCTTGTGGTAGTGTCCATATTCTGTGCGTGTGTGTATTGAATCTAATTGAGTTGTTTTACTCTAATGTAGATTAGGCTTAGGCATGTATGAGATTCTCAGGGTTTTATAACCTTGTGTGAAAATACAGTTTCATAATTAACTTTTGTCTAAAATAAAAAAAAGCAACAGTAAATTATATTGCGGGCAAGACAGTGGACTATATCTTACCATCTTATTCCAGATAAAGTAATTCTTATTATATATATTAAAAAAAAGTTGATTTAAATCAGCCGGAGCTGGGAATCAAACTCAGGCTGCATCGAGGACTGTAACCTCCACATAAGGTGCTGCTCCACCACTGAGCCACATGAAGCCCAACCCATTTTGTTCATTGTTTTAACCAATTTTAACATAAATCAAAAATATAGAATAAAAATAGCTGACTACCTAACAGACACTGCTTGTAGCTGGACAGTTTTAGCTTTAAAAATACTGTTCTGTTCTGTCTGATAAGTTTCCACATTATCACTATACATTTTTTGTGAACAGCTAAATTTGAAAACTGACTTGACCAGCAGTGCACAGCAACGAGTGGGGGAGGGACAACTCTTTGTTTCACTTTAATTCATGCTACATGTGTAAGAAAAAAAAATGCATTTGTGGGTTGAGCTGCTGAGGAAGTGAGCAGGGTTTCCAACAGTATAGGGTTTACTGCCGTTAGCAAATAATCAACCAAACACAAATTTCCTTACTTTTTGTGCTTAGTATACAGTTCTTAAGCTATCATTATTGAGAACTGCCTTCCTTGCTAAAAATGTTAACTGCCTTCTTGACTAATTTTCTTATTGGCTTGACTGACTTCTTTGTGTGTGTGCGTGCCTGTGAGAACATATAATCGACTCCCACAATACTGCATTGTCTTTGACCTGTGGGCCTATCCCAGATGCCTTTGTATTAATAACGTGACTTAATAATTATTTTTGTGCTGCTATCTCTGACATGCAGCTTTGTGAATCTGGGCAAAACCCGCTTACACCCCCCTGAAGTGCTTCTGTCTGTCATGTCTCCTCTGTTTTCAGACCCCCCTTCTCCACGCAAAGACACACACATTCTGTCTGATTCATCTGTTTTCAAACAGCTCTGTTTGATTTAAACCCCTTTTTTGTCTTCTAATCTTAAGAAAAGACATTTCTCATGTGTGCTTGTGCTAACTTTGTTTCAGTTTTGTTCTCTTTTCTCAAAGCTTTGGTTATTTACTTTAACCTTTTTTGTTTCTTACTGATTTTCCACTTAAGCCCATTCCTCTTGAACCTCTTCCAGAGGACAATCACCTTATTTTCTTCAGGCACATTATTTACTCTAGCCAAGTCCTGACCATAAAAATATCGAGTTCCATCTCATATATTTGCTTTTAAAAAAGAGAAGTTATGATTGTTGTGGAAGAATCTTTTAAATCTTAAGCCCAGCTCTGCATACTTGGGATCTTGTTCTTTTAACTTTTTGTGTTGTTGTTTCTGCCACCTACTGATGCAGAAAAGTTATTACATTTTTGATTGAAATCTGAAAGTCTGTGGGAGTGTAGATATTTTTTTTCTTTTTCTAAAACAGGTGAAGCGCAGTATGTAAAAAAAAAAAATATCCAGAGTAATCTAGCCAGGGCCTATTTTGGCTGCACTCCATCCTTCCCTCATTCTCAGGGTTGTGCTTCTCCTTGTCAGACTGTAGTTCTGACAAGGAGAAGTTCCTGTAGTTCCTGGAAAGCAACAAGTCCAGCATCACAGCCGTGCTTTCTCTGCACTCTCCTCCTTCCTGTGCGATTGTCAGGCAGTATGACCCCACAGCAGTGTTTTGGATTCCTCTTTTCCTACCTCCATCTTCTCCTTGTCTATCAATCACCCATCCATCCACCAACCATACTCTCTCCTTTGGTTATCTCTTCACTGCAGTGATCATGTTCACTTTTGAACATGCGTGGTTAACAATGGCAGGATCACAGGCCAAGTCTTCCACTGCTCTGTTCTTTCTAAATAAAATGCTGGGGATGTTAGAATAGAGAATTTACTGTGGTATGGGGATAGGAGGAGAAATAAGGGTTGGACTGAATGTTGGTGCGGAAAAAAAGGATGTTCTTTTTACAACCACAACAATCAGTGCTTTGGTGGCAAATATTGATAGTTTAATTAAGATAATGACGTAGAGATGCACCAAACTTTGGGCCAATGCTAATATCCATTCTTAACAGCAATTAATCATGGCCGATAACAGATATGTACCAGTATTATATATATTTCCACTTCCCTTTCTGTATCGTGCAAAAATAACGACACCGCTGACATTGCCTCTTTGCTTCAGTTAAACACCCCACTATCCTGGGCTGCATCATTATCGCTACTAAAAAAACACCACATGGCCAATCCCCCCCCTCCTCTCAAAGCAGGTACACAAGTGGCAACAAGATAATAACACAAATTAGTTGTTGATATCGGCCCAGTTTTACTTATGGTACTGATGCAGAGATAATAAAAAAACATCGGCAAAGATATGGTAAATGGCTTACATAGCACTTTTTCAGTCAAAAATACCTTTACACTACATTCAGTCATTCACCCATTCATACACACATTCACACGCTGATGGTGGTAAGCTACATTGTAGCACACGGACAGAAGCAAGGCTACCATACACAGGCGCCAGCGGACCCTCTGACCACAATGACTGAGACAGATGGAGCAGGGAATGGCGTCCAACGTGACCTTAGCGAGCAGAGCAGACTGGCAGGGACGAAGATCAAGTGACAAATATCAAGGGACTGTGCGCGTCCTGGAAAAGTTTTATTTTGTTTAGGTTTTTTTGTTCAGCCTCCATCCTCCAGTAGCTGATTTGGGAGACGTTCTCACCTTGTGAGATTTCTGCGCTCTTCGCTGTAATGCTATCCCAGGCAACGTGCTCCAGACTTGGAGGAGGCAGACACTTGAACAAAAGGAAATATACTGGACTGTCACCCTAATCAGAACTAGTCTTGACCGGATCTCCAGTAGCAGACACGGTGGCTGAGCCTATGCCGATGGAAGATAAACATTAATTGCTAAATACAATTTAATGTTAGGAATAGAAGGGTTGGGGAGGGCTTGAGTGATGGCCTTGTTTTGGGTGCACTCGACAGAATGGTCAATATGCTGTATTAAATATCAAAAACGCCTGAAGAAGCTATTTTTCCTTATAGTAATGGCCACGAGTCACAGTTGCCACAGTCGTAAATTGTGCATCCCTGAAATGAAGCGTTTTAAAGAAAATCTCTTCTTGTACTTCCTCTACTTTATGGCTTTTTGCAGCACTACTGAACATAATTATTGGGGAAAACCTAACTGGACATTAACCAGGTAAAGAAGTGAATATAACTGTTAAAGTCATGGTGGAAAGAAACTTCCCTCTCTTTAAATTCTCAGGTTTTATATATTAGAACTCGTAAAAGTGATGTGATTTGGATTAGGTAGGTGCTGATCCAGTCTCAAGTTCTGGCTCAGGAATGCTATACAGGGATTCTTAAATGATTCAAAGCTGACTGCAACTTACCGACTAAAATTGGTTGTCACCTCATTGTCCGTCATTTCATCTTAATTGCACTTAAGATAGCAGAGGGAAAATCTGACGAGGTAAATCTGCTGGCTCGGTCCTCTGAGCCATTGTGTCTCCATACAACATTGGCCCATTAGGCGATTTATTAAGGCGCTTGTAAATCGCGACTGTTTTGGCATTGAGTGCCGTCACTGATCAGTGCCAAAAGGCGGCCACAGTAGCAGAAAATAACAATAGGTCGAAATGATCAGGCAGGGATGATTGCTGTGTTTCTGTTTTGATATGTTGTTACAAACTGTTTCGCAAGAAACTCTTCGATTTTTGCTATGCTGGTTGTTTGGCGATGCCTGCTGATATAATTTCCCTCTAAATTGCAACCAGTTAGTATGACTTAACCACAGTTTTCATCCAGTGACTCTAACCAGTGTTGTTTTTGACAACCATCTTAGATTTAATCTTAGTCTTAGTCTTTTGGACTAGAATGCTTATTAGTTTTAGTCAAATTTTAGTAACTTCTATATGTGATAGTTTTAGTCCAATTTTAGTCGACGAAAAGTCAAAAAGGTTTTTTCTAGTTTTAGTCGACAAAGTCAAGAAGGTCTTAGTTTAGTTTTAGTCAAAAAAAGGGGGGAAAAGTAGTCTTAACAAATTAATGTAGGTCAATAAGTATTTTTGCTGTTGGGCAGTCTCACTCATAAGTTGTGAAAATAGCAGCAGATCTATAGTTCAACACATTGTGAGCTTGCAGATAGACTATTTTCACCAATAATTACAATAATGAAGGAAAGGTTTTAGACATAAAAGGTTTCCACCCGGAGGGGGCTCAGAGTAGAGCCGCTGCTTCTCCACATCGAGAGGAGTCAGTTGAGGTGGCTCGGGCATCTGGTCAGGATGCCTCCTGGACGCCTCCCTGGTGAGGTGTTTCAGGCACGTCTCACCGGGAGGAGGCCCAGGGGAAGGCCCAGGACACGCTGGAGGGACTATGTTTCTCGGCTGGCCTGGGAGCGCCTTGGGGTTCCTCCCGAGGAGCTGGAACAAGTGGCTGGGGAGAGGGAAGTCTGGGTCTCTTTGCTTAGGCTGCTGCCCCCGCGACCCGACCCCGGATAAGCGGAAGAAAATGGATGGATGGATGGAGGTTTCCACCCAACTGCAAATACTTTCTGATCTAAGGATTGTGCATTACACAGATATAAATTGGTGACAGTGGATCAATGTATAACAATAATTCCACTTGTCTAACATAGCAAGTTACGTGCTGACAGAACATAAACACACAAAGAGATTACCATAACGTCACCGAATGTAAACATGGCTAAACATGCTGCTAAAGTAACACACATAATGAATTGACGTTAGCGTAACAAAAGCTTACTTTAGCCTGAAGATAGCAGCCCATTTGCGCCAGGAGTATGTGGAAAACGTAATATTTTTAAAGCTTACTATGAAATTACTCACGAGGCGATTGTCGAATGACATTGTAACGTTATGTGTAGGCTATATGTAACTTACCTCTGAAAAAATATCCTTGTAGTGAGCCTTCAGATGCTGCTTAAGGTTGGTCGTAGTGACAACAATGTGACGTGTTGAGCATGTTGTGCGCTGCACGCCAGGTGGTGGGTGAAACCAAACAAGGATAGAATGCAGTGGCAGATACTTTTTAGGTTTTAATTGGAACGCACAATAAGCAGAAATGTCATGCATTTTAAACGTCTGACAGACCACCCACTAACATTTTCGTCCACTCTCGTCTCGTCAACGAAAAAACTCACACAAGTCTCGTCAAGTTTTAGTCATCAAAGAGCCATGTTTATCTCTTCACTGTCTCGTTATCGTCATGAAAAAAAGTGGCGTCAACGAAATGATTTCGTCCTCGTTATCGTTGACGAAAACAACACTGACTCTTAACGGGTCATTTCTGAGTACACACCCCAAGGCAGGTACTCATTTGGGGACTGAAATGGCCCCAGAAATGGCCCTGTTGGGTTAGGCCGTTGTAGTGGAGACATGCGTGTATCATGAAGTTTCTGTAAAATTACCCTGAAGTTCCAATAGTGGAAATGCATGTAACAAGGCCAAAAACATGTAAGAAGGGCGAACGTTTTTGTTGCTTTGGTTAAACAACCCATCGCTGTGGTGGATGATGGAGAGTTTCGTCAAATTTTGGAGCTTCGCTTTGCTACCCACGCTGGATAATTTTGACTTCCACCTGTGGTGTATGTTATCTGATGTGAACACTATTTGCTTTACTAAAGCCAATTTCCAGTTTGGGGGTTTGCCCAATGTCATTGCTTAACCTCACGTCACACTGGACAGATTTCTCATTGATCATGAGATCAATGGGCTGCAGGCCCAGCAGTTTCACAGATCTCTTTCTATACAGAGCATTGAAACAAGCAATTGAGGTGATGTTGAACAGATGAGGAACCTGACAAAGCCTTTCACCATCACTTACGCAACAAAGCAGGAAAAAAAGCGAAAAAGGGAACATCAAAGACGCTTCAGTTGCTTGGACTCTTCTCACTGCACAGCATTAGAGAAACTGCCATAGACGTCATTTTAGCCAGAGACATGTCCCCAGCAATGTTTATACTTCACAGTTTTGTCCCCACCACTTTTAAAACCCTGATGCGTAATTTTTTACCAGCACAGATCTAACGTTCACTTTTGCTCCCAGCGCAATTTCTGTGTAATTAGGATCCGAACTGACTCGTATTCCACTATCCTATACAGTCATGTTTCTTTCCGCGCGGATGCTACAGCATTCTTTGCAGAAGTTGATGTTATAGTAATTTTCGGACTATAAGCCGCTACTTTTTTCACATCCTTTGGACCCTGTGTCCTATAAAACGATGTGGCTAATTTATAGATTTTTTTTTTTAACTGGCTAACGCCCTCCGGAGGGCACTGTAGCAGGAAGCGCAAAAGTGAGACAGACATGTTATGGCAAAAAATAGTATCTCAGGGTTTCCATAATAAAAAAGACTTGAGTCCAATTAGGCGTTTAAGTATTTAATTCAAACATGTCTGGCCAGACCATGGAGGGGACAGAATTACTCGTGCATCACCCTAACCAACCTTTCTAACTAACCACCTAAATAGTATTCAGCAATCATTGTTTATCTCTGTAGATGTCTTCTCCAACCTTAACGCCCTGCCTCCAGAGTAAACCGCTTCATGCGAGTCATAGCAACGCATAAAGCAGCTCATCCGAAGGCCAGACTGTGCCCCAGGGTTCAATTTTAGGCCCAGTGCTTTTTAACCTTTATATGCTCCCTCTTGGCAGCGTCATCAGGAGACATGGAGTTAACTTTCACAGTTATGCTGATGATACACAGTTATACATCTCCATGTCTCCCGATGACACACGGCCAATGGATGCACTTTTTAACTGCATTTTAGACATTAAATCCTGGATGGCAGAAAACTTTCTCCAGCTCAACCAGGACAAAACTGAAGTTTTAGTCATCGGTCCTGAGAAACTTTTACCAAAACTACAATCACTGTCTTTTAATCCCTCTTTACAAGTGAAGAACCTGGGCGTGATTTTTGACTCTGAGCTGACTTTTATTCCTCACATAAAAAATATCACTAAAATAGGTTTTTATCAACTAAAGAACATCGCCAGAGTCCGCCCCATTCTCTCTCGGGCCAACACGGAGATGCTGATGCATGCTTTTATCTCCAGTAGAATTGATTACTGTAATGCCCTGCTTTCTGGTCTTCCCAAAAAGAGTATATCAGGTTTACAACTACTGCAAAATTCAGCAGCACGTGTCCTGATGAAGACCAGAAGGCGGGAGCACATTACACCTGTCTTAGAATCATTGCATGGGCTCTCCGTACATTTCAGGATCGACTTTAAGGTTCTTTTAATGGTTTTTAAGTGTCTTAATGGTCTTGGGCCTTCTTATCTCTCTGAACTGCTTTTACCATATACTTCACGGTCTCTGCGCTCCTCTGGCAGCCGTCTCCTTGTCACCCCAAAAGTCAGGACACACAAGCATGGCGAGGCGTCTTTCCAGTTTTATGGCCCTCACCTCTGGAACAGGCTGCCAGAGGACCTCAGGGCTGCAGAGAACGTTCATGTTTTTAAGAGCAGGCTCAAGACTCACCTTTTTAGCTTAGCTTTTAACTGATTATTATTTATCAGTTTGTTTAATTGCTCTGCATGCTTTATATGATTATATTTTTTATCAGTTTTGCTATTTAATCTTAGCACATTAATTTACCGTTTCTTTTTATACTTTAATTTATCTTAATCCCCGTTCCAGTGTTTCCTCTGTGGGAGCCCTCTGCCCTGGGAGCGGTGGTCAGCTGTGGCTCCCTGGGTGCTCTCCAGGTGGAGGTGGGGGTCTTGGCCTTGCCTCCACTGGGTGCCCTGTGTCGGTGCCTCGGCTGCTGCTGTTAGTCTACCGCTGCCGGGGCAGATGGCTCCTCTGATGGCGTTTCCTTGCATGGTTCATCTACACTCGGCCCAATGTCCTTTTTAACTTTTTCTTTTAACTGTGTGTGTGCATGGGAGACGGGTTAGAGGGAGGGGGGTATAACTGTGACTATGCTTTTAAATCTGTGGGGGAGGGAAGGGAAGGTGGTTTTATGTGGGGTCATTTTAATCTGTAAAGCACTTTGTGATGCAACTTCTTGTATGAAAAGCGCTTTATAAATAAAGTTTGATTTGATTTGATGATCTTACTGCCCCGACGTCTGTCTCTCTGGTGACCTGGCACATATATCTTTCTCATAACATTAGGCTGGAACAATAAGCTTGTCATTTCCTGAGATGCATTCACTAAACAGAGAATATACACTTAATTCCTAATTGCATAACAATTTTCCACCACAATTCCCTGCTTTTATTAACTTAAATAATACCATAAATATAAATGGAAAATTCTAAAGTGCTATCACAAATCTCCCTAAAAGGTTGGTAGGTTGATCCAAAAAAAAGACAATGTTCAAAACACAAATTACAATCAGACATGAGACATGCTTGGCAATGGAATTAGCTCACAGTGACAAATATTAGATCCTTCCCGATGACTTTGCTGAGACTCCTGTGCATTGAGACCAAAAACCCACGGGGTCTTCTTACGCCATTTTCTTGTGGGCAAAATGTCATCTCAACAGCCCCTCGCACCAAGGGCGGCCATCCACAGGTCTCGTCATCTGTCAGGATGCTCTAGATAAAACACAGAACAAAGGAGAAATTATGAAGCATCTTCCAGTACACTTCAGAGGGTATTACATCAACACTAGGTGTTGAAATGTGTACTCTTTCCTTGTTGTCTGTTGCCGTGAAGTCAGCCTCCGCCAGCATCCAGTGACCCGTAGCCACCGATCAGTCCTTCCTCAGAAAGGAGAGAGTGGTCACTCCTCAGAAGGCCCTCCAGAGAGAACCTCCCAATGCGACCCTTGGGAGCTGAGCTAATTAGGTATTAGAGCATTGATGTTCAAACATAGGTGAGCCAATTCACAAAAGATGAATAGGATGATTATGACAAGTGATTAAGTGGAACCCACACCCTCGGAGTATGGTTTCAGATCAACCTGAAGCAACTGTGTGCAAAAGCAATTCTAAACAACTCACAACCTGGTTAATGAGCCAAACCTCATCAACTGAAGCTAGAAAACAATTAAGGCCCGATCACTCTTACTAAATCCATACCAAGAAAAAGAAAACCAACCATTCCAACTTGTGAGAGCAAAAAATCCCAAGAATCAACTACTCCCATCAAGAAGTAAAAAGGTTTTCAGATCAAATTAAAACTTTGTAAAGTTCCCAGACACAATATGTACTACAAGTCTGCACCCGAACGGAAATGGATTATAAAGTCAGACGTCAAGTCCAGGTAGTAAAAAAACCCATTAATTTATGACAGAGTTATGATTCACAAGAAACTCAATTACTTGCAAGTTACAATTCTCTTCATAATCCCTTAAAAATCTGTTCCAATTACTATCAAATCCAATTCCCCCCTTTTTTTAAGGCATCTTGCACATGCCTTAAAAAAATCAAGAAACAAGGAAACAATAACTTCAACTGCTTCTCCAGTGTTGAGAAAAGAAACATAGTAGGTTAAAGGTCATGCATAAGACATAACCTCAGAACCTGTGTATCCTGCTGCTGTCACCGCTGAGGCAGCTTCAACCCCCAGATGATCATATCCCAATCATTTAGGTTTGCTATTAGGTTCTTATATTTGAATTACCTTGTTGTTGAAAGTGTGCTATACAAATAAAATTGCCTTGCCCTTGCCTTGCAAAAACAAAATAATAATTTCACCACATAATTACCAAATGTATTTAAGAATTTTAGTCCTACTTGCATTAGCTACAACAACACTTCATTTCCCTCTGGGATCAATAAAGTATTTTGAATTGAATTAGACAACTTCTTCAGACCCTGCTTTTCCAGAATCTAATTGATGTTACAGTAAGGATTATCTTTGCAACCACCTTAGTTAAAATTGTTTTACTCAGGACACAGTTTATTTACCTAATTAATATCTCTGCTGCTGTTATTTGCTCATCTGTTTCTTACAGTTTATTCTCTGTTAACTCTTGAAAAAAAATACATTTATTCTAAATGCACAATTTTAAAACTTGTACAACTGTAAAACATCTCTAATTCAATTTATCTAACTCAGTTGCACATTCAGATTTGAGTAATCCACTCTATTTTAATAACAACGATGTCAAGTAACCTTTTTACCTGTACCTGATACTCTTACTTAAGAAAGAAACTTTTTCTTCATTGCAGTTTCTGTGTAGGACTCGAGTTATACTTTATTCTTTACCGAAGTAATTATCTATTTGCCCACTTTTACCTCTACTCAATACTTTAGACTGCTTATATTTTAAAATTAGCCTCGTTACTCCTGTTTCATTTAGTCTTTTATTAAAAGGAACACACAAAAAACCTCATTAAATATTAAAGAATGCTACAACTGAATAGAATTTACTGCGGTTTGATAGTAGGTTTAACATTTATTATTCTGACACCCTGTTTTTTTGCGATCTATAGTGTGCACAGGTGTTAACTGAATATTTTCCACATTTGTCCCGTCTTTAAAACAGTGACCGAAATTCTGAATCTATTTTTAGTCATTTGTCTCAATGAAGTAAACTAAATTTTGAAAATAGAAACCAAGTAATTTTAAACCCCACTGTGTGTGTATAGGTCCCACCTGTTGGCTTAAAGATTGCACTAAATGCATAATTTTCACATATGCAGCTGAAACAGGTAGCCTAGTGTATCCCAAATGCGTCCTTATTATTTAACATTTTTATTAAACATTACTATCATTAAGGAAAAGTTCGTTTTGGTCGAGGTATGACTAAAGCTTTATTATTTATCATTTAATGTTCTAATCCTAAATTTGTTTTATGATTTCTACCTCCTTTGTGTGAATCTAAATTTATGTACGGTCTATGATCTAAATGCTTCTATTATCTGTCACTTTGCTGCCGGTACAGCAGAAGTTCCCCTTCTTGGGAAAATAAAAGGGTGATTCATGAAGTTAAGCATTACCGTATTTTAATTTGGAACGCTCATGTTTGAAACAGGAAGTGGTTTTGCGTAAAAAACAAAAAGTTTGACTAACCCGGACTCGTTAACATCCAGGAAGTAACTGAAAATTCAAGACTAAACTTTTCATCAAAAACAAGTCTTTAAGTTCCTACTTTTAGACTTCCAGCCGCAGAGCGCTCTTAACGCTTCATCAGTGTCGGGATCTAGGATTGTTTACAACCAGAGAATCGCAGCACATCGGTCGTAAGAAAGAAGCTTGTGGCTCAATTAGCTGATTAGCAACT
The DNA here is from genome assembly GCA_963556495.2 of Valencia hispanica. Lineage (NCBI taxonomy): Eukaryota > Metazoa > Chordata > Actinopteri > Cyprinodontiformes > Valenciidae > Valencia > Valencia hispanica. The sequence continues at coordinate 50,032,017 of OY747700.1, read as the reverse complement.
AGAGATATATGAATAATTTATATTTATTGTCCCCAGCATTCTCAAGACTACACTGTAGTTTAGAGTATTGTCCCCAGCAATTTTCAAACCACACAAAAGGTTATGGTTATTGTCCCCAGCAATTTTAATAACAAACCGGCGCCCTTGGAAATGACGGATATTGAGAGGTTCATGTGATTTAAAAAATTTTTTTTAAACTACCTTATTCTATTTATATCTAGTGTGCAGGTTTATACTAGTAATACATGTAGGAATCTGATTGAGACTCTGTCAGCAAATGTTGGGTTCATACAGACATCATTTCTGGGAAATCTGTGTCCAGAAATTATGAAAAAGAGAGGCTGAAAACTGAAAATAACTCGAATGGAAAGCAGTCATGTAATGAGTTTAGTGTTAAATATAAAGGAAAGATGTTCTAAACATGTTCTAGGATAAAGGAGAAAGATAACCCAATAAAAAGCTAAGACTTAACATCTGCAGTTTTATGAGGGAAGAGAACTAGGCACAGAGGATAGGATGATAGAGGGAAAAAGGAGGAGGTTGTGTGTGTGTGTGTTTGTGCACGCAGAGGCCTTGTTAGTTATTGATCCCATTTAATAATCCTTAACCACAGTCTGCTCTCCTGAGAGCACTTAACTCTGCCCCTCCTCTCCCGCCTCTCTCACTTGTCTCTTTCATCCCATCCCTCAGTCTGTGTTTTTGCTTTCTGTTTTGGCCCTTTTCCTCATCTCCTACTTCTTCCGTCTTTGTGCATCATCCTTGTCCCCAGCGAGCTGTGGCTACACTCTGACAGTACCTGCAAGGTCAAGGAGAATTGGGTCTAAAGACCAATGGTAAATCCCACCGCTGAAGGGTCTAGTTCTCTGTCGGTGCATTTGTTGCTATGGAGTCAATTCAGGTGTCTCTGAGAAGCTCATCCCAAGAAAACGGGTTCCAAAAGTGGGGACTGTAAAGTGACATTGGCCTTCTGTGAATAAAGATCCACGTGTTCAGGCAGTTTCTGCTCGGGTTTTTATTTTCCAACTGTGCTCGAAGGGTTTTTATTCTGCCTTTCCTTGCAAAACGGGTTCTTTATTGTTCTTCGCCACTGGCATATAGTGTAAAATAGTCGCCCCTTTTTATGTCTTTCAGCCGAGGTGGTATGGTTTTATATCACACACTTGACATTCAACAATAGTTATGATTACGCTGCACTTGTACGAACCGGGCACTTTTATTCAGGCTATTCTTTGTTAAAAATCGGATTTAACATATTCACACTGAAAAATTAAGAGGTCCTTTCACCTTGGCCTTAAAGTTTGTAAAAGAGAGCTTGCATTAGATGTAAGAGGGCTTTTTACAAGTGGCCACTTAGGAAATGGAAGCATTTCCTAAAAAATGCATTTTGTGCTTGTGGAGCTTGACCCATGCAAGAAATGGGGGGGGGACAAAAATCAACTTACCTTCATCCTTGCTAATAGGCAGTTGTTTGTTTCCTCTTCTTGTAGAGTGCAGTAATTACTCTCACCCTTTGGACTAGGATCAACATTTACTTTTTAATTGCTGCACTAAATAAATGCTGTGGTTGCCCTGTAATTTTCTCACTCTGTACATGACCCATTGTGAAGATTGTTGCACAATAAAATATTTTACACCAGTAGATTAGTTGGGATATGGCCAAGATTTAACATTTCAAGGGTTTTCTTTAATGTGCTGTTTTGCTTGCAAGGGTAAAGGAATGATTTCTTCATAACTTAACATAATGAAGCAATCTATTGAAATGGACCAACTTTTTAATTACACCAAGTTATTAGCAAAGTTAGCTTATAGCGTAAATAGCAGGGTAAACTTGGAAAGGAAATTGGATTTCTTACATTCATCTACTCTTGTAATGGACTATAGATCAAGATACAAAGGTCTTCATAGTCTTTCTTTCTTTGATACAACAGACAACTTCAGCCTGGTCGTTTGTGCATATATATAATGTGTTTTCTTTTTCTTTCTTTCTTTCTTTCTTTCTTTCTTTCTTTCTTTCTTTCTTTCTTTCTTTCTTTCTTTCTTTCTTTCTTTCTTTCTTTCTTTCTTTCTTTCTTTCTTTCTTTCTTTCTTTCTTTCTTTCTTTCTTTCTTTCTTTCTTTCTTTCTTTCTTTCTTTCTTTCTTTCTTTCTTTCTTTCTTTCTTTCTTTCTTTCTTTCTTTCTTTCTTTCTTTCTTTCTTTCTTTCTTTCTTTCTTTCTTTCTTTCTTTCTTTCTTTCTTTCTTTCTTTCTTTCTTTCTTTCTTTCTTTCTTTCTTTCTTTCTTTCTTTCTTTCTTTCTTTCTTTCTTTCTTTCTTTCTTTCTTTCTTTCTTTCTTTCTTTCTTTCTTTCTTTCTTTCTTTCTTTCTTTCTTTCTTTCTTTCTTTCTTTCTTTCTTTCTTTCTTTCTTTCTTTCTTTCTTTCTTTCTTTCTTTCTTTCTTTCTTTCTTTCTTTCTTTCTTTCTTTCTTTCTTTCTTTCTTTCTTTCTTTCTTTCTTTCGCTCGCACCGTCAGCTAACTAGAACAACTGAAGTTGGTACTTTGCTTAAAGCTCCTCTTTCACAGCTAGTCAACCCTGAACCAAATGTTACTAGATTTATTAAACTAATCTCTGGTGACCCCAAAATGCCCTGATGTTGGTATGTGATTCAGCATAAACTAAAGGCCTGTTACAGTTTTTTTAGGGAGTCTGGACTGTATTTAACTGAAGAATTACTAAGCATCAGATTATTTTCAATTGTCCCTAATTGGTGTATTTACTTTAAAAAGCTCACTTTGCATCCTAAAATTAATAGTTTCTTGCATAATCTAAAACGAAACGAAAGAAACCTCCAGTGAAATGTAAAATGGCCATCGTAGAGAATATTGCCATTTTTATTGTTTATGTATTCTTTGAACACTAATGATAACTTAATGTTGCAGTGAGTATGACAGCAATGTTAGCCATCTGCCAAAGCCCTCTGTGTAATTAGCTCTGATCACATCTGAGCCTTTATTGGACATTCTGTAGCTTCATTAGGCTGGATGATCTTCCATTGTTACTCTCCCTCCAAGAACTGCACAAAATTTTTCTGCGAATTCCAGTTTTTTTTATATTCTTTCACACCTAAACGCACATGCATGCAGCCCGCCCCTGGTGTCAGCGCTTCATTTTTCCTCCCATTTGAGAAATCACGCATAATTAATCCATAATGTTCGACAAAGGCGCAGGTGAATTATCTGACGCACAAACACACAGGATGATGGATTAAAATATGAATGCTCATGAATACACAATTGATGGCATGAATAAAAATGGTAAACAAATGAGCTGGAGCTGGATGGCAGGAGAGAGAACAATCGACCAAACAATCTCTGTGGGCTCATTTTAGTCACTGAGCTGTGTTTCCTCCTTTTTTCTAAACAAGCTCCTTTAATCTCTCTCTCGCTTTTGTTCTCTTTATTTCTACAGCAGAGCTCATTTGAGCTGGATGATCTGATCAATAATTACGATCACTAGCACAACTATACAGCCACCCACCCACACATGATTTTTAAATATATATATATATATATATATATATAGTATTCCCTTGGTAATGAATATACAGCTTGTAAAGTGGAAAAATACTTCCCTAATAAACACATATTGTGCATTCTGTTGTGCACCCTCTTTCCCTCCCTTCTCTCTCGTACAAACTCACACCATTTATCATCACTGTCGCCCAGTTTGCTGCCTCTTTGTTTTGGAGAGCCATTTAGGAAATGTCAAGCTTTCCAGATTAATTTAGCTTCTGTTCCACATCAAAGAAATTAATATTCAAGCTATATGTTTTGACCCGCTCCTCTGTTAGACACACACAAAGTAAAAAATCTGTTGGTGTTTCCTTTCACGAACACGGTGAGCTTAGTAATACTCGTCTGTGAGTAATACATTAATCGATGATTTATGATGTTTAGTTGGTTCAGGCTACAGGCTCTTGGAAGTCTAAATAACAGAGTTCTAATCTGTACAAATGCTATTGTATTCCAAGTTTTAAAAAAACTGGTTCCTTACCAATCCTGACCTTAACACCCAGTAAGGATGTCAGTCATGTTGTCATAATATGAGAACCTGACACTGGATCGTGCATAGTGTCAACCTCCTTTGGCAACTTAGAGGGGTAAAAGTGTGTTAAGATCAGTTCTCCAATGTACCTCCGTCCTAGTACCTACCTCCAGCAGTCATTGGGTGAGAGGCAGAGTACACCCTGTACAGGACAATTTAGAGAGACTAGATCATATTTTTGGACTGTGGGAAGAAGCTGCAGTACCCGGAGAGAACCCACTCATGCACATATGGCGTGTTATTGGGGCTAAAATTGAGACCATTGCGAACCCAGCGGTTGTTACATCCTTCTTACAAGTTGTCCATTCTATGTACATTCTGAAGTCAGCTCCTGATCAGAATAATGACAGGTTGGCACCGGTAACTGAGCGGCCGGCGCTGGGAAATGAGAAACAGACTACTCACTTTCATTCGCATTTTAGTGGCTAGTAACTCTTATTGTAAAGCTTTTTTTTTGTTTTTTATATTTAGGCTTGAGGCCATGATATTGTATTGCAATTTTTTGGGGGATAGTTTTCTTTAAAAAAAAAGTACTTGTTTATTCCTGTGGGTGATTAACCTAGGAATGCTGGTCGTTAGCCTGTCCAATGCTAGCGTCAGCCTTCCTGTGCTGATTGACAGCAGAGGGAGTAGGCGATCCAGTTGCTGACAAGCCTGGTCATGCTAGTCACTCGCCTTTCCAACGCAAGTGAGTGGTCTCCTTCTCATTTGCTAGCGCCGGCCACTCAGTTACCCGCACCAGCCTGTCATTATTCAGATCGATAGCTGGCTTCTGAATTGACATAGCCTCTTGCGGCAAGGAAGTAGGTACCGCTAGATGAGCAGCAGTCTTAATTTTGGCCCTAATACCGCACCATGATGCGCTGGGAAAAGATGCTAACTTCATGCAGAAAGACCCTAGGGTCTAACTCAGGACCTTCTTGCTGTAAAGGCCGGTCGATACGGTTTTTTCCAGCCGTCGTAGACAAATCTTTCATCGTTGGTAGAGTTGTGATTTAAAAAAACTAATACGCGTGTCAAGTGACGAGTGCAATGCGACAGTAGCAGACAGTATCAGCATTAGCAACAATAGTGGCTAAATGCAAGAGCATGAGGAGCAACCAAAAAGCCAATTTTTTTTTTGCTTTGGCAGTCAAGATGGTGTGTATATATGTATATGTATTTTATTGTTATCATCTTGGCGTATCTGTCGGCTTTTAGTGGCGTATGCTTTATGGTCAGCAATTGTTCCACCTCTTTAAAGCTCGCACAGGAAGCCGTCCTTTGTGAACTGCGCTTGAGGCAACAGTGCTTCCAATTGCACCCGTGCATTTTTTTAGGCAGAACTGTCGACCTCACCCTACTTTCAAAAGCTTGGATGATTCTGATTCACTAATAAATATGAAATCCTAACAGCTAATTAAAATTTAACCTTATCAGCATGTTACCAAAAACCTGTCATTGTATTTACTGATACCATGCTGAGAATATTCTGCATCCCTTGAATCCAAAGTGGCAGTTGATAACTGCAGCTATGTGGCTTCTCAGCAGGACCTTGGTTTACATGACTCACCCTGAAGTCCTTTGTGTTAGTGTCCATGTGTGTGCGTGCATGTGACTGAGTGCACTTACTGCCTTTTGGACTCCATATAAAATAATAATGTTCTCAGACGTTGGGATGGAGTGAACAATACATAATAGGGCCGTAATAATAAGTATTAAAATCAGTGGACCTGAAAAAAGACGTGATGAGAGTATTAATTAGGAGGGGGAGGAGGAGAAAATGAGAGCGGTCACGGGTCGGGCTTGAAATGAAATAAGGAGGACTGAGACAGAAAGGCTAGAAAGTCCTCTTGAACATCAGAATCAGGGAGATGGAGGGGATGCAGGAGGGAAATAGATGGATAGGATTTGGGTGCGAGTTTGTGTGTGTGCGACAGAATTGAGCCACAGAGAAAGATTGAGATGGATCTGGGGAGACAGACTGTGCTTTAATTCTCATCTCCTTAGCTGTGTTGCATTAAAAGGAGGTGGGGGGGGGCAGACCATTATCACACACACATACACACAACCTTCTGTGGTTTTTTGTGTGTGTGTGTTTTTGTACTCTCTGATCTCTCTCTTCTTTTCTCTATGTATCAAGCACAATCTCCTGTACACACACACACACAACACACACACACACACACAACACACATTCACTTTGGGGGTCCCTGTCTTTCTGGACATCCTCATTAGACATCCTCAGAGTAATCATCACGTCAATCTTGTTCTTTTTCTAGTTGACACGGGCAACATTTTGCCCCCAGAACAATCAAGTTTCAAATGAGATTCAATCCGATTCATTTTGATATCCTGAAGTAACAAAAAGAAGCTTCTGTATGTAGGACTCATGTAAGTTTTTGTTTCTTTCCTGTTCTGTGTGAACACCACCAGTCAACAGAGGTTGATCACTTTTACTGCTGAAGTGCTCATTTTTTTCTTTGTTTTTGATATCTATCTATCTATCTATCTATCTATCTATATATATATATATATATATATATATATATATATATATATATATATATATATATATATATATATATTTACTTTTTGTGGTTAAGTTTAATGAGTCAGCAGTCAAACAAGCCAGCCAACATTGGCAGTGGTCTGACAATGGTCCTTACGTTTTGTCATAAATCACCCATAATTATAGCACAATAATCAATTCAGCTGACTCTTATATCAGAATAGATGTCGACACAAAACCACAAATAAGCCTTAACACATAAGTCTTACAGATGGTCCAGATACAGTGCAATGCACAAATATTCTTTCTTTCCTTCATCTTTTTTAAAGTTTTTAAAGCATAATTGTGAAGTGGGAGAAAAGGGGAAGCCCAGAAGTGCAACGCGCATTTATATTCAGCCTCCTTTAATCTGATACCCCCAAATCAAATCCATATATTGGTTGAAATCAAAGAGCAATGGGTGTATTTCCTTTTAAGACAGCGAAAAGCAAATCTTTTTCCATAAATCCTACTGGTGGTGGAAAATTCTTTACAGATACTGCACAAAAGCCTTTCTTATTCCATTTATGTATCAAAACGCTACTCAGTTCTATATCGTTATTGGCCAATTTGTTAGTAGGGGTGTGCCGATTCACCATAAATCGATTAACTGTGATGTCAAACATGCAAAATCGATAGCGATTCAAAAGTGTTCAAAAATTGAATGTTTTTCATAGTAAATACATAAGGGAAAAAATAAAAGTCCAGCGTGCCTGTCGGACATTTTTAGGGGACGGACCAGCGGAAACATCATGGCTGCAGCTAGTGTTTCAGCCATGCAGCACGAAATATACAAAATGCAGCAAATATTTCATACTTTAGTTGTGAAAGAAGCGTCAGCCCAAGTGTAGCTTTAAGTATGAAACACGAAGGTAATTTTCTTCATCCATACCGGTCGCGACTAATGTGTGGCGGAGAGCACCGTACTCATAGCTGGCAGATTTGTTTCTGTGTATGACAAGTGGCAAACATCCCATTGGTCAAACTGACACAAAAACTAGGAAAACGCTGTGTAAAGTTAGAGTTCTGTATTAAATTGATTTATTTTCTATTACTTTGAATAGAAAATAATACTTATTTTCTCAGAATATAATTTCACATTTTTGTGTAATTTTTGTCCTGTATGACTTTAAAAGGGAGATATTATTGTTATAGGTTTGTTTTCTAATATAGAATACATTACTTATTTCTATTTAGATTTTAAAGTCATTTCTGTAATGGTTGACTTGTAAAAGCTGATCTGAAGTTTTTTTGGTTTTTTTACCACATAGAGCAGGAATACTTTAAATATGTTAAAATCAAAAGTTTTCTTTAAGTAAACAGAGCATGATTGATGTGTTTATGCACTGGACCAAGTTTGCTATTTTATGGAAATCAAAATAGGGTCACCCTACATTATATTTACATTGCCAACACACATTTCCTTTAGCGTTCATTGAAAATATGACCTTGATATGATTATAAAACATATTTTGGACATGTGTTGGTTTTAATTGTGGTTTATAATGAACAAAAGACAGGACATCAATTGGTTTGGATACTTCAATTAATGGAAACTGAATTGTTTTAAGGGTAGACTGTAGCTATGGAAGGAATGAAGAAAAAAAAACCTAAATGGGGAAAAATATGCAACAAAAATAATCGTTTTATAATGTAATCGTAGCATCCCCAATAGTATTCAAATCGAAATAGTGAGGCACCCAAGATGGAACACCCCTAGTTATTAGGACTCCTCTGGAGGGCTTAAAGAGGGGTTGCAGACCCCTGTAAACATGGTGGCAGCATCAGGCTGTGGGGAGGATTTTCTTTAGCAGGGACAGGGAAGCTGGTAAGGGTTGATGGGAGGACGGATCAAGCTAAATAACAGCTCAGGTATAGAAGACGACTCACTGAAAAGCTCCTAAAGGCTTGAGACTAGGGCGGAGGTTCACCTTCAGTCAGGACAATGACCACAAACATACATTCAGAGCTACAATGGAATGGTTTGGATCGAAACACATTGGTGTGTTAGAATGACCCAGTCAAAGTCATTTGCATACAGAAACGCCCTCAGTTACCATATTTGGTCCCACCATTTCCTCTGACACATGCATTAGGTACTTGCGTTCTTCCCGAAAATAATGGCCAAGAGAGCAAAAAAATTGAATTTCAGTGACTCAGAGATCGAGGTGAAACATAAATGGGGGAAAAAGTCATGACGAACAGACTTTTAGAAAATTGTCATAGTTAACGCAAATTCATTTTAACAGTGATCGTTTTTGTCCTCTATTATCAGCGGTTCCTCTGCTTCATGTCCCCCCCCTCCAGCACGCAGCAGTTATATTTCTGCCGCAGACTCAAACAAATGTGCCAATGAAAAGTTTAATTTGATGTTATTCACTTCTGTGGAAATACTTAATTTCTTTGAACAAGTTAAATCAGTTAAATTTGTCCCAAACATTGCTGTTTGGTTCCATCAGCTCAGGCGTAACCAATAAAAAAAAAAAAAGAACACTGCTTGGGAGAAAATGACAGAGGCAATAAATTCTGTCGGGACAGTGGAGAGGTTCCTGTTGGAAAAAAAGGGGAAAAAAAGGGAGTACAATAAAACGTCCCTCAGCTCACATCTGGGCCAGATCTTCTACTGGGGGTGTACAGATCACCACATTTGACACTGCTTTGGCTGCCATCAGTACACATGGAGGCAGCGACAACCTGCTGCACGGATAAGCATGACCATCCAGTTTCAACAGTACAGTTTGTTAACCTTTAATCCTTAGCAAATTTCTAAGATTTCCTGGAAGTTTAATCCAAATCCGTCTATAACTTTCTGAGTTGTTTTGCTAAAAGACAGACAAACGCCAACGTGAGCTCCATAGCAGAGGTGATGAACTGACGAGATAAATATTTTGTCAAAGTAAAACTGTTTCAGTGTTGCAGTTCCCCCGTTCTACCACTAGATCCGTACGCATGGTCAGAGCTGCTCTTATATTTAGGAACATTTCTACGCACATGTACAAAATAGTAAATTCCACACAATGCGTAAAATTGTTGCTACGCACAAAACACACACAGATCTGTGCGTAAGTGCGGTTGATAAATGATGGCCCAGATCTGAATCGAAATGAGAATCTGGGTCAAGACATACAAATTGACTTGAATCAGCAAGCTCCAGTTAATCTGACTGAGCTTGAGCTGCTTGTTGGAAAGACAAATGGACGAACATTTTCAGTGTCTAGATGTACTAACCTGGTATGTTTTTTTCTTACGCGTCATATGCTCTGTGTGTTTCATGGTTTATTGCTGTTTTTACTTTATCCCCTAATCACGTAAAGCACTTTGAACTACCTTGTTGTTCAAAGTGTGCTACAGAAATAAAATGGCCTTGCTTTGGTAACAGCAGAAGTTGTTTCTACAAACCGTTAACTCAGGGGCCCAATGCAAATCCACAGGACAACTCTCCAGTTCTTTGTTCTAGATTTTGAGAACCACTTGGAATTCCCCATCAGCTTCACAATTTTGCGCTACTTTGTGTTGATTTATCACATAAATCATGTATAAAGTACATTTGTGGTTGTAGGGTAGGAAATTGTGGCAAAATTGAAGAGGAACAACTAGTTTTGTAAGTCACAGTATGTGTTTAAACATTTTGTTACAATTTTATTTCCAGTCCTAAATTAAAGGTTGCTTTCCGAGCTCGATGTTATTGGAAGTGAATGCTAGAACTCTGTTACCTGAAGATTAATCTGAATATCGAGACATTTGCTGGTATTGGTTTCAGAAAAGTAAAAAACTTTTTCTTTTAGGTATTACTTTTTTTTTCTTTAAATTTACCCTGAATGTAATTTATATATATACAGGTCCACAATTTCTAGCTGTCAAATGTTGTTTCATTGATGGACCGTATGGGCTTTTTTTATTTTTATGTCAGTATTAATCAGATGACATTCCATGCTTACCTAGTCTACTGTAAGTAACTTGTAATATTCTCTGTAATATTTTGAAACAAGCATTTTTTTCATAGTTCAAGAATTTTTAAAAACAGCTAAAGTGTTTGCACTTTTAAAAGGTTCTCCTTCCCCTTGCTGAGTAATTAGCATTCTACTCGCTGTGGCTGAAAGCATGTCCGCTCCGCTTCGTCTAACAAGAACATTTATTGATCACAAAGTGATGACCTGATCATGTGGGATTAATTTCAGTTAAATTTTTTTCAATTCAGTTTATTTATATAGCGCCAATTCACAACAGATGTCATCTCAAGGCACTTAACAAGAAGTGATTTCAATACATTTATACAAACATTCCAATCAGTTTAAAAAGTTTCCTATTTAAGGAATCCCAGCAGATTGCGTCAGTCATTGGCGTGAGGTTGGGCCCCGTTGATGCAGACTTTCCAGCCACAGCAATCCTTCAGCAATCCCTCATACTGAGCAGGCATGTAGCGACGGTGGAGAGGAAAAACTCCCCTTTAACAGGAAGAAACCTCCAACAGAACCAGGCTCAGTAGGAGCGGCCATCTGCCACGACCGTCTGGGGGTTTGAGAAGACAGAGCAGAGACACAGAAGGAACAGAAGATCTGATATAAAAGTACTTTCTATGATACAGAAAGTAAAAAAATTAAGCTCTTGACTTTATTCTCCATACCGTTGCAGTGTTCTTCTTCAGCGGGATTACAGTTTCATGAGGGACATCAACATCTGGGGTCCCTTGGTCATCGTTGGAGTCTATTCGTCCACGCTCTCCGCTGCAATGAGCAATCTCATCGGAGCCTCCCGCATCCTGTACGCCCTGGCGAGGGACGACTTATTCGGTGGGTAATACGACGGTGCTCTGCAGTGGAGCAAACGCTTTGGAGAACGCGGTCACATCTCTTTATCACACTGATGCCATTTTGGAGGTTTTAACATAAGAAGCTCCTCAGTTAGTGAAAGTGCAATGAGTGAGTTGTTTAAAACAAAAGCGCCACTCTACAGAGTGATCCTGACATCTCAGAACAGTGAGGAGAAATTAAGGCTGGGTGAAATATCCTCAAACCTATATTGCAATATGAAATGAAGGCATGTGTGATAACAATATTTACTGCGATATATTCTTTCCTTCTGTTTATATATGTCAAAATGACTATTTTTGAATATTGCATACCAGATAGATTGCAGTAGAACAACAACCTGTGTTTAGGTTGCCATTTACAGAACGTTAATTTTGCAAAATGCATTTAAACAAATATTCTAATCTTTTTCCGAAAAATGCGTGACAACATTTTTTACAACATAAACAAAGATGAAGATATTTTAAACTGAAGGGCAAAATGTAAAAAAAAGGAAACAATTCTTTCTGCTTTCCTGATTATTTATAAATTTAATATCGGACAAAAACAAAGCTGCACATATTTGAATTAAAAATGCTTCAAGTTCAACAGGTTTCTTTTCCGTTGAATAGAAAACAATAATTTTTAAACTTACAATATCTAGGGACGCCACCAAGCACAGTGGTTAAGGCGGCAGCCCTTTGTTCAGATGCCTTCAGTCCTCGCAGCAGTCGCCCCGGGGTTGACTCCCTCGGGCTCAACAGTTCGACTTTCTGAACCGTCCACTGTCGAATAAAGGCCACTGTGGTCACAACACCTTAGAATTAAAAAATTTTTTTTTACAATATTTTGTGTTAATACGAACATTGAACTTAAGTATTTATCCTCCTTGCGTACTTGGTACAAAGTACGTAGATACAGCTTGATGACATCATCAACATGGGCAATCGCTGTAGGCTGGTATATTCAAAACCTCTACCGTTGGCTAATTTAAATAATTCTACCTTATACCGTTTATATCGCCCACTACTAAGAGAAGTGTGTGGTATTTCTGACTGAAGTATAATTTACCGCCATTTAAAAGTTTAAACACAAACCCCATTTCTGTGAATGTCATTGGCATATCAAGCTAATTCAGCACTTGTGTGATTTCCATTACTTCTCTGTGTGAGTCCATCCTGCCTGCTGTTTTTTCATTATTAATGACTGCGAGCACCATCCTCCTCCTCCCCCTCCTCTTTTTTCTTCTTTTTTAAGCAGAGTTGATTTGTCCTGTTTCCGTCTGCATGTAGTCAAACTCGCGTTTGTGCTTTGTTGGCGATAAAGGACTTCATGAGCACAAGTGTGTCTGTAGAGTGATCAAAAGGAGCAGCGGCAGATGACTCAGGCCCGTCTATTCCCCAACGACCAAAGGGTCAACATAAATCAGCTTAATTAGTTTAATTAGCAGCCGGTGACTGGGGAACCATAAAAGTGGAGGAGGAGGAGGTATTTGTGAAACAGTTACTCGGACCACACTGGTTGTGCGTTCGTGTGCATTCTGGTTGTCATTCATGTATGAAGCTCGGTGCTTAACCTTGCCACTGTCCTACACGGACCGACTGATGGATGTGTCGGTTTCCCAACGCGGACACTCTGGAGTTTTCTTCCCACACATCTCCATCTCTTTCTTCCCCACAACTTCCTTCAAGCGCCTGCCTGCCTCCCTCCGTCGGTCAACCACCCCCACCACCCCCCCACCCCCCTCCAGCACCTCAGCTGCATTGATTTGCCTTAAAAGTGTCACAGATTTTCTTTTCTTCCTTTCTTTTTTTTTTTTTTTGCCTCTCTATATTGGGGTTGTGTATTTCTTTCAGTCAGTCGCAGGCTCTCGGGGAAGTCAGCCAGAGAAAGTTGTTGGAGGTATGAGAAGTGGAGTTAATTACAGAAATCTGTTTAAATGTCAGGGTTATTAAAGCTTGCCATTGCTAGTCTAAATGTGAACTGATGTACACTGTTGAACTTGTACATAAAATCGCCGGCCACTTTATTAGGTACACCTTGCCAGCCAAGGCGTTTGACCTCGTTTTGCCCTCGTAACTGCCTATAAGCTTAGGCGATTCGACAGGTTTTCCAAAACTTTCCCCAGAGCTTTCTGATCCATACTGACATGATCACTTGGTTGACGGCACCTTCCGCCATGCAAAGATCCTGTTCCACCACATCCGTATAGTGCACGGGTCCCCAAAGTCGGTCCTCAAGGGCCGGTATCCTGCATGTTTTAGTTCTTTCCCTGGTTCAACACAGCTGATTCAAATGGTCCAACTACCTCCTCAGCATGTCAAAGTTCTGCAGAGGTCTGCTAATGAGCCATCATTTGATTCAGGTGTGAGGACCGACTTTGGGGACCCCTGGTATAGTGCTCTGTTGGATTCAGATGTGGTCACTGTGGAAGACACGGAAGTACAATGAAGATCTTGTCATGGTCAACAAAAAACACTTTGAGACAGCTTGAGCTTCCACACCATTACACCACCACCAGTCAGAACCAAAGATTCAAGGAGGGATCTGGGCTTAAATGTTGTTTATGATGAATTCTGGCCAAATCATCTCAGTGTCGCTGCTTAAATCGAGACTCAATGGCCGAAGTTTTTCTAATTGATTATTGTGAACTTATGCATGACAGGACTTGAATTTCCTCAAAGTGCCCTTTAGTCTGTCAAGTGTGCACCTATATATAAAAAGCCAACTTGTGGAAGTTTTTAGGACTTTTATGAATAATCAGACTCTACTTTGGTTATGATTAACCTTACTCAGAATAGATAAGCTTATTTTATTTTTTTGTTTGATCTCGTTTACCCTCTGACATCATTACACTTCCCAACTACAGACATGTTAAACAGAAAGGATCCCCCCTTCACATTCTTTTAGGAGTGTACTTAATGTGTACCTATTTGCCTTCATTATTGTTCACATGGTAAAAATGTTTGATCTATTAAAGTTAATATTGTTAAACCCTCCATTGCAGCTATGTCATTCCTTTACTAACTTGGCAGCAGGTTTACCCTTATTTTACTAATGTGGCTTCTTATGACCATTCAATGTTTGTCAATGGATGCCCCCCTTGATAACCTACTTATAACCTTTTAAATATGTCACTTATCCCTGCAGGTAAGGTGCTGTGTATAGCTAAGAAGACTTCCCACAGTGGCAACCCCTGGGTCTCTGTGCTCTTATCCTGGTTCTGGGTGCAGGTTAGTAAAGCTATACCAGTGCAAAACGAGACATTCAAAAGCAAATAACTTTCCTTTGTGAGGACATTGCTGGGATGTGGTTTGTAGTTGGGTATCTTGCCCAAACTAGGCAAGGTAGTTTTATTTGTAAAGCACACTTTCAACAACAAGGTAATTCAAGGTGCTTTACATGATTAAGGGGTAAAATAAAAATAGCAGTAAAACACAGACAAAGCATATAAAGTAAAAACAGGAATAAAGCAAGAAGCATACACAAAACATATGATACATTAAAACTTTACTCAAATGGATTTCTAAACAGATACGTTTTTAGTTGTGATTTAAAAGAACTCAGTGTTTCAGCAGCTTTGCAGTTGTCTGGAAGTTTGTTCCAGATTAGAGCATAGAAACTGAAAAGCTGCTTCTTCATGTTTGGTTCTGATTCTAGGGATGTTGAGTAGACTGGAATTAGAGGACCTGAGTGTTCTGGGGGGTTGGTATAGTAAAAGTAGATCTTCAAGATACTTTGGCACCAGGCCATGTAATGATTTACAAACTAGTAAAAGTATTTTGAAGTCTATTCTCTGAGCTACAGGGAGCCAGTGTAAGGACTTTAGAACTGGGGTGATGTGCTCTACTTTCCTGGTTCTAGTGAGGACACGAGCGGCAGCGTTCTGGATCAGCTGCAGCTGTCTGATTGACTTTTTAGGCAGACCTGTGAGGACGCTGTTGCAGTAATCAATCCGGCTAAAGATAAACATGGATGAGTTTTTCTAGGTCCCGTTGCGACATGAGTCCTTTAATCCTAGAAATGTTCTTCAGGTGATAGAAGGCTGACCTTGTTATTGCCTTTATGTGACCCTGGAGGTTCAGGTCTGAGTCCATTACTACACCTAGATTATGGGCCTGATCAGTAGTTTTCTAGCTGCATTAACTGAAGCTGTGTGCTGACTGTTGATCGTTCATCTTTGGGTCCAAAAATAATTACTTCTGTTTTGTTTCTGTTCAGCTGGAGAAAGTTATGGCACATCCATCCATTGATTTGCTCGATGCATTATAG
This sequence comes from Valencia hispanica, assembly GCA_963556495.2. NCBI lineage: Eukaryota > Metazoa > Chordata > Actinopteri > Cyprinodontiformes > Valenciidae > Valencia > Valencia hispanica. The sequence goes on along the minus strand of OY747700.1, from coordinate 50,016,347 downwards.
ATTCTCGATGCAAACTACATTCTTTATGACTTTCCTAGTCTTTAAAATGTAGACTTGGAGTGCCCATTAAAGGATTTTCATTACATGCCTCTTTAATACCTCAAATGATTGTCATTTCCTTCTTGTTTAAGCTAGGTTTGTGTAGCGATTGTGTGCTTTTACTGTCTGATCTGTAATAGACTGCAGTCAGAGTAATCTGTTTGGAGAGTCGGGAGGAACTTCTCAAGAGGAGGACATTTAGAGCAGCTTAAAATCCAAGCTATTACAGCAGTACAAAACTAAACCTCTGTTCTTGTAGTCTAACAGCTGCTCACTGCAGGTTATACACTAGTTATTCATAAATAGCAAACGCTTGGAAGTTTTCGGTCAAAACTTACCAGCATTTGGAACAGTTCATGATTTTATCCTCCGTAATTTAAACCCAGCTCCATTTAAAGAAAGTTCCCAGATCATGACGCTCCCAACATTGCTATGTTTCACTACTGTATGAAACCAAGGAATTGTCGGGAGTCTGTTGGAATCAGTCGACTAATTCTTTGATTCCCGAACACAACCCAACTTCGAACTTCAACTAAACTATTCCTTTAAAGATGGCACTTAAAGTAATCAGCAAAATGACAAGCTGCAGAAAGTCAAGAAAACCTGTGTCCGAAGATCTTACTGTTGATCATTTTAAAGCATTTCGCATGAACAAAGACTACATGTAACTTTTAAAAGTTTAAACTGATATTATTTCTTTTGTGCAAACAGATTGTAATTATAGAAAACCAAAGAAGAGAACACGGAAGGAATTGCAGTCCTAGACTTTGTTTAAAACAGTTCGCCAAAGTCATTAAAACAAGGATAATTCCTGCTGAGCTCTGAAAGCAAGCAGAGTTCAGAGAAACGTAAAGCTTCAAATGAGCGTCTATTATTTCTGGCTAATAAATGAAAGGTAGCCAGGATAAAGTGTGAAAATCATCCCAAACTCCCGCGGTTTGTGGAGTGAAGTCTTGTCAAAAAGGTTTTCAGCGCGAGAGATCAGAGGGCCCCTCTCTTCTTTCAGTCCAAGCTTTTTCTTTCAGATTAGACAACAGTTCAGTAATAGCAGTGTGATTTCTTTATTCACTCCTGTAATGTCGTTCCAGACATAATTAGCCTTAGGTTTACTTTTGTTTTTATTATGTATCTCATTTGGGTTCAATAGTCATCTGAAAGCATTATTAGCTCTTACTGAATTATTGGGCTCTCCCTTTAGATTCTTCAGTGTAGCTCAAAGTTTTGTTCAAATGATTCAAAAAATTATACCCTGAACTTCAACCAGAAATTTAGTCTCAGTGAAAGTTTGTTTATGATAAACTGTTTAAAAATGGTCAAACCTTGCAACTCAGGTACCAGAGATGGTGACGTGAATTTAAGCATCCTACTCAAGTTGCAAAAATTAAAACATTTAGACTTGACTTAGACTTGTGCCCTCAAAGACTTGAGACTTGACCCACTGTTGTGATGACAAATAGCTCTTCTGGGGTTTGGTGCATTATATGCAGTCCATTGCATATTGGTGCAGTAGTTGTCTAACATCTTATAAACGTTTCCCAATATAAAAAGAAATGTTGACTACATAAATGTTGTTTAAAAAACTCATTTTTTTGTACATTTTGCAAAAATTACCTGGATGCAGAAGACACTATTTGCAAGAGATTAAATATTTTAGTAAGCAGAGAAAACTCAGTAGTGATTAAAAATGGGGGGGGGGGGGGGAATCCCCAAACATGCATACAATTAGCTGATTGTACCCCTACATCTAGGGATGTAAGAAAATATCGATCCACCGACATATCGCGATATTTTATGTCACGATATTGTCGATATTCAAACGCACAGTATCGATTTTAATTTTTTTTTTGAAATTTAATGGAACCATTGTGTTATTTGTGAAGATTACACATCAGCTTTGCATTTAAAAGAACATGTTTTTTAAATAAGAATGAAGAGCTGAGGAAGAAACGGTTGGAATTTAATTGCATTTCTTCGAAGACAGGATAAGACTTGCATTGCTGTTAGCCAATCAGAAGCAATACATTTGCATATCATGCATATCACCCACTCTGACGACTATTTTCAACCTCCTGAAACAGGAGTGTAAGAGAATTTTTTCCATAGAAAATAACTCACGAGGCATTCGTTCATACGAGAGACCACAGCAGATTTATTGGAAAAAAAAAACAAGTGAATGAGACCTTTAATAATGGTTCTCCACAAAGATAACGGTCTACAGCATACAGACACGCACCTGCAGCTAATGACAACAGTTTCAGTTTTTCAGCAGCCTTCCTTGCTGAATAAAACGCTGTTTAACAAAACCTGAATCGGCTGCACTCGTTTCAAGTTTGTCGTGTTTAAAACCACCTCCGTAAATTCAAACTTCTGTGAAAAGCTTAAATACTTTCATATACGCCACTACTCACTAGTATACTTCTAAAGGGAAATATATGGTTGATAAAACTATTTAAGTTGATCTTGTCTGCAAGGAGGTGACTCATGCACACGTGTCTCTGACAGCGCATGGTTTTAAACGAAGTAGGTAAAGTTGCCTTGGACAGACTTATGTTTTTGCTTTCCTGTAACCTTCACTGTTTGGATTCTAAACATTGGATATTAAACTCTAGTACAGGGTTTCTGCAGGGTCTTAAAATGTAAAAACACAAAAAACAAGAAAAACCCTAAATTTAGTCCTCTTATCTTTAGGCTTAAAAATGTTTAAATACAGACTTATTTTACCTCACGCTGAGTCATGACTTAAAATCATTTTATTTAACTGATTTGAGAAATAATCAAGGGAACTGTTTTTATGTTTATTAACACTCTTGTTTCAGTATCCACTACCAGCTTGTTGATCGCATAAATTTAAAATAGGTTTTGCCTAGAAACAGGGAATATAATAGTTTGTTCTAACCTCTCATGGATAACTCTTATGGAGCTTTATCATACAGTCTATGAAGAATGTGGTAGCTGGGTAACCTAGAGGTAAAATAACTTAAATTCATTTGCCAGAGCTGAAGAACCCCAATTTTGGTTGTAAAATGTTATATTCAACTCTGATGCTAATAAGTAATTGTAGGCTTTCTGTTATTGTGTAGGTCCTAAATTTGTGTCATAATGGCCTTAAAGGCCTCTAAAAAGTTTGACCTTTAACCTGCCGAAACTGGCTGTAGGTTAACCTTGCCAGAATGACAAAGTAGCAAACTAGAGTTAAAGTTTCCAAGTGGATGGATCGAATGGATTGAATGGATCACATTGTGGCGTTGTTTTCATATATCGCATGTTAAAAGTGTGTGGAGGGGGGGGGGGGGTCGATTTAAACCGAGGAGGAAAATATTGGCAGAGGACAGGAGGGTGGGGATAGAGAGACAAAGAGGAGGCGGAGGATCATACGGGCAAATAGCCCTGACTAAACCATCATTATCAGAGGTGAGTGTTAGAGGCTGAATGGCCTGTCATTATTGGCACCCTCTCTTTTTCTCACTGTCTGTGGCCCTCTTATCCTCTTCCCCTCGTCCCTCGCCACTCTCCAGAAGCAGAGGAGAAGCAATTAGATGGAAATCGTTAGCTGCGTCGCTGCCGCCATCAGAGATCATTTGCTCTCGTCCTCTTTCTCTCTGCGTCTTCCTCCACCATAAGGATGATTAACTGATGACAAAAGTCTGATTGTGATCTGGCTTTGAAGACTTGGACAATGCAGAATTGAAAAGGAAGAGGAGGGTGGTGTCTGTTATTAGAGTTCTGGGGGGGTTAAGGAAACTAAAGTAGGACAAAAGAAAAATGAGACATACAACAGGAGATTAAATATGATCAGGTTGTTTTTGTTTAGACCCTCCGTGGCTGCACATTGTTGGATTTGGAGTCGTTGCGTTTGAAGAACCCCGTGTTTGTAGCATTTTATAAATCCTAGCTAGCCTTTTTGTCATGCCCAGACAAAACCTAATTCGGTGTCACAACTTTAGAGCAAAAAACAGAAATCCCTGCTGATAAACGATTTATTCAACAATGCATGAAGTTCAGGGGAAAATTTCCCCCCTCTTTATTTGCAGCTGTATGTAAATGACTTCCCTCTTACAGCTCCTCTAACTTCATGTGAATCCAAGTCGTCTTCGCTGATCCACTCATTTCCGCGCTGCTCTTCGTGGGTCAAGGATGCAATAACAAGAAGCTAAGAAAAGCACTCCTCCTCGTTAACCTCGTCTCCACCTCGGTGTTGAGGACCCGGAATCACACCCACCCCTCCTTTCCACCGGACGCGTAAGCAGCACGTCACAGGAGCAGCACGTCATACGCAGCTGATAGCCACCACTGTAGTCAATAGAGCCCTTTCCACCAGAGGCGAAACCAGCACGAGTCTGCCGCGTCTTAGGAGCGACATGTCGCGGCACTTTTCTAAATATACGCGACAGTCCTATTTTCTACGCAGTACGCCTCTGAAACACGTACATTTCTACATTTTGGATAGGGGAGACAGGAAATATACGGCTCGGCTCCGAAAATTTTCAAAATAAAAGAAACGTGCTGCTTTGCGGTTGCTTTACTTAAAAAAATGTCACTACCTGTGCAGCCCGGTGAGAAGTCAGTACCTCGCGGGAGGGTCTCATTTGTGTGTCATCACACAGCTGAGCGATTTTGGATATTCCCTGACATAACATAAACTTATTGGCGAATATAAAACGGACATAACATAAAAAACCAACCTTTTGGAGCCATGTTGTTGTCTTTTCCTGGTAATTATTGTCATAGACCTTTTATATATGTCTATGGTTGTTTTTCGTGCTCTCTCTGTGACAGCTGCCTCCCTGCTGCTATGCGCCTCATACGCACCCCGTGGAAAGGGCCAAGCAGCAGAATACGCAAGTGAAACGTGCTGCTCCTGTAACGTGCCGCTTACGCGTCCGGTGGAAAGGAGGGGTCAGACTGTGTTTTAAATGTATTCCGAGTGGGATCTCCACGCAGCTGGACATGCTGTTACCTGTTTCTCTGGGATGTGTTCTCATTAAACGTCCGAGCCATTTCGCTACTGGCCATGACTCACTTTCACCCCCTCTGGATCCTTCTAGCATTTTGTTTCCAGATCACCACAGACTGTAGTTAACTTGCATCCTTACTTTTCATATTCTAACTACATGTGTTCCTAAGACACCGTCAAAAAGTTGAAAAGCACAGTGATGCAACCCTGGCAAAAAAAAAGTGTAGCCTGCTTTTCTAGAATACACTCCTCAACAAAATCTGAAGATGGGGGGGGGGGGGAACCTACAGATCTTTGGATTTTGTGCAGCTTGCTTGTGACCAGTTGAGTATGAAAATAAACTGGAAGCAACAGAAAGTATAGAGCAGCAACATGACATTAAAACTCAAACTGCCTGTTATCATCTAATCAAGTTTAAACCATAACCCAACAAATCAGAACAAAAAGTTTGAAGAATAAGGACTGTGCACTGATTAGCCCCACCATTTTTTTTTTGATTACATCAAAAATCAATTTAGACCAGCTTTATGTCAGTCTTTCCATCAGACAGGTCAGAACGTTGCTACATGTGGTGAAGTTGGCGTAACAAAGGGCATCCACCCCCTGGAGCTGACATTAGTTTTTGCAAACAGATTTTAGTTCAGAAGAACATGGAAAGTGGGATGGTAGGATGTTCTTCACGACAGATGATTGCTTAAGACTGAGGCCTACTGCATCATCGCTACAAAACCAGCCGAAGTTGAAGGAACAAACTCAAAGCTTCTTTCTTTCATTAAAAGAAAAAGGTTCCTGATTATAATAACATCTCCAGTGGGAACCCTTTCTCATGATGGTAACTTTAGAAGACATCACAACTGTCCTGGTACATTTTTTTTTTATTCTGAGACTAAAACTTTATTCTACCTTTCACAGTCTCATGTTTAGTGCTCCCTTACAGATTCGTGGTATTGAACGATACTTTTTTTTAAATTCTCATCAAGCTCTTGTCTCGCAAATGTTGTCTAAAGCCGCGTTCACACCGGTCAGCGGGTCCAGGCGTCAAATCGCTCAAACGGACGAAAGTCGACGCTTTAAAATTAAAACCCAGCTGCTTGCACACTTGTGGTCTGCGTCGGGGCATCAGCGCTAGCGTTAGCTAGCGTAGCGTTAGCTAACACAACAAGAAAGTTAAAAGAAAAAATATTTTATTACCTGGCACTCCAATATCCTCCGATATCTTCCTCCAAATCAGATCCGATCTCTTCCTGTCTTTGTAAAAAGACAAAGACGGGTCATACAGTTCATGGACATTACATACAGCGACGATCAGTTTGTCCTCCATCTTGAATAAAAAATTTGCCGATTCACCCATGGAAGGAGTTACTACGTCAGTACAACGAGTCGCTCTGATTGGTTGACGGCGCGCGTCTGCTGCCCGAAAGTTCAGTTTTCCCAACTTGACGCAGCAGACGCCCCGACGCGCGCGGCTTGCTGCTTGGCAGTTTGGCGCCCACTAGATGCGTAGATACCATAGACTTGCATGTAATCTAGCTGCCCTGCTGCCTGGACGCGCTGACCGGTGTGAACGCGCCTTTATAGTAATTAGCCTGCAGTCACCGTTGGTAGGATCCAGCCTGGATCTCCCTTTTGAGACAGACTAAAGACATCCCTTAGGGTCCTCATAATCAGCCTACAATAAGTAGTCTTGCGTCCAGAACTTGACTTTTTGTCCCTTAATACTCAGGATCTTCCTGAGGAAATATGAAGTGATCGTCTTCCTGCGTCTAACCTCTACAGCGATGGATCTTTGCCATCAGGGGGTCATGACTGGGTGAATACCTGGTAAAATATGACTTAAATGTCAGATTTATGAGCTGATTCTGACTTTCTAAGGTTTCTTTCTTGAGCTTTTGATCAACTGATGAACATGCTGTTTGAGTAAATTTAGGAAAATTGAGTATATCACTGAAAATTATGTTTAAAAAAAATCTGATTACTGCTGTAATAACACAAACTACATCTCTCATATAGTCTGTGTTTATCATCACACCTAAGGCGTTGGGGGGTTTAAATCGGCTTTGTGGTTGTGATTAGCTCCTGTTTACAAGTGCTGCTTTTAAATAGCAATCTGGGATAGTAAAATCTATCTGGACTGATGGTTAAAACATTTTTTTACGTTATGCTGGTTATATTACAGCAACTATCTGGAAGAGTATGGACACATTCTGTCAGTTGTACTTTCTAACCCCTTTTTGACCTGCTGCAGAAATTCAGAATGGAGCTAAATGAGGACTAAATGTTAAATGGACGCGATGTTTTAGTGACATATTGACGCTAAGCTGGCGTCTAAAACATAGCACAACCAGATCTGTTCTTTACTTGTGCTTTTTCATAGAACTGACTTCAGCACCAGCCATAATTTAGCGCTAAAGACTCTTTGGTGTATAAATTGTATGTGTGTTCCTTTTGGTTTAATTGCTGCTTAGCATCAAGTAGGCACTGCTCGTCTCTCTCGCTTATCAGAGCTTGTTAAATTAGTCAGATTACAAGCAATGAGCTGCAACAGGAATGTCAGTAAAAACAACGCCATAAACCTTCCATAAATCTGCTGCTTGCTAATTTAAGGTCTTCTTTGTAGACGGGATTACCGTTACTAAAATGACTTTGATCTGTGTGATTAAATTTGCATACTGCTCTGTAACTTGGTTGCCACATTTTCTACATTTTTTTAAGTGATATTTTTCTTAAATAATTAGTAAATCCTTTCTTTAGTTGTGAGATGCATGTTATGGATGATATCATATGATTGTATCAAGGAAAACTAATTTTAGTAAGACTTATTTTCATTTTGCTACCCAGCTAACACAGTTAATTAGCCGATCGCTGATGCTAAGCAGTCGCTGTATCCCTCCGTTAATTAGCACAACCTCCTTTACACTTTGGGGGCTAGTGGTGTGCTGCTTTATTCAGTGTTAGTCATGTCCAGTTTTGTAGTCAAGACACCATCTCTCTCGAGTCCAGATCATACTTGAGTACTTAGTGTTCGAGTCACATATGATTAGTCCAAGTCATGTTGCTAGGTTCTACAGGCCAAGTCTGAGTCCAAGTTCCAAATAGAGTCTTCCAATCCAAGTCAAAAATAAGAGAGCAGGGTAAGTATTCTAAGACTAGAATAATGGCAGCCATACATAGTTGATTTTATTTTTACCTTCCTCTAGTGTTAGTGTCAGCACAGACCTGTTTTATTCTTTTGAATGTGGAAAAGTACTACTAGTTTATTGCATTAAGACTTTTTGACTTTGTCAGAAACTTTAGTTTAAACCAAAAAAATTAAATACCAGTTTAACTAAATATAATATAACACCTAAAATATAACCTAATTTTCTTTTGAAAATGATAACCTTTCTGTTGTTGGGGTCAATTTTGACCCAGGTATATTATAAGATTTGAAAACAATAAGTAAGGAAACTGACATCAGAAACGCTCAATAAACCAACATCCCACTTGAGCTTCAGTTAGGGGCCACATTTTTTTTTGGGGGGGGGGGGGGTACTTGACAGAGTACACATCTCCTGTTTACCCCATGCAACAGAGATAACAAGATTTAATGTAAGCCAAGCTCTGGATCATATCTTTCCTTATGATGAACCAGAGGACACACAGCAGCATAGGCATACAGATGAGCACATGTCTGAGGAGGACGATGATGTGGAGTACCACCCAGAACCACCCCTAACCCTTGCATATCTGCAAGCGGCATCCCTGAAAATAAACTGGACTACAACAAACACAAAGGAGGACTGGAAAACTGGAGAAGCTGACTACCACTTACACTTAACCAGGAGACTGTAAATGGAGAACACATTCTCGATGCGTTTGCGTTTGTGTTGTGGACCCACAATCACCAAGGGTGGAACTCAACCCAAAAAAACAAGCAGAGAATGTTTCTTGAGGACCTAGGAAGGTGCACATTGAGCAAAGGGAACCGTTGCCCTGAAACCCAGCCGCTGCCGCCTTGGTCAGACACATTGTGCTTTGCCTGCAAAAAATATCTCTGCAAAGAACACACTAAAAGGGCTGCTTTTTGCCACACATGCATCTTTAAATACACATTGTTCATGTTCTTGCACACAGCGTTTTTCATAAAACTAGAACTCGATCTCTGTTGGTTTGATTTGCTTGAATGGTTTTGTTTGTTTGACTTGCAAATCTACATTTTAGTATTTTATTATCTATTACTATTTTCATTTGTATTTGCATTAAAGTTCTATTTAAAGCTACATTGTCTAAGAACTTCTCCCATCTAGCGGTGAAACAACCAACTGAATATTACGTTCTAGCCCCAACTCCCACCCCCCATTCCGAGCGCGTTTTAACTCCTACGGCGGCCGTTTCATGCCAAGGTTAACATAGCTTCCAGTACTACGACTTCGTCCAGTGTTCCTTCCAGTGATGAGGTTACTTTAGAAAACTACATTGCATTTAGATATATAGTCAGACGTCTGCCGTGTCGCGAGTAGACAATCTCCCTCTGGCATTCGTCACGGTGCAACTGAGTGTAGCCAAAGCGCGAAAGGCGGAGCTAGAATTTCCAGGAATCTCCCTCGTTGGCGAATGTATTTCAAAGATGGAGGCTCAGCATGGATTCAGCCATTCGCCTGACTCGCGCGTATGTATTCTGATTAGCAGATTCTACACTTACGAGAATACTTTCATTAGTAGGTGGATGTAATTACACATCTATGAGCACATATTTTTGAAAGAACAAAGGGGTTTTTGCTAAGAATTAACTCCAAAAAATACAAAATGTAGCTTTAAAAATAGGTGGGGTTTTTCTTCTTTTTTTTCTTGAAAGTAAATATGAATGGGTCAAAATTAACAACACCATAGATGTCCCTAAACATAATATAAAAAAATTCTAAAACGTTTTGGAACACTTAATAAATGTGTTATAAGACTTAGTAAGGGTCAGGTCCATTACCTTTTCAAGGTAATTTTACCTTTTCAAGGTAATTTAAAAATTGTTTTTATGCTGAAAAGGGTATGCTTTATATAAAAAAAAAAACAGCATTACTGTTCTCCCCTAACATTAGTGACTCTTATGTGCCACCGCTTATGATTGCTAGTTTTAACATGGCTCTGCGCGTCCGCGTTCCCACCATGAACAACGAAGAATTCACACTTACATAAAGCACAAAACGCACCATATTCATTTCCCGGCACTTTTCTGAGAAAGTGCTTTTTCCTTGGTTTATTACAATCACTATGATAACTTTGTGGTTGACGTGCAAAGACAGTTAGTTCTGTGCGCTGTAAGCCATGACATTGGTTAGAAAATCATGACATTCGGGACAAAGGCTGTGTGAAATCAGGACAACATAATGGATTTGTAAACATCCTTGGGGACACAGGACAAATGGCTCAAAATCGGGACCGTCCCGGGTAAATCGGGACGCCTGGTCACCCTAATTAGGAAGCCTAACAAGGTAACCAAGTGGTAAGAAACAAGTTGGATGATAAATCATTGTTTTTAGGGTATTGTATCGCGGTTTTAATACATGGGTCAAAACTGACCCGTTAACATGAGATGGGAACAGAAATGTAACACAAGAAAAAGGTAAAAAAATTAAACTCAATGCCCCCACGCTATCGCCAAGCTAATACAGTAGGATGTGCAAAACAATAAAACATGCTTAAAATAAATTTGAATACAATAAATAATTGACACATCTAGTGCTGCCGCGAGTAGTCGACCTAACCGATGAGGTCGAATATGAAATATTGTCGACGTCACTTTTTGCCGTCGAGCATAAAGTTTCAAAGGACCAAAACAACATATTTCTCTCAAACCACTAGATGGCGCAGTGCGCTTCAGTCACAGACCTCCACTCAACTCAGATGACGCCTTCCCAGTGACGATGAAGCGATGGTGTCTCAACGCTGCACAGTGACTGCAGTCACTACCTGTTCATGTATTAATCATGTGACTTCACCCCGTTCAAACGGTGTTGCCAACGTAGCAACGGTGTCGCTATATATAGCAAGTGTTTAGAGCCCTCTAGCGACTCTTTCACAAGAAAGCGTCAAATCTAGCGACTTTTCATGGTGTTTTTTTGAGACCTTTGGGAACACTGACGTAAAGCACGCATCATTGTTACTGTTCTCACCGAACAGCTGTGCTGCAGTGAGCCTAGAGCGCTAACAACAAGCAGCTCGGTCCGCCTGCATGCTCTGCTCAGCTTGATGGTTCAGCATGGAAGAGGGAAGAGAAATAAGGTCTGCCCCGTCTTCACTGAAGGAAAATGTTTGGGCCATCTGAAATGACTTCTCCATGCTAATGAACACCTTAGCTACTTTATATTAATACAAATTTGCAAGTATATAAGAGAAATCTTTCTTTTATAAGCCACACAAACATCCGGCAGAGCTGCACACATGTGGCGCATTCAAGGAACGTTGCAAATACATGCCGAGTTCAATAACGTAGGACTTTTAAAACGTCTGACAAAAAACACTGAAAATAATAACATAAGCATTAAACTTCTGTTTAATGGTGGTTGATAAGCAACAGTTGGTGCATACTAAATATACCCGACTTATTTTCTACTAAGTACTAAAGAACAAGCAAAAGTTATATCCTTTCTATCAATTTTGTCTTAAAAATATCAGCATTTTTTTGAGAACTAGAAATTTTGTTTAAAATGTCTTGGATGTCTAGTTGCAATTTAATATCTTGTAAATTTTGTACCAGTTCTCTTCTCTCAACAGTATACTTTAGGCAAAATAATATAATTTGCTCCACAGTCTCTCCTTGAAGACAAGGTTTTAAGAGATTGTAAAAGACATATTGTGTTGATGCTACAACGTTTTTGTCTGTGCTACAAAACTAACAACCTCTGTAGCACCAGTACTATAAGCTGAAAAACTTAATGTACAGCCCTGATATGGCTGTTAGTACACAACCAAATATTGTTGCATAGAACAAAAAAAACTTTCAATTTCTTTAGTTTTAAGGACATTTATTTATAAGAATTAAAAAAATAAAATAAGAATTTAGTGAATTAATAAATGATTATTTAATTAATTAATAAATACTATGTATTACTATTTAATTAATTAAATTCTTAATTAGTGAATTAAGAATTTAGTAAAGAAAATAAGAATTTTATTCAATTTAAATATTTTCAGTTTTGTGAATTGAATGGTAATGTTTACTGAAAATAAAATGTCTTGGAATTAAATATTTTTTTTTCTTAAACAAAATAATCGTTTAGATTAATCGATTTGTAGGTAAATTAGTCGTTAGACTAATCGAAATTAAATGAGTCGTTTGTGGCAGCCCTACATCTCCTGTACACTTACAAAGGCTTTGGGAGGTTATTAGATTTGTCCAGTAATCTGGTCTAATATAACAAGCATTGGCTACATGCTAATTCCAACAATAGGAATTTCACCGGTCTGTGTCGGGAGTCCAAATCCTAATGTTGCAAGTCCGAGTCCAAGTGGAAGTCATCTTCGTTCTGCTCAAGTCAAGTCACAAGTCCCTTAAAAGTGACTCGAGTCCAAGTCCATGACCCGAGTACTGCATCCCTGGTCATACCATGTTTTGGGAACCTGAGCACCTTAAAAACATACACTCAAAGTTAATTTACAATCCATTTTAATGTAAAAAAATACTTGCAGGCACTGGAGCAATGCAAAAATACAAAAAACTCCAGTAGAGGCCCACAGGAGGAACGAGGCAACCTCCTTAAACTAGTCCTCCAACTTTTCCGTTATTAGACCAACTCCTGGAAGCCTGTGCTGTCCCAACTCATGCCAATCAGTTTTAACTCAAGCTGGTGGAGAAATATCTACTTAAGCTGTGCCAGAAGGCTGTTTTGCACCCTTATTTGCAGTTTAGTCACTTGTTAATGCAAATTTCTTGGGTTCAAAGCATTAACATTAAACCTGCTACTGATTTTGTTATTGATCATACACTCTAATGGTGGTGGTGGGGGGGGACTATGAGTTGTTGAAATATGTAAGATGACTGCCGAAACTGTTTCAAATGTATCCCTTCATTACCAATGCTGTGCAGAGCAATTCAGTAAACACTGTCTTAGATGAAACATTCCTCAGAGAGCACAGATGTCGTGGTCTAAATCTTTTCTGACCCGTTTCTTCTGACTTTGCTTTATTTATTAGACATGATGTGCACAGATGTGGTTTAGTGAAATGCATGACTTTTATGCAATACTGCTTTCCAGTAAAATATCCCTCAGATCTCCAAGCTAAAATAATTCCTGCAGTGATTTGGCGAGCTCGTGCGCACACTTGCACACCTCCCAGCCGTCACAGCAGTGGTCTCTGCTAGCCTGTGTTTAAGTTAATGGCTAATTAATGCTCTGGTGGAGCAGGGTCCCTGGGGAGTCGGTGGGAGAAACGCCTACTAACTTTGACTGCCAGAGGTCAGGATGTGTTCTTGCCCACTTTCTCATTTTCATTTGTCTTTTCCTTGTCTCCTTTACCTCTCTTTTTTCCCTCCATGTTCTCTCCTCCACTTCCCCTGCTGCTCATCCCTAGACAGTTTCTTCTTTTCTCTAACCACCTGTCAACATGACAACATTAATCTCAACTTGCTGTCATTAGCAATTCTCCATATTCTCCTTTCCTTTTGCTTTGCCGTTATTGTTACAAAGTTAGACTTCGGCACACTGCTGATTTTTTCTTTTTTTTTTTTCTTTCCACTCCGTAAACACCAACAACATGCCCTTGAGCTCAGGAAAATATGCTCCCACTCAAGTGGAGCTTCTTAACAGCCAGTCATAAAACACATGATAATTGGAGAGAAAGCCTCTGCTCTGTGTGCACACAGTGCAGCAGTTATCTTTCTGTTCTGTGGAATCAGCCTCTGCGGCTCGCATGGAGATAAAGGAAAGCGCACTTTATTACGGAAAGCCCACAGAGATCAGTACAGTAGACCTCACACTGAGATTTACACACACCATCAGGGTGGATTGTGATGGTGGAAAATGTCCAGTTTGTTCAATTTGAACGTGCTAATGCCACAGTCAGAAATGCAGCTCATTGTTTGTAATGAGTTCTAATCACAAAGTGAACACCAAGCTAAATTGCTGTGATGGGTCTACCTGATTTAATGCTAATGAAAATTGTCCTAATGTATGAGTCCAGCTTTAAACCTCAGAGGGCCTGTGAATAATTGACTCGAGCTGATGTTCAGTTTTGTCTACTCTTTAGAGCCTGTTGTGATTTCAGTCATTCAGTCAAACTTCATTTATGCAGAACTTTTAAAAACAAAAATCGGGCAATTACCAGCAATTTACAACACACAAAGTGGGAAATGAATCTAGGGATAAATCAGTAGCAATGAAAATGTTAGTCTGATTAAACTAGCAATAAATTGTGTTGAATAAAGTGCAGCTCGAACCGCAGTAAAAAAAACAAAAAAAACTGAACTATTAGAGCTTAAACTAAAGATGGTTCTGGCTGTTAATTACTCATGTGTGGATTATACTAAATGTGAAGGCTCAATATTATATATAGATATAGATGCGCTATATCTTACAAGATATTTATCTTGTAAGATATAGCGTAGGGCCACCCTTTTTCTTCTTTCTGATGTGTTAATTCAGTTGAAATATAATTAAATAAAATCTTGTCTCTCTTTAACTGATTGCGCCACCTCAGCGCACATCAGCTATTTTGTTATACTTTGCGACAAACTTGTTATTGTTCATGTAGCTTGCCGAATTTAGGCTAATTTAAATAATTAAGGTGACAATTTTTTTATTTTTTTATTTGTGCTTTATTCATGCCAAAACAGTTTGGAAGAAATGCTGAATGGCACACACATCCCCCTGGGGTTTCTTAGTGGTTAAACTTCCAGTTTTCTAACTTCCTGTCAGATCAAGCTGTGCTGCAGCGCTAACACTTCCTTGTAGATAAACAGGAACAAGAAGTGGGGAAGTTTAAACTGTTATTTCTTTCTTATATATTTCTGGACTATAGATAGCAGTGTTACAGATAACAATTCAAAAGCATCTCTGTCCATAAAAAAAGCTTTGTGGCTGCAGATTCTGCAAAGTTACTGTTAGGTTCTTCCATCTCTTGCGGTGACCTGCTTTAGGCTTGGCACGCCACTTTTTTCTTGCTAATAACGCCATTAAACGTTCTTTTTATTTGTAGTGGCAGAACCCAATGGTTTTTTGGGGGACATTTACAAGACAGCTCTCCCTGAAAATTATAGACCACGTAACTTTATCTCTTGTGGTTGTATATTTCGTTTAATCAGCATGCCATTTTTCCTCATTACATCTGGGCACATCCTAATTATACATCTCCTTCAACTTTATACATCTTCTAAAACAGAAAACATTTATAGACATAATAATCATTGGAAAATCAGAGAGGAAAAAACCTGAAATGGTTAATTCCAATATCTATATTAAGTTATTGAATGTTTTTAATCTATACAGTGGTTATCTGTAGTGTTTCCCAGTGTTTTTAAATGCACTGCATTGGTATTTCAACTAATTTTAATGATTCCTTTAAAGTTTGTATGTGAATGGTGTCATAAATTTATTATTGACAGTTTTTTAAATTTGTAAATCTTATTAGAGATGTCTTGTAACATGTGTTCATATGAAAATAACACCAAGGTTAAATAACTACAGCTTACCACAGCTTCTGAGTTTTTTTAATGTATTTATTTTTTATTTATTTATTTTTTATTCTCATTTTTATCTCAATTGTTAAACTTCTGTGTGTTGTGCTTCCACGTATTTCTTTGTTGGCAAGATTTGAAAGCTAAATGAGTTTGTGATTTGTATTTGATTGGTTTCATAAACCCCCATTTATTCAGCAATTCTTTGTAATAGCTTTCGTAACTTGCTGTTTGAAATAAAATGGCCACAAATATCCTACAAAATGTATTAGTTATGTTTTGCATTAACTATGCTCACAATTTATTAAATACCAACATCTTACAAAAATTACATTTGGTTTATACAAGGTTTTATTATTTTCCTTTTTATTCCGAGGTAGTTAAAATGCAGATTTTAGGTATGGGAGACAGAAAAACTGAGGAAATCCAAACACTTGACAAATGCGCGTGTTACGGTTTCCACATGGTCAAACCGGTGTCGCATCCATGGTCTTCTCGAAGCGTCTGTGAGAGTTATCTTTTGTGTCCGATCATGGAAAAGTACAACTCTCTACCTCATTCACAGTCCAAGAACGAACGAGAGAGAGATGTGACTTGCAACAAGGCTCAGACTCAGATAATCACAGAATGCTCAGTGTTAAAGTATAGTGGATGAGCAAAGACGAGCTTAGCCATGTTCACACTTTTTTATATCAGTGGACATGGCAGGGAGCAGTTCTCGTATCCTGGTCATCTTCAGAGCAAAGCTTCTGCACCTCGTGTCTTATGCAGCATGTCTCATTAGAGGTACAACTCTCCCTCCAAATGAGCTGCTTTGAATTTAAATAATAAGGGAGCGAACTTGGCTGTGCTGTCATGCAGCCGTCACAGCCTACATAGCTGAGAGTTCATGTAGCCCAGTAGCGGCTTAGATACCATCTTAATTAAAAGTGAACCTTTGCCTCGATCAGTGGGTCTCCCACTGCACCCTGTGGTCCACCCCCCCTGGAAAATGCAACAGTGTGCATTAACTCTATCAAACCTTTGGCCTTCTGTTACGCAATAATGTGCATTTTCAAGAAATTTTGCTCTGGCTGAAATTTGTATATTTTAATATACATTTGTTTTCTTTGGGTGTACTTTGAGTGCAGCACAGTGTTGAATCGGCAGTTCATTATCAAATGACCCTATGGCATTTTTTTTAGCACATTTTGCATGATCACAATTTCGCGTTAAGTCCTTTAATAAAAGATATAGCCTCAGGGATTTAGCCTCCCTGCTGTAAGCAACAATTTTTTTTATTATTTTTTTGTGTGTAGATGCTGAGGCTTTTTTACATTATGAGTGAGTGAGCAAACACTGTTAAACATTTTATTTTAAAATGAGGATAAATGATTTGATGTTGACATCTTAAATTGTCATTAGCATCTAATATAGGTGATTAGCGAGGCAAGTATTTCTAAAAGCCCAGTCTTTGGGTTTATACTCTTGGGCAGGGCTGCCCAAGTCCTGTCCTCGAGAGCTACCATCCTGTTACTTGTAGATGTATCCCTTCTCCAATGCACCTGATTTAGCATTCAGTCATTCAGATCTGCAGGGGCCTGGTAAGGAGCCAATAATTTGATTCAGGTGCGTTGCAGAAAGGAGACATGAGGTAGATCCTTACCTTAACTCTAAACTTGAAAAGCCCCAATGTATGAAACGGACGAGCTTTGCTGTACTCCAGATAGCTTTTTGTTTTTATACTGATAGTCTTGCTCTCTCTTGCTCTCCTGCAGCCTGTATCAGTTACAGACTGGTCTCACCAAGTAGTCATTTCCTTGCACGTCTTTGCTTCCTCTGACTAAATTAACACTGACTTTAAGTGTTAATTAAGATGACTTTAAGCTGTAATCAGTCATGTCAAAGGGTGTTGTTACCACACCCTTGTAGCATAGGCTACTGGTATGTTCACTGATCTGAAAAATATCAGCTTTTTAAGTTTTTTTTTGCCGGCAGCTGATTGATCAGGGGGTTCAAGTTAAAAAATCTTCCAGTCAAAAGTCCTTTTCTTGTGACTTAAAGAAAAGTCACAAGAAAAGAGACAAACACTTCCATTTCACCAAGTGTTTTTTTGTGTTCGGGTTCGACTGACATCGAACACATTACTTGTTGCACATGTTAACTCAGATGCTCATGCAACTCTTTTGTGCAGTTTAATGTATGATTATCAAAGTCTTGCTAAAATGAATTGGGGTCCAACACTTATAACTCTCCTTTAGAAGAACATTATGGTTAGTTAAGGCAAGGCAATTTTATTTGTACAGCCCACTTTCAACAACAAGGTCATTCAAGGTGGTTTAAATGATTAAGGGGTAAAATAAAAATAGCAGTAAAACACAGACAAAGCATATAAAGTAAAAACGGCAATAAAGCAAAAAGCATACACAAAATATATGATGTGTCAAAGCATTACTCAAAGGCAGCTCTGAACAGATACGTTTTTAGTTGTGATTTAAAAGAACTCAGTGTTTCAGCAGCTTTGCAGTTGTCTGGAAGTTTGTTCCAGATTAGAGGAGCATAGAAACTGAAAGCCGCTTCTCCATGTTTGGTTCTAATTCTAGGGATATTGAGTAGACTGGAATTAGAGGACCTCAGTGGTTGGGGGGGACATGTTTTGCACCTTAACTGTCAGCACACAGCTTCGGTTTAATACAGCTAGAAACTACTGATCGGGCTCGAAACATAGGTGTAGTAATGGACTCAGACCTGAACCTTCAGGGTCACATAAAGGCAATAACAAGTTCAGCCTTCTATCACCTGAAGAACATTTCTAGGATTAAAGGACTGATGTCACAACAGGACCTAGAAAAAGTCATCCATGCGTTTATCTTTAGTCGGATTGATTACTGCAACAGCATCTTCACAGGTCTGCCTAAAAAGTCAATTAGACAGCTGCAGCTGTTTCAGAACGCTGCTGCTCCCGTCCTCACTAGAACCAGGAAAGTAGAGCACATCACCCCAGTTCTAGAGTCCTTGCACTAGCTCCCTGTAGCTCAGAGAATAGACTTCAAAATACTCCTACTAATGATTTGCCTTCGAGTAAATGCTTGATGTCACATGTATGTTCATGCTCTCTTGCTTTTTTGATTTGTGTATCATGTGTAATGTGTGTACTTTTAATTTCCAATGTTATATTCCATGTGTTTTTAAAAAAATCACCAAATCATGTAAAGCACCTTGAATTACCCTGCTGTTGAAAGTGTGCTATACAAATAAAATGGCCTTGCCTTGCCTTGCCTAAAATTAATTACTTCTGTTTTGTTTCTGTTCCGCTGGAGAAAGTTATGGCACATCCATCCATTGATTTGGTCAATGCATTTACTTAGTGGATGCAACTCCATTTTGGAGTGTCCTGTTAGTCATGGAGCCCTGAATTTAACTGGGCTGTTTTTGTGAGGGCACCGATCTTTCTAAAACTGTTAAAACGTGGATCTCTTTTATTTCATTTGGTCAAAGCCAAAAAAGAGCCCTTCAATAAATATTCAGAGGCAAGTCCTAGCAGTTTAAACATGCTTTTAAACATCCTTCAAAAAGATTAGCATAATGACTTTTTCACTTCAATCCCACATAAAAAATGTATGCTAATGTTTGTGCTTTATTTTAGCTTGGAAATGATGTCTCTGTTTCTGAATGTTAATCCACCCTTCCTGTTTTTTTATTAATTTTTTATCTCCCCCCCCCCCTCTTCTGTTGTTTTGTTCTTTCTTTCCCTGCAGCTGGTGCTGTTTGCAGGAAAGCTCAACACCATCGCCAGCATTGTGACCATTTTCTTCCTGCTGGTGTATGCCGCTGTAGACTTGGCTTGCCTCGCTCTGGAATGGGCCTCTGCACCTAATTTCAGGTACACCTACATAACAGCCTAACCCCCCCTTCCCTCATTGGGTTTTTCTTTGTTTTTGTTTTCTTATTCTTTGACATTTCATGTCTGTCTGTGGAGGAGGTTGTTTGCCTGCTGGATGCAGCTACAGTGATGGTGTACTAATTAGAAAACACAAACTGGCCAGTGCTTACTGCCTTACCGAGTACAGGGACTAACAATGAACCGACTGTGGGTGTGAGGCCCGAATCTGGATGTTGGAGAGACCACGCTTAGAGATTAAAAGGTACAGTGTTTGTGTGCACATGTGCACATTGCACTGATCCTGATTTATAAGAGCTCCCCGACACTATTCTAATGCATCGCTCAGATTACCTGTGGACAAGGCGGATGTTTATGTGACTGGATGATATTATGACACAGCCAGAGTTTGGAACTTGATTCACTACTCACCTTTTTATGAGTCATTTCACATTTCCCTGTCAGCTGCTGCTGATGTTGTCGTGTAGGAAATCATCTCCTGAATCCAATAATCATGCTGTTTTTTTTCGTTGTTATTTTATTTTTTTTCAGAGGCTGCTACTTCTTTCAGGAAACATTTAAACCACTTGAGTTGTATTTCTTCTGGAGGAATAAAATTGCGTAAACATCACATGTTGCTGTATTGTTGTGACAGGTGACATCCAATGTTGCTGTAAGAGTTGCATATTCTTCCGCAGCAATCCAGAAATGAGTTCCAATGCATGTTAACAACATTGAAGCTTCTGTTAACGGACACATCAGCAGACATGCAGCTCGAATGCTCTCAACCTTTTTGAAACTAGGAGCCGCCTAAATGATCCCAAACAAAACGAATGACTTCTTTTTAAATGCAAACTTTTGGAATAACGGCAAGTAATACGAATCACCCTTAATAATATTCATTATGAGTTGTTATAAATACATTTGAATTTTCTCATCATTTTCTGATCATATGGCGATGATTCCTCACAGAAATTTACCCAGATATTAAACAGTGTAACAACATACATCCATTGCTTCTCTTTGTGTATTTTAACACGTAAAAGGCTGAGTTGTCATACCAGATAGTTTTCACAAATGTTCATCTTAGCTTTTAGTAAAATGGGAGACTTTACCATGTCAGTGACAGCCTTGGCGTCCCCCTGCAGCTGACTGTTCAGATTGCTCAGCTTCCAAGTGATGACCGTTAAAAAACTTGAGAACAAGTATCCGTTTGGTGTGATTGCATAAGCTGTTCGGTGTTACCCAAAAAGTTACAAAAAGCGATGCAAAGCCGTTTGCCGCCGACCCGTATCGATTCAGTGATGCTGCCATAAGTCACCACATTCAGTTCACAAGTTGCCTGTTGGAGGATGATACAGCGGACAAGTGGACATTAAAGGGAAGTCTGGGTCACCTTCACATTGTGCCTGTTGGCTGGAGCTCTGCCTGTAGTCACTCCCACCAGTTTGTCCAAGGATGCTTGTTTTCTCCATCAGCTACTTCTTTACAGTTTTGTAGATGTCTGTTCCTCTTGTTGCCTTCAGTCGCATTATGTCAGGAGAAAACATCGACACCATGGAGGACATCAACATCAGCAGTGATGTGAAGCTGAAACACATTCATCAGACTGGATGTTAAACCACCTGCCTTTAACTAGAACCAGCGGCCCTGTTGGGTTCAAATAATAATAATTATACATTTTGGGCCCGATTGTTCAATATTCGAAATAAAGACCGCAAAATTGCGTGTGCCGCAAAACAATTGCGTGAGAGCCGTGGTTCTGATTTGCAGGTGATCTACTGAGGCTTTGTGCGCATATCAGAACAGATGCAAAGAGCAGTATTCAAATGAGGACTCTGCGTCCGCTGCTGTGTGCACCAGCCTGCCCCATGCACTACGCCACAGCCAGAGTGAGGAGGAGTAGGCGCAGAGGATTCATGATGCATCTTTGGCAACAAAAAAAAAGGGGGGGGGGGGAGCGACACACCTGTTAAGTTAAGTCTATGGCTGTTAGAGAGTTAATTACTGTTAGGCTAGAATGTCTGTGAATGATCTTTTTTGTTTGTTATTGATAAACTTAATGCGTGCGGTGTACATGTGGCGCTCTCCGCTCCGTGCAGGCGCCATATTCCAGAGACGGCAGGTGCAGACGCGTTGAGCGCGCAAGTGAGTTATGATTAGTCTTTGGAAAAAGATCGACGTAACTCTCAGGTTTATGGCCATTAGAGTGTTAATTACTATTAGGTTAGAATGTGTGTGAATTCGTTTGTTAGTAATAAACTTATGTTGCATCGCGGTGGCGCAAAGTTAAGACGTGTCTTTCAGAGGCGGGAAAAATAAGTGCAAAAACAGCCGGCGCGAACAGCTTCGTGTTTGATAAATCACGCTGCATTTGGAACGCCTACTTATTTGCACGTTCTCCTCCCAATATTTGCGCCTTCTGACAGAAACAATCATATCAAATGATCAAGGGCAAAAGCTCTAAATGGATTGCGCTCATCTTGCTGCGCGCTTAACAGGCGCAATCTTTCCTTCTCCTGTTTAGTAAATCACCTGCTGCATAAGCGTAAACCTTTGATGAATCTGAGCATTTATTTATAATGCCCTTTACATCAAAATATCTCTAAGGGCTGCAGGTTATACTCGAAAAAGTAATAAACAATTGGGAAGCTAATAAGGCAAGCATTTAAAATAAGACTTGAACCATAAATACTCCTAGCAGGAGGTACCAAACGTTTTGCTAAAAATAAAAATTTTAACAGTCAGTGGGTTGTGGTGGCCTCAGGATGTCAGGAAAAGAGTTCCACAGGCGTGGTTCTAGGACATTTCTAACACTCCAACCATTCTGCTGACTCCCCGTTTTACTGTTCTCTCCTTTTGCTTGTTTATTTTATATAGCATAAAATGAAGCGATCAAAGGTTAAGGTTACAGGAACTTTAACCTCAGGCAAGGCAAATTTCTATACGACCTACATTTTGAAATGTTTATATTTAACCTTGTCCTTTTTTTAGTCTGCATTAAGGCAAAAGGTAGTGCTTCAAGAGAAAAGCAAACAAGTTCAGTCAAATTTTTCCCATAGCTCCATTGTTAATGAGCATTATGTTTTGGGGAAAATGTCCTGCATGTAATTGATGTGCTCCCTGAGGGGTGACTTCTTTCTACCTCTCCTCTAGTATCATTATGTGTACTTTAATGCTGAAGAAAATGATAACATTTTATTTGACGTGGAGTCGTGAAAGAAATTCTTTACATAAAAGGAATTTATTTAACTGTTCTCCAACACCTGATTCACACCGTGTACAGAACGGATGCAGTCCAGACTCCGTACGGCTTCTTCAAAGACCAAAACACATTTGGTCCATTCAGAGCATTCTCACCGGCTGTGGGCCTCCAGAAAGTTGCCTCGGGCTGATTTTCATGAAGTTAGAGAAATTACACGAGCCAGACGTGGGCCAGCGAGGTGCATCCAGTATATTTCAAAATAAAACCTGTGTTGCTTTTTTTCATTATTAATGACAGGGATATCAGCTGATAGTTCACGTTATTTTTTACCAGTATATCTTTAAACTTATTATGTCAAATTTCTAATCATTACTGTCTATGTTTTGCAAACTACTGCTTAACATTCAGTGCTTTCCGGAGACGTGCATCACACGAACCGCAGCCTGTGTGAATGGCAGTCTGTCCAGAAGCCGTACGGAAACCTGACCGCGTGTTCCGTAGTCGGTGTGAATCAGGCGTAGGGATTTAGACAGAGTGGACTCGGTTGATGTTCAGGGGAGCTGCATACCCAAACTGAGCCTCATCTGACTCCACGTAGAGAAGGTTGGGGGGTTTAGTAAATCACCTGGGTGCATTTTACTGAGGTAGAGACTCGCCTTTTAAGATATTTTTAACACCACCTCTTTGCTTTATTTGAACTTCCATGAAAAAAAGGATACCAGACACAGCTGTAAATAAAAGTTGTATGAATTATTTTGGTGTACATACTCTGTTTTTTCTAAAGGAAACGTAACCACTTGGCCAATACAAAGAAACTCATCACTTTTGATTAGCTATTGCAAAATCCCTTTCAGAACTTTTGTCCATAACTGTTATACAATTTCTTCTACAATATCTATTTTTCTTAGAAAATTTTAGAAGCTTTCAGCCTCTGGGACCAATGCTAAATGAAATAACCGGCTCATGAAGTTACTGTATTTATTTAAACCATGTTGAACATGAAAAATCTATTGATTTGCTTTGTGACTCTGTCTTTCACTGTGGTTTATTACTTGTGTCCTTGTGTCTGTGTGCCTGCATACCAAATAAAGACGGTCCTATTTACATTACACTACTATAGGGAGCTTCCAGCGGGGTAATGCAGCAAAACCAATTTTGTCTGGCTCTTTTGAAATATTTCATGATGAAATGGCAGTTCAGGTGGATTGTCAACGTTTTTTATTGGATTAAAGTACAGCCATGCTGGTTCTGCATGAATGAACAAGGCTGACAGTTCAGTAAATGCCTTATTCTGATGCATACCTGAAGCAGCGAAGCAGGGTTGGAGCATTCAATACGCACGGATGCCCTAATAACAATGGTTTCAGTCCTCACAGTAACAAAATAACATGCCAGAATGACTGTCATTGAACAAAGAAATGACCTATAAATCTGGTCATATGTAATGGATGGTTCATGAGCCTAATTATTCTCGTTGTCAATTCTCCACGTCTGTTAATATCAGCGTTGGAGTCACTGGTCTGTCTTTTGGAGCTCATTATACATGCTTTTTGCACCTCATTGTCTAGAATTAAAACAGTTACCTCTCTTTCTTTGCTCAAAGAAACCCCTTTTTATTCAGTTATACTTTAGTCCCTGATATTTACAAAGCAGTTTTACGTGGGATGTACCCGGAACACCTCTTAAGCCCTGTTCGCACTGTCCGTTTCTCCGCCTTCTGCGGCAAAGGACTACTTCATGTCACACTATACTGCCCAAGGTTTCAGTGAGTCAAACATCTCGCTCTAGCAGGACACCCCAACGTCACAAGTGTACCTCACCAACAACCATACGTTGCCGGAAAGCAGATGTCGGTAAAAGCCAACAGATACCCAAGATACCAACAATCAAATGTCATATACACTGTTTTTGCTGCCAAAGCTAAATATATTTGGCTTCTTTGTTGCTCCACATGTTCTTGTGTGTAGCCTCCATTGTTGCCAAAGTTGATACTGCTACCATCAAGTTGTATTCTTGCCACTAGCTTTTTGCTTCACTCCCTGGCTGTATTATTGGACGATTACAGATTTGAGTTTGAACCCTTAAGGAAGAGCCCAGAAACCATGCAAAGAAAACTTAGCATTTTATTCAGGAAGAATATATATATATATATATATATATATATATATATATATATATATATATATATATATATATATATATATATATATATATATATATATATATATATATATATATATATATAGTTTTTTTTCTTTCTTGTATGAAATTATCCTCAGCTCTAGAACAAACTCCCTGAAAACCTGAGATGCATAAACTGTTGGTTTCTTTAAAGCAGGATTGAAAACTTTAGTTATTGAAGTTTACCCTAAAAGTGAAAGAATATTTCTTTTTGTTACCTATATAGCATGCCAAAACTGTCTTAAATTTGTATTTGACCATTCTTTCTTTTTTTGATGTTTAAATTTTAAGCAGACAGAAGTACATTTTTCAGTGGATTCATGTTTTATATTTTCCATCTCTCCTCCTTTATGATCTGATAAGGCACTTTGAGTTCCCTTGTGTATAAATTCTGAATTAATAGATCATCTATAGAACACTGCATAAACTATGAATATCACAAACTAAAAAGCAGTCAATCTATAAATACATGAAAGAAAGAAAAAATGATGTTTAAATTGCACTAGGAGGTCAGAATTGGGGCTTGCCAGAGGGGCCTGAGTATAATTTTTGGTCAGAATGTATAAAGGTAATGACAAAAGCAAATTTATTCTTAACTCTGACATTTCAAATCTCTGTCAACAGACATTTATAATCAACCAACTACACCTCTTTTTTATGTATTTACAATGAAACCTCATAAGACTTTTAACCCAACACTACATTCAAGACAACTAATCCTGACAAACCCTTTTGTGTTTGGGTGAAAGATGAATATCAAAAGAACTCTTTTTTTTTTTTTTGTAGCTCAATCAAAATTATACAGCCGGAAAAACAGGGGGTAAAAAAACAAAACAAAAAATCCCGCCGTTTTTATATTGAGCTGCTTAGTCTGTCTCAAGGTCACAACACTGGTAAGTGAGCAGTATTGAGTGCAATTGAGTGAACGTGGCTCTAGTGTAAAGCGTTTTCGGTGGTCAGTATCTGTAAAAGAAAGCTCTATATGAATCTATACATCTGCAGTTCAGTGTTTAGGTTTTTTTTTTAATGTACATCTTCATTGTGAAAATACTGCAACTGGCTAACTTTTAGCTGTTGGCATCTGCTTCTGAATTTCCTACTGGTGTGTAAATCTGGACCGCTTTGTGTTATCTGTAATTAATAATCAAAAATACACATTTCGATTGCACTAAATAGAGATTCTTTGAAGTACGGTTTGAGATTTCTGCAACATGTTTTTGTGTTTGTAAAACATAAAAAGGAGATTCTCAATACTGTTTTCGCATTAGGATCACCTTAGAATTAGTGTAAAATCTGCGGTGTATATACACTAGTTAAACTAGTTACCCCGGAAGTCAGAACTCTGAGCTGGGACGTCGCACCCGAGTAAACATTGTTCCAGTTAACATAGTTGTATAAGTCGGGACCAATATGGTGGTAGCCATTGTTTGTAGTACATCTTACAAACATCATTTTAAACTGTACTTTCCATATGCAAACATCACTTTTGTTTTAAGTTTAGAGTTGCAGGCGCTACCTGTAACATCGATTTTTGACGCACTCTTACTAGTGTGTCTTGTAAAATAAACATGTTTCCACCACAGGTATTATTGTTGATGGGAGGAGCGGCCATATTGAAACTGGAAGTCGGCGCAAGAAAGAATCTCCGACTTTCGGAGTGGGAAGTCCGACTTTGAGGGGGCGTAAATAATTTTTCTGACTGGGAAGTCGGAATTTCCAACCGACTACAAATGGAACGCACCATTAATGATTCTAATACGGTTTGGGATTTTCTCAAACCCTTACTCTGTGAAGATATAAACACTGGAATTGTTAAAATCTCCTCTAAATCTACCCTAATAGTTTGTGTTGTGAGCTGAATGTGTTGTTAAACTTCTGCATTCTGTATTAAAGAGAAAACATTTCCTTTTAACTAAAGCAGAACTGAACTGAAGACTCCCCCATATAATGAAGACCGTGTTTTGTTTTGTCTTGTTGCTATAAAAAATAAAGTTAAATATACTGTTATATTTGCCCATGATCGTTTCCTGTACCAATACCTATGCAGAATAGACACCACTCGTTCATACCTGTTCCATCTTCCCTCTGGTGCCTGCATGAACACTATAAAATAAAGAGTGACACCACAACACTCATATCTGTGTAGGTAAACTGTATACCTTTAAGGTCTGAAATGTTTGCGCGTGTTTGGTGAAGTTTGAAAGATTTTGCTTTAGTCTCCAAAGTTTGAGAAACTTATATCATCAGAAACGATCAGAAACAGACTGCCAGGAATTAATTGTCTCCCACAGTAAAAAAAAAAAAAGTTCTAAGTTGAAACAGAATGAGAGAATAAAGCCAACATTTGCTTTGGTGCTTTCGATGTACAGGACTCTGTACTATCGGCTCATGCCTCATTATCAGTATGTGACCGCTGGCAAAGCCTGACACAAAGTTAGCTCTTAAACTTTTTCCACTGTCCCCTCCCTGTTGGCCAGGGGCCCCGGGGCTCCCAGAGCCGATAAGACGACTTGTTGTCTGGCCGCCTGCCTGTTTCGGGCCTTCTCCCCTGAGTTGTTAATTCAGTTAGTTCACTGTTGCTGTGCCACCAGACTAATTTTAATGCCAGTTGTTTATGTGTTTGTTGGTTTAATTTTTACATTTTTTTTTTTTCTCCTCACATTTTTTGGTGTGTGCTCCGTTCTCTCTGTTCTCTGTCTGGCACTTTCCCACATCTCTTTCCAGGCGAAAAGAATTAAAAGCCATTTAGCGCTTTCTCTCCCCCTGAGAGCTGCTCTGTAATTAGCATAACTAATTTAGCAGAAATATTTCCCTTTCCCTTGAATATGCTGCTGTGCATGGGAGGGAAGAGGCTGAAATTATGATGTAGCGGAAAAGATGCTTGCTTGTTAAGTCTGTCTGTGTATGTATGTGTGTTCCCGACTGGAGCAGTAACTTTGGAGAGTGTTTTGTCTGTCATCATAGTCAAATTCTTTTCTCTTTTTTTTGAGAGGTGAGTGTGCGGTTGAACGTTCTCATCTTCAGAATGTTTGAGTTTTTATCCTTTGTGAGTGTGTTTTGTGTACAGTGACTGCTGTTGGCTGCGTCTTTATCACTGGTGCTTCCAGCTACGGGGAGTGCTCCTCAGAGGGTGCTTTATGTCCTGCCTCTGTGACCACTTGGACTTCTGACTAAAACACACTCGAAAAAATCCACCATTAAAAACTCACTCCATGTCACACAGTCAACAGGCCAAGATTTAATACACAACTGTGTGCTCCACATGGTTGCCAGAGGACGTTTGCCGGAAGCCAAAAAAGTAAAAGACACTTACCAATGTTGTGACCTTGAGACAGACTAAAACAAGCAGCTCAATATAAAATGTTTTTAATTTTTTTAGTTTTTTCCCTTTATTCTGCAGTATATTTTTTAGTAGTATTCTGCTCAAAATGACCAAAGCGCTCTCTTGATATGTATCCTTCACGTAAATATAAGAGGGTTTAGCTGTCTTGAACGTAGATTTGGGTTGAAATTCTTTATAGATGATTAATTTTGACTGCACAGTTAAGAATAAATGTGCCTTTGTCATTGCCTTTTATATATTCAGACCAGAAATTGGTCCCATTGGCGAGCCCCAATTCTGACCTATTTCTTTATTTTATGTATTTAGGGATTGACTGCCTTTCAGTTTGTATTATTCATGCAGTTTATGTACTGTTCTACAAAATATATTTTATGTGATAATACATACACAAGGAAACTCAAAGTGCTTAATAGGAAAAATAGAGAGGTAAATCAAATGTCATAAATCAGAAGATATTAAAATAATTTAAACATCACATAAAAAGAGAAAAATTATAAAATACAATTTCGGCATGTAAAAGGGAACTGATTAAATCTTGTTTGGCTTTTATAGGAAAGCTTCAGTAACAGTTATGTTTTGAGTCCTGATTAAGAAACGGGCTTACCTGCTCGACGTAGGCCAGGCCTTTGGTCGACTACAAAGACCAGAAGTGAGCTGCTGTGAAATTGGATTCTCTGGCCTTCAGATTTATTCCTGCCCTTACCTCAGCGTATTTTCACCGTCACCTAGCAACCATGCCGATGCAAAACACAAGCTAGTAAAAATGGAGCTTGAAATCCAGCGAGATTTTTATTCCTTATTCCATCCTTTTTCATTATTAAAATAAATTCAGTAGTTTATTCTTACAAAATGATATTAAAAACATGACTATGCAATGGAGAAAAGCCTAACAAGACAACCACTTTAAAGTGGCAAAGCTGTTTTTCCCCCCATCAGTTTTCATTGCTTACATTTTTCTTTTCTTTTTCTGGCCCCCAAGAAACCACGATTAATATCATATTTGAAGTTTCCAAATGATCATTACAGTGGTTCCTTTAATCATTTATTTCAGGTTTGGGTCCTTGATGGTTCATGAACCTTGAGGCTATATTTTAATAACTTATACTGAGAAACCCCCCATCAAATTTAGTCTTTAATACGTTCACAACTTGGAACACCTAGCCAAGCTTCCCCAGGCACTTTAAATACAACACTTGTAAGAATCTTTACGTTTGCCTCATCTGAACTTGAAAGTAAACCCCAACCTTAAATGAAACGGTCACATTCTCCTTCGAGGAGCCCCAATGAGGAGAAAAAGTTGTCATTCACTTGGTTGATACATCAATTAAGTTCAGCTTTTTTTTTTTTTGGATCAAATCGGTCTCGGCTTGTGCCTTCCTGATGTTGGAGGCAGCCTGACGTAATGTCTCACACTCAGACCCTCTCACTTATAGAATGTGGCGTCTCCTGGCAGCCTTCCCCTGGATGTGTGTGTCTGTCCCCAGTTCCCCTCAGATATGACGTGGTGTTTTTGGCTACAAGCTGGCTCTCCACTCTCACACAGCTCTGCGGCATATCCTTTTTATGTCTCCAAGGACTTGATCTGTGGCACGATTTTGCTGTGTCAGCTAAGTGACATCAGTCGCTGGAGAACAAGGAAGATGGGAGATGGCGACGTGTAACCCCTCTGATCGGCACCAACGGTCCCCGCAGAGACTAAAAGGATGAGTGGGGGAGGGTGGACCAGGTGGGCAGGCTTTTACTGTAATTAATTCCACTCTCAGATGGGATGGATAGTGGGAGATTGGAGAATGGTGGCCAACGTTTGTGCTAAGTGATCAAGTCGAGGGGAATGAAAGTAAAAGTTTCAAGACTGTTGTTCGACAGATGGAGACCCATATAAAGTTTTCTTTTTTACCTTCTCAAAGAAGTTGCTACTCAACTGTCACATCGGTAATGGTAATGGAGAGTAACCAATGTTGGATAACCTTGTCTTGTGTTCATCCTAGGGTTGCACTTTCAGAAAGCACTGAAGGTGTGATTACCACCTTGGGCCTAAATGGAGTTGAAAGTTCATCTGATTAGCCAAGTGTAATATTTGCAAGATGAATTTGAACAAGGCTGAACATGCTTTCTCTTTAATCTTCTAAATTTTCTAGACCAAAAACTTATAGCACAATTGATGTCTGTAATGAGAGGTTTGGATTTTTCTGTATGCAGTAGCTTTATAATCCTTGTTCCAGTATTTCAGTCTGCACTTGACTGGCATATGATGATGCCGGGGTAGAATTACTGTCTCCGTTTTGCAGAGTGAGACTGTTTCAAGCCCATTACAAGAAATTGCCTTTCACCATCTGTGAGATTCTAAAATATCCATTTTCAGGGTTATAAATTTAGATCCACGCAGTTTTTCATTGGTCTTGTTTGTCGATCCCTTCACGCTCCAACTGTTTTAACATCTTTGTGTTCTCACTTCTCTATTCTCTACTTAGAGCTACACGTTGCGTCGGTTTCATGTTTATCGATTGCTAATTTCTGCCTCTTAGTCAAAAAAAATGGACATCGATCTATGGAGGAAGCACTTAGTGTTTCAGTTGAAGTGTGTAATTAGCTCTCTTTCTATTTTTGCGGCTGTTCATCTACACGCCTTCAGGTGTACGCCGGGAAATTGGGGTCAATTACATGATCCAGTAAAAATGTTCAGTTCTTCCATCCAACGTGTAGCTCACACCTCCAGCTCGTTACTGGAATGTGAGACGAACAGAGCTAATATGTCTGTTTTCATATTTTTAGGCCTTCACACAAACACTGACGGGGGCTACAACAGCAAGCAGTGGCTAATTATCTGCATAGGTTTCAGCTTAACTGATCTTGTCTCAGCATTAATGCCACATTTGTTTTGATGCTGCTCTGAAGTCAATAAGAAAAAGTTGGGAATCCAAGCACTTAGCAACCAAGGTCGTAAACCTCAGGGTGGGGACTTTGTGATGTGGAGAAGAGTAGTGAAGATGATGTGGGTCGTTTACGATCCGTATTGTCATTCAACAATATTGCAACATTTTATTTTCCTATTTTCATGCAATACAACTGGACTCAATGTTTCCGTAGGCTAAACTATGAAGTTCTTGTCAAAGAACTTAAATGTTTTGTGTAGCAGCTCTTTTCCTCGTAGATTTTTGCTCCCTCATGGTGTTTGTATCTAATATGTTGAAGAATTAAAAGAAAAACCCTCAGGCCATATTTCCAAGTTAGGAAACTGTAGCAAAATGTGACTAAATATTGACAGTCTGGAGCCCACACTAAAGGCTGTTGATCTGCAGATCCCAGAAGTCTATCCCCAGCAGTAACAGTGGCAAGTTCCCTGCTATTTCCCCTCATGCCCACATCCAGTTACCAACTCTCACATATAACCTAAACGTTAAGACCTAAAGCCTTTAATGTGCAGCATGACGCGTATCTTCAAAAAATAAACAGTAGTTGAACGACTGCAAAACGAAAGATGGTCAAGCTAGAAATTGTCCCGTTGCTGTCATCTGTGGATTTCTTTGTGCATCTCTAGTTAAGTTGTCCATTTAAATGTCTCTTTTGTTTATTGCAATATGTTTTTTGAGCAATCTATTATCTGAAGCACAAGGACGGATTTTGATCTTGTAATCGGACCTCATTTACCAAGAACACATTAAAGGGCATCTCAGGTGGGAAGTGATGTCACCAACGAGTTCATCGGGTTCACTCCTCGTGCTTGTGCCTGAAAAACCAAAACAAGATGATTTGCTCAATTTTCACCCAAATCATACTTATCAAATAATTAATTTTAAAATGAAAAACAGCTAAGCTAATTTGGAGACAGAAGACATAAATGTCCTGTGGGGTTTTTATAATGGGGAAGAAAAAAAATATCTGAAGTAGGAGTTGTTTGTGTTCATTTTCCTTCATCACTGAGCTGTTCTTCATGCAAATAAATTCTCAAACATCACAGGCTGGCATTTCCGTCTTCCTGTTTATTCATTTCCAGCTTCTTGCAACTTCTACTGACATTTACCTCCACCCATCTCCTATCTCCCTCTCAGGCCCACGTTTCGTTACTTCACCTGGTATACGTGCATGCTGGGCATCATCGGTTGTGCCATCATGATGTTCCTCATCAACGCCATCTACGCCTCAGCTAGCATTGCCTTCATGCTGTTCCTCCTCGTGCTGATTCACTACCTCAGCCCCACGTCCAGCTGGGGATACATCAGCCAGGCTCTCATTTTCCACCAGGTCTGACACACACACACACACAGACACGTAGACACACGCTCTCAATACTGCTTGTCATTTCTATAGCAACTAAAATCTCATCCCCTCCGCTTTACACGATCCTGTACCGCTGCCAAGCAATCGTTCTATCAGGTTTATAGATGCCTATATATATACACACACACACACACACACACACACACACACACAGTCACACTGACTGCTCTCCACTGCCCCTCCCAATCGTTTTACATTTAGTAGTAGTACACACACGTTCTCCTTCCGCTCTCCCCCCCATCCACCACACGCATTAAGGCTTGTCATTCCTACAGCCCACATCTATCAAGTTTATATCAGGCTTACCAGACGGAAAAAACACACAAACGCACACATCTGCATCTATTCCCCTCAGTAAAGCTCTATACATTTATGGCACAAACACACTCTCCATCATTCAACTCGCTGTGTCCTCTGTTGCCTGTTTTCAAGAAGTGGGGCCAATGTTGTCAGAAGGGCTTGCAGCCGAGGGGAGCCATTGCCAATGCTGCAGGCGGGGGGGTTATGGGCAGGGAGGGGGATGTTGGCTGGGTTTACCAGCAACTTCTCAAGAGACAGAACAGCTACTTACGTTATTGTGCTTTTCCTAACACAATTTTCTTATTCTGTACTTCTTTACAAACCCCCCTCGTGCGGTTTTGCTTCATCCTGAAACAGTAGCCACAGCAGCAAAACTTTGTTCAGTCGTACAAATGTAATAGATGGGTAGGAATTAAGATACATCCATCATTATGGGGAGTTAGAGAAATAAATTAAAACCATTAAACTGCATTCACTTTTTAAGGAATATTCAATTTTTCTGGCCTTTTATGTAAAAAAAAAAATCATGTTAGTTTATTTACAGGCTAAACAGGTCCTCTTTTTATCAAATCATCAGCAAACATATAACCCGATTTACTTAAGATCATTCAGTACAGGTACAATATGTTCAAATTTAGTTGCTTGTAAACGAGCAATCAGCTAAAAGTTGTTCAAGGAAACGAACAGATTGTACATCGACTCTTTCTTCCATGCACTCCGAGAAGAACAACTCCTTTTTAAACAGGAAAAAGAACCTTTGACACAACCAGGGTTAGTAGAGAAGGCATCTGCCTGGATCAGCTCAGGGCTGACCCAGGCATGGAGAGAGGAACGCAAACACAAACGCTTAGGAGTATTTTCCTGTCATGTTTCTCATAAGGGAAATATGGAAAATGTTGTAAAAACAAATAAAAATGCAAGACAGTAACATGGAAGTGAGGAAAAGCGACCACTAAGTCCTTTAGTCCATCAGCATAAAAATCACTATTTTATTTTCATAAATAGGTTTTAAAATAAGAAAATATATATATATAACTCAAATCAAGGCACTCTGCGGATCTTCCAGCCATCGTGCCAGGTGCTGCGTCGCTGAAGGACATCAAGCTTGTAGAAATTGAAGGGGCAGGAGTATAACTGAAGTGACTCTGATGAGGACACAGTGTGGAAACATTAGTCAAGCTTACACATAAGTTGTAAACTGTTCAAAGTACTCCAAGCCCCTTCAATTTCAAAAAATATACTTTTTCTAAAATAAAGTATGGAAACTTTTTTTTATTATGGGATGTATTTATTTGTGGAAAGTGATGTGTAAAAAAAAAAAAAAGAACAGGTTTCGAACATGGATCCTAAAAAATGTTACTAATAATTTAATTATCATTCTTTAGTGGAAATGAAATGCAATTACTGTATGAGAAACTGTTAAAATCCTCATTTATTATCATATCTATATATAAAAACATTAGTTGGTTCATCACTTTTATCTCAAGTTATTTAAGAGCCATTGTAAAAGGTCCAGAGAGCTTCAGGTTGTACACACCCGACTTAAGCCAATGGCACCATTACTAAAGAGGTAGCTCAGGTTAACCTAAGCAACTCTGATTGTAAGCTTTATCAAAAAATAAAATTTTAAGCGTATTTTTAACAGTAGACGTGGTGTCTGCCTCAAATCCATCTCCCCTTTTATTTTAGAACCTCTAAATATATTTATATATATATATATATCTTTATTTTTTTTAATTTTTTTTAGGTTTTTTTTGTTAGTTTTTTTTTGCTGAGATTAAACAAGCTCAAAGTAGTGTTAAAATGTGATTTACAGCAGTAAACCTTTTTTTTTTTGCTACAGACCAATTTAACGTCAGACAATATTCACACCGACCAGCAGATAAATGCAACAAAATAAAATAAAATGACTGACATAAAACATTGTTTTTTTTAAAATATAATAATGAACATAAATACATTAATGCTCGTAACTTCATTAGCCCCAACAACATAACATGAGAAACATCCTCTCTGCCCCCTAATGCTCTGTTCACTATGGTAACCTTTTAACATGCCTTTAAGATAAGATTTACCACAAAAACTAATATATGTAACGAGACTGTCCCGTCTGGGGCAGTTTTAGAGGTGTCATTGCCTCAACAGAAAGCCCCGGTTGCCATTAAGCAGAGCGAGCTTGGAGCGTGGAAATCACCTGCCGCGATAAATCCATGTATTAAATATGAAATAGGACTCCTGATAGTCTACTAAACACAACTTTATTTTTCTTGGAAGTCTAAGGCTCTTTTTCTGTCTCTTCACTGGACCTTTTCCTTTTCGCAAAGATACTTTTGAGAGACCTCTGTGTTTTAGTTATTCTGCTAGCTTGTTGGTTTGTTTTTACGGAGACATATCACGTGACCAAGGCAAGCGTCTTGACATGCGTCAAAGGGAGTTATAACCGGATGTAACGGAGTGAATCCGGTCGTTTTTCGACATAAAATATCGTTAGATAAAACTGAGATACTGCAAGTTATTTATTCTTTCTGTGTGGCCCATGGTCCAGTATTAATTTACCCGGGGCCCGGGGGTTGGGGACCTCTGCTTTAGAGTAACAATGTAGAGAAACACCACTGATAACAGCATGGATACGTCTCAATAAAGAAAAATGTTGGCACAAATTGGTATGTGGGCTTTAACACTAGGTTCTGATTGGGTTTGATTGTTGCTCACACTGTAAATAGGGATGTGTCCTCAAGAAATCAATTCAATCAAAACATGTCCAGTTTTGTCCTGCCTGTACAAAGTTGTTGATGTACGTTTTTGTTTTTGATGTTCCATAAAATCACACAATCAAACTGAGCTGTCTGTTTGACCACCATTATGCAGGGTAGCCGCGGGGTCTTAAAGTATTAAAAAAGCATTGAATTCAGTAGGGTCAAATTTAAGCCCTTAAAAGCAGTATATTTCAGAAAAAAGGCATTATTTTTTTTAATGGTAGTCTTAAATTTGACATCTTATTTTTCAAATTATAAAAGAATTTGTCATATATAAGCATTTAGATTTGTTTTTTATAAATAAAACATTACGGCGAAGCGCACATTACGACTCTGCACTTGTTGCTATGGTTCCCAGCCACAATATGCGACATGCCCTAGGCTACCTATTTTTACAAAGTACTAAAAAACAAAGTATATTCTTTCTATTAATTTCGTCATCTTAAGATATCTCAACAATTTTTTTTTTCAAAACTAGAAATGTTGTTTAAAAGTCTTTGATGTCCAATTGCATTTTGATATCTTATAAATGTTGTACCATTTCTCTCAACAGTATACTGTAGGCAAAATAATATAACATGTTCCACAGTCTTTTCTTGAAGACAAAGTCACATTTCCCTGTAGCCTGTTTCCCCTGTTTAAATCATCAATCATTTAACCCTGTATGACCACATCCTAATCTAGATATAACTATTTCCTCCTTTCTGTTTTGTTCTGTTTTTCTCATTATACCAATTTTAAATATATAACCCACGTACCAGTTCTTTGACGTGACGTGATTACTTCATCAATATGCAAATTAGCGTGTGACATCATCTGGCGACTTCCTTAGCTACTTTCTTTTAGAGACAGGTAACACTGTAGCACAGGGGTGGGAAATGTTTCCTCTAATAACTACAACACGTTGTTCTCCAGCAGCAACCGAATGGGCAAGTGTTGATATATAATCCACAGTGGCCACAAAACGCGAAATATGACTGGGTCGGAGCTATGCCTGGTAACGCTCATGAGGCTTTTTGTTAGATCTGCTGCAAACGTGTAAGCTGGGGACAATCATGGGACTGACTGCATTGGAGTCCCACATGCGAAGCAAAAAACATGTTGCTAGCTTAAATTCTAGCCAACTTCATGCGCCAGTCGCACATTATTGTGGGAGGCAATCACCAGCAATTTCTCACTGTCGCCACTACCACAGCGACTGCTACGACTAGCCACGGCAACGGACTTTTAAGTACAACCACAAACTTGCAGCCAGGGACCTGTGAATTGACGCCAACCCGGTCAGAAGTTATTTGGGTTTTAAAAGCTGTTCCTGATCACCAATCCTACATGACTAATGAAAATATTAGGGAGACATTCAAAAGCATCTTTACAGATTCTAAAATTGCATCTGCATTCATGTGTGGTAAAAACAAGACTGCCTACATTACCAAACTTGGACTTGCATTATTTATTCTAAAGCCGCTAATACAGGATTTAAATGATTTTAAATTGAAATGGATTTAAATGTAACCAATAAAAAGAAAATATATATATATTTTTTTATATTTATATTTTTTTAGATATGCATTTTTCTGGCCACAAACCCGGATTAAAATTTTACTGAATAGGCATTAAAAAGGTATTAAATTTCACTTTCACGCTTTCCAAGGCGTGACTTTCTGCAATATTTTTAACTAACTCCCCAGAGAGATCTATCTTTTTGTTAATAGTTATGATAAAATGTAAAATCATGGTTATTATTGTTCTAAATTGTAGCTTTTTCTGATTCATGGCTCTTGTGAAGTTTCAACTTGTCAATACTCGTTTTAGCCAATTTCGACTTCTTTTTAAAAAAAAGAACTTTAACATAGGAAGATATACGAACAGGATACAAAATGTTGTTTCTACCAGGGCTGGGCAATATGTGATAAAATTGTTATCATAATATTTTTTAATAATATTGTGACGATAAAAGTGTTGATAAAAAAAACTATGTATTACTTTTTAGAAAATTGTATGGCAATCAGACCCACACAAACACAAATATTTCTCTAAAAGAAACATACCAGTCACATTAATATGTATCACTAAGCGGCAGCAGACAAAACCTGCATTTTTATCATATTTTAGAATTTGATTTATTGATGCTCTCATGGAGCGAACAGTTGAAAACGTAGCAAAAATAGCAATTCTGGCAATATAGCCATTTTTTTTAAAAAACCTCATTCATCTGAATTCATTATGATACCGATAAACAAAAATTCTTATAATGATGGGAAATATTTTTTACTAATTGTAAAAATATCTGATACTTTAGATACCAGATATATCAGCCAAGCTGAAAATTATCCTGTGTTTATTACTGGGCTTGTGTGTGTGTGCGCATCTGTGGCAAAGGAAACCTCCCATCACTTCATTGTTATTCCCATGGTGAGGAAGAACAGGTCAGCGGGTCAATGAAGAGGAACGACTCTCCATCTCCAACAGAACCAAGTTCAGGGTGGGCAGCCATTTTCATCAACAGGCAATAAGTTATTTGCTCATAAATGGAAACTGTAAAGTTCTTTATGAAGCATAGACGACTCTGCAGGCCTACACATCCCTGGTACCACTGGACCAGATCCTCAGCATTAAAAGACACTAGAGTTTTCTGGTCAGCGTTGGTTTCAAGGCGTAGACCGTAAGAAATAGCGATTATTCACTAATTTAAGACACACTCACATAAGCTACATTTGGCATGGCAAGGCAATATTATTTGTATAGCACACTTTATTTATTTATTCTTTATTCCAGACACATTGGTCCATATCAGCAATAAAAAAGAAAAACACAACAACAACAATAAAAGAAAGGGATTATAATGATCTCTGTAAAAACTAACACTTTTTCCAGTGCTTCTAGAAACAGGAGTAATACCTTGTATCACTTAGTGTTGGCTCAGTTAAGACCATTATAATTAAATTTTTTGAATTCAGTAATCAACACATGAATTTATACATAAAATTCCTCAACACAGCATGAAAAGTGGGAACATTATTCGATACAAGCATGTAGCTTGCACTTGTCCACCTTGGGAGGGAAAACAGTATTCTGAATGCATCATGAAATGCCACCTGAAGCTTTTTCATTTTAGCTTTGCTATAATTGCACCACAAATGAGCAGTATAGAGTGGAGTACAATATGCTCTATAGAGGGCTACTTTAACATCATCTGATGTGCTCTACTTTCCTGGTTGTAGTGAGAACATGAGCAGCACCGTTCTGGATCAGCTGCAGCTCTCTGACTGACTTTAGGTAGACCTGTGAGGTCTTATTATGCGGCATTTATTTAGCACATGACTACACAACACAAATATGGCTCCTGTATTGGCTCTCCTGTGTTTATCACCCCTACTCTCCACTGGATCTGCAAACTGCACGTACCATATGCGAAGTGTAATACGCAGCCGATAGCTGCCACTATAATCAATGGGACCGTTTCCACCGGGTCCGAATCAGACTCGTCTCAGTAGCGCTGTGTTGCGGCCCGCTACTAAATTTACGTGGCAGGTCTATTTTTTACGCTCTGCGCTTCTAAAACGCATCAATCTCAGCAGTTTAGATTGAACCAGACAGGAAATCAGACACGGAAGCATTGTAAAGCAAATTTCAAAATAAAAGAGACGTGCAGATTTCGGATGGCTTAACTATGAAAAAAACAAAACGTCATTACCTGTGACACCAGGGTTGAAGTCGCTCTGTGGGACTAATTTGTTGGTTTAATTATGGTTAACGAGAAGTTAATCCTTGAAGTGAAGAATCACCCAGTTTATACACCGCCTGGCCCAAAAAAAAGTCGCCACCTGGATTTAACTAAGCCAATAGGTACGAACCTCCTATTGGATAATTACTGCATGGGCGATTATTTTTCACCTGGCAACAAGTTATTTTACCCCAACTGGTGCAATGAGTTGCTTCTCATTTCATAAACAACCATGTCGAAACAGACATCTCATGTTCGTGGAAAAGATGTTGGTGTGTTTAGGAAGGGTCAAATCATTGGCATGCATCAAGCAGAGAAAACTCCTTAGGAGATTGCAGAAACTGCTCAAATTGGGTTAAGAACTGTCCAACGCATTATTAAAATTTGGAAGGAGAGTGGGGACCCATCGTCTTCGAGGAAGAAATGTGGCCGGAAACAAAATCCTGAATGATCGTGATCGGCGATCACTTAAACATTTGGTGAAATCAAATCGAAGAAAAGCAACAGTATAGCTCATGGCTATATTTAATAGTGAAAGTAAGAGCACTTCCAAATGCACAATGCGAAGGGAATGCATACCGTAATCAAAGCTAAAGGCGGTTTAACGAAATATTAGATTGTTTGACCTTTTTTTTTTTTTTTTTTTGGTGGCGACTTTATTTTTGGCAGTGTATGACGCCAGTGATCCTTTTTACAAGGACAACATGAAAAAGAAGAATGCATGGACAGAAATACCTGCAGTTTTAGGAGTGGATGGTCAGTTTATGCTACTTACTAATATAGAATTTCCCCCTGCATACTACCCATTAAGTTATGCAATTGCCATTCTCCTGTGATTTTGATGATCTCCCGGGACCAGCTGAGTGGAACGCATTCGCGAGCGATAAGTGTCTAAAACGCACCCGGTGGTAAGGTTGCTGGATTTGAGAGTAAAACGCGTCTATTACGTTACACGCCGCTTACGTGTCCGGTGGAAAGCAGGGGTTAGGCAATTAATAATTTCTATAAACTTTAAATGTACGTCCTAACATCTTCTTATACTCATTTTACAAATGGATCTTCTCATTTCACCACCCCCACCTCTCAGTATTCAGCGCAAGTGAGCTCTAAACCCGCCTCTAGCAAGAAGCCCACTTTGATAAAAAATAATAGAAATGATAGGCTGGGCTAAAGAGACCCCATCAGTGTGTGTGTGCTGTGCCACATGCATACAGTTTCACCCTCAAGCAGTAGCCGGGGTGTCTGGGTGCCAGCTGCGTGACATTGAGACGGGATGAAAAGCACATTAGTACATAACAACAAAGAAACCCAACTAGATAGTAGGCGGTCGACAGCTGTTTTTAGGAGGGAATAAAAAGACAAAACGGAGGCAAGAAGTGCTGATTGTATCACGGGGAGAGAAGGTGGGAGCAGAATATAAGCAGGGGATGAATGATTGAAAAACTAAGTGATGGATGAGATAGAAGCAGCAGTGAAATGATGATAGTCTGATGGATGAGAAGACAGGGAAATGGAGATAAAGGGAGACAGATGAATAGCTTTGTGGAGGCAGTCAGACTTTGCTTTTGGGACCTTGTCTTTTTGCCTTTTACAGTTGAGGGAGATTATGACGGTAATAATGTTGTTTGTATCTTTGTTTTTGATTGATAGTCACGCGGACACACATTAACTCGCAGTTTCGGGAGATTGAGCTGAGCTTACATTGTTTGGACATTATCGGAATGATTTCTTGGCTGTTTTCAGGCTGAATCCTAAAGTGAAGCTCCAGCACAAAAACAGTGTTGAACTGTACCATCTCCACAAGCCAATAAAACACGCCCCAAAAGTGTTTTCATATGAAAATCATTTAATCAAGTGTTTTTACCCTTTTATGCAGTTACCCTCCTGTGGTGGAGATTTCCTCCAGCCAAAAAAGTATGCGCTCTGTAATTGGCTGGAAGCACTTGAGGCTGTATCCCCGTCCCATTCATCTAAATGTGAGATAACTGGATGACTCATCCCAAGTTTACTTTCTTCACATCACATCTCTGTTGGCTTTCCCTTAGAGATGAAACTCTCCCCCAACTTTCTAGTTATCCCAGTAACTTGAGCTTTTATTTGCAAAACTTAATAAAGGGCAGTAGTCCCCAGAATGATGGAATTCATCTTCAGCTCCCCTTTTCTCCCATGTGTTGAGCTCTTATCCTGCAGCTTCAAATGAAACAACAGGTCATCACTGAAACAGTATGCATTAATTCCGAGATGGGTATACGCATTCATAGCATTCATCACTCAGGTTTTCGCTTTATATTTAGATTCACCTGGATATAGTTCCTCAGTGTTTCCTTGACTCTACTCCAACATTACATTGTCAACATACTGATCAGGCTTCCCACAAAGTGTATAGAAAGGTCTAGAATTTTATTTGACCATTTTCCAGTGTTGAAAAATATTAGGTTTTTTTATTTTACTTTTTTTCTCATCTTAAATTTTCTAAAGTCTGTCAGTGCCTAATATATTTCAGTTGATTGTTTTTAGATTGATTCGTATTTAAACATTGTTTTCCTAGATTTGTAACATCACACCTTTCTGTTAGCATTTAGGTTTTTAACTTACTGACTGAATGCACACTCACTGATCAAATCAAAAAGCAATTTTACTACTACCATTGTACTACTTTTTGGCATTTTCACATTCATGTTAAACTGAACCTGAGGTTTTTATGAACTCAGTCTAAGTCGTATTAAATCTGTGGGGGAGGGATGGGAATGTAGTTTTATGTGGGATCATTTTGATTTGTAAAGCACTTTGTGATGCAATTTCTTGTATGAAAAGCGCTTTATAAATAAAGTTTGATTTGAAGTGTAAATGTCAAGTGGTAAATAAATCCAGCACATCTATTTTTTTATTTTTTTAAAATATTTGAATAACATGTATGTAGTGGATTAAATAGTTGCTGTTGTATCCAAACAGATTCATACCAACCTAACCATTGCAATAAGTTGGTTAAAAGTTGCTATTTGTTCAATTTAGCTCCTCTACAACAATCATGTGTATAGAAACATATCCACGCACATATACCAGGAATACATACACAACATTTGTTGCATTAAGTGAAATACTTTATAAATATAGAAATCTTACTGATTTTTTTACATGTGATGAGTTGATGGACATTGTCTTCACGTCTGTTTTGTGAAAATATCTTTAGGGTAGTTATTCAGCATTTACTTTTAAAACAACTGTTTAAAATCAAAGGTTTCTTTAGTCTAGTCAAAACTAGGTTTAGGTTTAGGGAGATCTTTGATCCATACAGACAAGAGGCAAATATGAACTTTGACGTGGGCACCACATACCATGAGTACAATCAGAGGTGGGTATTAACTCGTTACATTGACTCAGTTACATTTACTTGAGTAACTTTTTGTAAATAATGTACTTTTACAAGTAGTTTTGCTGCAACATACTTTTACTTGAGTGATATTATGAAGTATCACTACTCCTGCTTGAGTAAAATTTCTGGATCCTCAGCCCCCTGCAAGTCATTTCACTGAATGAAGAACAAACACATTTTAACCAAAAAATGCAACAAACAGACAGAAACTTACAATTTATGTTAAAGTGAGACCTCTCGTCAATACACAAGCGCTGTTGCTTTGTTATTGACTCCGCCAAGGAGGTTATGTTTTTGCCAGGGTTTATCTGTCTATGCGTTAGCAACATAGCTCAGAAAGTTATTGGTGGGTCTTTATGAAACTTTGAGGAAATGTCTACTATTGGACCAGGAACAATTGATTAGAACTTAGGGGTTATCTGAAAAACCTGTAGGGGGGTGGGGACTGAGCGCGGAGGTCGGCGCTCTGAGTGCCTTTGTAGTTTAATATCTGCTGAGTCTGTTGGAGTTCAAGAAGGTGTATTAGACACTAAATATCGTCACCAGAAGTACTTTATTGTTTTACCCCATTTTAACTTGTTGTGCCAAAATGTGGTGTTTTGTAATGATGAAATTTATTTGTATTTAATTTGATTCTAGTCTTTAAAATACCAGAATTTGCACATAACTTCATATTTTTGTCTGTCTTTAAAATATTAAATCAGATGTTTTGATCAATCACTCAGTACTTAAGTAGTCTTTATACGAAATTATTTTTTACTTTTACTTGAATCATTTCTTGGATGGCTACTTTTTACTTTTACTCGAGTAAAGATATGCTGAAGTAGTGCTACTCTTACTTGAATACAATTTTTGGGTACTCTACCCACCTCTGAGCAGAGATAACTTGAATACCTTTTTGAAAAACATGTACTTTTTGGAGTAGTTTTACTACCGTGTACTTTTTATTTTCACTTAAGTAATATTGTTTTGAAGTATCACTACTCTTGATTTCTGGCTACTCTACCCACAGTGAGTAACTTTACTGAATGGTGAACAAGCTTGTGTTAACCCAAAATGCATGATACTCACACCTACAGTTTACGTTGTAGTGAGACCTCTTTTGTTTTTTACACACGTTTCACCGTTTTAAAGTCATTTTATATCTGCTGAATCTGTTGTCATTTGAAGATCAAGTGGGGGTAAGTTAGCTTGGTTTAACATATATTGGTTGATGTTTTGTGGCTGTACAGCATTTTGATGGAAAGTGCTTTATAAATAAATGTATTGTTATAAATAAAATGTATTATACATTACCTGCTGTAGCTACTGGTTTCATTAGTTTTACCTTCTTTATTGGGAAAATGGCTCTTCTACTCAAATTTTTGATTTTGCTATTATGGCGTGTATTTGTAAATATTTTAGTCTCTAGAATTTGCACATACCTTTATATTTTTGTCCAATTACATCATTTTAAAATATTAAATCAAATATCTCAAAACTGATCTCCCAAAAGCCAAAGACAGTCAGGTCAAATATCATACCCTGTGATGACAAACTGTGTTATCTAACTTGACTTATGTGACATACCCAACCTGCCAAGTTTAGTGGCAACCAGACTTCTTTTGGCTTCTTTTGGCTTCAAACTGCAAACTTGTTTGTAGACCTAGCTAGTTATCACTTTCTTTGGCAACGTCATGTGTTGCAGCTGGCATTAAACCTCTGAAAACACGGCCACACGGAGATCAGAAGTTGAGTGCAGTCAGACTCTCTACTTACATACTGATCATTCAAAAACCACTTCACAGGACCTTATGCCAGTACCTTGGAAACCCAGCAAGTAGCAGTAGTGGAAGCAAGTAGGTCCTACAATTTAGCCATTACACATATTTAGAAGTGTAATTATTGATAAGCGTATTGTTCGGTCATCTGCACAGAAACCAAAACAGCTTTGAAGTAAAAAGGTTAAAATGTAGTGGAGTGTGGAGCTTCAACTCAAACAGCTGAGCAAAAAAAAAAACAATAGGTAGAAAAAACAGCCTAGGAATTCTGAAAGTTTATGTGCATAATTAATTTTGATAAATGACTTGATTTTGCACTTATATTGAATGATTATCAATTGTTTCTAAAGTGTAAACATTCCTGACTGTGA
The DNA here is from genome assembly GCA_963556495.2 of Valencia hispanica. Classification (NCBI taxonomy): domain Eukaryota; kingdom Metazoa; phylum Chordata; class Actinopteri; order Cyprinodontiformes; family Valenciidae; genus Valencia; species Valencia hispanica. The sequence continues at coordinate 49,971,559 of OY747700.1, read as the reverse complement.
AGGATTTCAAAATTAATCAGTGTGCCTCATGAATTTGAAGCTAATCAACCTTTCAAACATTTTACATATGAAAGTTGTTATATAATATCTACAGTGCCTATGACAAGTATTCATCACGTTGGATTTGTTTACCTTTTTTATTGCTTTTACAAATCAATCATGATCAACAAAATTTGGCTTTGTTTTTTTACAAAAGAAATTGACAAAAAGAACAACTTTAATGTCAAAGTGAAAATGGATTTCTACGAAATATTGACAATCAAATAAACACATGAAATGTAAAATTAGTGCATAAATATTCACCCCCTTTAAGTCAGTATTTAGTAGATGTACCTTGGGCTGCAATCACAGCGCTGAGTCTGTATGGATCAGGCTTGCGCATCTGGATGAGTGATACAAACGGTAAAACATCTAGGGGGTTGAATAGTTTTGATAGGTATGAAACTGCTTCAAGACACTGTGACCGGTTTAAGGATTTAGGGTTACGCTGGTCGGGGATAAAATCACCTTCTCCTCACACACATTTCCTCCTGCCTGCAGGTCCGTAAATACCTTCTGATGCTGGACGTCAGGAAGGATCACATCAAGTTCTGGAGACCTCAGATCCTCCTGATGGTTTCCAACCCTCGCAGCAGCGTGGGCCTCATCACCTTCATCAATGACATCAAGAAGAGCGGCCTCTACGTGCTGGGACATGTCCAGCTAGGAGACCTCAGTAAGAACATCTCAGCCCCTTCTACTTTCTGCTCTGGGAAATCAGTTTTCCCTTTCGCTAACCTTTACCCGTATAAAGCAATGCGTTCTTAGTGGGGGGAAAGCAAAGTGATGTAAAGACTGCTCAGGTTTTGTGTGGCATGTGTGAATAAAAGGACTGCAGAGCTTCACACCTCTTTGTTGAATAGACCATAAAAAAAACTTGCTGTTTCTTTATGACATTGACCGATCCTCTGTCTTACTGAGAGAGCTGTTCATACAGGAGCATCTCTGGAGAATCACCCTTCTTTCATGTGAAGGCAGCGGTCTGAATAATTCCAAGTAGCAGGGTCATTGTTGGACCTTTTCTTTGTCTTTGGAGAACATGTAAAGGGGTTTGTGGTTGGAGCAGAGGGGAAGAAGGAAGTAGCTCTGAATGAAATCTTCTCAATCCGAATTCTCTCAAGTGTTGGACAGTGGAAAAAATATGTTCATTAGTCACTGAAGAGCCCTTCTCTGGTTCTGATGAACCACTTGGTCGCTGTCCAAAGACTCCATTCATTTAGACAATAACAGGCAAGGGGAATTTCTTGTACCTACTTTCTGATTTCACTGAAGGAGAATTTTACACTCTTGTTTATTCAGTCTTGTTTAGCAGCTATTTGCTGTAAACCTGAAAGAGTACTTACCTATAATTTGGAACAATCACATTAAGAGCCCCACAGACACAGGCTGTGAATTTTTCCACAACATCGATGCTTGTTTTTCTTTTTTTGGTGGGGGGGATTGATGGATTACCTACCTTCCCTGTTGTGTCTCTTTACATCTTTGCTCTGTCCAACATTCTGTCTGCGCTGTCATCAGGAGTTGGATCTTTGTCTCTCTTTCTTCCCTCCCTCCCACCTTTCAGCATCTTGTCTCACATCTTTGTCTCCCTGTGCCTCATATTTCATGTCAGCCTGGAGGTTTTCACCTCTTATCCTGGTTACCTTCAGGTTTATTTGGTGATGCACACTAGAAATCTTTATTTATTTATTATTTCAAATCTGGACACATTCTGTTTTACCCATCTGTATTTGTTCCTTCTGGTTAAAATTCCTCAACCGTTATAATAATAATTAACTAGTCTTCCCTCTGTAAAAATATTCAACTGTAGAGTGAGCATTACATACAAATGAAAGGGAATCAACTGCTAATTTGATATAGATCCTCAAATAGACTTTTTTGTAAAAAACAAAAAACTTTAACATTAAATACATGTGAAGGTCATGCATCAAGCTTTTGATGCCATCTGTGATGCGATTAGAGTTGTACCTGCATGCATGCAATATGGGTCTTCACAGCCAATCTCCTCTTCTGATTGGTAGAAAGTTGGGGTGGTGAAATGGAAGAAGTGCTTGCAGAGCTGTTCTTGTGACCCTCTTTCAGGGAACTTCAGCAAATCCACATGTTTGCAGCTATTTTCATGTTCTGAAAATATTTGGACAAATGGCAATGCTAGCAGCATTGAGATGTTGCAAGGGATATAGTCTAATATTATATGCACAGTGCCTTGCTAAAGTATCCATACCCCCCTTTTAGGTGGGGGTGTGGATACTCTGACTAAACTACAGAGTTTCTAATACACGGTAGCAAACATAAACCCCCTGATAGTGAACCCCTGAAAGACTTATCCTCCTGAAACTGACCTGTTAAAGTCTCTTTAGAAAAAGGAAATCAAAATCTTAGTTTATTTCATGACCAGCTCCTCATAAAACAAGTGTGTTAGAGTTGGGCTTGAAATCAGGGAGTTCAGCTAACTGAAACTCATAAATAAAAACTGTAATGCAGCTTTTTGTACACTGTGTTGGAAGATATTGAAGCTAGGTTACCTAATAAATGTAAAAAAACAAAACAAACTTTGAGTCACATGTCGGAGAGAAACACAACTGTTAGTGAATAGAGTCATATTTACATTTATTTGGTAAGTTACTTAGGTTTTTTTAAATAATTCCCATAGGTCTAAAATGTATTTCATTATGATTTTAGAAGGCTTTTTAATTAGTGTTATATTTAAGTTACTGAAACTTGCAGAAACTCTGTCCGCTCCACTCCCCCTCATCGTACCTGATTGTCACATGTCTGTTTCTTCTTTGTGTTTTGTCTCGTTCAGGCACTTTACCGTCTGACCCCTTGCAGGCTCAGTATGACTCCTGGCTGTCCCTGGTTGACCATCTGAACATCAAAGCCTTTGTCAACCTGACATTGGCAGATTCTGTACGTCATGGCGTCCAGCATCTCCTCTTCATCTCAGGACTTGGTCAGTTCTGCTGCCAATGACGCAGTGTGTAGCTGCAGCTGCTGCACATGTTGTTTGTGATGTGTGTGAGTGCAAAGCTGCAGACTGCGTTGGTTGCATATTCTGTCATGATAAATAATTGTGATGCTTTTTTGCGGTCCTTTTGATTGTTTTGTCGTTTTCTTTCTTGCTCCCGTTCTTCCAGGTGGGATGCGACCAAACACCTTGGTCCTCGGTTTCTATGACAACTGCCTTCCAAAAGACAAGCTGGTTGAATTGTCCCTGTCTTCCTCCGAGTCCACAGATCCTTTCAGTCCTTTTCAGGATCTCGAGCAGCCTCCTCTGTACCGCTTTGCCTCCCTGCGAGGCTCCAGTGACAGGAATGATTATGGTGAATCTGGGGATGGGAAGGTTTTGGGCCCCCAGGAATACGTTGCTATTATTTCTGATGCCATTAAGATGCTCAAGAATGTGGTACTTGCTCGATATTTCAATGACTTTGATAGAGCACAGGTCCTGTCGCTGCCCTCCTTCCTAGCGAAGGCAGATGTGTTTGTTGACGTCTGGCCAGTGAACCTCCTGCGCCCGGACAGCTGCAGCTACGTAGACACCTGCTCCCTGTTCCTGCTGCAGCTAGCATGTATCCTCAACATGGTGAAATCCTGGCGTAAAGCTACTCTGCGACTCTTTCTGTGCGTCGAGGAGGGGCGAAGCGTCAGGGGCTCGGAGGCCAAGCTCGGCCAGCTCCTTAAAGATTTGAGAATTAAAGCTCAGGTGCACACCGTACCCTGGGACGAGGTGGTGGCGTTGCACTGGCAGCGGCAAGGCGGATTCAGCAAGAACCCGAGGTCCCATTCTCCGGACTCGGCCACTGATGAGAAGGAAGCCAGTGCCATCGAGGAGGAGAGCGAAGACGATTACGCCAACAGCTTCCCGAGCAATGCCACGCGCGTCTCCGATGACTACCTGGCAGCTGTCAACAAGCTGATCCTGGATCAGGCTATCCCACCTCCTGCCGTGCGTTTCCTGTACCTGCCTCGCCCCCCTGCCGACACCCGCCGGTACGCCAATTACCTACACCAGCTGGATCTCCTTACTCAGGATTTAGGAGCTACTCTCCTCATCCATGGAGTCACGCCTGTCATCACCACTGACCTGTGAGCGCCCAGCTTCCTGACAAGTTCAGTGAAGGGTGCCTTACACTCTGACAGTGAGCGAGTTCCTCAGCGTCCCCATTAAAGGTGTGGACCACAGCTCATCGTCGACCTCTCCATTATCACTGCTAGCTCACTGACACCATCTTCTATGCCTTATACAATAATCCTGTTTTTTTAACCCTTTCCTTTTATATATGTTTTATAACTTGGAGATAACTTTTCAAAGTACCAGAAGGCACCTCTGGGGAAACATCCCTGTAATTTTAGGCTCAGCGTCGAGTCTGATTTCATTCCTCTAAATGACCATTCCACATGTTCACGGATCAAAAAAAAGTGCCTTTTTTAGTTGTGGAACAGAAGTTACACAACAAAAATGCATAAAGCATATGTTTCCTTTTTCCTTTGAGAAGTTTAGAACAAAGATAAATAATAGCAGAGGTGCTTCTACGATCTTTTGTTCTTCCCAAATGATTTTATGTGGAATCTCAGGACATTCCTTTTATCCAAAAGCACTCCCCCCCCCCACACACACACACTCTTCAGCCAGCAGATTTCCTAACTGAGACTTTTGACATTTCCTGGCTCCACAGACGGCTCCAACTATAATAGATTTTCTCCATTTGTTCTTATTATCTCCCACGATCTTGTCACTTTCGGTTTACTCTCAGTGGCCATGTTGGTTGACCCGCCTCGTGCTAAATTGCGCGGATGAATTTTTATATCTGCTCGTGTCTGTGGCCACCCTCATTACCTAAAGTGCTTGTAACATTAAAAACGAGTTTGTGTAAATTCTGCTCAACTGTGTGGATAAAGGGGGATTTATTGGAACGTATGTAGGAGCAGAATTCTAGAATAGTCTGCCGTCTCACTTTCAGCTTCCATCTGCGAGCAACCCAGCATACTGAGACAAGTAATTCCTTTGTTATGCACTCTGTAGCCTCTGTAACAATAATCTCAAGGGTTTGAAAACTTCAGTTTTTTGAATATCATGAATCTGATCAACTTCACAAGCACATCTGAGGCCCAACTTTTTTTTTTCGCTTTAAAGATAACCTGGTGCTCCGATTTTACTATTTAGTCGAAATCCCATGTTTGCATTTGGACTTTTTCCAAATGTGTTTCCTGATGATCCTTTTACATTCACTGTTTTACTACTGATATGTTTGTGTTTGGACACTACACTCCTCCTCAAACCACTCGCACTACATTTCTTCATGTCTTTGTCTGGGATTTCTGTTCTCCATTTTGTAGGAGAACAATAAACTCAGTTGGACACACTTTACTGAAGAAATGAGTATTTGTATTTCTGTTGAATTATGTCCAAACTGTCCAAGACTGTAATGACGCAAAAAATAAACATCTTTGTCCTTTTTCCACTTGCCCAGTTGATTCTTAACGGAAGCCAAATGAAAACCAGCAATGACTCTGAGTATGTGGACAGCTTTAGATCAGCTTATGCCTGTCAGTACAGAGAACAGGGAGGTTTTTGTGCCTTTACTAACTTGTTTGTTTGAGGTAAACTTGAAAAATAAGCCCTGAGATTGCTCAGCAGCTGAGACAGAGAGATACAAGAGTGTGCCAGCCAGCCAAATTACCTTGTCCTACAGCCTACCTCACTGCCAAGCAGACAGAAATGGATTCCATCTCTGTTCTGAGGTGAACAACGAGATTGGAGAAATAAACCCAAATAACCACTGGTATCTCCAGGAGGAGAAAGCCTGACATTTATCAGGGAGTGAAAGACCCCAACCCCAAGAGAACTAGCTGTGTAGGTTTTTGTTCAGGGAAAAAAGCCTAGACTTTGATGGGTAACTTTTTTTTTTTTTGCGGGAAACATTTGTGCAATACAATCAAGCAAAGAATATTCATTCATTCATCCATCCTAACTCACTTGAACTATTTTATCCTAAAAATGGGCATAATGAACTTGTCATGGCTCATTAAAGTAGATAAACTAACCATAAACAAGCTCTACTGACCTTAGGAATGTCACTATCATAATTAACAAAAATTGTGTAACCCCTGATTTCCACCGGACATGCAAGCAGTGTGTAACATAATAGATGCGTTTCAAGCACGTATTGGCTGTGAATGCGTTCCCCCCAGCTGATCACAGGAGAATAGCAATTGCAAAACTAAACGGGTAGTATACAGGGGATGGGGGGGGGTTAGTGTACATGATAAGTATGATAAACTCACCATCCACTCCCAACACTGCTGATATTTTTGTCCATGTTTTTTTTTGTGTCCTTGTAGAAATGATCACTGGTATCATATAAATTGGGTGATTCTCCACTTCAAGGACTAACTTTTTGTCCATGAAGTCTGTCCTCCAGCAGTCTAAGCCTATAGCAGCATAACTACAGAGATAGCTCAGGATGACCTAAGCCACTCTAACTATAAGCTTTATCAAAAAGGAAAGTTTTAAGCCTGGCCTTAAAAGTAAACAGAGTGTCTGCCTCACGGACTAAAGCTGGGAGCTGGTTCCACAGGAGAGGAGCCTGATAACTAAAAGATCTGCCTCCCATTCTACTTTTAGAAATCCTAGGAACTACAAGTAAACCTGCAGTCTGAGAGCGAAGTGCTCTGTTAGGAACATATGAAACAATCAGATCTCTGATGTATGATGGAGCTTGATTATTAAGGGCTTTGTATGTAAGAAGAAGGATCTTAAATTCTATTCTGGATTTAACAGGGAGCCAATGAAGGGAAGCTAAAACAGGAGAAATGTGATCTCTCTTTTTAATATTCATCAGAACATCAGAATTTTGGATCAACTGAAGGCTTTTAATGGCATTTTGTTGACTTCCTGATAGTAAAGAATTACAGTAGTCCAGCCTTGAGGTAACAAATGCATGGACTGGTTTCTCAGCATCACTCCTGGACAGGCTGTTTCTAATTTTAGCAATATTCCGGAGGTGAAAGAAAGAAATCCTAGAAACCTGTTTTAATATGGGATTTAAATGTCAAGTCTCTGTAAAGAATAACGCCGAGGTTCTTTACGTTATTACTGGGGGCAAAATTAATGCCACCCAGATGAAGTGATTGACTAAGCAGTTTCTGTTTAAGAACTTCTGGTCCAAAGACAGCAACTTCTGTTTTTTCAGAATTTAAAAGCAAAAAGTTTAGGGTCATCCATGTTTTTATGTCTTCCAGACATGCCTGTAATCTACCTAACTGACTGGGTTCATCAGGATTTATGGATAAATATAGTTGTGTATCATCTGCATAGCTGTGGAAATTTATCCCATGCTGTCTAATGATTCTACCAATTGGGAGCATATATATGGTGAACAGAATTGGTCCAAGCACAGAACCCTGTGGAACTCCACAAGTAACCCTTGAGAGTGAAGATTTATCATTTAGATGAACAAACTGTAATCTGTCAGACAAATATGATTTAAACCAGCCTAGTGCTGTTCCTTTGATCCCTGCAACATGTTCAAGCCTTTCTAGGAGAATATTATGATCGACTGTGTCAAAAGCAGCACTGAGATCTAACAAAACGAGAACAGACACAAGTCCATTGTCTGAGGCCATGAGAATATCATTAGTAACCTTCATCAGTGCTGTTTCAGTGCTATGATGAGCTCTAAAACCTGACTGAAACTCTTCAAACAGCTCGTTACTGTTTAGATGCTCACAGACTTGATTAGCAACAATTTTCTCAAGGACTTTGGATAAGAAAGGAAGGTAAGATATAGGTCTGTAATTCACTTAGTCATCTTGATCAAGGGAAGGTTTCTTGAGTAAAGGTTTAATTACAGCTATTTTAAATTCTTGTGGTACGTATCCGTTTACTAAGGATAGATTCATCATATCCAAAATGGGGCCTGGAACCAAATGGAACACTTCCTTAAATAATTTGGTTGGAATTGGGTCCAACATACAAGTTGAAGGTTTAGATGAGGCTAATATTTTTGATAATTCCGAAAGCTCGACTGAATCAAAACAGCCTAAGCACAACTGAGGTTGTACAGTTCTTTCCGATACTGCCTCATTTACTGAGGAAGAAGTAATCATGTTTGGGATGATGCCAATGATTTTATTTTAATAGAATTAATTTTATTTATGAAGAATCCCATAAAATCATCACTGCTAAGAGCTGGGGGAATAGTTGGCTCAACAGAGCTATGACTCTGTGTAAGTTTGGCAACTGTACTAAAAAGAAACCTAGGATTGTTTTTATTTGCCTCTATTAATGAAAAATATGCTGTTCTAGCTTGTCGAAGGGTCTTTTTATACAGCAGTAGACTGTTATTCCAGGTTAAATAGGAATCCTCTAGGTGTGTAGAGCGCCATTTTCTCTCCAACTTCCTAGTATTCTGCTTTAAAGTACACAACTCTGCGTTAAACCAAGGAGTTAGCCTCATATGGCTAGCCACTTTCTTGCCACTTTCTTTTTTAAGGGGGCTACACTATCTAATGCCAAACGCAATGAGGACGTAACGCTGTGAACCAGACCATCAATTTCTGAAGGGTTAGAGATAGAATTGCTGCCATCCACTGTGTTACCCTGAGACACTAAGGAAAGTAAGAATGGAACAGACTCTTTAAAAAATGTTACAGCATTGTCTGATAAAGCTCTACTATAATTAAATTTTCTTTCAGATTTAAGATGGTCAGTTAAAGTAAATTCAAAAGTTATTAAGAAGTGGTCAGACAGGACCGGGTTATGTGGGTGGACTGTTATTTCCTCACACTCAATACCGTATGTCAGTACAAGGTCCAAAGTGTGTTTACCCGAGTGGGTCGATCTCTGTACTTTTTGAGTAAAGCCAATTGAGTCTAAAATAGCACTAAAGGCTGCATTTAGGCTATCACTTTCAGTATCCACATGAATATTGAAGTCCCCCACTATAATAACCCTATCAGTATTTAATACTAAATCAGATAAAAAATGTGAGATCTGATCCAAGAATTCAGAGTAAGGGCCTGGTGGACGATACAAAACCACAAACAAAAATGGTCTTAATGTTTTGCAACTTGGATGAGGAAAATTAAGGATTAGATGTTCAAAAGAACTGTAGCTATCAATTGGTCTGGGACTAATTAGTAAATCAGAACGAAAAATGGTTGCAACTCCTCCTCCTCGCCCAGTATTTCTAGGAATGTGAACATTTAAATGACTGGAAGGAGTTGACTCATTTATATTGACATAATCCTCCTGCTGCAACCAGGTTTCTGTGAGACAAAGGAAATAAATGTGATTATCACAAATCAAGTCATTTACTAACAAAGTCTTTGAGGAGAGAGATCTTATGTTTAATAAACCACATTTAATAGATTTATTTTTCTGTTCAGTCAAAGTTGTATTTATTTTTACGAGATTTCCATAATTTGCTTTTGTTGGCTTAACTTTTAATCCATTTAATTTTGGCCGTGGGCAAGACACTGTTTCTATAGGGTAATGGGTGGGTAACAGTACAGAAGCACCAGAGAGGTGGGTTAAACTACGACTCTGCTTCCTGGTCTGGACCCTGGGTTGTCAGTGTTTTGGAGGACTAATAAATTCGGCCATATTCCTAGAAACATGAGCTGCTCCACCCAAATGGGATGGATGCCGTCTCTCCGGATCAGACCAGGTTTCCCCAAAAAAGTTCGCCAGTTATCAATGTAGCCCACATCGTTTGCAGGAGACCACCTAGACAACCATTGATGGAATGACAGCATGCGGCTAAACATGTCGTCACTGGTCCGATCAGGCAGGGGACCAGAAAAGATTACAGAGTCTGACATTGTTTTAGCAAAGTTACACACCGAAGCAACACTAATTTTAGTGACCTCCAATTGGCGTAACCGGGTGTCATTACCGCCAGCGTGAATAACAATCTTACTGTATTTACGCTTATCTTTAGCCAGCAGTTTCAGGTAGGATTTGATGTCGCGAGTTCTGGCCCCTGGTAAACATTTGACTATGGTCAATGGTGTCTCTAATGCCACGTTTCTGACTATGGAGCTGCCAATTACCAGGGTCGGCTTCTCAGCGGGTGTGTCGCTGAGCGGGGAAAATCTGTTAGAAACACGGATCGGTTAGTGGTGGCCCACTACCGGAGGACAGCTAGGGGGTTCTATCCTTGTTGGTTCCGCGCTGGCTAATGGCCTTCGGCTATCTGCTGGTTTTTCAACAGCGCGGAGCCGTGCTTCTAATTCTAATACCCTCGCCTCCAAAGCTACAAAGATATTACATTTATTACAGTTACCATTATCACTAAAGGAGGCAGGGAAGTAACTAAACATCTGACAGAGAGAGCAAGAGAGAATTGAAGAGTTAGAGACAGGAGCGAGAAGAGTAGCCATAGCCGCAATGAAGCTAAGCTAACTGAGCTAGCGAGACCTTCCACCCAAAGAAAAGCTGTGTGAAACACAAGGAGTTCCCAAAACGTAAAGTACACCACCACAAAACGTGTGTTTTAGTGTGCTTGTGTGTTAAAATAACTTAGAGAGGCCTCAGCACAGAGAAAATAAGATCAATTCAAGAGAGTCTGAACACCAACCACCTTACAGGGAGCACAACAGTGACAACAGGAAATGACGCAATACGGCTCGTGGAACTTTTTTTAAACAAAACTGCCTATCAACATTTCTCAAATCAACTAACTTTAACTTAATATCTTACCATTGTAAACCAAGAACACTGGACCGTTAGATTCCAGCAAAACTTGCATTTTGGTTGCAGAGGTATAGTGATGGCAATGAGCACGAGTGTATATAGATAGATAAAGTATACTATGAAAGGTACAGTAAAAACTGACAAGAATAAAATCCTTATGTTATACTGGGTTGGGGTTTTACAGTAAAAAGCTATTTCAGCAGTTTTCTAGTTCGCTTGTATGTGTTGCTTTTTCGGGCAAATAAATACAAACTTAATGTTAGAAAACTATTATTGTACTATAAATAGCTTACAAGCTTAGGACTTTGGGGCTTGACTTGGAACATGCATACATTTACTTAGGACTTGGCCCGAGGTTTGATTGGAAAGACACGGCAGTTACTTTTGACCAGCAAAGCAGTGATTTGGCCCCATCTCTGACATTCCAAGTTGTCCAGAAAAATAAGTTGTAAACACCAATAACCCTCACATCCTGTTTAAATGTAGCTTTATAAATAGAAAAAAATTCTTAGGCTAATGCTTAGCCCATTTCAGCAAAGCTGAAAGGTTTTCAATTTTTCAAAATAAAATGTAAAGAATACGGTTATATTCAACACAAGTAATATTTCAAGACTGTATACTAGCTAACTAAAACACCAAATTCAGCCGACATAAGAAGTCAAGAACCTACATATACAGGGTCTCATTTGTTTGTTGCTCTGCTGTGGAATTGAAGATTTGAACAGGGTCGAAAATAAGGGTAGATTAATTTAATGTAAGAAAGTAAAGGGTTTTTTTCTTATATAAGAAGAAGGAAACCTAATCAGTGATACATATATCCACACCATCACTGAGGCGGCATATAGACAATTAAAACAACAAAGCCCAGGGACCAAACAAAGAGTCTCACGCTGCTGCTGCAAGGCCAGCGAGGATGCAGAGAAGCATAACGAGGAGCTGTCTCCGTATTTAAATGACACTTTTTGTCTCTTCTGTTATTTACATGACATGCCACCTTCAGTGCTGGAAAATGTCAGAATGCTCCATGGCTCCCCAATTTATCACAGACAAATAGGGAGAGAAAGTGCTAGTTAATAAAAGTTGACTTGGTAATGATTAGAAGAGGATGGTGTTTATTTCAAGGACTGTGACAAGGTGTAAAGTAGCAAACAAGGCTGTGTAGAGATCGGTGGAAGGATAGGAGTGAATGAAAAGAATAGGAAAATATGGGGTTTTGTACAGGTACAGTGCCGCCCCATATACAGGGGCTATTAGTCCTTAACGCAGCCGTCCAGGGTTTGATTCCCAACTCTGCGACCTTTGCTAAATTTCTTTCCCTTCTCTCTCCCTGCCTGTTTCCTGTCTTACCACTGTAAATTAAGGTCCCTAGTGCCACTAAAACCTTTAAAAAATGAATAGGAAAATTTATTAATAAATTTTTCTTAAACAAAAAAGCCCTTTTAATGTTTTTGTTCACATATACTTGTCTTTACTGATCCATAAATGTCTTAAATTGGTGTTCTTTATATTTTTTTAAAATGAGAAATTATTTCTTACCAGTTTTTGTAATGTTAAGATTTGTTCTGTTTATAGTAAACTCCTGTTGCAGCTTTAAGTTCGGTCTCGGATATATGGAAGCTCAACTGTTAGAGCCCTCGTGATTTCAAGTAGCAGAAGACTTTGTAGAGTGAATAAATGCCCCTCCACAAACAGGAAACGGGCAAAGTACTACTTGAGTCAATGGTAAACGAGCAAATCTGTCGGCCACAGTAATCAGGATCAGGAATTAGGATTTAAACAGCTGAATGCTAAATTTGATTTTGCCTAGTTTACAAACTTAATTCCAAAAGCTCCCCTGCTGACTGGGAGCCAATCAGGTGAAGCACTTTAAAAACAGCTAGAGCAGTGGCAGAATGTAGTAACAAACCACCTCCTTTTTTTAACAGAATTCCACATGCTTCCTAAACAAAGTATGGAAAACGTTTGAATTTCCAGACTCTTCTACTCATTCTGTGATCTAAAAGAAAAACAATCACAATTTCTGAAAAAAAACATGTTTTGTATTGATTTACATTTATTTGGCTTACCATTAACTCATGACCGTAATAACTGAAACCCACAATCTAAACATTCAAAACTTTCATATTTGTTCCGAGGTTCGGGTTGACAATGACAAATACAAACAAAACCTCTGGTTAAATATTGACCACATGTCCCAAAAAAAAGTAATCAGCAGTTAAAAACATAATTTTAGTCCTGTAATGCTAATAAAGGCTTTTCCTCTGATTATTTTAAAAGGATAGAAATATTTTCCTTCTTTTTGTCATAATTTAAATATGGATGCCCCATGTGCATTTTCCCATTACCTTCTGGGAGATGCCTTTGTCATTTCCTGTCTTCTAAGTTAGATAAAATTTGTTTTAAATTGAAATCTGACACGGATATTAATAATTTTGGGTTGTACTACTCCACACATCATAGTGAGCATGAAGACCAATAAGACTTAACACTAGATCTAAACACTCTTTCAACCTCAGAGTAGATGGAGAATTCTTAAAAATTCACGGAAATGCACCGATCGATTTTGTTCCAAGTTTCTGCTCCAAGTTCTAATCTCACATTGAAGATTCTAGCAGAACTATATCTGTAGATGTTTAAGATATATCTCGATATAACTGCTATATATAAAAACCATGAGTTCAAAAACTTTTCTCTAAACCTGTTTTAAACAATAGTTTATGTTAGGAGCAAGGGCGATGTCACATTGTGTGTATGCATTAGTGGGCCAGAATGCAGTCACTGTAAAATGTCTTTTGTGATATTAGAAAAACAATTACGCAGCTCACAACAGTATGCAACATCTTATATATTGTTCAATATATAGTTTAGTCCAGTGGAATGTAAATGGATGGACTTTGAACAACTGTGAACTAAGGAAAGTGCTTCTTCGTTCTCTCGAACCCGATTTCATTTTTTTGAATGAGACTCATTTGTCCCGCCATGTACCTGAAATTAATGGATTTGTTTGGTTTGGTCGTAATCGTACTGCTCACAGGAGTGCTGTTAAAGCCTCTGGTGGGGTCGGTATTTTTGTTAAAAACTCTGTTTTTGATCAGTTCGATGTAACTATAGTGGATAAATCTTATGATGGGATTTTGTGTTTACGTTGTGACCATCGGTTGTCACATTATTCTTTTGTTATAATTTCATGTTATTTATCACCAGAAAGGTCAACATGGGGACGAAATGCCGACCTTTTCTTTAGTCACTTAATAACTCTGATTTATTCCACTTATGTTGATTCGACCTATATTTGCGGAGACTTTAACAGCCGCATTGCAGACTTGAAAGATTACATTGCAGAAGATGATATTATGCCAAGAGTGATACTGGACGCAGGTGTGAATAGTCATGGAGGAGTTTTTATTGAATTCCTGAAGGACTCTAAATGCTGTGTGTTGAATGGGAGATTGAATCCAGAGAATGATAACTTCACTTCTGTTTCGGTTAGGGGCAAGGCTGTTGTGGACTATATTGTAATACCCCATGCGGACTTTAACACATGTATTGAATTTAAGGTTTACACCCCCTTGGACCTTGTGGAAAGGGTTGGACATGAAGTTCTTGGTCTGTTGGAGGTGGGTTGTAGATTGCCTGATCACTCAATACTGTGTTTAAGTTTTCAAATGGAAAACCTTATTTACTCTCAAGGGGTTCATACTGAGGTGAAGGTTAAGAGAAAATTAAGGAATATCCCTGTACATTTTTATTCTTCTGTAAATTGTCATAAAGCTCTTATGGACATCTTACATGAATTGGAAAATGAGAATAAACAGAATAAACAAGGTAATGTCGATGAGTGTTATGCTCATCTTTGTGATCTGCTGCATAATGAGATGGATAAGTACGGTGTACATAAAAAACACGTTCTGAAGTTTCATTGAAAGCAGCATCCATTCTGGAATACAGAGCTAACTGAATTATGGACTAATTTACGAGCTGCAGAAAAAATGTTTCTGAAATGTAAGGTGTTATATAAGAAACGAGATTTGAAAGATGAATTTACACTGTGCCAATTTAATTTTGATATAAGATTCAGGTATTTTAAGAGACGCTTTAGAAGAGGACAGGCACTTAATTTAGAACATTTACAAAGTAGGAACTCACAGCAATTTTGGAAGTAAATAAATAAACTTGGCCCTCAAAGGAGTACACTTATCCCCCTTATAATTCTGAAGGATGATGGTGAAACATCTTGTGAAATTAAATTAATTCTTCAACAGTGGGAAAGGGATTTTAGTCGTTTGTATGCCGGAAATGATCCCCTACTGTTAGCATTTAATGATACTTTCTTATATAAAGTTTGTAGATCGAAATGTGAGTTGGAAAACAACTTGATCGGTGCAGCGTATTGTTTCGACCATGTACTGGATAATGACATCACATTAGAGGAGGTACAGAATGTCATTGATAAAGCTAAATTAAATAAAGCCGTAGGAGTTGATGATATCCCTAATGAAGTGTTGAAAGCTCCCAGCATGACTAGGATTTTACATGGTTTGTTTCAAAAGTGCTTTCAGGAAGGCATTATCCCTTCAGTGTGGAACAAATCGATAATTAAACCTATTCTTAAATCTGCGAAGGATGACCCTCGACTTCCTTTAAACTACAGAGGTATCAGTCTACTCAGTACAGTTTACAAATTATATTCTGGTGTTTTAAACAACAGGTTAAAAGACTTCTTAGAATCCCGAGATGTGATGGAAGATGAGCAAAATGGTTTCAGGGGAAACAGGGCGTGCATCGATCATATTTATGTCTTGTCTTCAGTTGTGAGAGCAAGATTACAGGGGCACAAAGAGACCTTTGTTTGTTTTGTTGACTTTAAAAAAGCTGTTGATTGGATAAATAGAGATCTTCTGGAATACAAATTGATCTCTGCTGGTATTGGAGGTAAATTTTATGGTGCAGTTAAATCCCTGTATAAGGATCCAGTTGCTTGCATTCAGTTAAATAATCTTAGGACAGACTGGTTTTCCACCCCATTTAGAGTGAAACAAGGGGACGTTATCTCTCCAACCTTATTTGCCTTTTACATAAATTACTTGGCTAAAGAAATCAAACGGGCTAAGCTCGGCTTGGATATTGAAGACTTGAATTTAAGTATTCTATTATATGCTGATGATATTTTGTTGATTGCCGAAAATGAAATTAATCTACAGAAGTTATTGAATATTATGAGTTGTTGGTGTAGTAGATGGCGACTGGCTATCAATAGTGAAAAGACACAAATTATGCATTTCCGAAATAATCATGTACCGCAAAGTAGCCATATATTTCTTTTTGGATCAGCTCCTCTGATTTTTACGCCCTCCTATAAGTATCTTGGTTTTGTTTTTACTGAACATATTAGCTTCTATGAAGGAAGGAAAGCACTGGCAGCGTCATCAGGAAGGGCTTTAGGGTCAGTAATTAACAAGATTAAATGGTGCCCAGATCTCGTTTTTTTTAACCTTTAACAAACTCTTCGAAACAATGGTTGGTCCAGTTTTATTCTATGCAGCTGGAATTTGGGGTTTTAGGGACTCCCCTGATAGTAACGCTATCCAGAGTCGAGCCCTGAAGTGTTACCTAGGAGTTCATAAATTTACGGCTAAGGGTTTCATAGATGGGGACACAGGATGGGAATCTTGTCTTGTAAAGCAAAGATGTGAAATGGTTCGGCTTTGGAACAGACTTCTTCAGCTTCCAAATGAAAGGCTGACTAAGAAGATATTTAAATGGGATCGAGCTCATAATTTCCCCTGGTCAAGTGAAGTTTCGGCAATATTTTCTTCTGCTAATTTACATTTCATTTTTAGTAATAACCTAAGGTGTAAGATAAATACTATTAAACAAAAGCTACTTCATCTCCATAAGAAACAATGGAAGGAGGAGATTTGGCAGAAACCTAAACTTAGAAGTTATGTTTAGATTAAAGAAGATTATTATACAGAACCTTATTTACTCATAAACCTGGGGAAAGGACAGAGGTCATTGTGTGCACAGTTAAGATCAGGAACGCTGCCATTGGCAATTGAAGTGGGCAGGTTTAAAGGTAAACCCGAAGATCAGCGTATATGTGGTGTGTGTGATCTTGATGTGATTGAAGATGAATCTCATTTTTTGTTTCATTGTCCTCCTTATATGGAAGCGAGAAAAATCGTGTTCGTAAAGTTCAGAAGAGGAATCCTGATTTATTTTGGATGTCTGAGTACGACATGATGAGTTGGTTATTCAAAGAGGAGATTTATGTTTTAGCCAGATATATCGAAAAAGCTTGGACCTTGAGACAGAAGATATTGTACCCCACATAAGTGTACAGTTCCTTATTGTTGTTGGTTTATTTTGAAAAGTTTGTTTGTTTGATGGTATGCAATTGTTTGCATGCATAGGTGTTTGTGGGTGTATATATATGTTTATAAGAATGTTATCTCCTTGCCATCTTGAATTGAATTGTTATATAATGTATAGTGTCTTGTAAGCCCATGTGGGCTGGACACAATAAAATGTGCATGACACTTTAATAAATAAAATCAATCAATCAAAATCAATGTTCAAACCATCTCTTACACCGATCATAATGGGCAATGTGAGATCACTGGCTAATAAGATCTCCAAGCCCTTACAAGGACTCAGCCAGAGTATCAGGAATGCAGTGTTACAGTGGCTTGCAAAAGTATTCGGCCCCCTTGAACTTTTCCACATTTTGTCACATTACAGCCACAAACATGAATCAGTTTTATTGGAATTCCACGTGAAAGACCAATACAAAGTGGTGTACACGTGAGAAGTGGAACGAAAATCATAAATGATTCCAAACATTTTTTACAAATAAATAACTGAAAAGTGGGGTGTGCGTAATTATTCAGCCCCCTGAGTCAATACTTTGCGGAACCGCCTTTTGCTGCAATTCCAGCTGCCAGTCTTTTACGGTATGTCTCTACCAGCTTTGCACATCTAGAGACTGAAATTCTTGCCCATTCTTCTTTGCAAAACAGCTCCAGCTCAGTCAGATTAGATGGACAGCGTTTGTGAACAGCAGTTTTCAGATCTTGCCACAGATTATCGATTGGATTTCGATCTGGACTTTGACTGGGTCATTCTAACACATGGATATGTTTTGTTTTAAACCATTCCATTGTTGCCCTGGCTTTATGTTTAGGGTCGTTGTCCTGCTGGAAGGTGAACCTCCGCCCCAGTCTCAAGTCTTTTGCAGAGTCCAAGAGGTTTTCTTCCAAGATTTCCCAGTATTTGGCTCCATCCATCTTCCCATCAACTCTGACCAGCTTCCCTCTCCCTGCTGAAGAGAAGCACCCCCAGAGCATGATGCTGCCACCACCATATTTGACAGTGGGGATGGTGTGTTCAGAGTGATGTGCAGCGTTAGTTTTCCGCCACACATAGCGTTTTGCATTTTGGCCAGAAAGTTCCATTTTGGTCTCATCTGACCAGAGCACCTTCTTCCACATGTTTGCTGTGTCCCCCACATGGCTTGTGGCAAACTGCAAACAGGACTTCTTATGGTTTTCTTTTAACAATGGTTTTCTTCTTGCCACTGTTCCATAAAGGCCAACTTTGTGCAGTGCACAACTAATAGTTGTCCTATGGACAGATTCCCCCACCTGAGCTGTAGATCTCTGCAGCTCATCCAGAGTCACCATGGGCCTCTTGGCTGCAATTCTGATCAGCGCTCTCCTTGTTCGCCCTGTGAGTTTAGGTGGACGGCCTTGTCTTGGTAGGTTTACAGTTGTGCCATACTCCTTCCATTTCTGAATGATCACTTGAACAGTGCTCCGTGGGATGTTCAAGGCTTGGGAAATCTTTTTGTAGCCTAAGCCTGCTTTAAATTTCTCAATAACTTTATCCCTGACCTGTCTGGTGTGTTCTTTGGACTTCATGGTGTTATTGCTCCCAACATTCTCTTAGACAACCTCTGAGGCCGTCACAGGGCAGCTGTATTTGTACTGACATTAGATTACACACAGGTGGACTCTATTTAGTCATTAGCACTCATCAGGCAATGTCTATTGGCAACTGACTGCACTCAGACCAAAGGGGGCTGAATAATTACGCACACCCCACTTTTCAGTTATTCATTTGTAAAAAATGTTTGGAATCATGTATGATTTTCGTTCCACTTCTCACGTGTACACCACTTTGTATTGGTCTTTTACGCGGAATTCCAATAAAATTGATTCATGTTTGTGGCTGTAATGTGACAAAATGTGGAAAAGTTCAAGGAGGCCGAATACTTTTGCAAGCCACTGTATGTGTTTTACTGAGACGTGGCTGCAGGATCATATCCCCGACTCCATCATCTTGAAGATCCTGTAGAAACTCCTGTTGCCGCCTCCGAGTAAGCAAACGAACACATCCGGACCCACTGCAGTTTGCTTATTGCTGTGGAGTTGAAGATGCCATCATTCACCTGGTTCAACCAACCCACTGTCAGCTGGACAAAGCAAGCAGCACTGTGAGGATCATGTTCTTTGATTTCTCTAGTGCATTTAGCAAAATTCAGCTGGATTTGTTTTATCAGAAACTCCTGAAGACACAGGTGAAACCCTCAACAATCATCTGGATCAATGACTACCTGACAAACAAACCACAGCTTTTGAGACTAAAGAATTGTGTGTCAAACCAGGTGATCAGCAGCACAGGAGCACCATGGGGGACCATACTCTCACCATTCCTTTTCACTCTGTACACCTCAGCATCAGTTTGTAGAGCTAGAAACTACTGATCAGGCCCAAAATCTGGGTATATTGATGGACCCAGACCTGAAACTCCAGAAACAGATAAAGACAATCACAAAGTCAGCCTTCTATTGCCTGAAGAACATTTCCAGGATTAAAGGACTAATTTCCCAGCAAAATCTAGACAAACTCATCCATGTGATTATCTTTAGCTGGATTGGTTACTGCAACAGTGTCTTTACAGGTCTGCCTAAAAGGTCGAGAGGAAAAAATGGTTGGACCACTGATGTAAAGCACTTTGAACTGCCTTGTTGCTGAAATGTGCTATATAAATAGACCTGACGTAAATAAGCAGCAAACCATAATAATCCATAATAATCAGTGTCCCTTCCAGTGGTGTCTTAAACTTTTTCTACTTCCTCTAACCTCTTTTTTTAAACACATGATACGTTTGATATTTAAATGTATTAATTTATTATAATATTTAGGGTTTATTCCAGTAACAACATTCACACCGAAGAGTGTTGTCATTGTGATCTGGTAGTGGCTGAGTGTGGGGCGTTCACTGACAGGAGTATAATGAGATTTCTGACTGGCTGATCACTGGTAGAGGCTGATGAAGCTGGAAATCAGACGATTCAACCTTATAGTTTTCGACTAAATCCTGGACAAGCCCCCAAAATGTGTATGTCATCTCTTTTAGGTTTAGGCAGAAAATGCAGACTGAGCACAACTCTTGAAGCACTAGGTCTTCAAATGAAATGTGAAGTAGAGTTGACTTTAAAACGATGGATAGATAGATAGATAGATAGATAGATAGATAGATAGATAGATAGATAGATAGATAGATAGATAGATAGATAGATAGATAGATAGATAGATAGATAGATAGATAGATAGATAGATAGATAGATAGATAGATTGATTGATTGATTGATTGTTGTATGTCACATTGGTGACCGAAATTCTAGTTTGACAGGTGTTAGGGAAAAATAATAATGGTGTATTATTACTTTCTTAGGGTGTTTTTATCACATAGTTCTAATGTACTTTTTAAATGTCATTTTGGTTTCAGTCACATGCTCTTGTGCAAGACATCCTGTTCTTTTAATATGTTAATGAAGTGTGACTAAATAAAGAGAGCCTGCAGAGGTGAGACCCTTTGAGACCAGTGATGAGATCAGAGGGAGATGAGTGACGAGGAGCTGAGAACAGACAAACGGTTGGCTCATTCCTTATAGTATTTTCCTGGTCTCCCTCTGCAGAACTGATTGAACCACATCTACCTCTGCAGAGCTTATTGTCTAAATTATCTCCGACTTTTGTGTGTGACTCGTTTTTAGGTAAACCACAAAAAAAACCTAACAACAGGGCTAGATTTAAAAATAAGTTAAAAAAATAAATCATGAATTTAATGCTTTTAGACTTAAGTCTTAGTTAGAACTTGAGTCTGATTTTATCACCAGTGCATCATAATTCTGCTTGAACCCAAATCCTTTGACTTTGTGATACTTGTGGAATTTTTTTTAAACAAAACTGCCTATCAATATTTCTCAAATCAACTAACTTTGATCTAATATCTTACCACTGGAAACCAAGAACCCTGGTGATCTGGTAGTGGCTGAGTTTGGGGCGTTCACTGGCAGGAGTATAATTAGATTTCTGACATGCTGATCACTGGTAGAGGCTGATGAAGCTGAAAATCAGACGATTCTAGTCAACAGTTATTTGGTCTGGATAAGAAACTCTTCACTTTTCATATGCAGACTGATGACAACCAAGAATTTAAAATTTTTTGAATCAATACACTTTCTTAACTTATTGTTCATTACTTTTGTAAAACTGTATTCAAAAGCAGCGCAAAACCAGAAAAAAAGGAAACAAGCATACTTTTGATATACTTATTTTTTAATTAAAACCTAAAGGAAAACTTTTTAGTTGTGTGATATTATAACATATGTGTGGTTTATTACCTCTGTATGATCGTAACGGAAGAGGTTTTACATTTTCTGCAGCACCAACACTTTCCAAATGTCCTCTTGGAAGACTTGGCATTCTTTTCAAGCTCAACCGGCTGCATTTTTCGGCTAGAAAATCTTGACAGAGAAACCTTTGTGGCAACAAATCAGCAAAGCTTCTATTTATGATGTACAGTGAATGAAAGGCTCCCTCACTCAGATCTTAGAGCTGAAAGAGCTGCCATTTGCCTGACATGAAGAGAAACCATTTGCACAAGCTTCTGTTCAAGGTTTACGTGACATTTTTCCGCATGTGGTCTAAAAGTGCTGAAATACACAACACACAATTATTGAGCATTTCCGGAGAAACAAGTGGTGTCGTCTCAGTGGGGCTAAAGTGCACAACAGATGTATCACAGCAGTGTCGAATGCTTTGACTGCCATTTTAATAGTAGAGTTTAAGCGTTTTGAACTCTTCAAAAGTGACTGTTATGGTTGTGAACTCCAACTCCCCACACATTAGAATGCAAAAATGATTCACTGTAAGAGCCAGGGGTCTGTTTGACCTCAAATTACTTTAACTTGTAATGAAATCTGGGCGTAACTCTGCCCAAAATCCTACTTGACATCCCCACCTTCATCCCGCTCTCCATAATCCATCAGATGACTTTGATAATCTGCATGTCATGTACAATTAGGAAGATCCGGAAAGGCAGAGAGGGAGATGAGATTTTCAAACGCTGAAGTAGTCAGAACGCGGATGACGTGCATGGGTGTGCTCGCCGATGGCGGGCCTGGTGGTCGGGACCATGACAGACTGTAGAAGTGGCAGCGTTGTGACAAGTTTCCTCTGATCGGGACTGCAGACACGACGGAGCAGAGCATCAGACTCGGAGGCAAAAACACACTCAGCCTTATGGTCTCCATCTTCATTTGGTTTGTCTCCCTCTCACAGACGCTCACACATATTTTTAGAAACCCCTCAGGATGAGATGTTCTTCTACACTACAGTACCACACTCACTCTCCTCATTCCATGTCACCATCTCCTCATGTAGGTAGCTTTTTGTTCTTTTCTATTTTTTTAGGTTCACCAAATCAAACGCATAAATTAAAAATCCGATTTAGGAGCCTTAAGAGTAAATAAACAAAGTGGGGTCATACAAACAGTCATGAGAAAAAGTTAGGACTCTGTGTTTAATATTCAGTTCTTTTAAATGAAATGTTCACATAAGTTCTAATCTTTTTTTTAAATGTATATCCAGAAAAGAAAGTGATTTTATTACAGATAAACACAAAAAACAACCTTGTTTTACTCTTTGACATAAATGTGTTTTAATGGCTGAGGAAAAAGTTAGGACACCCTACACCCTAAAAACTGATGTTACCTGGGTGATTCTCTGAATTTGGTGCACATTGGGGTCCCTGGTTCGAAGATTGTGCTTCTTATAATTGCATTTGATGACTATTTGTACCTCTGAGAAACTGTTTATTCACCTTAGACATAAAATGTCAAACATTATTAGGAATATTTTGGTCATTTAGGTCATTTTAAAACAGTTTTTTGTTGTTGGGTTGAATGTTATAGGGTTCCAGATTTTTGCTAAAAGTAAGCATAAGTCTACATTAGCTAGTGTATGGAACAGCATATCATGAGAAAATTACAACTTAATATATTCTAAAGACAATATTTAGCTTATTCAAAAACAATCATATCATTTTTGCGCGTAGCAGGTTTGAAAGGTTGAGCTTGACAAAGTCAGTTTGATGATTAAAAAAATTGAATTATAGGAAAGAAAGTATGACAAAACTTATCTCCCTTTAACTGTATGAGCAGGAAAATACTTGAGTGATGTCACTTCCTGTGTGCTGATTAGGTTTGACTGAACAATTATTTTTAAAAAGGGGGAGCTTTGCATGCTTTTAAGGAGTTGAACAAAAATGGGGGACATGATTAAATTGTGCTATTTTAAAGATAATTTTTTTTCTCTTTTTTATTTAGGTTAAAGAAGACTGGCAAATCCTTATATTAGCAGAAAAACTTTATAGTTACTATTTACATCTATATTTCATTTACTGAAAAAGCAACTTTGGTACATGGGGACATGCTTATTTGGCTGACCTCTACTCCTCAGAAACCCATAAACCTTTTAAAAACATTTTAAAAATGTTTACTTTAAATGAAAATATTTGTGGTAAACCTATGGGACACAAAGTGCACTGAATTCAGAGAATCAGCCATCTTTAGCAAAAAAGTTAGATACTTCTTGAAGCCACCTACTGGTCTCTGACAGTCTTTGGAACGTTTGTCAAAGGTGTCCTGCTACTTCCTGTTGTGAGGTGGTTATGGGATTTCTTCCATGTTTGAAGTCACCCAACACCATCTCTATGAGATCAAGATTATGGCTTTGACCCATCCCAGGACTTTCCTTTTCTTTGCTTTTAATCAGTCTTTGGTAAATTTACTGGTAATATTTTGGGTCATTGTCACATATTATTTTTGCCACCGTTCTTTTTTTGTTTTGTTTTTTAGTTAAAAATTTACTTACATGTCCCTCTGGCTTTATCTGATGCACTGTATAAATCATGAGATTCTAAGATAATGAGATGGCCGGGTTCTGCTGCAGCAAAGCATGCCCAAACCATGACACTTCCACCTCCATGTTTCACAGCTACCTGTATAAGGTTATTTTCCTGGAACGGTATTTTTGATTAATGCCAAACATATCCTCTGTTCAGGTGTCCAAATATTCAATTTTAGATGTCAGTATGCTCCAGGGGAGCTGTGGCTACAATTTAGCTTACTATCACCAGTGTGTGAATGGGTGAATGACTGAATGTAGTGTAACGCGGTTTGTGGTTCTCAGGACTAGTTAAAGCGCTATACAAGTACAGGCCAGTTACCATCTGTCCAAAGAACTTTATTCCAGAAGTCCTGGTCATTGTAAAGGTTATCCCTGGTGATCTTTAGTCTGGCTTCATGCTCGTCTTTATTAAAAAAAAAAAATGTAGGTTTAACTTGTGCAGTCACTGTCTATTGCATTTCATATTCACACTAGCCACATTCTGCTGTAGGTTATTATGCCACGTCTTTTAACATCTTGCAGTCTACCTTCAGGGTGAAATTGCTTGGACTACCAGACCAGTGGATGATGGCTGTTGTTTGAGCGTCCTCCACTTGTAGAGTATTTCTATACAGTTGAATGGCAGATTTGAAATTGTTTTCAGACCTCTATAAATCTATTCCAGACTCATCAGCTGCTACAATCTTCTTGCTGAAGCCCTCAGAGAGCTCTTTGGATCTCACTATGGTATTCAATCACTTCAACAGTCAGGACCAAGTGCCTGAGGTTTAAACAGGGGAAGCCTTCTTTAAAACACTGAGTAATGATCTCATGTGATACACCTCTGTGTCATTTTAGCCATTTTAAGTGGAAGTAAATGGGAGAAGTCCTGATTTATAGCTCAGCAGAAATGTCACTCTTTAGAATAGAACAACACAAAAATACTGAGCAGTTATAAAAAGCAAACTTAGATCCAAGAAATGGGCAACTGAGCAGGATAATTTTTTCAAAGAATGTATAAAATGTGCATATGTTTGTGCATTAAAAGACTATAAGAAATTGAAAATAACAGAGATGTGCAAATAACTAAATAGATGAAAACATTATTTTGAGTTTATGGGGAGCAGTGATGGTTATAGAGTCTTGCAGCTGCTGGGACGAAGGACCTATGATAATGTTCCTTCATACACATAGGAAGCAGGAGTCTGTCGCTAAAGGAGCTCTCCAGCTCAGCAACAGCTTCATACATGAGGTGGGAGACATTGTCCATCGCTGATGTTATTTTAGTCAGTCCTTCTGTCTCCCTCCACCTGCACTGGGTTGAGGGGCATCCTAGCACAGAGCTGGACTTCTTGATGATCTTATCTAATCTCTTCCTCTCAGCAGTTGCTGATGCCACCAGAGTCAAAGAAGGTCTTTAGGAGCGCCCCCCTAAACTCCAAAGGATCTTATAGTCTCCTCAGCAGATAGTCTGCTCTGACCCTTCCTGTAGTGGGCATCAGTGTTATGGCTCCAGTCTTGTCCAGGTGAACTCCCAGTTATGTATAACAGTCCACTATCTCAGTGTCTGTTCCCTGGATGTTCACCGGTGTCAATGTGGTGAGTATGCACGTGTGGAAATCCACCACCTGTTCCTTGGTTTTTCCCACACTTTAATAACATTTTATTAACATTTTACTGGAATGTTATGTTTTTCTGTTGTTTCTTGTTTATATTACTTGAAATATTCAGTATTGTCAACTTTTATATTAAATATCCATTTGTCCAGGGGCGTCACGTAGCATAGTAGTTGAGACGGGCATCCCACGTTCAGAGATCTCAGTCCTCAAAGCAGATGTCCCGGGGTTTTATTCCACCCTGCGGACATTTACCGAATGTCTATTCCGCCACTTCTCTCCCATTTCTGCACTATTCGCTCCTAATAAGGGCCACTGTGGCCACAAAACCTTTAAAAAAATCCATATGTCCTTGGCTTTCGATGTGTGTCTTTGCGTTTTTGTATGTGGATTTTGCAATCCATCCATCCATCCATTCTCGATGCCGTCTATCTTTAGCAGGGTTGCGGGGAGGGCTGGTGCCTATCTCCAGTGGTCATCGGGCGAGAGACTGGGTACACCCTGGACAGGTCGCCAGTTCATCACAAGATTTTGCGATCCAATTTTAACTATTAAATTTTTTATAACACCAATTCACTAAACTAGTCGTCTCAAGTAGCTGCAGAAGAAAAGTCAAACGATTAATTTTCAGACTACATGCAGTAAACTCCAACTCAATCCACTCAACTGCCTTTGCAGTCACAAACAGTTGAGAACAGTCAGGCCTGGTCTTGCAAAAATAATTAGTACAATTTGGAAAGTAAAAAAATAGATGGTGGATGAGGAACTACCTGGGGTCAACCAACCTAAAATGAGGCAGTGTGAGATTTGACAGGAGCGCTGCAAATGAAAGAGAAGGTTTATGGGATGTTTGGTTTGTAGAAGGTGTCACTAACAAAAAAGATGCAGAGCTGGCAGAGCTGAAATTTTTAAGACTGGCAGTTCAGACTGAACAGGATTAAGTGAATATGTCAAAAACGAGAGGGTCTAGACACATCCAGAGGACATACAGTATTGTCCAAAGCAAGTTAAATATGGAGCGCTCCAGGAGACGAATATGAAAGAAAACACAAAAATGCAATCATGGATTCTCCTCCTTTCAGCTCCTTTGACTTTTTTCCACGCGCTTGTTTGGACTAGCTGTGCAATCTTTGAGCTATTTCAACCTTTTAAAGCACTAAGCTCTCGGCATGTCAGTTTGTCTTTGTGCTATTTAAAACATTTATACTTGTTAAGGAATATTTAGCTTGTTATAAAAAAAAATTCCCATAGAAATAAATGACATCTGTTTTTAAATTCTTGTCTGATATCTATATAAAGTTTTTCCTTACCAGTGGGATTCTACATGACGTTTAGAAGAATTAAATAATTCATTAAAATCTTCGATGGACTGCAGCTCTGATGTTTCAAAGAAAGTTCATTTGCCTCTCTTTGATGCTGGTTAACATCCCATGAGATCTGTCTAATTAGGGTTGCACATCTGCTTTGTAATTGCAGAATAAGTTTGTACAGTTGTTTTTCTAACGACCATAATACATGGTTGGATAGTGTTATGAATCGGAATGCAAGTTTTAGGTGTCTTTATGGACCTTCCTTTGTGCACTTGTCTGCAGAAACAGGAAGTGGCCATCCCCAAACTGTCCCTACGACGTTGGGAGCATGAAATTGTCCAACTCCCATGCTGCAGCATTAGAAGTTCCTTTTACTAGAATCCGGTAAAGAAGCCCAAATCCTGAAACACCATAAACCCCCCTCCACCAGACCCTACACTTGACAGAATTCTACAAGACAATTGAAATTATCCTGGCAACTGCCAAACCCAGGCAAATCCATTGTGCAGACAGACAGCAAGGGATGATTCACCACTCCATTGTCCAGTGGTGCGGTACCTTACATGACTGCATTCGAGGCTTTTAGCTGTTTCACCATGGAAACTCATTCCATAAAGCACTCTAGGCATTGCTCTTAAGATAATCTGGGGGCCATATGAAGCTTTGAGGTCTGTAGCTATTGACTGTCTTGAAAACGGCAGACCCCTGCTTTTCTGGGTCTGCTGACCCTGCTCTGTGCAGTGAAGGCATCCAAGAGAGTCCAGCAAGAATTGGGGATATCTCCTATTATGAGGCACTGTGTTGCTACTAGTAGTGGGCTTCCCTAATATTAGTGGGAGCTAGGTGGGAGTGCATTGCATACACAGTGAGGTATTCGGCTCAAGAACAATGCTATGATTGAACAGTAGGACTTTTCTAACAGCCCAGGCTCAATAAGTTGATGTTAGAAAGTAAAATACTTAAAATGACTTAAAGGTCATAATTCCTGATCTATACTCCAGAGTGGAGGTGTGGTCAGTTCTCCAGTAGGAGGATAAACCACTCCAAGCACTAATAAGGAGTGAGCAGTAATCCGGATTTGGTCCAGAGATCGATAATCCAGCATGTTGGAAGAACTGCCAAAAGTTATGAAGTTGAAGGGTCAACACTTTTCTTCTCTTCGTGTATTTACATGTAATTACCAATTAATTACTAAGGAGGTTATCAAGCAAAACTGCATGTATTTTGAATGTGCTTCAGTGAAAGAATCATGAAATATAAAGTCAAACAACAGATTTAAATATTGAAAGCCCTATGCCTTACAGAAGCTTTTTAAGTATCTTTATCAGGAGTTAAATAAGAGTGAATAAATGCAGTGTGTCCATCGAGAACTTTATTTGGAAAAAAACATAAAAGCAGCAGGCCTATCATAATTATTGGTCAAAAATATAGAGCATTATCCAAATTATATTTAATTGTAATTACCCTATCATCCATGAATGCTCATCTTTGGCTCTAATCAAAATCAATTACATTCTACTGATGGTTTCAAGTGCTGTAATCAGGTCTGTGGAGAAGATGGAGTAAAATGAGGCAGTGACACCTCCATTCTCACTCTGCTTTAACATCAAGATTTGGAATCAACAATTACTCTTGTAAACTCAAATTTATGCCCAAAAAACCCCCTGCTTCATGCAGAATTTGCCAACACCACCCATTAAAACACTTGTCTTCTGTTGTTACAGCACCTTTACAGACTTCAGCAGTTGAATATAGTAGTGTAAGTAAGTAAGGCTGTCATTGAAACGGTTTAAACACTCCCTTTTCATAAAGAATCTGCCACATTCATTCTATATCCAGTCTTTTCCAGTCGGCGGCATATAATCTGTGCAGAGCTATATTTGAAGATTCTCTGAAATAGAAATATGTCATCTAAGATTATGGTTGATGTATATATCTGACCATGGATAATATTATCATAACTCTGCTTTAACAAAGTTATATCATATTGGAATATGTTTGAGTGCAGGTTCTAGAGATATTCACTGTGTATGTTACTATTGGATAGGGTGGAGGCCTACAATTGAGCCTTGTGGAACACCTTTTGACTTCATAAGGTGTTTCTAAATCGGAAACAAGTGTTGATGTCAGTATCTTGTTGTATACTATATGTTTCCAGGACACAGACTACAGGAGGAAAAATAAGCCACAGTGCTGTATGTGTATAATCTTTGTGGGCAGTGTCTGCTCTAAAATGTGACTTAACAATAACTGTTAGAAAATAAAACAATTTTGAAGTTAAATAGTTAAAATTTGAATTTAGTTTATATTATAATGTAATTGTTTAAATATTTATTTATTTATTGCATGTTTTTTGTTTGTTTCAGTGTTGCAGTGCACCACGAAACAATTTATTCCATCTCTGTGGGCCATCAACACACCCAAAATCTGATTGGTTAATCTTTACAGAATCTTTACTTCTGACCAAACATCTTGAAAGACACAGAGACAAACAAACAGACAGAGAGACACTTTGTCATTGAACAGTTACCTGTTCAATGAGATTTTCTGGCCAATTCACATTAGGTGTCAGCTTTAAAAGTGCAAAATGTGACATGCAAACAAACGCGAAGTACAAGTTACAAGCAAACAATCTAAAATAAGGCGTCAATACAATAAAAAAACAAATAGTCAAGAAAAGAGATAATTACACCAGTGCAATGGAAAAATTCTGTCCATTTAGAGTTCTGACTGCCCAGGGGAAGAAGCTGTTCCTCAGTTTGTTAGTTTTGCAGCTGAAGGATCTAAACCTTTTCCCGGAGGCCAGCATTATGAACAGCTGATTGTTAGGGTGGCGATTGTCTTTTATGATCACCCTGGCTCTGGTGAGACACCTATGGCTGGCGATGGGAGTCCAGGGAGGGGAGAGAGCAGCCAATCACCTTTTGCTTCACATAAACAGTTTTTGAAAAAAAATATTAATAGTGATCATTTTACCTCCAGTAATCAGAGCTCTGGCCTAAATAGAACAAAAATGAGCTGTTAGACTTGCTTGCTCTGTTCTACCTCAGTCTCGGTGTGTCATTGTCTAGTGACCTCCTGTCTCCTCCTACTTTCTCGCCTCCTTCGCACCACCCAAAGTGGTATTCAGTAATGAACATGAAACAGCCCTTCCCCTGCATCTCCTCCTGGTGCAACCCTCGATATTGGTGGAAACTAATTCTTTTGTCGAGTGAATAAACAACATACGAGTTCTTACACAGCCGTAACAAAAGTGATGGCCTGAGATGAGCCAGGGGGAGAGGAGAGAGAGCGAGACAGGACAACTGTGGCAAGTTAAAATTAGGGAAGGACCATCAGTGTTTGTATTTGTGTGTGTTTACAGCTGTAATTAGTGAATATTGCTGAGAGTAGAATGCTCACATTGGCCATACAACAGCAGCAGACCAGTAATGGCATGGTCCCCGCGCCAAAGCACACCCACTGGTTTCATTGAGTGCACAAGATTCACCCAGTAAATGCAGAAAGTAGATGTCTCTCCTGTTAATTGCAGGCAAAATGTTCATTGGTCTGTGTGTTTAATCGGACTTCAGGAGCTAAAAAGGCAACTTAAAGTCATGTAAATTAGTTGGGAAGCAGTTAGAAGTGGAGCAATGTTTTGGTTTCAGTGAATCAGGGTCAATGAGGAGACCAACACACAAACATTAAGGCACAGAACTGGTTCCCAAAGAAACCACTCAAGCCATAAATGGATGCACTAATAGCTCCTTAATGTTCCACAAGTCTTTTTTCACCTTTTTCTTTTAGTACAAGGCCCTGAAAATCTTTTCATACCCCTGAAAATTTTTTCCACTTCATCACAATACAAACACAAACTTTGATGGATTTTATACAATTGTGTAATGCAAAAAACAACTTAAAAGTAGAAAGAGAATTAATATTTTTATTGCAAATAAACATGTAAATGTTTATTATACACTTTTACATTTTTATTATACACCCCTCCCTGGGCTCCCACCTTATCATGGTAGAAGGGTTTGAGTGTCCCAATGATCCTAGGAGCTATGTTGTCGGGGGCTTTTTGCTCCTGGTAGGGTCACCCATGACAATTTGGTTCTAGGTGAGGGATCAGACAAAGTGCAGCCCAAAAGACCCCTATGATGAATGCTATAAATGGATTCAGTGTTCCCGGGCCCGGACGCAGGTCACCGGGGCCCCCCTCTGGAGCCAGGCCTGGAGGCGGGGCACGTTGGCGAGCGCCTGGTGGCCCCTTTACCCATGGGGCCCGGTCGGGCTTAGCCCGAAGAGGTAACATGGGTCCCCCTTCCCATGAGTTCACCACCTGTGGGAGGGGCCATAGTGGTCGGGAGCAATGCAGGATGGACGGCGCCCGAAGGCGGGGACCTTGGTGGTCGAATCCTCGGCTGCAGAAGCTGGCTCTTGGGATGTGGAACGTCACCTCTCTGGTGGGGAAGGAGCTGGAGCTGGTGTGCGAGGTTGAAAGGTTTCGACTGGACATTGTCGGACTTGACGCACGGCTCTGGAACCTGTCTCCTCGAGAGGGGTTGGACTCTCTTCCACTCTGGAGTTGCCCCCGCTGAGAGGCGCCGAGCTGGGGTGGTTGCCCTTTGTCACCGATCCTGTTCATAACTTTTATGGACGGGATTTCTAGGCACAGCCAAGGTGTTGAGGGGATACATTTTGGTGGCCTCAGGATTGGGTCTCTGCTTTTTGCAGATGACGTGGTCCTATTGGCTTGATCGGAACGTGATCTACAGCTTTCGCTGGAGCGGTTCGCAGCCGAGTGTGAAATGGCTGGGATGAGAATCAGCACCTCCAAATCCGAGGCCATGGTCTTGACCCGGAAAAGGGTGGGGTGCCTTCTCCGAGTCGGGTCCTTACCCAAGTGGAGGAGTTTAAGTATCTGGGGGTCTTGTTCACGAATGAGGGGAAAATGGAGCGGGAGATTGATAGACGGATTGATAGGGCATCTGCTGTTATGCGGGCACTGTACCGGTCTGTCGTGGTGAAGAGAGAGCTGAGCCGTTCTACGTTCCTACCCTCATCAGTTCATTTGACTAGACTGGGGCACCCCTGCCCTAGTTCAATATCTTGTAGAACCATCTTTTCATTCAATACAGCTACAAGTCTTTTGATCTTTATCATCTTTTTACTGGAAATACTTTTTTTTTATTTTGCCTAAATTACTTTACAAAGTAGCTCAGCTTAAGTTACAATGGATAGAGAGCACAATGAAAAGCGAATTCCTATGGTATGATGCTGCCACCAGAGTGTGGATAGGGACCATTCCATTGTAACCCTGGCTGTGTGTTTGTTGCTGTCCTGTGTGAAAGTAAACTCTAGTCCACATCTTTTGTCTTTTGTAACCTCTAACAGCAAATCCTCACACACAGTTCATGTGTTCAGGGTGATGTGCAGTGTTACTGTGGGCCAAGAAAGCCTTTGCAGCCACATATTTTTTTAAAGGAATTTATTTGTATAATGGTGCAGAAAATAAGTATTTAGCACCTACACACAAGCCAGAATTCTGGCCCTCACAGACCTGTTGCCTCTTCATTAAGAAGCTCTTCTATCCTCCACTCGTTACTTATATTAATTTCAGCTGTTTTGAATTCTTTATCTGTATAAAAGACATTTGTCCAAAACTTCAAATAGTCAGACTATTTTTCAATTCAATTCAATTCAGTTTATTTATATAGCGCCAATTCACAACACATGCCATCTCAAGGCACTTAACAAGAAGTCATTTCAATACATTTATACAAACATTCCAATCAGTTAAAAAGTTTCCTATTTAAGGAATCCCAGCAGATTGCGTCAGTCATTGACGTGAGGTTGGGCCCCGTTGATGCAGACTTTCCAACCACAGCAATCCTTCAGCAATCCCTCATACTGAGCAAGCATGTAGCGACAGTGGAGAGGAAAAACTCCCCTTTAACAGGAAGAAACCTCCAACAGAACCAGGCTCAGTAGGAGCGGCCATCTGCCACGACCGTCTGGGGGTTTGAGAAGACAGAGCAGAGACACAGAAGGAACAGAAGATCTGATATAAGAGAACCTTCTATGTTACAGAAAGTAAAAAGTTAATAACAGGACACAGTGGATGTTCAGTTACTGGGGGGATCATTCCAGTCGATGCCCCCCGTCCAACAGGGCATTGCAGCCAAGCAGGATACCAGACCAGGTATGTCTTCAATGGAGAGAAAAACACTGAGAGAAAACAAAGTTAACAGTCGAAATAACAGAATGTACTGTAATACAACTGGAGAGTAGTAGGAGAAAAGGAAGTAGCAGAGTGAAGAAAATTGGTAAGTCTGTCCTCCAGCAGTCTAAGCCTATAGCAGCATAACTACAGAGATAGCTCAGGATGACCTTAGCCACTCTAACTATAAGCTTTATCAAAAAGGAAAGTTTTAAGCCTGGCCTTAAAAGTAAACAGAGTGTCTGCCTCACGGACTAAAGCTGGGAGCTGGTTCCACAGGAGAGGAGCCTGATAACTAAAAGATCTGCCTCCCATTCTACTTTTAGAAATCCTAGGAATTACAAGTAAACCTGCAGTCTGAGAGCGAAGGGCTCTGTTAGGAACATAAGGAACAATTAGTTCTCTGATGTGTGATGGAGGTTGATTATTAAGGGCTTTGTATGTAAGAAGAATGATCTTAAATTCTATTCTGGATTTAACAGGGAGCCAATGAAGGGAAGCTAAAACAGGAGAAATGTGATCTCTCTTTTTAATATTCATCAAAACTCTTGCTGCCGCATTTTGGATCAACTGAAAGCTTTTAATGGCATTTTGTGGACTACCTGATAGTAAAGAATTACAGTAGTCCAGCCTTGAGGTAACAAATGCATGGACTAGTTTCTCAGCATCACTCCTGGACAGGATGTTTCTAATTTTAGCAATATTCCGGAGGTGAAAGAAAGAAATCCTAGAAACCTGTTTTAATATGGGATTTAAATGTCAAGTCTCGGTCAAAAATAACGCCGAGGTTCTTTACGTTGTTACTGGGGGCCAATTTAATGCCATCCAGATGAAGTGATTGACTAATCAGTTTCTGTTTAAGAACTTCTGGTCCAAAGACAGCAACTTCTGTTTTGTCAGAATTTAAAAGCAAAAGGTTTAGGGTCATCCATGTTTTTATGTCTTCCAGACATGCCTGTAATCTACCTAACTGACTGGGTTCATCAGGATTTATGGATAAATATAGTTGTGTATCATCTGCATAGCTGTGGAAATTTATCCCATGCTGTCTAATGATTCTACCACATGGGAGCATATATATGGTGAACAGAATTGGTCCAAGCACAGAACCCTGTGGAACTCCACAAGTAACCCTTGAGAGTGAAGATTTATCATTTAGATGAACAAACTGGAATCTATCAGACAAATATGATTTAAACCAGCCTAGTGCTGTTCCTTTGATCCCTGCAACATGTTCAAGCCTTTCTAAGGGAATATTATGATCGACTGTGTCAAAAGCAGCACTGAGATCTAACAAAACCAGAACAGACACAAGTCCATTATCTGAGGCCATGAGAATATCATTAGTAACCTTCACCAGTGCTGTTTCAGTGCTATGATGAGCTCTAAAACCTGACTGAAACTCTTCAAACAGCTCGTTATTGTTTAAATGCTCACAGACTTGATTAGCAACAATTTTCTCAAGGACTTTGGATAAGAAAGGAAGGTTAGATATAGGTCTGTAATTCACTAAGTCATCTTGATCAAGGGAAGGTTTCTTGAGTAAAGGTTTAATTACAGCTATTTTAAATTCCTGTGGTACGTATCCGTTTACTAAGGATAGATTCATCATATCCAAAATGGGGCCAGGAACCAAATGGAACACTTGTTTAAATAATTTGGTTGGAATTGGGTCCAACATACAAGTTGAAGGTTTAGATGATAACATCCACCATGGTCCAAACACCAGGGAAAAGATTGTACATCTGCAAAAGACTGGGGCGAGCCAATCTACAATAGGCAAGTAGCTTGGTGAGAAGAGATTAAGTGATAGAGCAATTATTAGAAAATGTAATAAATACAAGATCCCTGACAATCTCTCTCCACCTGGAGCTCCATGCATGATCTCACCTTGTGGGGTACACATGATCTTGAGAACCATGAGGAAACAGCCCAGAACTTGACAAGGGAACTAACTGGTCAATGAACTGAAGAGGCAAGGCAAGGCAATTTTATTTGTACAGCACACTTTGAACATCAAGGTAATTCAAGGTTCTTTACATGATTAAGGGGTAACATATTAATAAATCACAGAAAAAGCATATAAAGTAAAAACAGCAATAAAGCAAGAAGCATACACAAAACATATGATACATGCAGTGGCAGCTGGCCAATAGAGGGCGATAGGAAGCCGCCCCCCCATTGTTTACAAAGTGTTTTTGATTTTGATTTTTTTTTTACAATAATCACAGATTCTAAGTTAATTGTGTGCTCAAATTCGTAACAAAGTATCATATACAAAAATATATATCATTTTCGGAGAAAAAGCTCCCGCTGCTGAGCGGCTGGGGCGACAAAAAGATCGCCCCAAGCAGTGCAGCAGCCAGCCAATTACTGACAAGAAATTCGCACATGGCAACAGGAATTTATCCAATCAGCGTCGTTGATTCGGACGCTTGAAGGGCGATGAAGAAATCGCCCCAAGGCTGGTGTGAGGACGGGCAAGAAATCTGGTGGTGACATTGGCAGTGTGATTTCTCTACCACAAGTGGGTGCTGCTGTGAGAGTTAACAGCTTTGTGTGTAAAATATTTGTGTAAACCTACAAAGTTATTTGTTTCCAGTTTGGTTCTAAACTTGTTTGTGCCATATTGTATTTATGTTTAGTATAAGAATGCCTCAAGTTGTTAATATTGGCATTAAAATTATCAGTATTTCACATAGTACTGGTATCCAGCTGTTTATGTTCAATTGTTTTGGGATGATTATTGAAAAAGACTTGATAAGCTATATGCACAACTCCACTAGGCTACTTCCTGAACTAAGTACAGCCCTTTTATTCCCGGTCTGTATTGGACAAACTGATCAATCCAGATGTGTCTGACCTCAGTAGTCACAACAACAAAGGTCAGACACACCTGGATTAATCAGTTTGTCCAATGACGTAAAACAGGAAATAAAAGAGCTGTTCTTAGTTCAGGAAATAGTGGAGTTGTGCACAAAGCTCAGAAAGCACAAGTTTGATTTAAAAAAGAAAAAGAAAAAGCACAGCCCCACCAAGAATATTTTTCACCAGCCGCCACTGGATACATGAAAACATTACTCAAAGGCAGCTCTAAACAGATAAGTTTATCTAAAGATAAACGCATGGATGAGTTTTTCGAGGTCATGTTTCGACATCAGTCCTTTAATCCTAGAAATGTTCTTCAGGTGATAGAAGGCTGACCTTGTTATTGCCTTTATTTCAATCTGGAGGTTCAGGTCTGAGTCCATTACTACACCTAGATTTCCGGCCTGATCAGTAGTTTCTATCTTGGACAGATTAGATTAGGTCCAAAAGTAATTACTTCTGTTTTGTTTCTGTTCAGCTGGAGAAAGTTATGGCACATCCATCCATTGATTTGCTCAATGCATTTAATTAGGGTTTGGATGGGTTCAAAGTCACCTGGTGACATCGTAATGTAGAGCTGAGTATCCTCTGCATAGTTATGGTAGCTAATCTCATTGGTTGTTATAATCTGGGCTAGTGGGAGCATGTAGATATTAAATAAGAAGGGAGGGCCCCAGGATGGAGCCCTGGGGCACTCCACATGATATTTCTGTTAGTTCTGATGAAAAGTTTCCTATTGAAACAAAGAAGTCCGTGTTCTTTAGGTAAGACTCGAACCAGCCAAGTACTGTACCAGAGAGTCCGACCCAGCTCTCCAGTCGTTCCAATAGCACATCATGATCAACAGTGTCAAATGCTGCACTGAGGTCCAACAGAATCAGCACTGTGGTTCTACCACAATCTGTATTTATGCAGATGTCATTGGATACTTTGACGAGGGCAGTCTCAGTGCTGTGGTGAGCACGGAAATCAGACTGAAAAACATCAAAGCGATTGGTCATTGTTATGAAGCTATTTAACTGCTGAAACACAATTTTTTCAATAATTTTACTGATGAATGGAAGATTAGAAATTGGCCTGTAGTTCTGCATTAACATGTCCAGATAGTGATAGGAGGGATGAGTTAACTATTTGAATCAGATCAATCTCCGTGAACATCATGAAAAAAGTATGGCCACTGTCACACTATCACAGATTGAGACTTAACAGCAGTCACTGTTTTTCTCCACTAAAAATACAAATTACACTTAGTAGAAATGATCTCTCACAGACAGCGTTGAACCTCAACTAGAAATGACACGCTGATGGATGAAGTTGTCACTTGCTGAAAAATCCAAGGACTGAATATGAAATCGAAGTGCAATGCCTGTTTATTGTGGGAGCTGCATAGGTAGACTGATCTCTCCTGACACCTTAATAGTGTGTTCCTTTGGCCCTGTGAAAAATAGGACTGTCACATAAAAGCCAGTCATGCGCAGCACAGTTCATACTGGCAAGAGGCAGGAAAAGAACCACAAAGGACAGGGGGAAGGGAAGGTAGAGAAACATGAGGCATGTGGTGATCTTGAGCAAAGACCTGAAGTGCAGAGAGAAATAAGATAGGACATCTTAATTTTGGTTTAACGTTAGCCTAGCGACAAAATACATCCTACCCTGCTCTGCTCAGGCAGGCTGCAGAAGCCTCAGCAATTCACACTAACAGATGGATTTAGACTCTGAGACTCAGACACTTGGTAATATTTGCTGCCTCAGGTGAGATTTTAGAATTTTGGATTGAATCAAGCATTTCAAACCAGTTTTGGGATGTGAAAAGTGGACGCATAAATGGGATTTTCTTTTTTAATTAGTCAATCCGAAGCCACATTTGAGGGCCCCACTTGTAAGGTTGGTTGCCCGGAGGCTGTGAATTGGGTACATCTCTTGGTTAACTACCGTGAAAAGGAGGAGGAGACAGAATAGGAGGATCAGCAGCTGAGCCCATAGTAACACTTATGGCTGGCTGTTCCCAGGGATAAAAACAGATCCTCATCTTCATTCAGCCCTGTCTGTCTCAGGCTGCCATATGGGAAACAGTTATCTTTAATCCTGGATTAAAAAATGGAAATCTACAACTAAACTGTTTCCTTAGTCTTGTTAAGTTGCAATATTTCAGCTACTGCCATTAGACTAATGGCTAGGATGTGGTTTGTGTTACTGGTGGCCTATTCAAAGTCTGGACAACAGAATGCATTTTGTTGTTGGAATGGCAGTAAGCAAATAAACTTCATTATTAAAAACACAGCAAAATATAATAATTTATCATATAAATCCTTATATCCCTGGGCAAGGCACTTAACCTCAAGTTGCCTACCGAGCTCTGTATGAATGTGTGCGTTTTTGTGAACGTGAATGGGTGAATGTGGCTCCAGTGCAAAGTGGTTTGAGTGGTCAGAATGACTAGAAAAGTGTTCAGTCCATTTACCATTTTACCAGGTAGAAAAACAACAGTTATGTTCAATACAATTTTTTTAGCTGTTGCTGCATGTAATAAATTATTAATGGTTCTTTGGCAATGGCAACATGCTCTTTGCTAAGAGTCAAATTTAGTACCTGTAAAAGATTGAACTTGATGACATTGCTACCTAGGGAGCAGCATAGGTAGACTGATGACAGTCTACCTATGCTGCTCACACAATATACAAATAAAATTGCATTGCCTAGTATTGTACTATCTTAATAAAGTTTTACTCCTTTTCCTATTGCATGTGCAAAGAGCCATTTAATGTGCTGACCAAGGAGAAAGCCTATATGGTGTGCATTTGTGTTCAGTCCCACTAGTTTTACTTGTAAAACCTCCTTTCGCTAGAGATACAGCTGCAAGCCTTAGCTGTATTTCTTTTGCACAGGGGTCTCCAACTCTATACCTTGAGAGCTACTGCCCTGCAAATTTGAAATACATCCCACATCCAACACATCTGAATCGAATGGTTGAACATGTCATCAAGTTCTACAGTCTGGTAATGAGCCATTCATTTGATTTGGGTGTGTTGGACCGGGAATGCATCAAACAGTTGCAGTATGGTGATGGACAACGGCTGAATCCCTGTGGTAGCAGCTTTGTGGATACAAGACAGATATTTTTGCCCATTCCTCTCTGCAAAACAGCTAAAGTTCCATCTCGCTGGATGGGAAACATCTGACAAGGAAATTTATGTTGCATTCACACAAGTCCTGTTTATTCCGCTTTAATTGAACTCTAATTTGTTTGCCCAAGAAGTCCTCTAAAATGTGTATTTTAAATGTCCGTATAAAAAAAAAACACTTTTTAGTGAGGCAGATATGGTAACTAACTAGCATGCTAAGATAAATCATCATTAGCATGCTAGTTACCATATCTGGCTCAGTTAAAAGAAAGTTACTAAGGATAGAGATGAAGAAAAGATAAGATATGGTAGTTAGTTACCATATCTGCCAAGATAACAAGCTCATTTCACTAATGTCAGACGCTAATACGTTCGTTCATTTCAAGACAGCATTAACTTTACCTTTAATTTAGCATACAACAATGGGTGGTGCTCCCGAACATGCGCTATCATATTCGATGTATTGTCTCTTTGGGCTGACACTTTTCTCAAGCACGTTTTGCACATCGGGCAACCTTCTTCTTCCAAGCCGTGAACGTCTGGCTTTTTACAGTAGCCGAAGTATTCCCAAACATCCGCTTAGAGACGGTGGAAAAAGTTCTGGGGGCTCGCCTCCTTCAGCCGTCACACAACCTGCAGCTCTGGCCGTTTGTCAGTCACAACCAACGCAGGTGTGCCGGGGGGAGAGGGGAAGTGGCGCTTTACGCTACTTTCTCCCTGATGAGACGTCACATAAAAAAAAAATAACGCTTATACCGCAGGGAGGGTATGACGCAAAAATTGTTGTGGTTTTGAAACCTTGACTTTTTCATTCTGCGGAATACCTTGAAACCGGTAACTTCCATGACTAGTCTCGACTCGACTGAAGTGAACTCTGGTGCGGTTCGATTGCACATGCATGCCAAGCGGAGCGTGGGACGCTCCAGAAGTAGGAAGCAGACTATAGCGCAGGCCTTTCTCTGTAAATACAACCAAAACAACTGCGCAACTCAATATCTGTTCATGCACCAACGAATAAGCTTCTTTTTTTTTTTTACGTGTCCTGTTTGGCAGTGTGGAGCTCAGAAATGGTGTCTGAGTACCAAGTAGAAGCCCAACAGATTTACTTTCACAAGCGGAGCAGTACAGCTTTTGCTATAGTACTCCACTTGATTTATGTGTGAAAAATCTTTATTATGAATTGTTGGGGATTTTATTTCCTGATGTTATGGACACGGAGACGGAAAATTAAGGAGAAGAAAGAAGGAAGATGAAGAAGACAGGTAGGAAACAAAATGTCATGAGAGAGGGTGAGTTGAAAATATAAGAGAAGAAGGGGAACAAAGAAAACACAGGAAGACATTGAAGTCTGCCTCCATACCCAGAGGACGGCAGAGAGAGGGGGAAAAACAAAACAAAACACGAAAAAGGAACATCGACAAAACCAACCAAACATTGTGAACTAAGAATTACACAACCACATCACACAAAAATAGATATAAAAATACAACAACAATGTCACAGAAAAACTCATGGTACCGATTAATCAAGCTCTAGTAATGATAATCTCAGCCCAAGAATATTTCCTTAAACACCAGAGACCCCACATCTATGTGTGTGTGTTAGCATGCTAGTGCATATAAGGTTTCTCCACAAGAGTGCTCGATAGTTGGTGTGAGCAGACATCAATCCGTCTCCCAGGAATCGATGCAGACATGAAGGAGATCGGAGCAAAGATGTCCAAAGGACCGCCAGAGCCCCAGGCGGACCCGGGCGGGGTCGACCGCATCCCCCAAGAGAGGAGCAAAGGAGAACCCCAAGGGAACATCCAGCGGCCACTATGCAGGGGCCTGGGGGGCAGCAGTGACGAGCCCATGGGCCCCGCCGGCAACCGGCCGCACCGGGGCGGGCCGGTCAACGGACCGGGGGAGCCAGGGCCCAGGGGCACCCCACCGCACAGCAGGGACCCGACAAGGGACCGGCCGACGAGGGGCCCCCGGCACTGCAGGGGCCGCGGCCGGCCGCCACGCGACGCCTCCACCCTAGGCCAATTCCCACCGCCAACATCCCAGCGCCCCACCAATAGCCGCAGGGGACAGACAGCATCCCCAGGCCGGGCTCAGCCAGCATCTGGACGCTAAGTTGTACGGGCTCCCGGGTCCTGAACCCGCGCAGCGCAGGGCGCCAAGACCAGGCATCCAACGAGGGCCAGGGCCGGTCCAACCCGCCAATGAACCGGCCACGCACGGTGCGCACAGAACAGGTGATCGAACGAGCAGAGACGCCGGATCCGCATCCCGCCGAGCCACCGAGCAGGCACCACCCAACAATCCCAAACCTGGCACCTCTAAAAGAGGTGCCCCAACCAACCAAAGGAAGATATCGGCCCACCGCCTCGGCCGACCGACACACCGGTCCCCCCAGGCCCGGCCACGCACCAGGTCCGAACCGGATTGACCACCGGCGCACCGGCAGTCAGGGGCCCCAGTCACCGGCGGGGAGTGACGGAGGGGAAATAGCCCCCCCATTAAGTGTAAGGCCTGAGGTGCGCCAGGCGAGGGGGCAGATCCAACCTGACAGGTAGACAAAGACACAGTCATACGTTCCCTCCCTCTTAAACCCATACATTCTCACTGACTCACCAAGACACCCAAAAAAATGACGCTGTACCCTCACTCACACACCCCATGCACACTTTATGCTCCCAGGTCTAGGTACCGATGCCCCAGTAGAGCCACCAGCCCCCGGACCCGGGAGGTGGACCCCCTACCTTCTAGGATGGAGACAAGCAGACCGCCAGGGGCCCCACAGTGGCAAAGCAGCCCGACAGCCCAGGACCCCGACCAGACCGCCTGTCCTCCTCCGGACCCCAACCCCTGATGGCCCGTAGCGAACAGGGGTGTGAAAAGACCCTTAGCCTCCATCCTCCCGCTCGAGTATGGTGTTGATGCGTGTTGTTATAATGTGCATTTAAAACAGAGGGGTGGGATGTGGGGGAGGCAGCCACACATCCCCCTACCCCCACCCCGAGCCCTCAGTGTCTATATGTGGATTAACAGTGGGCACCGGCACCAGAGGTGAAGCTGATTGTACCGCTCCCCCTCTGGATGCCGAAAAGAGTGCCCACCCCAAAGTCCCTACATATGTGTCGTGTGAAAATGTTATAAGTGGGAGTGTCTAAGTTGTATATTAAAATTGGGACCCAGGACACCACGGGATAGCGAGGTGGACTC
Source organism: Valencia hispanica (assembly GCA_963556495.2). Classification (NCBI taxonomy): domain Eukaryota; kingdom Metazoa; phylum Chordata; class Actinopteri; order Cyprinodontiformes; family Valenciidae; genus Valencia; species Valencia hispanica. The sequence goes on along the minus strand of OY747700.1, from coordinate 49,929,250 downwards.
CAGTCTCCAGTTTTCAGCAGCCTCAAAACATGTAAGATTGCCCTTATTTAGTTCCAGCCATCCTACTATCAACTCAGCTTCCTTCCTCTATCTCTACAGCATGATACTGCTACCGCCATGTTTCACCCTGAGGATGCTATCTTTAGGGTATTGTGCAGTGTCAGTTTCTTTAAAGAGCAACTCACCCACAAATCAACATTTTTTTTTGCTGAGATAAATTGTATAAATGAGTGTCTAATAGTGCCGTCTACATGTTTGGTCGTTATTTTTGGTATTTTAGTACATTTTAGTAAAAATATAAATTTTCTACCAAAAACTGTCAGTGTGGTGCCCTGTTCATGTTAAAACTGTACAATGCACTTGAATTTCAATCGGGTTTTGCTATTTACCGTGTGGTTATAGCTGACGTCAGCCATCCTGTCGCTGTGGGCTATAAAAGAAGCCGAGCCTCCGACCACGCCTCCTCCACAGAACCTCCCTCCCTTTCCTCTGGTGAAGGAGGAGGATAGAAACCATCCACCTCTGAAAGATCATTCTGAGACAAAGGAGTTCATGTTGCTTCCCATCTTTAGAGCTGTCTGTGTGTGCCACTGTAGCAGGGCTGCTGTTAATATGTCAATCATAGCGCAGACCACGCCCAGCCCTTTTCCCTCGAGTGTCCACTGGTCCACCTGTGTTTTGGCAAAACCTCCTTTTGGCATATTTTCAAACAGGAAATGTGGGCAGAGTAAGACTCTGGTAGGGGGGTAAGTTGCTATTTAACTTGCAATTGAGCCAAAAAGTTAAAGGGGCTATATGCAACTTTTTCCCCAAAATAAAACTTAACAATAGCCTTTTTATTTGACCATTTATGGCTCAAACATCTCCTGATGAGCATACTGACACATTGCCAGCTCACAGTGGGTGCACCTATAAGCCTGCATCCAATTTTTTCTACTTTCTGTCGGGTCGGATTTTCCCGCGCTGTCTGCTGATGTGACGTCAAGCGCGTTCATGTTAAATATTTCAGATCACTCTGCCACCACTCAACACTCGCAAGCAGTTCAATGGATTGTGCGAAAACACAGAAGAGACCAACAGTAACTCCACAAGACTAAAAAAGTTTAACCCCTGACAAGTGCTCGAAAAAGATCGAAGATTCAGAGCGACCGGCGTACGAGCGCTCGCTGCGAGAGCGAGCAGAAAGGAAGAGCAGTTCCGTTTTTTGGCCAGAGGTGTCAGTCGCGAGTTTAAATTTCAGAAAATTGCATATAGCCCCTTTCAGTTTTGGTCTCATTTGACCAGGGCATCTGTTTCACGGGTTTGCTGTGTCTCCTTCATGGCTTGTGGCAAACAGCGAATGGAACTTCTCATGGCTTTAGTTCAGCTAAAGCCAGTGGTGTCCAAGCTGGGCTTACCTTTGCCAAAACAGTCCAAAGACTACATAAGCCACCTTTCTCATTGACTGTTATTTAATGCTCATATAGACTTGATAACTTTATTCACTTTCCCTGTAACCCATTTTGTCTTAAGTAGGAGCTATATGGATGGAGTATGCAGAGGGGTGCCATTGAAAATAATGGATTTGAAAGAACGTTGATGTCATCTTGCCAGCAGGCAAGAACTGACATTTTATTCTCTGCCAACTGTTCAATCTTTTACCCTTTTCAAAAATACACCTACCTTTCCAAAGACCAGCATTAGCTTTTATATGTAAAGCACTAAAACACATTCCGTTCAGGGTTTTTTGTTTTCTTTTTATTTTAGCCGTTTAGTGTTGTAGGATGAGGAGATAAATGCATATAAATCCTATTTAATGAAGCTGCCAATTAGCTTAAGAGCCTCTCTAAGGCAAAACAACTTACATCTACAAAGGCTTAAAATGATTGGTTCAAATCTGTGAAAAAAAGACATCCCAAACTGGAATTACCAATTACTAAACTTTAGGGATGGCTTAACGACTTTTAGTTGAGAATGCGCTGAAACAAACTGAGGGTGTCTTTTACATGCAGACAAGATGCGGGATAAATCTCATTTGCTGGGCTGAGAAGCTGCAGCTGTTTTAAGTCAGCTTTCCTGTCACCTGCTCCAACACACAAACCCACTGTATCCTCACTATATTTATCAGCTGCTGGTGGTTTAAAAGGGAGTAGTGGTCTAACTCATCCCAGTGCTAGTACCATCCCTGACCTTCTAGTTCTCATGTCTGTCCACCATCCTCATCAACCCTTATTCTCAGTTGTGTGATATTATAATAATTAAAAAAAAACATATGCTAAGTAAATTATTGCATACGGTTCCATTGTGAGAGCCGTGGAAGCATTAAGCTTCTTAAGCCTAGTTTATGGTTCTCCGTCTGCGGAGGTGTAGAGACACGCAGGGTCATTATCCGTCAATGCAAGAGCTCTCCAGTCACGTAAGGACGGACAGAGCCAAGCCCTATTTTTTAACAATCCAAACGCAACGGAGAGCGCACATCTGATTGGTCAGCCCAACTTTAGCTTGAGATATTTTCACCAGAACGGTGCTCTAGAGTTGGTGTAGTCAATGCAACTTTTGGGCACTAGATGCTTTATATTGCAAGGCCAGTTTATCTAATATGGTCTTTTGGTGTTTCTGAACACCAGGATGTGTAGAGAACAACAAAACAGACCGCTGTGTTTGTTTACATGTGTTTTTAGAGTATTCTATTAGCTAAACTTCTAGCAAAAAGCTTTCCAGCTCAATCAAATCTCGCTCTCTGCCGGCCATTGTTGCTTGAGTGGATGTGAGTTTACAAATCGAAGTAAATAAACTATCATGGACTAGAGACGTCACTGCAATGGTAGGCAGACCCATCAGAAAAGGTCTGCACCCCCTGCTGTCCTTGTGGAGAATTGCTTTGCAACACTGACACACCAACGGAGAAGTATAAAAGGAAAATGTCCGTCAATAGGTGTGCGTGTGGGTACAAACCTGCTGCAGGAGAACCATACACTAGGCTTTAGCTCCAACAGATACACTACAGTGTGTGTGTGTGTGTGGTAGGATTAAAAAAATAAAAGAAGAGATGGGGGAAAACAAAGTCTTCACTCTGATTGAATCTGTTGAGGCGTGGCATTGAGATAGATAAGAAAATATGTGTGTGTGTGTGTGGGGGGGAGGATTGGTGTCTGTGTGTTGCTAAATCTGACCAAAGTGGAAAAAGATGGAACTTCACCTCCATATCAGACACGTGTCAGTAGGTCTTTATGTGTGAGGGTTTATTGTCAAATGAACTGCCTATGTGGGACTGTGTGTGTGTACATGATAAACACATTAGCATGTGCATCCGCATTCATGCAGCTCAATGTGTGTGATTAGGTGTGCTTTGAAGCAGGCGGCTTTACGGCACACCACGTCCTGGACTTTTCCAATCACAGCATCCCACACAGGTAGACAGACATAAATCCCTGTCAAAATGATGCACCAATACATATTTGCTTTCAAAGAGTTTGTTTTATTCATTGTATAACAAAAACCTGATGAGATAACTGTCCATAATTTGAAAACAATTTCACCCAAGATATTTAATTGGATATTTTCAGCCCTATATGTTGTTCACATGAAGAGAAAAGCAAAGTTTAGGTAAAAAGTTTAGGGTCGTCAAGGGTTTGATAGCTCAAAAACAAGAATTATTAAGGATCTGGAATCATTAGGCTTAACTTGCATGCATATAGTTTAACAAACCTGAGGGTCTCCCAATTGGGGGGGGTTCTGTGTCAATTTACATATAAAGTTGCTGGATTTATGCCCAATTTAAACATGAATGTTGTCAAGCCATACCTCTAAATAGACAGCAGAGCCTGAACTACAATCCCATACAAATGTTTTTGTACTTGCTCTAAACACAACTAAAAAACAACTACTAAAAGATATATGTATTCATACCCCCACCCGTGTGTTAACAGAACTTCAGATTGTTTACACCCTCGACTCCCCGAATGAAGCCACACCCATGCTAAACCTTTGTCTTATAGTGCGTTTTATTTGTCGTATCTACAGGTCATCAACTAGTCGAGGCTCAGAGGACCCTGAGTTCAGTTCCAAAATGGCTACCACGAGCATCACACGTAAGTAAACATTGTGGTTTTCTACTATTTTAAGCACGTTTGTCTTTGTTGTAACCAAATGTAGAAGTCGTACACATAGCACTGTACACGGTTACCTATAGGCATGTCGCTACAGTCTTATTATGTGCTAAATACCGCCTAAGTTATTTTGTAGCTTGTGCAGTTTAAATTGGCTAGAGATGCTCCATGTTGCTATGACAACAATGCCGAGTCTTGAGCTACGGAATTTTCGCTTAAAGGGGGGGTATTATGCCTCTTCCAGGCACATACTACCCTTCTATAGCACACTCCAACAAAATTGTCACCTTAAGTCTTTTAAAATTCCGTCATATATCCAAATCCCCCTTAAAGAAATTTACTTCCGTATTGGACGCCTTGATTTTCGCCTGTGCCTCTCTAAGACCCTCCAACTCTTTCTGACACTCCCCCTTCAGTTCGTCACATACCGTTCATCATCGCAGCATGCACGGAGTCGGAAAAAACATCCCACAAAAGATGCGCAGCTGCAGCTGGTGTTATAATGACTGCACCCAGGACTCAGCCGGAGTTGTGTGAGGAGGGGAGGGGTAGGGGAGCTCTGCAGGGGCGGGGCTCTCGGCTGAGTACGTAAGATCGTGGGCGGAGATGGGTCGAAAAGGCGGGGATAGGTGGGAGCAGGCGTTTCAGCAACCCTGAGAACTACCAGCAGAGACCGGCAGAGACTCAAAGATTACTCTAACATAAGTGAGTGGGTCAGAGCAACACTTCAGGTATGATTTTAATGAGGGAAAGACAGGTTTTCAGGATATTAAGCTTCAGAAAGTCCATTTTGCATAATACCCCCCTTTTAAACAGCGGGTAAAACATTAATAGACTACAATCAAATAAGATGAAACATTATCTTACATTCTCCGCTTGCTATCATCTTCTTCCGTATTTTGATGATTAACCACAAACTTTGATATTAGCTCTCTGTACTCTTTCAGAGCTAGTGCAACAGCGAGTTTCCTGGCGGCATCCATCTTTTCTCCGACCTGTCATGTGTGCAAAACAGAACGCAAAAACCCGCTGTAACTTGTTTTCCAACACGGATGTGACGTCACTCTCGAGTTGCAAATCGCGCTTACAAGACAAATAGAACGGGGCATTACTCCACTCTAGTTTCAGACAGATACAAGCCCAAGAAAAGCAACCATATAAATAATTTTGCCTAACAGCACTGAAAAAAGAAAGTTCTTACCTGTGATGTGTTTACCTTGAAAGTTTGTTTTTAATCATGGTTTTAGGAGAATCTAGAGCAAACACGAACACATACAGCAGAAATCGGATTAAAGTGTTTATTAAAAATATTTTAAAGATGGATCCTTCACGGGAGGATGGAGAGGAACTTCAGGATCGGCAACACTGGAAGAAGGGTTTATGATGATGATTAATAGATGAAAGAACTGGAATCTTATGGTGAGCAGGTGTTGGAAATGTCTGGGTAAGGTAATTGGATCCTGTGAGTGAGCGGTTGGGAGATGAGGGAATGGGAGAGTGAATCTTGTTTATTTTGTAGATGACGACTGGTGGAGGACCGGGCCTCGAGGGTGGACAGACAGATAGGTTCGGCAAGATCAGCCAAATGAGTTCTAGAAGGCCTTCGGGAGCGGCACGGAGGACTGGAGGAATGGTTCCAGGAAAACAGACGCCAAGTAGCGAGGCGTTCAGCAACAAGGAAGGCATGGAAGGACCAGAAACTGTAATCGTTGTAGGAACTGCGAGGAAGAAACACAGACTTAAGTAATAGTTCTCAAAGAACAAAGGAGACTACAGTTGGTCTAATTACCCCTTGATTGAGTTTAACTATCTGGTGTCTGCTTCAGGTAACGGCTCCCCTGGCGAGCAGCACCTGCCTGTCACACCCTGCAAGGAAAGAGGAGAGGAGAAAAACACCAATCTGCACGCACAACCACAGAAACCAACAGTTATATCCACACTTTATCCATTATTTATTGTTAAAATGGTGTTTGAAAGAGTTAAAAAAAACACCAGGAAACTACACACAGGCGTCAGAGTTAGAAAATGTCATGTGACTGCCGCCTGCATTTTGGCGAGTCTCATTGGATGAGGAATGTTTCTGTCAAACTCATTTCTGTGCGTATAGCTTCATTCTATTGGCCCTGACATAATCTGGACCAATAATGCTAGTCATTTTTCGTCTTTGGTCAGAAAAGTTGACTTTTTAGCTCATATCACTCGTCTAAATTTAGTCTAGCTCAAAGTGTTGAAAATCAGGCACCCATGCCTCATTTGATAAACCCTAACAACTTTTCATTCAGACTCACATGTTTAGATTGTTTCACTTGGCATCTTCTCCATGCATTTTCAATTAGATTTTACCCTGATGAAACACTAAGTATTTAAAACAACTGAACGAAAACCTCTACATGTTTAAAGAACAAAATGAAGATTCAATTCAATCTCTATTCAGTTCAGTTCCTTTATATAGCACCAATCATAACAAATGTCATCTCAAGTCACTTTACAAGAAAAATCATATCAATTCAATTGTACATGCATTCCTATAAGTTTAAAAGTTTTCTATTTAAAGGTCTTTTTCATTTGTGCTTTCATCAAATTTGCTGTGGTCTCTAGTTTGAATGAATGCCTTGTGAGTCGTTTCCTGTGAAAAAATGCTCTCTCGCTCCTGCTTCAGGAGGTTGCAGTTTGTCGGATGAGCGAGTGGGGGATTCCGAGTCTTACTTAATAATACTTATGATTTGCAAAAGTCTCGCCTCTGACGGGCTAACAGAAGTGTGACTCTTGGAACAAATAACTAACTTAACTTATTTCACTGGTAGTGTTCCAAGAAAAATTCCAACTGTTTCTTCCTCAGCTCCTCTTTCTTGGAAAATGCAACGCTGATGTCTTTGTCCACAAATAACACAAGTTCGACCGTGTTCTGCCATGTTGTGGGTTGCTAATGGTTAGCTTCCACCAGCCGAGATGCGCTCTCCTGGCCCTCACCTTCCATGGGCGGTCTCAAGCCAAGGTGGGCGTGGCCAGGTTACACCTCTACGTAGATAACAGGGCTTTCTCTGATTCACTCTTTTTCCGTTCAGATTTCTTTTTGGGGCTGATGCAGAAAACAGGGGAGAAACAATAGTATCCCGTGCAGCATACATGTTCTACCCAAAGTGAAGGATTGTATTTCAAAAAAGGGAGAGTTTTAAACAGTTTCTCAGTGAATAAGACCTTTAAGGAATCCTGACAGATTGGGATGAGTCATTGACTTGTAGCATTCACTCCTGAACAAACCCATAGCGACAGTAGACAGTAGCCTGCTTAGTGTTGTTGACTTCACAGCAATCCCTCGTCCTGAGCAAGCATGTATCGACAGTGGAGAGAAAAAACTCCCCTTTGACAGGGAGAAACCTCCAACAGAACCAGGCTCAGTAGGAGCGGCCATCTGCCACGACCGTCTGGGGGTTTGAGAAGACAGAGCAGAGACACAGAAGGAACAGAAGATCTGATATAAGAGAACTTTCTATGTTAAAGAAAGTAAAAAGTTGATAACATGACACAGTGGATGTTCAGTTACTGGGAGCATCATCCCAGTTAATGCCCCCCTCCAACAGAGCATCACAGCTGAGCAGGATGTCAGACCAGGTGTAGCCTCTATGGAGAGAAAAACACTGAGAAAAAATAAAGTTTACAGTCAAAATAACAGCAAATAATACAACTAGAGCGTAGTGGTAGAGAAAAGTAGCAGAGTGAAGAAAATTGGTCAGTCTGTCCTCCAGCAGTGTAAACCTATAGCAGCATAACTACAGAGATAGCTCAGGATGACCTAAGCCACTCTAACTATAAGCTTTATCAAAAAGGAAAGTTTTAAGCCTGGCCTTAAAAGTAAACAGAGTGTCTGCCTCACGGACTAAAGCTGGGAGCTGGTTCCACAGGAGAGGAGCCTGATAACTAAAAGATCTGCCTCCCATTCTACTTTTAGAAATCCTAGGAACTACAAGTAAACCTGCAGTCTGAGAGCAAAGTGCTCTGTTAGGAACATATGAAACAATCAGATCTCTGATGTATGATGGACTTTGATTATTAAAGGCTTTATATGTAAGAAGGAGGATCTTAAATTCTATTCTGGATTTAACAGGGAGCCAATGAAGGGAAGCTAAAACAAGAGAAACGTGATCTTTTTTTAAATCAGAACTTCATCAGAACTTTTGCTGCTGCATTTTTGATCAACTGAAGGCTTTTAATTACATTTTGTGGACTTCCTGATAGTAAAACATTACAGTAGTCCAGCCTTGAGGTAACAAATGCATGGACTAGTTTCTCAGCATCACTCCTGGACAGGATGTTTCTAATTTTAGCAATATTCCTGAGGTGAAAGAAGGAAATCCTAGAAACCTGTTTAATATGGGATTTAAATGTCATGTCTTGGTCAAAAATAACGCCGAGGTTCTTTACGTTATTACTGGGGGCAAAATTAATGCCATCCAGATGAAGTGATTGACTAAGCAGTTTCTTTTTCAGAGCTTCTAGTCCAAAGGAGGCAATTTCTGTCTTGTCAGAATTTAAAAGCATCACGTTTAGAGTCAGCCATGTTTTTATGTCTTCAAGACATGCCTGTAATCTACCTAACATATTGTATTCATCAGGATTTATGGATAAATACAGAGCCTTTCCAAAAATTAGAATATCATGGAAAAGTTTATTTCCAACTCACCGGACCATATTTTGATTGATTTGATCATAATTTCTCTCTTTTTTTTTTCTGCAAAAACTAAGAAGTAAATGATGATTTCTTCACAGTATTCTAATTTTTAGAATTGTTTTTGTGGGTTTTATGAGCTCAAAGCCCAAAATATGTACAAATAAACAACTAAATACTTGAAATTGTTTAAGTTGTGGGCCCAGAATCTATAGGAAGTTTAACGTTTTGAATGGAATTATGGAAATAAACCTTCCAATGATATTCTAGTTTTTTGGAAAGGGTCTGTATCAGTTGTGTATCCAGTGATCTTATAACTAGCTGCACAACAAAGACCTAAAACCAGTTTTTTAAAGAAGAGATTTTGTGCCTTTCTCATGTTAATGGGCTGTTTCAATGCTTGCCCAATTGCCCAGGCATTACGGAAGGGGTGCTGTCCTGGTCCCTTCAACTCCGCTATGTGGCTATAAAGGGACCAGAGAGGGTTTGAGTCTGTCATCCACATTTTAATTGTCTTCCTAAAGCCAATTTAGCTTTTCATAATTTTTTCCCACTCTAATACAGACAAATCTACCCCAACACAAAGCTATGTTTTAACTGGCAGAATTATAGGCACAACCCTTAGCCTACAAATTTGACAATGAAAGCAGGATTTGTTCCCCGGAAACAAACACAGACACACATATATAGCTTCTACAAAAAAATAAAACTCTGCTTGTTCTACACACAACTTTCTTCAAACAAGACTTTTCTGCAGACTACTTTTTTTTCTAAGAAATGCATGTTTCATTATGTGCTGAAAGCTATGAAATGAACATCAGTCAGCTACTGGATAAGTTTTTTAGCATTTCAAACAAATTCATACATTTGAGAGTTTGTAAGAAAAAAGCATGTGTGGGGAAATGAGGATGGGGTTGTCATCTAAAACCAGTTTATGCTCTGGGAGAACAGCTGTGTGTCTTTCAGATTGTCTCACTAACAGATAAATCGCAACATCTGAGGCAATGCGACTCATCCTTTTTTTTCTTAAATTACCAGCTTCCAAATTGCCTCAGAGTGTTTGTTTTGCATGTTACATGCTGCATCTCATGTGGCTTTTGAATCACTGTTTTTAATTTGCCCATACAGTATGTAGTGCCACAAATTTACCTTCTTACAGATTTGTTGTTTTTTTTTCTTTGTTTTTTCTCTGTCTTGCTTCATATTTTTCTGGCTAAACATGTTAAAACCAGACCTGTAGAATCAAGATCACTTAAAGCTGTGGGGTAAATATTTATGTGTCACAGTTTTATAAATCTTTTAAATGATATTCCAGTTCTTTACTATGATATACGACTGGTGCTCCACGACCTTTGTTATTCTTCCTAAGTCCCGCCTTCCTCCCATAGACCCCTATGCAATTCAAACTGACCATCAAATTTTTTTAGCCAATATAATTCAAGTTTCCACCTTCTTGACTGTCAATCAACGTGCATGCACATTGCCAAACAGGTGGGCTGTATTCCTCGTCAGAAGACTCGCGTAACAATACCACATGGCTGTACAACGCAAGGTGTATAATGGAATAAACAATACACGCAGTAGGAAAAGGGTACCACTGAAACTGTTGTTAGCCACAAAGATAGTCAATGGCAGTTGTAATTGTTATCTGAAGAATCATGTCCAAAGGCCTTTATTTTTATATAAATGTAACTACCACAAAACCGAATGAGGAAGAAGGAAACATTAAGATTGGCTTAATTTTTGCTCGCCTCTGAAATTTCCCAAAAAACAACAACAAAACAATCGGGTGATGCTTGATAGCGCTTGTCGCTTCCTCTTTGATCCACACTGACAGCGCAGGTAATGCACGTGTACAATTGTTGAGGTGGGGCTAGAGGAAATGGGAGGAGGGATGTTTTGGGCAGGGGCTTGGTAGTTCAAAAAATTTCTCTCCCTCAAATAATCTGGACAGCAGCGTTATATGGAGCCTGTCTAAAAGGAACACATCACACTCCAATTTAGAGAAATTCAAAGGTGGATGAGAAACAGCCCTCGAAAGGGTTGCAAAGGTGTTTTTAAGGCTGTGGGACTCCAGAGAACCATGGTGAAGGCCTAGGGGAAGGCCCAGGACACGCTGGAGGGACTATGTTTCTCGGCTGGCCTGGGAGCGCCTTGGGGGAGAGGGAAGTCTGGGTCTCTTTGCTTAGGCTGCTGCCCCTGCGACCTGACCCCGGATAAGCGGAAGAAAATGGATGGATGGATGGATGGATGGAGGCTATATTTTAGAGATGGTGAAAACATGGACCACTGGTGATCCTTCCCAGGAGTGGCCAGCCTATCGACATTACTCCAATACAACACCAGTGACTGATCCAGGAGATCACAAAATAATCTTGAACAACATCTAGCATGGTGAACGTAGTAAAATGGCCTGGGGCTACTTTGCTGCTTTAGGATTGGGATGGCAAACCACAACTGATGGAACCATGAATTCTGCTATTTATCAGAGCCACCGGAATGAAAAAGTCCAGCCATCAGTTTGTGACTTTAAGTTCAAGCACACTTTGCGTGTGTAGCAGGACAATGATTCAAAACAAAGCAGCAAGTTGAAGTGGCCTAGTCAAAGCTTAATCCAATTAAGCAGCTGCAGTGTGACCTTAAACTGGTCATTCATGCTTAAAAAGATCAATTTTCCCACTTATTGTCATGGTTTTAGGTATCTGCTTGACCCACATGAACAGAACTCTCTGGAGACCAGAAAGATTTTAAGAAGTTTATTGAAATGATGATTGTGGATCCGGGAGGTGCTGGGAAGACGGCAGGGAGCTGCTGGGGACCGGGATCTGGAGCACTGAAATAAGCAGATGAGTTTAAGTAAACAGAGTGGGGAATGTTAAAAAAATAGAAATGATTACAGGCAGGGCTGGAGTGGGAATCATTTTCAGCCCTGGAGTTTCATGCCTCAGACCGGCCCACTTTATATCACAAACTTATTAAATTCATCTAATTACAACCTTACATGTTAAAGATACAACAGCACATTGTTCTGTAAAGCCTTGTAGTTCAGAGTATTTTTCTAAAAAAATGTCCAATTCAGTGCAAATTGCTTCACAAGGTAGATTTATTCCAGCATGAATTCACATACATTATTCTTTACAACACATCCATTAACAATATCAGAATCTATAGTCTGAGCTGCTGCCACTATAATCCGTCCCTGAATAGACTCTGCTCTCCCTTTCACACTTCCTCCAGTTTCCCTTAACTCATCTGTTGCACCTGCATCACAATAAAAACTAGTCTGTCAAGTTTTAGTGCATTTGATATGGACAACACATTTGACTTAACCAATAAATATATTTTGGCAAAACATGCAGGCTTATTTTGTATTACTTTAATTGTTTTCTCTTTCAAATGTGGGCTTTCTATATGTATCGTCTTACTTTTAAGAAAAAATATATATAACAGGTCACTGTCATTTAGGCATAGAAAGTGGTTATATTGGAACTAATGCCTGCTTGTTCACACACCTGTTCCTTCCATACTGGAGAGAGAAATCCCCTTATCACTACTGACTCTGCTTTTGACACTAAATCACAAAACCCAGGACAAATCTCCCAATTTTCAAAGCCTCTGATTCACGTCAGTTTTATTATTGTAGTGCTGAAACAGCTAGCAGGGCACTTTTCGTATGAAGCAGGTCTACACAATGGTTTTGATTATGTTAATACTAATAATATTCACTCAAATAATCCTGCCCACTCTGGACATGTGGGCTCATATTGCTTGGTGCTGGATTTTCCTTCCAACTCTGAGGAGCTACAACACAAAGTTTCCCAGTTGTGTGACATCGCATCATATTATTAAAATGATATGCTATGCTAGTTGCCACTGAGTGACAATTCATTGACTTGCTAATTAATCGACTTGAATAGTGGTTTGCAGACAAAGTTTAACGTGTTGTCTCACCTGTTTCATCTTCCTCGTTTGCTGTCACTAACCACAAGCTTGTTCTAGTGAAAAAGTTGGACATTTTTACACATTTAGCAGCGCCTGTTTCCAGAGCCTTCCTCTTTTTAATACTAGCCCTCTTCGCACCACCCACCTACACCACTGACTGAGTGCTTTGATGGGTTAGGTCAAGGTGCGCCGCACAAAAACAAAAAAACACAACAAAAAGCGAGCCGCCAGTGGTGGCAGAGGTGGCCCAGTATGACGAGCCATTTCGGTAAAAACTCCATATCGTTGATATCAGCTGTTGTGTATGTCAACTAGTATGCGACTACACTGAACTAGTTAAACATTTTCTCCTACTACTTCAAACGTACTAGTAAGGGGAAAAAAATACTATTATTATTATTATTGTTACCCACTCCGGGCTGGCTTACAGGGATGATAATGAAGTAGAAACCCCAGGTGAGAGTGAGTGAGCGAGCTGGAGGAAGACCGGTGTGGTAGCTGATCCGGAGACTGGAGGTAAGCAGAGAAGGTGAGCTAGGGATTGATAATGATTTAGATTGATTGGAGAATGAGGTTCTTACAGGAAGGTGTTAGAGGGCAAATAGGAGGCATGCTGATGAAGATGATTAATCCAGGGGGACGATGGAGAAAGGACAGTATGACAGGAGATCGAGGTGAGCGGATCGGATTGCAGCAAGATTGAAGCCAGAACCAGTCGTGGAGATGACACTAGGTAATCCTTGAGAGGAGGTTGGAATCTGGAGACAAAGGATCTGAAACAGGTATCTGGACAAGGAGCAGGTTAGGCTCTGGAGCAAACATAGGAAATACTGAGGGAATCATGGAGGGCTAAGAAATGTTACCATAAAAATGGTAAATGGCCTGTACTTGTATAGCGCTTTATTTAGTCCTTGAGGAGCCCAAAGCGCTTCACACTACATTCAGTCATTCAACCATTCACGCACACATTCACACACTGTGAAGGCAGACACTCAGGCAATGAGTGACAGGCTCCATCTTCCTGCTGATTCTCTGATGAGCTGCAGGTGTGCAGAAGCACACTTGCAAATCTCCATCCACTGGAGCTTAGAACTGAGACTGGTGCCTCTGCTGCGCCCCCCGGTGGATCACCTATGGAAACTACCACATAGACCAATCCTCCAGACTCATATCGCTTATGGAATGAAATGATAATTTTACAATGTAATTATGTAGTTACTGAAGTTATCTTTGTCTCATGTTTAAATTTGGTTGATTTAAAACATGTAACTGTGACAAAAAAGCAAATACTCAAGAAATATGCGAGGTGGCAAATACCTTTTCATTGCACTGTACCTTCCTATGTCTTGCGATGACAATAAACTGCACTGCTCTAAACTTCATTGGACCAGTAGCACCAGTGAGACTGCACTCAAATCTTTCCCTGCTTCCTCTATTCATCATTTCATCTTCCTCCTTCTCCCTGTGTCTTAGTGGTCACCACTGAAGTACAACAGTGTGTGGGTCTGTACGTGTGCAGTGGGACACACAATGAGAGATTTATAGGCCTCGAACATATGCTGGAGCAATCAAAGAATCACCTTCGACTCATTTCCTCTCTTCTAATAAAAGGAGATCGAGAGTGGGGGGAGTAAACTGAGGGAGGAAAATCACCAAGATGAAGCAAAGTGATGAGATCAAGAAGGAAAAGAAGGGAAACACTCCAGACAGAGAGAGAGGGTTGAATGAAACGGTGGAAATGAGCCGAGAGAGGAAAAGGGTGGTGAAAGGCCTGGTCTCATGGTTTCAGTTCAAACAAAAAGAGGATTAAAACAAATGAAATAAAAAAACTGGCACGACAGGAAATTTGGCAGATGTAGGAATGTGAAAAACTGAAAGTCAGATGGAAAAGTTGTCTTAAAGTGTGGGCAGGTGGGGTTAGAACTGTTTTTGTTATAAAAATGACAACTTGTTTATAGCTTAACCTCCATCCTCAAAAGATTGATGGTTTCTTCGTCTTTTATCTTTGTTTATATCCATCCATCCATCCTTCCATCCATTATCTATACGCGTCCATCCTCTGCAGGGTTGTGGGGGGCTGGTGCCCATTTCCAACATTCATCAGGCGAGAGGCGGGGTACACCCTGGACGGGTCGCCAGTCCATCACAGGCCAACACAGAGACACACAGATAACCATGCACACCCACACGCACTCATACCTAAGGGCAATTTAGCGAGACCAATTAACCTAACAGTCATGTTTTTGGACTGTGGGAGTAAGCCAGAGTACCCGGAGGCAACCCACACATGGCCAGGAAGAACATGCAAATTCCATGCAGAAAGATAAGACCTTCTGCAAGGCAACAGTGCCACCAACTGTGCCACTGTGCAGCCCGTCTTTGTTTATATTTTCTCATAAATTACTTTGTGAAATATTCCTACAACAGTTTCCATTTTCCTTTATCTGTACGGTTTTCGACAGTTAGAAATCGTCAGCATCCAGATGCAGATGATTTTTCTTTGGCTTAGATGAGTCATTGCTACTTCAAATAAAACAACATTATAGGCACACACATGAGGGCAGTGTGGAAGGTTCCAGCAACGTCATTTGATATTTGTATTTCAAATAAAGGCTGCACATATTCTCTAATGTGTTCATTCCTCACTTTCAATTCGGTTTATTTACTGTATATAGCGCAGATTGATAACAGATGTCATCTCAAGGCACTTTAAAAGAAGTCATTTCAATACAATCATGCAAATATTCCAATCAGTTTAAAAGTTTTTTATTTAAGGAATCCCAGCAGATTGCATTGAGTCATTGATTTGAGGTTGTGCCCCGTTCATGCAGACTCCATCCATAGCGATCTCACAGCAATCCCTCATACTGAGCAAGCACGTAGCGGCAGTGGAGAGGAAAAACTCCCCTTTAATATGGCCTGTTGTCAGTCTCATTTAGTGGAGTAGGGGAGGAGCTTATTTGTACGTCTCAATGAACAAACTGCAACAAGAAAATAAAATGGCAGCTTGTAACTGACACTAGTTAAATGTTGTTTATGCTAAAGAGCAAATCAATAGATATGGTTCTGTCATGCATGCCATGACTCTACTGGCCAAGTTGCCAATTTGAGCAAGGATTATATTTGATATATTATTTGACTGAATCGACTATATTTAACTTTCTAGAATAGCGCCAGTCATGGTGGCAGCATGTTAGAGTAGCTCTTTTTTTTAGATTTTTGTTCATAATTTTTTTGGTTAAGGCATTGTATGTTTGTGCAATTATTCCTTCTGGTTTTGGATATTGTGCAGTTGAGTTACTCTCAGACATTTGTAATGATGCACCAAACCGTGAAAACAAGGTATTGTTTTTTACAACTGGGAGCACCTGATTAGCATCTCAAATGCTCAAATAATACATAAACTATGACCCCAAACCCCATAGGACTTGAAAAGGAAGCGTCATGGATGCAGAGCAGGACCAAAGAGCAGAGAGAGAAAGAAGAAGTTCGAACCATCTCTTCCATCAATCCAAATAGGCAAGGATCATATCCCCCGACTCTCTGCCCAGCTTTCTAACCAGACGGCCAGACAGGCTTAAAGAAGAGCAGCAAAAGCAAATGGGATGGCTTAGCAGTGCTTGCCAACAACTCATGGTGTCATCCAGAACATGTTATTTTGGAGTATTGTCTCTGCTATGACAGATATTGAGCTGTTAGCATGTTACGACTGTCTTAAATAACAGCAACAGTCTTCCATCAGAGGCCTCTTCAGATTTACTGATAGACTGACTGCTGCTGTAGATCTTTCCTGCCCACAACATCACCATTGACTTCATCTCTTTCAAGATACTTGGATGATATGATTAATTTCGCTTTGGGTTGAAAGTATGTTTAAATTTTAATTATGTTGGAATTTTACTTTTTCCCTATCTTTCCCTGTCGTTTTTCTCCAGTGTTTCTCCACTAAACTCATATCAATAAAACATTTCCAATTATTATTGAGAATAGTATAATTTTTTAACATGTCATTTTTGTTATTGAAACACAAATAGCTTTTTTTCCAATTTATTTTCCTTTTGCATCGTGTCATTATCTTTTCAGAGACGCCCGTCTTGTTCCATATCCGAAACAAACCTCTTGGTTGAATATCATCAACCTATGAATCTGCCAGAGGTATGGATACTTTGTCCTTGTAAAAAAATATAGAGCCATGCACATATAAGGTGTTTCCAGAACATTGTAGCAGCTTTCCCAACCTGATTAACCTTGTGTTTGAGCAGAATATTGAAGCTCCAGTAGAAATATTTGTTACTGTCAAGAAAAATCTACACTGTAGCTTCTGAAACCTCACTGCTGACTAAGTAGGATTAAATCACACTAATACACCATGTCATACTTATAATGTAGTATGCTATTTTAGTGCACTTTAAAGCTACTATTTATTCAAGCATAGTCTTGGCATTGATTTAACTTGCATGTAGAATAAGATTGTGACTCTGTATCAGCAAATGGCGACTTATTAAGTTACTCACATTGGTATCATGGAAGGAAAAAAAACCCAATCATGATCCGGAACTCCCTGATTGCTACCTGTAGCAAAGAAAAACATTTGCAGATACAGCCCTGAATCTGCAGGCCTCAGGTTTGGGCATAAATTAATTAAAAAGTGGTCTTAAACCCCCTACTACCCACTACTTATGTTTGGCAAAGTGTGCTGGAGTTCTAATTTTTTACAGAACAGAACCAGGTCTACCCACACATCATTTACCTGCACTGCATTACTGCATCTTGGTTTTAAGGACCCCCAAGAGATTTCCTACTGCTTTGAAAAAAAATAAAAAAATCTGAATCCAATTCAGTCTACAAAGTCATCTTCTCAAACTCAAACACAATATTATACTTTCTTCTTAGCAGGTCTTTTCTTTGTCTTGTGCTTTTCTTTTATCATCCGTCTTTCTAATAAGGAGGCTTTGGCAGAGGAGTCAGTTTTAACACTTTCCTCACTTCACATTGCCCCATTCTCATTAAGTCTGGAAACCACACACACATTGTTACTTAACCCTGTGAAACTTGGTCACCCGTTGTCTTCTTTTGTTCGCTATCTGAATATATTTGACCTTTTCTTTTGAATTCCTTTGCTTTTCTGACTTCTGACCTTTTATTTTCAAGCGTGTGATCACTTTCCCTTTACTTGGTTTGGGGAGTTTCTACCTTTCTTTGCACTGACAGACTGCATAGTCTTGTTTTCAATTATTCCCTGTAAAAAATATACTATGTCTTCAATCAATATTCATGTTTGATGACACAGGTCCTTTCTCTCTGTCCAGGGTGTCCCCTATCCCTCGCCCAATGACAGCTGGAGACCACTAGCCCCCTGGCAACCCTGCAAGGATAGGCGGTATAGGAAATGAATGGATGTTCTTCCTCCAAAACAAATCAAACCCCTGTTGCTACAGGTATGCAATTAGAGATTTTTGACAGTGAGCTCATCATCCTGAACAAGGTATACGAAAAAGATATAATAACTATATCAACAATAATTGTGAAGAACACCAAAAGGTCATTTACCATCAAATGGAAAGGAAGGTAAAACACAACTCACAGACTACAAATTAAGCTGTGGAGCTAGATGGGCTGTGTGGTCAGAAGTTTACACACCAGATCCTCCTTTTGGATCCTTTGGAATTTTTTAAAAATTTCACTGGGATTTTTTTTGATAGTTCAACACAAAGTAGTGCACGGTAAAACATTGGTTTTCAGTATTTTCCGTTAAAAATCTTAAGTGTATCTTGAACTTGAATTCAGCTATCCTGAGACAATTCTTTCTAGAACCAACTTTTGCTGCAATTACAGCTCAAATCTTTTGGGGGTATGTCTCTACCAGTGTTGGACAACCGGGACTGAATTTTATGCCAATTCGTCTTCGAGAAGTAGCTCAAGCTCTGCCAGACAGGATGGGAGAGCACCTGTGAACATCAATTATCGAATCCTGTGACAGATGCTAAATTGGATTTAAGTCTGGCCATTTAACACATGGGTATGCTTTTAATTGCATCTCTAGCTGTAGGTTTAGGGTTAATCTTCTGTCATAAACAGCATGTTTGAATGTCCTGTGGGCTAAAATTATTTATTTTGGTCTCATCTTCTGCTCTTCCACAAAGAGCAGATTTGCTGAGTGGATGACCAGGAGTGTCTTGTTGACAGATTCTCCCACCTTAGCAGTGGATCTCTGCAGCTCTGCCAGAGTTAATATGAGCCTCTTGGCTAATTCTGATTAATGCTCTCCCTGCCTGGCCTCTTCAGTTTAAGTCTGTTTTGTTGATCTGTAACATAAAATCATCTTAAAATACATTAAAGTTTTAACTTGCGTGGGTATTTTCTTTGTTGTTTATTGTTGTAAATTGTCCTTGTGTTTCTTGAAAGGTGCTCATAAACCAAACTTATTATTATTATAATTATTATTTAGTATGTGATTGTAAGATATAATTTTTTTTTGCAATGTACTGTGTTTCTTGTTAACTGGGAATTTACATGACACTGAAGCTGTTATGTTGAGTGCACATGCACACCTGCAACTCATTAAGGATCAGCAGGAGGATAATGGGAGCTGAAAAGCCAGTCATTCGACGCCTGAGTGTTTGTCTTTGTTGTAACTCCAAGCCCTCCATGCTCCTTGTGATTTCCCATGCTTTATTATATAGATTATATTATAGATTCACCTCCTTGTGTATTCCTATCAGGTTCCTCGTCTCAGAGGCTCCTCTACTGAGTTCCAGCCTCATAATTATCCAGTTCTTAAGATTTTCTGGTTATCTCCTCGTTCTTCTGGCATCCTGCTTCCTCACTCACACCATAACTCCTGGATTCATCAATCAAAATCAGAGTCACTGCCCTCGAACAACAATCTGTAACAATAACCTCATCTATTCCTGCCAAACAAGTATTCATTTTTAGTTCAACCCAGCTGCTTCCGTTCCACTTCCTGGATCACCACCACACCAACCTCAGCCCAGACTCCACTCACTCCTCCCCGTTGTTTCCACCATCCATTTAAGATCTCTCTCCTACAATTACATTCACAGGATCAATTCTCAGTCTCACCTCTGTTTCAATGTTCCAGCTCCCGGTGCCCAGCCATTTCCTTTTCCAGATCAACCCATTACTTCATATTTAATAACCATCTTTAATCGAATTGGTCTCCTGAGAGTTTCATTCATGTGGGTCAGGTTATTACCGAAAACCATGACAGATTTGTAGTTTCCTTGTTTCTCAGTTCTACTCCTATATCAGCCATTCTCATCCTCTCAGCCTGCCAGCCTGGTGCCTTTTAAGGCTGTTGCCAATCATCTGATTTGCATCACCTGCAACCAATGCCACTCCATTCTTTCTCAGAGTATTCATAGCTTACTTTTGCCACTGTTTTTATGCTAGATCCTCCAATGTTTGCTCCTGGTTCCCCGTTTGTCTTCTCAGATTTTTTCTTGCTCATCATTAAACTCTCAGTTGTCACGTTTGCCTTCATCCTGCTGCATTTGGGTCCTCTACTAAACCTCAACATAGCAGAAACTAAATCTAGGTTTTGACTTCAAGTTTTGTGTTTTCAATTTTCCTTCTGCCTCACACCCCTTTAGGTTGTATACCACGTAAAATCCCCTACAACCAGAGAGGGGTTAGGTTATGAAGGACCAATCTGACGGAATGCTTCTTGCCCCAGTTTATGGTTTTCTTTTTCGAATGAGTTCATTTATTTTATTGATCTGATACCTGGATTTAAAAACTTTGAAATTAGTCCTTCGAAATCGCAAATGAAGTAGCCTAAATGATAACACTCCCAAATGTATGCTAAAGAGCCACCACACATACCTATCAATAGCACTTTTCCTACAAACCCTACATACATGCAATTGTTTATTACCCTAATACAAATGTCAACCTGATGAAGCAGATCTTTGTCAGATCCTCCCAAGCCATCATGGCGTGTTTGACAGTGAGTAAGCAGAGAGTAGGGCCATCTGGTGTTTCAGATAAGCACAGAGTTCTCTCAGCAGCACAACATCTCAAATCACTCCATAGCCTCTATCCCAGACCCACACAGACACAAAAAAACAAACAGCAGAGTCAAACACAGCACTTACAGAGTCAGCCATCAATCACTAATTTCAGATATTCAGATTTAGGCCTGATAAAGCATACTCTCACAGCACACCTCAGAAGTGACAGATCAGTCGGTTTTTGCAGTGTGGACTCCTCATAAACCAAGTTATTATAAATTGTGCACCATGTACATCAGTGGCTGAGCTCCTTCAGACCAGATGCTGCTCAGACGAGGCTAAACGGACTCATTGCAGTGCTTGTGAAGAAATTCTGACTCCGCAACACGTGATTGCACTATTGATTTTCCCCCCTTATTTCAACCAACTATCCTGCTGCTAATGTTGTAAGATAGGGGATGTAATGTGGAGTGTGTCTGTTGGCGCTAATTGCCAATAAAACACATCAAGTGCGACCACATGCAACATTGAAAATCTCATTTTAATTAGCACAGCTGAAGGATTCACTAACTAGATTTTAATAATGAATAGTTGGGTGTAAATTCTGGATGTTATTTAATAATCAACGATGAGTTACTCCTTATTTTGCATAGCAACAAACATCTTTTCATCAGGAAACAAAGGACAAAATCCATTCACATGTTGTTGCTTTACATCATTAAAGTTAAGTAAGTTAAGCTTGTAGCAACAAGCAATTGTCAAAAATATTAATATTATGATATAATTATTTACATGTCATATTATTATGAATATCAAAAACTACAATATGCATTTGGACAATATCATCCTTTTTATGAATGTTTTCCAAGTCCAAGCTGTATCAGGTGATGTGTATTTGTGTAATGAGGGTATGTGGTCTGGTCAGAAGGACATCGAGGAGATCTGGGTTAATATCTGATGACAATATAAGTGTATGATCCCCAAGCCTCGACTATAGTGGAAACAAAGTTTTTCCGCTTATTGTAAAGGCCCATAGCTTGAGTCAGTTAAAAAACATAACTTATGTATTGAATCACAAGTGATTTTTAAAGAAACAAAAATAAAGTTTTTTGGTAAAAGGTAGTACCTTATCTTGCTTTAAAAAAATCATGAAAAACACCAATATTTAATCTTAAAGCATTTATCAGCTAATAATATGCTGAAAACTGAATGCTCCACTAGTTATCATACAATGCACTGCTCCTGTTCTTTGTGTTGTCTTCTGTAACCATTACTTTGAATCTCCATCTGCCTTACAGAACTAGAATGGTGCATCTCTTGCAGCTAATGTATATTGCTTTCTCAGCAACTATATTGTTGTTTTTATGCCCACACTGCGCCATGTTTAAGGCCTCTCCATGTTCTACCAAAATAGGTCAAAAACCTTACATGAGATTCTTTGGCTCTCCCCGTCTGTCTGTCTGAACCCAGCTCCATTCTCTGCGATTATACTCCATTCAATTCAGTTTATTTATATAGCCTCAAGTCACGACACGTCATCTCAAGGCAGAATCATTTCAATTTAATCATACATACATTGCAATTAAACCATTAGTCCAATCAGTTTAAGAGTTTTTTATCTAAGGAAACCTAGCAGATTGCATTGACTTGCAGCATTCACTCCTCCTGGACAAACATGTAGCGACAGTAGACAGCCGTCTGCGTTGTCGTTGACTTCCCAGCAATCCCTCATACTAAGCATGCATATAGCCACAGTAGAGGGGGGAAACTCCTCTATAACAGAAAGAAACCTCCAGCAGAACCTGGCTCGGCACGAGCGGCCATCTGCTACGACCGACTGGGGGTTTGAGAAGACTTTCTATGTTAAAGAAAGTAAGAACTTACTAGCAGGAGACAGAACGTTCAGTAACTAGGAGCAACATCCCAGCCGATGCCCCCCCCTCCAACAAGGCATCACAGCCTTGTTGGGAGGGAGGGGGGCATATCAAAAAGCAGTTTGATGACAACTTTAAAGCACAGATATTACTGGAGACATTTTATTTACATGGAATGTTGAATGCACTGAAAATTACTGAATTACTTTTTCTATTATGTGCCGTTTCAGCTTAAATGTCTAACAAGGCAATAAGCAAACAGACATTACATATAATACTAGGAAGCGATGCTTCTTAGATGGGCCAAAGCTAAATAATTGGGCTGGATTTTGCAATCAGCGTGTAAAAACCTACAGAGACATATCTAATTCTTAACTTTGTTTTCTATGATTATTTTTCTGATATGGTTATGTTTCCATTTCTACATTTAAACACCTCATTTTAAAACAGCAGCTGCTTGATAGACAGTAAAGGAAAACAGAGTTTGCTTATGTTAGAAATATTATCCGTCCATTTTCTTTACCCAGTTGTCCTAGCAGGGTTGCTGGTCGCCATCTGTGAATGGCTTAGAGGCGGGATACACCCTGGAGATGTCAACAGTCTACCACAGGGCAACGCAAAGCTCAAACAACCATGCATGGCCACCACGACTCCTCAGGGAGTTTAGAGAGAGAACTTAATGACCTCCAGGAAGCTGGAGTACCCAGAGAGAACGCTTGGATGCATGGGGAAGACATGGCAACTCTAAGCAGAAAGGCCCATGGTGGTATTTGAACTCACGACTTTCTTGCTGCAAGGCAACAGTCTGAACACTACATTTTGGTAAAGAAGACATGAATGCTGTATTAAATATTACTTTATCCAGTCTTCTGCTTATTGGGTTTGGTTGCAGAAGTACCAGGTCCACAAGGACAAGCCAGTCGTCCCATCCCACATCATAATCAACTCCTCGTGAAGAGTTTGAAGAGGTTTCTGTACCAGAGGTGATGCAGTATAGTCATATTCAAATAAATTGGAATGTTGCTGAAAACTTCATTTTTTTCAGTAACTTACTCCACTAAGGGAAGAACATGATAAAGATCAGTTACACACAGATTGACATTATCAAGCTTTTTTCAGTTAAATATGATAATTTTCTACTTACAGCTAATTAAAACACAACATTTAAGATTTGAATATTACATCAGGCCTATAAAAAATTTCTTATACAGAAATATGGGCATAATGAAAAAAGTATGTTTATTACTTGCTAAAAAGTTATTTTCCAGAAGTATTTTAATCAGACAAATGGGCTTACTCAAATTGCCTGAATATGGCTGTGTATACTCCCTCCTGTTAGCTCTGGATTTGATCTGGGTTCTCTTCAGAATAGAATAATTCTTTATTGTCCCACAAAGGGGAAATTCAGCTGTAACAGCAGCAGCGTGACAGATGATAGATGTATTTAGGATCACACAAGAAAGGTAGAAAAAAGTATATAAACAGAATCAAGAATATTATATGTACATTAAGGACGCGATTACAAAAACCAAAGTACTGTGCAGTTATTTGAATCTGCAACTGACAGGATATAAAAAATAAAATTACAGAACGTGCATGTGTAGTTGTGCATTAAAAAAAAAAATTTTTCAAGGAACATATTATTTACAAGAAGTTAACAGAGAAAAAAACAGATGTGCAAATAACAGCAGCAGAAATGATAATTGAGTTAAACGGTGAAAATTACAGATGGGGGTGTAAAGAATATTGGGTTCGTTGGGAGCAGTTTTGGTTGTAGAGTAAACAGCTGCATGGAGGTAGAACCTGCGAAAACGCTCCTTCATGCACCTAGGATGCAGCATTCCACATACCTGAAAAAAATTCTGTACTAAAGCAGCAGCTCAAGTCCAAACTCAATCAAAGAAAAAAAGCTCCTCAATTATTCTTTTACAAAGAAGCTGTCTCAACCGTTACCTGGAATTTTAATTGCCTGTGATTCATCTTTAATAACCAGCAGATGAATCTGTCTTGACTTGTGTAATGAGGACCCAAATGCAGCAAAGTAAAAGAACAATGATTTAATTATAACAAAAGAACTAGGAACATGAACTTACATAACTTGGGAAGACCAGAAATTGTTGTGTGGCGTGGAACAGGAACCAAAGACAGGGATGTTAGACGACGAAACCAGCGAGTTGTGACTGACAGAGAAGAGCTTAAATATACTGAGAAGAAGTGGGAAGTGACAGGGAGAAGACCAGGAGATAATTAGCAGTTGCAGGTGAAAGGGAAAGCACAGGTGTAAACAATCAGTGACTGGGAAGGGAGGCAAAATGGCAAGGGGAGACAGATAGGAAGGCCAAGAAACAAGGAATGGCAATACAGAGAAGAAATCCAAAATAAGAACTAACCTAGGAGTAACTAAAGATAAGATATATAACAAGGGATCTAGGAGGAACTCAAGAGCACTAGGGAGGAGAAAACAGAACTGAAGGAAATAAACCTACAAGGAATGGATTCTTTATAAGAATACCAACTAATGAAGTACAAAAGAACTAACGGGGAGAAACAATGAAAAGAGGAAAAGCAAAAAAAAAAAGATTAAACAGGGAAACAGAGGTGAGAATGTCTAAAGATAGGAAGTGAACATATAGAAGGAAGACAGAGCCAAAATAAGTAACACTAAGAACCTAAAGTATTATTTAACAGAAGCTAATACCAAGAAAGAAACTAAAATTATAAGATAAGCTGAATAAGGCAAAGAACTAACTAAAACTCAAAACACAAATACCTAAGAACTATGACAGAATCACTATCTTGAGAGTTTCACCTTTCGCTATTGCTCCTTTGTCAGACCAAATCTGCTTCATTCATTCGCAATCAAAGCCCTGATCCTTTCTTCATGTACCTGTTTTAACTGCCTCGGTGCTGACTTGGACCGTTCATCCAAACATTTAGCTTTAGATATCAGAAAAATATACCCTCTCACTTTCCCATGGTGAAACCTGAGCATTAGATTGGGGTGTGTGATCCAATTTACCCTGCTACCAGAGTTTACAGAGTGCTCAGTGACATCCTTGATTCTGGTTTCCAGCATATAGTGTTCCCCTTCATACAGTCCTGATGAAACAATCCCCAGTAAAAGGACATTTTCCAATTTTTGTTTAACTTGTTTAACCTTCTCTGGGAAGTGGTCGGAATTCTGGGTCAGATTTGTACTTCATCTTTTACAGGAAAAGGCTGTGGTAAATGGCTAAATTGCAAAAAGTTGAATCTGAATTTTCTAATTATTTTCTAAATCTCACTGACTGTTCTGAGTGTAAATGTCATAACCCAAAGTAAACCGTAGGATTTTAATTATTACATATCCCTGATTTATTCTTTTTATGTCAATAGCATAGACTAAACTTACAGTTCTAAAGTCCAAAAAACATGGACAAACTGTGGAGATCAACCCCAATATAAGAGCAGAGTAACTAAATTGGATTAACAAGAAAAGACCTTCAATTTAGGAAAGACTTGTGCAAATCTGGGAATCCAAAGTTGTGGCTAGAATCGTGCTCCATGAGTTCCAACAGAGTTGATCAGTGACCTCAGGAGCTATGTTAGTTACACTCACGGTGAATTTATGACTCGAGTCTGAATCCATCATGTGATCCAACTGCATAAACACACATGAAGACAGCATACAGTCACACACCCAGTTAATGAACTGCCCACATTGTGTTGCCAGTACGTGTGAATTGGTAGTCCTCCTCCTGTGTGGCACTTTTATAGATGCAATTTATTGTCTCCCTCTCTCTCTAAAGGGAATATTAATAGATTTATAACATTGCAAACTTTGCAATTCATCTCAAGTATGAAGGATAGCGAGATCTGGTCTGTCTGAAAAAAAAAGCAAAGCGATGGTGTGGAGGAAAGCAAGATGATGATTGGTTTCTAAGGAGCCTTTCTGGAGAGCTGGAGGATCTGTGTTCATTTTTGCAAACCGCAGATGTTTGATCAGCTGTCAGGTTAAAGAAAATATTTCTTTTCGAGCAACTTTTAAAAAACCAACTGTTAAAACACATACTGACACAACAAGCTTAAGGAATTTGTTGAGGGAAACAGTGCCTTGACAAAATGTGAGTGTAGGATAATCTCACCTTCATGTAACTTTGCACATCTAGAAATTGTTATTTTCAAAGATTTGAGCATAGAGCGCCTGTGATTCCGTTTTTTACACAGATTTTAAATCGGATTTAGATCTGGACTTTCACTATACTTTCACTATGCCTTTCCATTCCAGCTCTGGCTGTATGTTTACAGTTGTTTTGCTACTGGAAGAAGAACCCTTGCCCCAATTAGGAAGTCTCAAACAGGTTTTCTTCAAGGATTGTTTCAATCAACTCTAACCAACCTAAACATGCCTACTGCAGAAAAGCATTCCCATCCCATGATACTGCCACCACCATGTTTAATTATGAGCATCTGATGTTCATTGTGATGTGCAGTGTTACTTTTCTGTCACACGTTAGTATTATGCAGGTGGGCTAAAAAGTGACATCTTGGTCTTTTTTGAGCAGAGCAGCTTCTTCCACATGTTTGCTGTGTCCCTACATGGGTTGAGGCAAATTGCAAAAGGAACTTTCTATGGCGTACTCTCAACAATTGCTTTCTTTTTGCTACTCTTCCTTAAAGACCACTACCAGTTGTAGTCTCAGCTGAAATGTGGATCTCTGTAGCTTTTCCAGGGATACCATGGAGTTCATCGTTGCTTTCTGACTAATGCTCTCCTTATCCAGGGTTTCAGTTGAAATAGGTTTGCAGCTTTGCTGGATTGAACAGTGAATTTTGGTGATATTATTCTTAATATATATATATATATATATATATATATATATATATATATATATATATATATATATATATATATATATATATATATACACTTATTAATGCTCAGTGGTCCACACATGGTTCTGTAATGTAATTGCATTGCTCTAAAATTAATACATTTTAATGGGCATATATGCAGCTGAAACAGGTAGCCTAGTGTGTCCCAAATGTTTGAAAATGAAAATTTTTATATAACATTATAATCATTATGGCCTTTCTTTTTTTTGGGGGGGGGGGGGGGGGGGGGGGGTGGTGCTTAAGCTTTATTCTTTAATGTCATTTTTTAAAATACATTACTTTTACTTTTATACTTTAAGTAGTTTTGAATCAAGTACTTTTTTACTTTTACTTGAGTAAAAAACTTGACTTGATACTTCAACTTCTACAGAAATCTTTTTAAACCCTAGTATCTATACTTTTACTTGAGTATTGAATGCGAATACTTTGCAGGGGGTTTAATAAAAATCTGCACCGCATCTGTCAGTTTAAAGAAAAAAATTAAACCATGTTTTATTTCCTAAGAACTACACAATAATGCACTACTTTTTGTTGACTTATCACATAAAATCAACTGAGTTTAATGGTTACTATGTGACCAAATGTGAAAAAACCTAAATACATATAAATCCTTTAGCAAGGCGATTTATAAATGTTTGAACTGGTGATCCTGGAGTTGTTTAGAAATGGCTACAAACGTTCCTAATTTGTGCACTTATTTTACAAAAATTGGTGAAGCTGCATGTTGTATGATAATTCCAACCTTGAGCATGAGCATTTAGAGCAAATCTTTAAAGGACTCACGTTCACGAGATTTATGCCAATAATAACTGGATGTAAACTTCTGACCACAAATGCTCTAACTGTGAGGACACCCAAACAACAGTCTTTAATGTATTGACCAAAAAGTTGTTGGCAAAACTGGGGCAAATAACTAATTAATCAATATGTTCAACTACACAAAAATCCTCAATGTGTTTCGCTGGGATTGGTTTACCCACACTTCTAAAAACCTCGATTTACAAAGAAAAAGAGATAGAAAGGCACTAGTGACAGTTTAAGTGTGTATTTGTGCGTATGCTCGAGAACCTAAGGCCTATTAACAGGATTTTTTGAATAGATGATCCAACTGGTTGAAGGTTAAAGGAAGGATAATGCAGCCTTTTAAGTGTCTGTTACTCCATCTTTAAAGAATCCAGTCCTTTCTGTTGGCCCTCTAAAAGCACAAAAATACGATTCATTTTGGCTGAGCTCTGTGCCAATGTTTCAAGAGTGGAGGAGAAGAAAAGAGGGAATAAAAAGATGGAAGGGAGAGTGACAAGGGGAATTGTATATACAAAAAAAAACTGTTGGGAACTGTTTTGTTTGTCTTCCAAGCAGCCGAAGTATTAGTACACTTTTGATTGATTCACCAGTGGTTCTGTGTAAAGCCATGCGGAAAGCTTTATGCTCTAAAGGAAACACAAGTTTCCATCCTTTTGTCTGCCACCTCTGCTGACTCACTGCTGTTTGAAAGGGATCCCAATCAGCTCCCACTTTGTTTTGTCACAAATGTAAACACACAGTGTGATTAGTTAATGCAGTAAGTTATGTTCATCAGGTACTTAGCTTATAGAAGCAAACAAAAATCACATTGGAAACATGGGAGTTCTTTTTCATCTAGGTGGAACCGTTCCGATGCTATTTTTAAACAAAAAAAACGATATCATTAGAAATCATTTGGATATCTACCAGCATATGCAAAACAACAGTATATCAGGCCCGGCGCCAATGGGCAGGCCTGGGAGGCCGGGTCCGCCCATTCAAGTATCTGGCCCACCAAAGACAGATTAAAAATTGCAACCATGTACTGACCCAAAACAACCAACAACGGATTCTGTAAGATATTAATCAGGACTTTTGGTGGCAGTAAGGAAAATATTTTTGATATGGTTGTATGCCAAAATGGACATCAGAGCTTGGCTTAATAAAAACAAGAGCAAGGCTAGCTAGCAGGGACGATGCTAATACATCACCAGTCTTAGAGAGGCAAGTGCAACCTTGAGTGACATTCTGGTCCACGCTCCATACCACTCAGTGGCGGTAAGTCACCAATTTGTTGTTAGTCAGCCACCAAATTAGATCACAAAGAAGAAGAAGGCTTATATGAGCATGTTAAAGCTAGTCATGTTGAAACCTTGTGAGAAATACAC
Source organism: Valencia hispanica (assembly GCA_963556495.2). Lineage (NCBI taxonomy): Eukaryota > Metazoa > Chordata > Actinopteri > Cyprinodontiformes > Valenciidae > Valencia > Valencia hispanica. The sequence continues at coordinate 49,899,661 of OY747700.1, read as the reverse complement.
GCAAGGAAGGAATTTACAAAGATTTTCAGATTGTGTTGAATTGTGGATGTATGACTTGTAGACTAGCTATTTTATGGGAGTACATTCACTGGACCCTTGTGGAAATAAAAAGACTGTTTTTGTTTGAGATGTTTCTGTTCGTTCAATGATATGTGGCTTTGAATGGTGAGTTGGACATTATCTTGCTTTGAGTGGGTTAAGAAAACCGTGACAGATACAATACAGTTATGTGTTGTTTTTATCTAGTAATGCAAAGACAACAAATTTATTCCATTGAAATAAAAACAGCTAGAATAAGCAACAGGTTCGTCCCTTAGGCCATAACACTCCTAAATCCTCATTAAAATTAATCTCATCCAAAAAATACTTTGTTACTGTATATTTTCAGGAAGAAATTCCCCTCACATGATGAATGACTGACCCAACTGAATGTGAATAAGATGGATTGCTTTATACTTTTTTTTTTTAGCTAAGGCCAGAGCAGTGCCAAAAATTCATTCAAAGAACCACCTTTAACAGGTAAAGAAGTCTATGTTTGAAGAGCATCACAGGTGAGATGTTGACAGCATATTGCCAATACTGGTAGAAGAGCTGTTGGTGTTCATTTTAAACACATCTTGGATATTTTTCTACTTTTAAGTAGTTTAGGTCATGTTAAATAGCTAATGGAACACCTGCTCTTCTGCCATTTTGTACCTTTGCAGGTTTAGTTATTTCCTACACAACTTCTTTGGCTACACAGAAGTTCCATCTACCAGAATATCTTTCATGCCGTGCTCTAGATGTAACAATTTGAGGATGTTTCAAGCTCATTTTGACAACTAATCAATATACAATGGGACAAAAAAGTATTTAGCCACCAATTGTGCAAGTTGTCCCTTTTAGAAGATACACTTCAACTTAGAACACTTCAACTGTGAGAGACAGACTGAAAAAAAAAGAAAATCCAAGAAATCACATAGTATGATTTTCAAATAATTTATTTTTATAATGGTGCAGAAACAAGTATTTAGTCCCTACAAACAAGCAACAATTCTGGCCCTCACAGACCTGTTACTTTTACTTCTTCTTGAAGAAGCTCTTCTATCCCCCTTCTCGTTACCTGTATTAATAGCACCTGCTTAAACTTGTTATTTGTACAAAAGACACCTGTCCACACCATCAAAAAGTCAGACTCCAACCTCCACCATGGCCAAGCCCAGAGAGCTGTCCAAGGATACCAGGGACAAGATTGTACACCTGCAGAAGACTGGGATGGGTCTATCTATAACAGGCAAGCAGCTTGGTGAGATGAATCAACTGTTGGAGCAATTCTTAGTAAATTGAACAAATACAAGATAACTGACAATCTACCTTGACCTGAAGCTCAATGCCTGATCTCACCTCATGGAGTACACATGATCTTGAGAACTGTGAGAAAACAGCCCAGAACTGTGGAGGGAACTGGTCAATGACCAGAAAAGAGCTGGGACTACAGTAACAAAAGTTACTAATGGTAACACACTATGTTGTCATGGAATAAAATCATTCTGCACTCGAAAGGTCCCCCTGCTTAAGCCAACACATGTCAGGCCCGTCTAAAGTTTTCTAGAGACCATCTGGATGATCCAGCAGAAGATTGAAAGAATGTCTTGTGGTCAGATGAGACCAAAAGTTCAACTTCAGTCAGACTAAGGTGTATACAGGCATTTCAAAAGTTTGATTTCAGTCATGGCAATAATTCGGCTTCCTCTTGCTGCATGTAAACGCACTGACTATTTGTCAATTCGTACCCGGCTCAAGACCCTTTCGTACCCTTTTGTCGAACAATGATTTCCGATTACTGTCTATAATCCACTTGGAGTTTTTAGAAAAACAAAGGAGCCTTCAGCCAGGGGATTTTTTATTCTAACTACACCTTAATTTCTATTGGGCCAAGAAATAGGCTCAAAAGCCTGTCTGATGACACACACGTAGCAGCAGAAGAAATCCATGGGAACAGCGGTGCCTATTGGGGTCAGTGGGGGAGCTGGCTCCCTGGGAAGACATTTTGTCTCCCAGTCCTTCCCTCCCCATCCCTGGACACCTCTGTCCACCCGCTCCATCACTTTACCACTCATATAGGGTCTTGGGGCATGGGCACATCACTGGGGTGCGAGGAGGGGCTTCCCTCCTCGCTATCCCGTGGCGTCCTGGGTCCCAATTTCAATATACAACTTAGACACTCCGACTTATAACATTCTCACGCGACACATATGTAGGGACTTTGGGGTGGGCACACTTTTCGGCATCCAGAGGGGGAGCGGTTCAATCAGCTTCACCTCTGGTGCCGGTGCCCACTGTTAAACCACATATAGACACTGAGGGCTCGGGGTGGGGGTTGGGGGATGTGTGGCTGCCTTCCCCACATCCCACCCCTCTGTTTTAAATCCACATTATAACAACATGCATCAACACCATACTCGAGCGGGAGGATGGAGGCTAGGGGTCTTTTCACACCCCTGTTCGGGCCATCAGGGGTTGGGGTCTGGAGGAGGAACAGGCGGTCTGGTCGGGGTCCTGGGCTGTCGGGCTGCTTTGCCACTGTGGGGCCCTCGGCGGTCTGCTTGTCTCCGTCCTAGAAGGTAGGGGGTCCATCTCCCGGGTCCGGGGGCTGGTGGCTCTACTGGGGCATCGGTACCTGGACCTGGGAGCATAAAGTGTGTATGGGGTGTGTGAGTGAGGGTACAGCGTCATTTTTTTGGGTGTCTTGGTGAGTCAGTGAGAATGTATGTGTTTAAGAGGGAGGGAACGTATGACTGTGTCAGTATGTCTTTGTCTACCTGTCAGGTTGGATCTTGGTCTGCCCCCTCGCTTGGCGCACCTCAGGCCTTACACTTAATGGGGTCCTATTTCCCCTCCGTCACTCCCCGCCGGTGACAGGGGGCCCCTGCCTACCGGAGCATCGGTGGTCAATCCGGTTCGGACCTGGTGCGTGCCTGGCCGGGCCTGGGGGGGGCGGTGTGTCGATCGGCCGATGGGCTGGGCGGATATCTTCCTTTAGTTGGTTGGGGCACCTCTTTTAGGGGTGCCAGGTTTGGGATTGTTGGGTGGTGCCTGCTCGTTCGATTACCTGTTCTGTGCGCACCGTGCGTGGTCGGTCCCTGGCGCTCGTGGGATGCCTGGTCTCGGTACTCTGCGTTGCGTGGGATCAGGACCCGGGAGCTGGTACAACTTGGTGTCCAGATGCTGGCTGAGCACGGCCTAGGGATGCTGTCCGTCCCCTGCGGCTATCGGTGGGGCGCCCAAACGTAGGGCAGGGGTGGGGCGCTGGGATGTTGGTGGTGGGGATTGGCCTAGGGTGGTGGCGGCCAGCAGCCCCTGCAGTGCCGGGGGCCCCTCGTCGGCTGGTCCCTTGTCGGGTCCCTGCTGGGGGGTAGGGTGCCCCTGGGCCCCGGCTCTCCCAGTCCATTGACCGGCGCGCCCTGGCAGGCCAGTTGCCGGCGGGGCCCGTGGGCTCGTCACTGCTGCCCCCCGGGCCCCTGCATAGTAGCCGCTGGACGTTCCCCTGGGGTTCTCCTTTCCTCCACTCTTGGGGGATGCGGTCGGCCCCGCCCGGGTCCGCCTGGGGCTCTGGGGGTCCTTTGGACGTCTTTGCTCCGATCTCCTTCATGTCTGCATCGATTCCTGGGAGACGGATTGATGCCTGCTCACACCAACTATCGAACATTCTTATGGAGAAACCTTATATGCACCAGCATGCTAACACACACACATAGATGTGGGGTCTCTGGTGTTTAAGGATATATTCTTGGGCTGAGGTTATCATTACTAGAGCTTGATTAATCGGTACCATGAGTTTTTCTGTGACATTGTTGTTGTATTTTTATATCTATTTTTGTGTGATCTGGTTGTGTGATTCTCCGTTCACAATGTTTGGTTTGTTTTGTCGATGTTCCTTTTTCGTGTTTTGTTTTGTTTTCCCCCCTCTCTCTGCCGTCCTGTGGGTATGGAGGTAGACTTCAATGTCTTCCTGTGTTTTCTTTGTTCCCCTTCCTCTCTTGTATTTTCAACTCACCCTCTCTCTTGAATTTTGTTTTCTACCTCTCTTCTTCATCTTCCTTCTTTCTTCTCCTTAATTTTCCGTCTCCGTGTCCATAACATCAGGAGATAAAAACCCCAACAATTCATAATAAAGATTTTTCACACATATATCAAGTGGAGGACTATAGCAAAAGCTGTACTGCTCCGCTTGTGAAAGTAAATCTGTTGGGCTTCTACTTGGTACTCAGACACCAATTCTGAGCTCCACACTGCTAAACAGGACACGTAAAAAAAAAAAAAGAAGAAATCCATGGGATGATGTTCAACATGGGGCAGAGACAAGAATCTGACCTATGCTCCATCAAGGAGGGTGCTAAGTCTAAACCACAGATCATTGTAATTTTGTTTCACCTCATCTATCATATAAAACATCTATGCACGGAATGATTGTCACCATTTCTTTAATGGTTGCACCTTAGTGTGTACAGTGAGTTGAACAGAGAAGGAGTCCTTGTACAAGTAAACCTGAACTTTAAAAAAAAAAATCATGATCTGCTTTCATATAAACAAACACGCAGAGTTTTTCAATTCAACACCAACTTTGACAATCAGTTACTTTGTAAAGAAATAGGGTCATGTGACTTAAATGGAAAAAAAACATACAAGCAGGGGGTCAACAAAATGTATTTTGGTTTGATCAAAGGTCATGTGTCATCATGAAAGGAAAGACAGTGATCAAAACCTCAATCATTAAACAGAGATTTTAATATAGATCTTAAAACAAGAATGTACAATGATATGTAGTGGTTCAGTATATGGGTGCAAACTGTCTGAACTTAAGAAAGCTGGGGTAGAATGGCAATGCTTAGGGAACAAAAGAAGGGTATAAACTGAAAAAGAGGTGAACTGACTACAAGATGTTTATCACCAAACCCTCAGGTCAGACCTCTTCTCGGTTATTCTGTGGGAGGGAAAGCTTTGGATTTCTGCAACAGATTTTTTCTTCCTGTAGCTTGTATTACCTGTGTAATACTAAATTATATAAAAGCAGAAATATTATTTTACTATAAGAACATTCTGTCAGGAAATAATAAAGTTTGCCTTTAATTTTAGAATAACTCACTCCCCCACTTTAAACGCTGATTGTTACACATCAGAGTAACATATAAAACCAAGATTAACTGCAAATCCCTTCACGTGAGGAGGTGGAATTAACATATGTATGCTTGCTAAAACAGATAAGTGGAACTGTCACCCATTTATCTGTTGCGTTAACAAAAAAAACTCGCTACCTCGATGTCATGTGACTGCTGCAGGGTTTCATTCTGATGGTAACAACGTGTAGATTCAACCTAATCTTCAACACATGCCTTGGTTTGTGCATCTCAAACAGCAGGGCGTCTGTTGACACATAGAGTGTGAGCTAACAGTGTTCCTCTCTGAACTGCAGACTCTAGAGTAGATATGAAGAAAAAAAAGCTGTCTTATTCTTATCACGTTCTATGGCTACCTTACCACTTGACATTTTGGTGGCTTCTGTTGGTGTTATTGCTCACTTCCTCAAAATAACAAATTCAAATCAAATCTAGTGTCATCAAAAGTCAGGTCTTTTTCTTTTTTAGGAGGTGTTACGTCCCATAACTGAAGGGGGAGCTCAATGGCATCGATATCTGCTACATTTCATCGTGCTGCTTCAGGTAAAGTTTGGGTTTTCAGTTTTGTGAAATTGTTGTCTGTAATAGTTCCCTTACCTGTAATAGATGCCACATCCAACTGGGATTGTAGAGAGTGAAAAAATCCCAGTCGCAGTGGGAGGCAAACAGCTAGTCAGTAATTGCCTTGGTTTTAGCCATTTAAAACAACTTGAACTTTCTAAAAAGAGCGTTGGAAATGTTGGCATTACTACACTACAGCTGTGCTAGTTGAGACTTCCAGGCTGTAGCAATCTCTATCAGCCCGGTGTGCTTAGCTGGTAAATGGCTTGCATTTGTAAAGTGAATTTTGAGTCAGAGGACAACAAAGCAGTTTACACAACATTCAGTCATTCGTCAATTCATGCACACATTCACATGCTCATGGCGGTAAGCTAGATTGTGCCCTGTGGCACACTGACAGAAGCGAGGCTGCCATACGCCAGACCCTCTGTCCACCACCAGCAGGCAAAGCAGATGAAGTGTCTAGTCCAAGGACAAAACGACCGAGATGGATGGAGTAGGAGCTCTAACCAGCAACCCATCAGTTACAGAACGAACTCCTACCAGATGAGCAGCAGTCATCCCAACAGAGGGGGATTATACTTCTGGATTTTGCATCAGGCAATTCCTCCAGCAATGGCATTGAATATGGCAGATTTCTGTGCTTTTTTGAGGTCTTGTAGCCGTTTTGAAAATATTACGGTCAATTCATGATCCATCTGGCAGCCTCCACCAGTGTAACTTTGTGTAACCTAACAGTATGAGTCATTTTAAATTGGTTAACAGCTAAAATTATGGAGTCTTACTGTTCTTTTCTACAACCTCTGTGCGATACGACTTTCTGCTACAGGTAGGTAAATATGTACTTCACAGAACATTGCTTCAAAAAACCTAAAAGATCTTTTAAATGAAATGCATGAAAACTCAATAAAATGACAAACTTTTAAAATCCTATATTCATCTAGTCACACAGGGAAACCAGCAGAAGGACCCCAAGTAAAAGTAATATGTCTACTATTTACTCTTGTGGCTCCCATCCACTAATCAGTAATCTCCTTTCAACAGAGCTCATTCGGCCCGTATCATCTGCAAAATGTAAATACTAACTGCTGAACTGCATCCACAATGAAGTTCCAGGATTGATATGAGCTCACAGAAATTAACTTCTTACATAAATTTTATTAAGTTGTAGAATTTACATAAATATACACAGAGAGGAAAATAGTCGAAGTAATAATAGATGTGATCCAAATGTAGAGGCTTAAGTATGAATGCAAAAAATTCTCAAATAAAAAAAATCCCTTTTAGGATTCACCATAGCAAATATCCACTGTTTGTTCAGGCTCTCAAGATGAGCTCTGTTACTGCTGGAATTGCAATTATTAACCCACACATACTGCCGACAGTGGACGCCCTTGAACATTTTCATGTTTTGTCACCTTACAAACTTAAATATCTTAAAGACCCCAGAAGACCAAATTTCCCTTTCTGCTACATTCGTATACAGCTCAGTCATACTTAGCTGTTGTTTGGATCAAACTAGAAGTCACCCATCGGAAAATGCGCAGCTACGGTGACATAAGATTTAAAGGCAATAAAGTTCACCGTCCCAAGGGTCAACAGCCGTAAAGATACATTGAAAGGTGCAATAGAGAGGTTTAGATAAAAGTTTATATTCCTGTGTTAAAGGGCCCACCGCCCCTGGTCTCAAGTTTTTGGATGCCTGAAACGATTTTCCTCTCATGATTCTCCGGTATTTACCAGAATCCATCTTCCTATTAGTTTGGACCAGTTTTCCTGTCCCAGATGAAGAAAAGCATCCCCATAGCATGATGCTGACACCACTATGTTTTACAGGATTTGATATCCTAAGGATTCTGTTTTGGAAGCCTCATATCTGAATGTTTTTTTTTTCCCCTTTTGACTGTTTTGTCTCTTTGTTTACTCCAGTCCATCTGTCTCACTATTTTCAGAAAGTTTGTTTTTCTCAGAAACTTCACAGTTATTGATGAATTCTTGAAGCATAAAACCCCATATCTTCAGGTATAGATCACTAAGGTAAAATATTCAGAAGGTTAATGCCGGTTGACTCTAGAAGAACATATTCCCAACATGTCCGAACCTTAATTTCTGTCTGTGTGGATAGTTGGAAATAGGCCAGAAAAGAAAATAGGTTGAGGGTAAAGTAAGAGCTTAAGCTTGTTATCAACAGCTGGTTTTCTTCCTGGAAGTGTTTGTATGAGGAATCTTCTCTACAGCCTGAGCAGTTTCCTCATGTTGGCTATAGAGAGATTTCACCTGTTATGTTGGTAGTTTCTGTAGAGGAGGCATGTGATGTTGTCAGTTTTTTTTCTGCAACACCTAAAACAGTAACTCTTCCATGGATTCATCAATGGATTTCTATACAGTCCGAGCACCATAGTCAGTGCAGAATGCCTGCAAAATTGTTGAAGATAGTTTATCGTTGTTTTTATTCTAAATGATTTGCCTGTTTGGAATACTGAACAGTCCATAAAACATATTATATTTTTTAACACATATAAGGTATGCATGAAAAATGTTACACATGTATGACTCCACAAAATAAAATAAAAAAATCTTTAAGCATTTTGGATCAAATACCTCTTTCTGAAGTTTTACATCTTTAATTTTAATGAACTCCTTTAAGATTTCAATTTAATGGCATCAAAATTGTTTGTTATTCTATAAAGCCATTGTAAATTGAAGATTCTCGAAAGCGGGGTTTTGCCTCAGTATGTGGTTGAGGCCTGACTTAAGACTTTGAAATCTTGACATGAAGCATGAAATTGTTTGACCTTTGTCATTAAAGTTTGTTCTAAATATCATATACTTATATATCATTTACCCATACCTATAGGTAACAAAATTGAGCTACAATGCTTCTCGAAGGCTTCAAACAATTAGCACCTCTCCCTGTTCAGAACCAAAAAGGTTCTTGGAGCCATGGTATAAACCCTTTCTGCCATTTTGGGTCTGAGATGCCATTTAATGAACTTTGTACATGTTCTGTTTGGGCAAATTCATTTTCTACTCATAAAATAAAATTTAATGAAAAAATAAGTCAATACTCTCTCAAAGAATTGTGAATAAAAGTTAGGAAAAGATAGACGCAACAAAGCATGTTGGGAGTGGCCAGAGTTTAAAGATCTTGTTCAATTCAATTCAATTCAGTTTATTTATATAGCGCCAATTCACAACAGATGTCATCTCAAGGCACTTAACAAGAAGTCATTTCAATACATTTATACAAACATTCCAATCAGTTAAAAAGTTTCCTATTTAAGGAATCCCAGCAGATTGCGTCAGTCATTGGCGTGAGGTTGGGCCCCGTTGATGCATACTTTCCAACCACAGCAATCCTTCAGCAATCCCTCATACTGAGCAGGCATGTAGCGACGGTGGAGAGGAAAAACTCCCCTATAACAGGAAGAAACCTCCAACAGAACCAGGCTCAGCAGGAGCGGCCATCTGCCATGACCGTCTGGGGGTTTGAGAAGACAGAGCAGAGACACAGAAGGAACAGAAGATCTTATATAAGAGAACTTTCTATGTTACAGAAAGTAAAAAGTTGATAACAGGACTGTTGCTGGGAGGATCATCCCAGTCGATGCCCCCCGTCCAACAGGGCATTGCAGCCAAGCAGGATACCAGACCAGGTATATCTTCTATGGAGAGAAAAACACTGAGAGAAAACAAAGTTAACAGTCGAAATAACAGAAGGCACTGTAATACAACTGGAGAGTCTTAGGAGAAAAGGAAGTAGCAGAGTGAAGAAAATTGGTAAGTCTGTCCCCAGTCTAAGCCTATAGCAGCATAACTACAGAGATAGCACAGGATGACCTAAGCCACTCTAACTATAAGTTTTATCAAAAGCCTGGCCTTAAAAGTAATCAGAGTGTCTGCCTCACGGACTAAAGCTGGGAGCTGGTTCCACAGGAGAGGAGCCTGATAACTAAAAGATCTGCCTCCCATTCTACTTTTAGAAATACTAGGAACTACAAGTAAACCTGCAGTCTGAGAGCGAAGGGCTCTGTTAGGAACATATGAAACAATTAGATCTCTGATGTATGATGGAGCTTGATTATCAAGGGCCTTGTATGTAAGAAGAAGGATCTTAAATTCTATTCTGGATTTAACAGGGAGCCAATGAAGGAAAGCTAAAACAGGAGAAATGTGATCTCTCCTTTTAATATTCATCAGAACTCTTGCTGCCGCATTCTGGATCAACTGAAGGCTTTTAATGGCATTTTGTGGACTACCTGATAGTAAAGAATTACAGTAGTCCAGCCTTGAGGTAACAAATGCATGGACTAGTTTCTCAGCATCACTCCTGGACAGGATGTTTCTAATTTTAGAATATTCCGGAGGTGAAAGAAAGAAATCCTAGAAACCTGTTTAATATGGGATTTAAATGTCAAGTCTTGGTCAAAAATTACGCAGAGGTTCTTTACGTTATTACTGGAGGCCAATTTAATGCCATCCAGATGAAGTGATTGACTAATCAGTTTCTGTTTAAGAACTTCTGGTCAAAAGACAGCAACTTCTGTCTTGTCAGAATTTAAAAGCAGAAGTTTAGGGTCATCCATGTTTTTATGTCTTCCAGACATGCCTGTAATCTACCTAACTGACTGGGTTTATCAGGATTTATGGATAAATATAGTTGTGTATCATCTGCATAGCTGTGGAAATTTATCCCATGCTGTCTAATGATTCTACCAATTGGGAGCATATATATGGTGAACAGAATTGGTCCAAGCACAGAACCCTGTGGAACTCCACAAGTAACCCTTGAGAGTGAAGATTTATCATTTAGATGAACAAACTGGAATCTATCAGACAAATAGTGCTGTTCCTTTGATCCCTGCAACATGTTCAAGCCTAAGAGAATATTATGATCGACTGTGTCAAAAGCAGCACTGAGATCTAACAAGACCAGAACAGACACAAGTCCATTATCTGAGGCCATGAGAATATCATTAGTAACTTTCACCAGTGCTGTTTCAGTGCTATAATGAGCTCTAAAACCTGACTGAAACTCTTCAAACAGCTCTTTACTGTTTAGATGCTCACAGACTTGATTAGCAACAATTTTCTCAAGGACTTTGGATAAGAAAGGAAGGTCAGATATAGGTCATCTTGATCAAGGGAAGGTTTCTTGAGTAAAGGTTTAATTACGGCTATTTTAAATTCCTGTGGTACGTATCCATTTACTAAGGATAGATTCATCATATCCAAAATGGGGCCAGGAACCAAATGGAACACTTCTTTAAATAATTTGGTTGCAATTGGGTCCAACATACAAGTTGAAGGTTTAGATGAGGCTAATATTTTTGATAATTCCGAAAGCTCGACTGAATCAAAACAGCCTAAGCACAACTGAGGTTCTACAGTTCTTTCCGATACTGCCTCATTTACTGAGGAAGAAGTAATCATGTTTGGGAGGATGCCAATGATTTTACTTTTAATAGAATTAATTTTATTTATGAAGAATCCCATAAAATCATCACTGCTAAGAGCTGGGGGAATAGTTAGCTCAACAGAGCTATGACTCTGTGTAAGTTTGGCAACTGTACTAAAAAGAAACCTAGGATTGTTTTTATTCGCCTCTATTAATGATGAAAAATATGCTGTTAAATAGGAATCCTCTAGGTGTGTAGAGCGCCATTTTCTCTCCAACTTCCTAGTATTCTGCTTTAAAGTACGCAACTCTGCGTTAAACCAAGGAGTCAGCCTCCTATGGCTAGCCACTTTCTTTTTTAAGGGGGCTACACTATCTAATGCCAAACGCAATGAGGAAGTAACGCTGTGAACCAGATCATCAATTTCTGAAGGGTTAGAGATAGAATTGCTGCCATCCACTGTGTTACCCTGAGACACTAAGGAAAGTAAGAATGGAACAGATTCTTTGAAAATTGTTACAGCATTGTCTGATAAAGCTCTACTATAATGAAATTTTCTTTCAGATTTAAGATGGTCAGTTAAAGTAAATTCAAAAGTTATTAAGAAGTGGTCAGACAGGACCGGGTTTTGTGGGTGGACTGTTATTTCCTCACACTCAATACTGTATGTCAGTACAAGGTCCAAAGTGTGTTTACCCGAGTGGGTCGATCCCTGTACTTTTTGAGTAAAGCCAATTGAGTCTAAAATAGCATTAAAGGCTGCATTTAGGCTATCACTTTCAGAATCCACATGAATATTAAAGTCCCCCACTATAATAACCCTATCAGTATTTAGACCTGTAGACCTAAGGCCCGAGGGCACCCCACCCCCCAGCAGGGACCTGACCAAGGATCGGTTGACGGGGACCCCCGCCGCCGTCAGGCCGCGTGGGCCTAGCCAGCCGATGGCCGAGATGCGCTGCTGCCATCCTAGGCAAATCCCCACAGCCTGCATCCCAATACCCCTCTGCCCCATGTCAGGGCGCAACACCAATAGCTACAGCAGACGGACAGCATCCCCAGGCCAAGCCGAGCCAGCACCCGGAAACCAAGCTCAACCAGCTCCTGAATCTCAATCCAGCACACAGCAGAGCACCAGGACAAAGCATCCAACGAAGGCCAATTAAAACCCACTAATGAACTGACCAAAGTGGGCAGAGGGACGCCGACACTGGACCGCATCGATGCAGGGACCACCATACTTCGCCCCCTCTCACCGCACCACGCAAACACAGACCGCCTGATCAATTGACACCCTCACACACAGCACGACGAGGGCCCCATGCACAATGTTGCCTGTGAGTGGAGCAGGACAACGAGCGGCACCACGGCGGAAGAACAATGTAACCCAAAGGCCAGTAGCCAGCACGCCAAGCAAGCGTGCGGCCAAACATCATGTTGAGTAGGACTTTCCTCAATGGGAACAGACAATTTCTTCCAGCTTTTGGTGATTCATATAACACTTTTACCGAATGTGATTCACCCTAATGTTTACAGAAGGCAGGAGTCTGTCCTCGGTCAGTGGAGTGCCAACACCACTGTGAGGACCATTCAAGGCAGCTTTGTCAGTTTTTTTCTCTAACTATACAGCAAAACTATAATTTGATTTGATCATTTGAAAAACTGTAACATTCAATAGAACTGAATTCTGTGAACTTGGTAGTGGGGGAAAAAAATGCTCTAAAAAGTTAGTTAAACGTTTTTTTTAAGCACTGCAAACAACCCGCACACAAATGCAGAGTTAGGTTCTGGTTGCTGATAACGGGCTATCTCTCCAAGAGAGCAGACAGGATAAACCCAGTTGTGGATGAATCTGTTTCACATGCTTTCTGTCCCTTTCAGGATCTCTCCCTCACACACATGTAGCAGCTGCGCCATTTCTTCCCTTCCTGTATCTGTCTCAAACACACAGACTCGCTCAGTCTCACTTGCATTCTGTTGCACCTCCTTCCTGCCCTAACTCTTATGCACTTATTTTTTGCTTTTGACCCCATTTATTTAATTTATGTACCACCTCTCTCTCATCCTGTAACTCTCCTTATTCCTGCTTACACTTCTTTTCATGCCTACATCTTCTTACCCTTTCTTTCTCCATGTATCCCTCAACATCCTTTGCTTCCTTTCACATCTGATCCATTAGTCTTTTTTCGCTTCCATTCCCTTCATCCTCTCTCCGATGCCTTCTATTTTCCATCAGTCTCTTAACACCCTCAGGTGCACCCATCTACTCTTCTCTTCCTAAGAGTGTTTTCACACCTAGTTGGTTTAGAGTGGTCACAGACCTGGAGCAACAGCATCAGTTTGTGCTGTGAACAAAGGTCCCCTGAGAAATCAGTTTGCAGACTCTGCGTACCACTGATATGATGGCTGGCTCAACCTAAACAGGGTCAGCTGAGAGTTAATGTTGTCGCTTTGCTTTTCCACTCAGTGTGCCGTTACCGTAGAGTTAAAGATGCAGCAGGAAGGCAAGTCGTTTTTCACTTGCCTCAGTATTAAAGAGGAAATCCTATACCATCTGGGGTTTCAATCAAAATCCCTCACAATTTCCAATAAAAACACATTTGTGTAGCTCTACCAGAGACTCAGTATGCATTCAGGTTTATACCATTACATCTGGAAGCGAAGAGCCATGTTGAGAAAAGTCACTGGAACATTTTCAAACATATCAGAGGAGTTGTAATTGGTTAAAACTTGATCCAACTAAAACATTATTGCTGCACTGTAAAGATTTATTAATAATTCACTTTCAGCGATGCTTAGTGAATGTTCCTATTGGCAGAAGATTGGAGCAAAGCTACAAAAACAATATGCTTGGGTTGTAAAGTATATATTACCTGTGTATTAGGTTTTCTTAAAGCAGGAAAAACTGTAAAAAATAAAAAAAATATCAAAGATCTGAAGATGAATTTAAAGGTTAAAGAGAAAGTTTTGATTCAGGGTATTGATTCACTTCTATCTTCTCCTGTGCTGTGTTTGTTGATTGCAATCCTTTAGTTGTCTTAATGAGATTGATGAGGGGAGAACTACAAGCGGAAATCTGTTATCTGTGTATTTTACCCCAAATCAAACACATGATGAACACTTTTATGCGTGAGAGGTAAAAAAAAGCTCAAATTGTGTCACAAAATCTTCAAGCAGTTTAAAAAAACAGTGAATGCAACAACATTTGGGTCAAAGCAGGTTTTTATTTTATTTTTTTATTTTATTTTATTTTTTACATCCCATGATTATCTTGAATGAATTGCTAGGTCAGGCTGATACTATTCTATGCCCCCTATTTTGTGGATCAGTCTAAAATAACTTGATGTAGCATTTAGCTTATTGCAGCATATGTTTTATGTACTCCACACTAAATTGTTTTAAAAAATATGAAGTATGTCACATACAGAAATCTATACTGTACGGGTTGAGCTTTCTAACTGTTGTGACTCAGATAGGTAGGTTTTGGCTATGAATAATTATGAATAATTGCTTATGGAAATTATCAATAAGATTAATCATTTTATGTCAATATTACCAGGTTTAGGGCACCACCTGGGATTCAGGAAATATAATAGCCAAATAGTTCAGCCTCAGTTAATGTGTATGATTACCTGCCTGATAAGGCTGAGATAATTAAACTATAGATGAAGGAATACGCCCTTGGCGTACTTTGAAAAGCAAGGTACTACACATGTATGTGGAACAATAACAAATGACTTCTAAAACACAAAAGTTTATTACAAAAAGAATTCAACTTTCAGTTAAAATGCTTTAATAAACAAACTCACTAAGCTAGTAACACACAACTAAACTACTAAGTAAAAGAAGAATGAATAATAAAACTACCAAAAGTAAAAACAGTACAATCGACAAATATGCAAAGAAGTGGAAACAGTAACCAATTGTAATTAAATTGATCGTGATGTCACAGTTCAGTATGGCCAAGGCTGGTATTGGAGTTTTGGGACTGAAGCTAAGTTAGTTTTGAGCAAATTGCGATTAGTTTAAGGGTAATTAGCACCTTTTGGTTTGTGTTCAAACAACCAATTCACAATGCAAAGCAGACGTCAAGACAAAACATTATTTGTAGGAAGTAAAGTTTCATTAAATCTTTTGCTGAATTAGAAATCAATAACATTTGGAAAATTGATTCTATTTTATGGATCAGTCACCACAGTGATTGATCTAATTTAGTATTTTGACATACTAAGATATACTAGGACGCCGGTTTCCTAAACGGTTCATACGATTAGTTTTTGGTGTTTATACTATCTATTTTAATGCTGATCTGTATTTGGAATACCGTAGGTAGTAATCTTCATTGTTTATGAAGCGTTGGGGATCTGCAAAAGCAGGCCACACTAATAGCATTGAGCGTGTGGAGCTAATTTATGTAGCGCAACTTAGAGCCACTCTGTTTTTACTTAAAACTCTGGTCAGACGGAGTAACTCATGTTGCATGATTTAAAATGACTGTTTATATCAGTCAGAACCCTTTGAAAACACTGTTCATATCAAAACCATTGAAGAATGAGATTTTACAAATGCAACAAAAACGCAGTGAAATCAATCAAACAAACCTTAATTTGTTTATCTTACTCTAATTTATTTGTCCAGACACAACCTTACGAGAACCTTTCTTAGACATCCAGGGAAGGGTGGCTCCGTTGTCGCGGGGATTGGTATTGAAGGAGGGGGGGCAGCTCTTAGCTGGCTCGTTAGCAGCAGCTGCGTCAAGCGCCGCTAGCAGTCAGTCCTCAGTCAGTCATTGGGTAACCGAGCCACCTTTAGCTCAGAACGTCGTCCTGTCAGCTCAGTTGTTGTCAGCAGCCTCCCTCAGACCGGTCCATTTCCATGGACTCCGCTCAGCTGCGTCGGGGAGCAGCTCTCGGCTCCTGTAGCACACAGCAGGGCAGCGTGTCATCGGTTCCCCCTCCTTCGCTGGTAGAATCTGTAATTCAAAGGATTCTTTCTGCAGAGTTTTGAACAAGTCTTTCAGGACTTATTTCATCAGCCGAATACAGTTCACCTGATCAATTGGCAGACTGAAAGACGAAGTTGTTCTCTCCTGATGTGACTCCAGCTGGACTCACAGGAAAAAGTTCAGAGCGGCAGCTGGTTTGTTTGGAGTTTGGCCTTTCACAACTCTTCATCTTTCTGTTGAAACTAGTGCAATGTGTGATTTAGCACTCCTACCAGCAGGAGGTCTGTGTTTGGTCCTGTCACCATGGCTGTGTCCCAACATAACTGTCTATTTAAAACCTTTCATAATTCACCCTGGCCAAATGTCATCTGGCTTACAGCTAATACTAACTGTTGCAATGGTTCACAATCGTTTGTTCCCAACCTGGGGTCCCTAGAGATCACAGGGAGTCCTCCCAATTTTCTAAATATTACGTTTGTTAAATGAAAAAGACATAATGAAAATTGTCCATTTAGCCTACAGTGTAAAACAATAAGAATAAGAACAAAAACCTACAGCTGCTGTTTATTTCTTTTAAAAATAGAAGTTTGTAACTAATCACTTTTAATGCAGGAGTTGGAGTAAGGGGTCCTGGCTTCTCTTGGACACAGGCAAGAGGGTCCTCAAGGAAAAAAGGTTGGGAACCACTGTTTTAGAGCATAGATCATGGTCAACAACTGCTGTTTTCTCTTTGCAAGCAAAACATCATGCTTTGTGGGAAAATAACAGCAAAGGCTAAAATGTTGCTGCTGTTCCCCGTCAAGCTAGCAGCTTTCCATTGACCAACTTGGTTTGAAACTGTCATCCAACCTCAAGCTTTCTTAAGCCAAATAAATGTAAAGAGCCTATATAAGCAGATAATACTGTACATGCCAGTTGAACCCTTTGATATATATTCACAGCTAGTTAACCCCAATGTTTTCACACCCCTGGAAAAGTTGGATTTAAAATGACCGTCAATAAACCAAGCACATCTCCTTAAAGATCCTAAAACTGTTGTAACCACAGTTTGTAACCGTTGGTGGTGTGTGTGTGTATTTGTCCTACCTTCCTCCTCCGTAGGGTATGATGGTGAAACCTCCAGCTGGCGCTCATCAGCCGCAATCAAGGAGTAGTATTTAGAGGAATGGGTTTCCTAAAGCAGGTGCCAGAGGGTTAACTTCTTGTGGTAAACCAGCTCACTTGTCACTTAACTCTAAGAAAAAGAACATTTCCTCTGTACTTACTAACCCTCCTTGCAGTCATTGAAGATTTGCTTATGGTCTCTTCAGGTCCAACTTCCATATTGCCAAAATTGTCCTATGGTTCACCTCCCGGCGCCTCACTCTCCAGTCTCCTTGCTGCTACTACAAACCACTTACCTGGATCTTCCACTAAGCGCTCACCTATCTGTCCACCCTTCGACGCTCCATCTCTACCTGTTGGGAAACAAACAGAAACATGGGACCACACACCTGCTCCCAGCCAAACTCAACCTCAGTGGAAACACTGTATATCTGATTGCTAAAATATTAAGGCTGCAGCCCTAAAACCTTTTACAACTTTCAGTGACAGGGGGAATGAAAACTGATTCAACATCTGAACATCCTTCTCCAAACCTTGGTGTCAAAATTCTATATTTTTACTTGTTAGGCAACTCTTGACCTGCTGTTTAGCAAACTCCAGTGGTCAAAGGCCACATTTGACACGTTTGCCAAAGGCAACACAGCAATCCTAAAACCGCCAAAACCTGATGCTACTTCCTGTTTGTTTACATTCTATGGAAGAGGAACTATACCCCCGCCGAGTGCATTTTGGTGCAGTGCAACCACAGGCAAGGAGGTAAACATGGTTCTTAAAGGCTTTGGTTCGTTTGACAAAGTGCGGTGTGAATGCAAACCACACCAGCTAAAAGAAGCAACAAGTTTTGCAATTTTGGTCAACAATCGAACAGAGTCTAATGGACAATCAGATGTGAAAACGACCTTCAATGTTTCCTTGGTCCAACACATGTAAATCAAATGGCTGTATTACCTCCTCAGCATGCAGTCAAGTTCTCCAGAGTCCTGCTAATGACCTGATTATGTGATTCAGCTGTGTTGAAGCAGAGACATATCAACAAGTTGCAGGACGCTGGCCCACGAGCACTGGAGTTGCACACCCCTCATCTAGAGCAACGAATAACTGACAAGATTAATCCTCCTACGATGAGAGGACTAGGGCAGACGACAAAAAGAGAGACTGACAGTTATTGAAAAAAAGGTCTGCTGGCAGTTTGGAATTTCTTTTGTTCAATGTAAGAGTTTTTGGAAAGCCATGCATTTCTCATCCAACAGACGAGTTCTGTCAAGACCCCACTGACCTAGGAAGTAAGTCGCTGACACAAACAGCAGCTACTGCGACACACATACATCCTCCCATTTGCTTTCAGAACAGACGCCTACACACACAGAGCTTTTATGGACTTTACATGTGGTCCATATCCTCAGGATCTATGGGAACATGAACTGAGTTTATATGTGATGACTTCTCCAGATGTGGTGAGGTTTCCTCTAAAATAAGCTCCAAAGACAGGAGTGCAGGGGAGCAGCAGCAGCTTTCCTCTGATCTCAACATTACAAACACTCTGCTTCTTTGCTGATATTCACATTACTCTGGTCATACATATTCACACGCACACTTGAGTGCAGCAACATATGTCAGCCACTTCACATGCAACACACACACACACACACATAGCAGAGTGTGTCCCTTAGGAGCAGAGGTTAGTCTGACTGATGGACTGACTTTCACAGATAGCTACAATCTGATCTGCTTTTCTTGACTTGCTCCCCACACACACTCAAACACACACACAGAGGAGTCAGGGCAGTGAGCACAGCAGTCATTCACAGCAGAATGAGTTCTTCTCGGGTTGCCGTTTGAGCTCAGCACCACTGATGGGTCTGGCAAAGCAGGTCGAGACCATAACATGCACCATATGTCTCCTGGAAACCATCAAGAACAAAACAAAGCCATCAATAGACTGCCAGCAGTGAGCAGACCAGACTCATTCGCTCCCAAAATGGCCTCAAATTCATTGTAGCTCCTTCTGTGTTGACAGAAGAATTCTTAAATGTTCTAGGCTCTGCACACAAACTGGGAATTTATTTCTGCAATACAACGCAGGCTCATGAAGACACATTACTGGGACCTTTCGGTAGCGGCGTGCCCTATATTCCTCATAAAGTAAAGCCCACAGCTGAACAATCAAAAGCTCTCATTGGGTCAGTCTGCCTGCAGTTTTAATCAACATGTTCCGGGAATAGATGTTCACAATGAATTAGCACACTGCACACATACACTCAAGTATTACAATAATAACCTAGGTCAGAGTTACGGGCGACTTATCCTTTCTGCTGTCCCCTTAAAAGCAAAACTCAGGTTTTCAGTGATGTCTACTGTTTTTTGTACAAAAACGCATGTATTACTCAATATCACCCTGATCTCAGAAGCATCAATCCAAAACTCCTGTTAATGTTTTCAAAAACCTCTACAAAGGTTACATGTTACAATATAAGAAACCTGACCTGTAACTTTTTATTTGTTTAGCATTTTTCTAACAGCTACTAAATACACGGACCTTCAAATCTAGAAGCAAGAGGGAGAAACCTCATCTGACATCAATCTATGGACAAGAGAAAGATAATTGAAGACCAGCATTGTTCTTGTACAGCAGGGTAATTATGTTAAACTCATTCACCATCAGTTAGCATAACAATAGTGGCTAAGTGGCTAGTTTAAAGCTAATTAGTGTCCGGATTTATGTGATTGATATGAGCTTATACGACCTGATTGCTAAGATCATACACCCATTGTCTTACCAAAAATATCTACAAATGTACATTTTAGATATGATGAATCTATCTTTAGTACGGTGTACATTTTAGGACAACCATCTGCGGTCAGACTCAGGTGTCAGACATCACATGATAAAGCATCAGGTCTCAGGAAAATCGCCTTCAAATTTATGGAATTACACAGTCATGTCTCAGACATCAGATGAAAAGTTGTCAGGTCTCAGGAAAAACGGAGTCAGACGAAAAGTTATCAGAGTCAGGGCTCAGACATCAGACAAAAAAGAGTCAGGTCTCAGACATCAGACAAAAAAGAGCCATGTCTAATAAAATAAATAAATAATAATAAAACGGACATTAAAAATTAAATCAAATCAAATAACAAATATAAGCCGACAGGTTTATTGGATATAATTTGAATAGAATTCAATAGCTGATATACATTAGAAGCTGAAAAATATCCCGCGTCGTCACGACATGACACGTCATCAAAATGCGACCGTCATACGCAGCCTACTGTCTACTGAGAGCCGGTGTTGTGCCAAAAACTGATCAGCCGCCGCGGGAGCGCGCGCGAGTTAGGCAACACTGTTTCTCGACGTAACTCACAATGATTGCGGCTTAAAATTCGGCAAATCCAACATTATCGACATTGGAAAAGCACAAATATCCTTGTTAAATACTTTAGCAGATGTTTGCCTCTATTTAATTTCTATAATTGGATATGTCTATGCTATAGCCTTGATATTAATTTAAAATAGCGTAAGATAACTCTACTGCATAGAATGTAAAGGGACAAGTTATGTAGATTAAAATAAATTATTTTCCAACAATTTTATCGATTTATTTGGTTTGTTTTGCCAATATTTTAATGTCATAGCCAACAACGTGTTATACTGTTTACGTTGTTTTAATTTTTATTTAGTTTGACATGAAGCTAAAGTTAATTTTTTTGTTTTGTTACTATGGAAACTCTCCATGGCACGTTTTCACTTGAAGAAACGTGATCAAACTGATCAAGCTCCTATGGATTTACAATTACACAGTGTTACTATCTATAAATGACTTTTTGTTTAAAGGTGACAAGATTAAAGCATAAATAGTACATTTCCGCACATAGAACATCTTAGAATTGTGATTGTTCTCTTTCCAAAAAGTGACAATAACATTCTGTTTACCTATGAAGGGTTAAATATGCCTCAAAATGTCTTTATTTATTTATTATTAATTAAATTGTAGACATCACAGCATACTGAGTCTTTTGCACCATCTTTGATACCCCAAAATCGCTAAACAGGATCATTGGACTTGCCAAAGATTGATTATAGCATCGTGGTTACATGTGAAGTGTTAAACATGTCTCGCAATAACTTTATTTATTATCTCTTGATGCTGTTGTACCCATCACAGCATACTGGGTCTTTTGCATGATCATAAATACCCCCAAAATGGCAAAAAAACAACCATTTTACTTGCCAAAAATTGATTATACCATCTTGTTTACTCATGAAGGGTTAAACATGTCTCAAAATTACTTTATTTATTATCTATTGATGCCATTGTACCCATCACAGCATACTGAGTCCTTTGCATGATCATCAATACCCCCAAAATGGCAAAAAACAACCATTCTACTTGCCAAAAATTGATTATACCATCTTGTTTACTCATGAAGGTTTAAACATGTCTCAAAATTACTTTATTTATTATCTATCGATGCCATTGTACCCATCACAGCATACTGGGTCCTTTGCATGATCATCAATACCCCCAAAATGGCAAAAAACAACCATTCTACTTGCCAAAAATTGATTATACCATCTTGTTTACTCATGAAGGTTTAAACATGTCTCAAAATTACTTTATTTATTATCTATCGATGCCATTGTACCCATCACAGCATACTGGGTCCTTTGCATGATCATCAATACCCACAAAATGGCAAAAAAATGACAATTTTACTTGCCAAAAATTGATTACAGAGTCCTGGTTACATGTGAAAGGTTAAGCATGTCTCACAATTACTTTATTTATTATCTGTTATTGTTACTGTACACATCCCAGAACACTGGGTCATTTGCATGATCATAAATACCCTGAAAATAGCAAAAATGACCATTTTATTTGCCAAAAACTGATTGGAGCATCCTCGTTAGTCACAAAGGGTTTCATTTACCTATAAATGACTTTATTTAATATCTGTTATTGTTACTGTACACAAGAAAGCATACTGAGTCTTTTGCATCGTCATAAATACCTCCAGAAGTGCAAAAAACAACATTTTTACTTGCCAAAAAGTGATTGGAGCATCCTGTTTAGTCACGAAGGGTTAAATTTACCTATAAATCTCTGTATTTATTATTTGTTGATGTTATTGTACCCATCACAACATAATGGATCCTTTGTATCATCTTAATTATCCCTAAAATGGCTTAAAAGGACAAATGTACTTGCCAAAAAGTGATTATAACATCATGTTTACCTATAAAGCGTTAAATATGCCTCAAATAACTTTATTATCTTCTGTTGATGTTGTTGCTCTCATCAGAAGACATTGGCACCTTTGCATCATCTTAGATACCCCGAAAATTGCTGAAAAAGAACCATTGGACTTGTCAAAAAGTGATTGTAGCATTCTGTTTACTTATGAAGGGTGAAATTTGCCTCACAATTACTTTGTTTCTCCACTTCTCTTACTGTACACATCCCAGCAAATTAAAGTTTTTAAAGAGCTTTTCAATTTAAAATACAATGAAGTTTAGGTTGATCCCGAAAAATTTACCAACCCTGTAACTAATTCCATTTAGCATCAACAATATTTATATGAGCTTCTGATAATTTATTTAATACGGTGTTTTGCTTAAGTTATAAGTAGTTGTTTTTTTTTCAATCGTTCTGTTATACTGTCATTGTAATTTTATCAGGGCAACAAGCTTTTCCTTGCTTGCTGCTCATTGGCCAATACACTCAATTGGAAATTTAGCATATGTTGCTTCAAAGCCTAGAATAAATATAGATTCTTGTGTATTACAAAAGACTTGCAATAAAAAGAAAAAAAAGAGAGATCACATTTCTCCTGTTTTAGCTTCCCTTCATTGTCTCCATGTTAAATCCAGAATAGAATCTAAGATCCTCCTTCTTACATATAAACCCCTTAATAATCAAGCTCCATCATACATCAGAGATCTAATTGTTCCATATGTTCCTAACAGAGCACTTCACTCTCAGACTGCAGGTTCCTAGGATTTTTAAAAGTAGAATGGGAGGCAGATCTTTTAGTTATCAGGCTCCTCTCCTGTGGAACCAGCTCCCAGCTTTAGTCCGTGAGGCAGACACTCTGTTTACTTTTAAGGCCAGGCTTAAAACTTTCCTTTTTGATAAAGCTTATAGTTAGAGTGGCTAAGGTCATCTTGAACTATCTCTGTAGTTATGCTGCTATGGGCTTAAACTGCTGCAGGACAGACTGACTATTTTTCTTCACTCTCCTACTTCACTCAGCTACTTTTATTCTTCTACTACTCTAACTGCATTATTTGCTGTTATTTCGACTGTTAATTTGATGTTTTCTCTCAGTGTTTTTCTCTCCATAGATGCTACACCTGGTCTGGTGTTCTGTTCGGCTGTGAAACCTTCTTGGAGGGCGGCATCGACTGGGATGATGCTCCCAGTAACTGAATGTTCTCCCTTGCCTGTGACCAACAATTTACTTTCTTTGACATAGAAAGTACTCTTTCATCAGTTATTTTTGTGTCTTTGCTCTGTCTTCTCAAACCCCAGTCTGTTGTGGCAGATGGCCGTTCATACTGAGCCAGGTTCTGGTTCTGCTGGAGGTTTCTTGACTCGATGGAATCTGCTGGGTTTTCTTAGAGAGAAAACTTTTAAACTGATTGGAATAATGACCTGAAGGATTAATTGGAATTATGTATAATTGAATTTAAATGACTTTTCTTTTTGAGATGTCATGTTGTAAATTGGCTATGTATAAAAAACCCGAATTGAATTGAACATGGATGCAACACTGCATAATCAAATTATGGCAAATTTTGACAAGCCACAATTTTTTTATATTTCTTCTAGACTTTGAAGCAGTTTATACAATAACATCAACAGATAATAAATAAACTCATTTTGAGGCATATTTAACCCTTCATAGGTGACCAGGATGCTATAATCACTTTTCGGCAAGTCCTATGGTCACTTTTAGCCATTTTAGGGATATCTAAGATGATGCAAAGGAGCCAGTATGCTGTGATGGGTACAGTAACATCAACAGATAATAGGTAAAGTCATTTTTTGGTACACTTAACCCTTCATGAATAAAAAGGATGCTGTAATCAATTTTTGGCAAGTAAAATGGTTGTTTTTTGCCATTTTGTGGGTATTGATGATCATGCAAAGGACTCAGTATGCTGTGATGGGTACAATGGCATCAAGAGATAATAAATAAAGTTATTGCTAGACATGTTTAAACTTTCATGAGTAAACAAGATGGTATAATCAATTTTTGGCAAGTAAAATGGTTGTTTTTTGCCATTTTGGGGGTATTGATGATCATGCAAAGGACCCAGTATGCTGTGATGGGTACAATGGCATCAATAGATAATAAATAAAGTAATTTTGAGACATGTTTAACCCTTCATGAGTAAACAAGATGGTATAATCAATTTTTGGCAAGTAAAATGGTTGTTTTTTGCCATTTTGGGGGTATTTATGATCATGCAAAGGACTCAGTATGCTGTGATGGGAACAATGGCATCAATAGATAATAAATAAAGTAATTTTGAGACATGTTTAACCCTTCATGAGTAAACAAGATGGTATAATCAATTTTTGGCAAGTAAAATGGTTGTTTTTTGCCATTTTGGGGGTATTTATGATCATGCAAAAGACCCAGTATGCTGTGATGGGTACAACAGCATCAAGAGATAATAAACAAAGTTATTGCGAGACATGTTTAACACTTCATATGTAACCACGATGCTATAATCAATCTTTGGCATGTCCAATGATCCTGTTTAGCGATTTTGGGGTATCAAAGATGGTGCAAAAGACTCAGTATGCTGTGATGGGTACAATTGCATCAAGAGATAATAAATAAAGTGCTGTTCTATTTGCGGAAATGTACTATTTATGCTTTAATCTTGTCACCTTTAAACAAAAAGTCATTTATAGATAGTAACACTGTGTAATTGTAAAACCATAGGAGCTTGATCAGTTTGATCACGTTTCTTCAAGTGAAAACGTGCCATGGAGAGTTTCCATAGTAACAAAAAAAAAAATTAACTTTAGCTTCATGTCAAACTAAATAAAAATAAAAACAACGTAAACAGTATAACACGTTGTTGGCTATGACATTAAAATATTGGCAAAACAAACCAGATAAATCGATAAAATTGTTGGAAAATAATTTATTTTAATCTACAGAACTTGTCCCTTTACATTCTATGCAGTAGAGTTATCTTACGCTATTTTAAATTAATATCAAGGCTATAGCATAGACATATCCAATTCTTAGCCAAAAATATATTTAAATTGCAAATATTACATCCAGGCTTACATATTGTGACCGTTTAAGAAAACCGCCGAACATTTTAAACAACTTCTGAAATAGAAAGCAGAATACGTCTCTGGAGAAAATTATAGAAATTAAATGGAGGCAAACATCTGCTAAAGTATTTAACAAGGATATTTGTGCTTTTTCAATGTCGATAATGTTGGATTTGCTGAATTTTAAGCCGCAATCGCTGTGAGTTACGTCGAGAAACAGTGTTGCCTAACTCGTGCGCGCTCCCACGGCGGCTGATCAGTTTTTTGCACAACACCGGCTCTCAGTAGACAGTAGGCTGCGTATGACGGTCGCATTTTGATGACGTGTCATGTCTTGACGACGCAGGATATTATTCAGCTTCTGATGTATATCACTTATTGAATTTTATTCAAATTATATCCAATAAACCTGTCGGCTTATATTTGTTATTTGATTTGATTTAATTTTTGATGTCCGTTTTATTATTATTTATTTATTTTATTAGACCTGACTCTTTTTCGTCTGATGTCTGAGACCTGACTCTTTTTCGTCTGATGTCTGAGACCTGACTCTTTTTCGTCTGATGTCTGAGACCTGACTCTTTTTCGTCTGATGTCTGAGACCTGACTCTTTTTCGTCTGATGTCTGAGACCTGACTCTTTTTCGTCTGATGTCTGAGACCTGACTCTGACAACTTTTCGTCTGACTCCGTTTTTCCTCAGACCTGACAACTTTTCGTCTGATAACTTTTCATCTGACTCCGCTTTTTCTGACAGCGGTTTTCCTGAGACCTGACTCTTTTTCGTCTGATGTCTGAGACCTGACTCTTTTTCGTCTGATGTCTGAGACCTGACTCTTTTTTGTCTGATGTCTGAGACCTGACTCTTTTTTGTCTGATGTCTGAGACCTGACTCTGATAACTTTTCGTCTGACTCCGTTTTTCCTGAGACCTGACAACTTTTCATCTGATGTCTGAGACATGACTGTGTAATTCCGTAAATTTGACTGCGATTTTCCCGAGACCTGATGCTTTATCATGTGATGTCTGACAACTTAGTCTGACCGCAGATGGTTGTCCTAAAATGTACACCGTACTTTAGTAAATGGATACGCACCACAGGAATTAGGGTTGCTGTAATTAAACCTTTACTCAAGAAACCTTCTCTTGATCAAGATGACTTAGTGAATTACAGACCTATATCTAACTTTCCTTTCTTATCTAAAGTCCTTGAGAAAATTGTTGCTAATCAAGTCTGTGAGCATCTAAACAATAACGAGCTGTTTGAAGAGTTTCAGTCAGGTTTTAGAGCTCATCATAGCACTGAAACAGCACTGGTGAAGGTTACTAATGATATTCTCATGGCCTCAGATAATGGACTTGTGTCTGTTCTGGTTTTGTTAGATCTCAGTGCTGCTTTTGACACAGTCGATCATAATATTCTCTTAGAAAGGCTTGGACATGTTGCAGGGATCAAAGGAACAGCACTAGGCTGGTTTAAATCATATTTGTCTAACAGATTCCAATTTGTTCAGGTAAATGATAAATCATTTTCTCACAAGGGTTACTTGTGGAGTACCACAGGATTCAGTGATTAGATCAATTCAATTTACTATGCATATTCTTCCAATTGGTAAAATCATTAGACAGCATGGCAAACATTTCCACAGCTATTCCGATGATACACAACTTGTCATGTTTAGGTGTGGAAAAGGACCCAAATGAAGAAAAAATAGGAAATAAGAATTTAATCAAACAAAGGAACAATACACTTACAAAAACCTCAGGGAAACATGGAGACCAAGGAACGCAGAAAACAGACAGGGAAGACTGACGACGGACCAGCGAGTAGTGACTGAATGAGAGCTGAATATATACTGAGGAGGGAATGAGGAAGTGACAGAGAAGACTAAGGACTGATTAGTGAAAGCAGATGCAGGAGAGGGCAATTAGTTAAACTGGGTAAGGAGCAGAGTGGCAGGGAGACTACAGGAAATGGAAGGGAAACAGAAAACTGTTAAGAAACTAAACACTAACTAAAGATAATATGTCTAAGGAGGGATCTAAAGGGAAACTTAAGGAAACACTGGTGAACAGAAGGAAGAAATAAATTAGGAAACTATCTAAAAATAAATAAACTAAGGAAACATAAGTAAGAAGGAGGACACAAACAAAAGGTGAAAACATCTAAGAGCATGAAGGGAAAATGAAAACAAAGAAGTGCCATAAAATAAATACCAAAGAATACATTAAATTGATAATTAAACCAAATAAGGAAAATAAGTTTAAACACAAAAACTTTGACACAACTATCAGGATCTCTGCCCAATTCATGAATCCTCTCTGTCTGATAATGCGCTGAAGCCCACGTTCAGCTCTTCTGCTGGTGCAACTTCTCCTGCCACATTTTGCCCTTCCACTAAACTTTCCATTAATATCCTTGGCCACAGCACTCTGTGAACAGCCAGCCTCCTTAGCTAGGAACTTTTGTGGCTTACCCATCCTACGGAGGGTATCAATGATGGTCTTCTGGCCAGTTGTCAAGTCTACAGTCTTCCTCATATTGAACCTAACTGAGACAACTGAACCAAAGTGAAGCAATTTAATGACACCTGGGAAAACCTGTGCAGGTGCTTAGCATTTAGTAGATGAGTAGTGTTTGACAGTTTAAAACATTCATGCCCTGTAAAATTTGGGCTGACAATATTCCAATTTTTTGAATTCCTGTTTTCGTGGGTTTTATGAGCTGGAAGCCCAAATTTTGTACAAATAAAAAACTAAATACTTGAAATCGTTTAAGTTGTGGGCCCTGAATCTATAATCTATGGAAGTTTAACGTTTTTAATGGAATCATGGAAATAAATTAACTTTTCCATAATAGGCTATTTTAATTTTTGGAAAGGCTCTGTATTTATCCATAAATTCTGATGAATCCAATCTGTTCGGTAGATTACAGGCCTTAAACACATAAAAACCTGGATGACTCTAAACTTTCTGCTTTTAAATTTTGACAAGATAGAAGTTGTTGTCTTTGAACCAGAAGCTCTAAAAAAGAAACTGCTTAGTCAATCACTTCATCTGGATGGCATTAAATTGGCCTCCATTAATAACGTAAAGAACCTCTGTGCTATGTTTGACCAAGACTTAACATTCAAACCACATATTAAACAGGTTTCTAAGATTTCCTTCTGTCACTTCCGGAATATTGATAAAATTAGAAATATTCGGTCCAAAAGTGATGCTGAAAATCTAGTCCATGCATTTGTTACTTCAATGCTGGACTGCTGTAATACTTTACTATCAGGAAGTCCAGAAAATGTAATTTAAAGCCTTCAGTTGATCCAAAATGGTGCAGCAAGAGTTCTGATGAATGTTAAAAAGAGAGATCACATGCGTATCCGGTTTTCAACTTTTTACTTTCTTTAGTATACAGTAGAAAATACTCTTACATCAGTTTTTGTTCTTTCTGTGTCTCTGCTCTGTCTTCTCGAACCCCCAGTCGATCGTGGCAGATGCCCACTCGTACTGAGCCTGGTTCTGTTGGAGGTTTCTTCCTGTTAAATGGGAGTTTTTCCTCTTCTCTGTCGCTATATGCTTGCTTAGTATGAGGGATCGCTGTGGGTGGAGTCTGCGTCAATGGGCCACAACTGTAAGTCAATGACTCAACGTAATCTGCTGGGATTCCTTAAATAGAAAACTTTTTAACTTATTGGAATGCATGTATGATTGAATTGAAATGCCTTGAGATGACATCTGTTGTGAATCGGCACTCGGCTGGTGCCTATATCCAGCATTCATCGCAGTCCATCGTACGGTAACACAGAGACACACAGGACAAGCAACTATGCACGCACACACTCATACCTAAGGGCAATTTAGCCTAGGACAAAAATGGCCTGTATGGTAAAGTTCCAAGATGAAAACTACGGCTGAGTAAAATGAAGATCAAGGCTTGTCTCAATTATGCCAGAAATCATCTTGATGATCCCCAAGGCTTCTGGAAAATACTCTGTGGACGGACGAGACAAAAGTTTAAGTTCTTGGAAGGTGTGTGTCCCGTTACATCTGGCATGTAAATAACACAGCATTTCAGAAAAAGAACATCAAATTAAGAAAACATTTTGGTGGTGGTGGTAGTGTGGATAAAAGAAACTACAATTTTAGGAGTCATTATTGACAACGAGCTTAACTGGGAATCACATAAATTACACAAAAATTATCTAAATCAATTGCTGTGTTACATAAAGTAAATTTTTGTCTAAATCACTCAGCTATGCTCACCCTATACAATACAATGATTATGCCATACTTAACTTATTTTGTAGAAATTTGGGGGACAACGTGTAAAACATATACATAGCAAATATTCACTTTAAAAAAAGTGCCTTGTGAATAGTAAACATGTCAAGGAGACTGCTTGGATGTCTTTTTGTTTTGTTTTGTTCTCTTTTTTTCTTCTCTCTTTTTTTTCTTCTTTTTTTTCTCTTTCTTCTCTTACTCTCTTCTTTGTGCATAAGCAAGCTTTGAGGACCCCTTAAAGGAATTAGTCGGTGGGTTGCTGGTTCGAATCACCACTCCTTCCATCTGGGTCGTTGTGTCCTTGGGCAAGACACTTACCTGCCTTGCTTGCTGGTGGTGGTCAGAGGGCCCGGTGGCCCTTGTGTACAGCACCTTGTGCTTGGATGTTTTAACAGTCTTTATTTAGGAGGACACCTCGCACGCAGAGACAGACAGTTGGGTGGAACAGACAATCCGGGAGGAGGGTGCAGATCAGGCTGGTAGAGAGCTCTGGAGGTTCTTGGAGAGGAGGTTTTGTCATGGAGACGAGCAGGCTGAAATGGCTGGCTCAGGAGTTCTGAGACTGGAGACCAGATGAAAGAACAGTGCCGTGGTGAGTGAAGCTGTCTTTTAACTGTGGTGAGAGCCAATGAGGTGGAGGTGAGTTAGTGAGCACAGGTGGAGGTCTAGATTAGGTCCTGACACAACAAAAGATATAGAGACCCATCAAATCCTCTTTCGGTCAAATGCAAAGTGTTTAAATTTTATGATATTGTAAAATAAAATATTGTACAGGTTTTGTGTAGGGCTAATAGTAAAATGTTACCGGCAAACATCCAAGAAAATTTTAAAAAGAGAGAAAGTCAGTTCAACCTGAAAGGCACAGATGTCTTTAATAAACCCAGATTCAGAACCAAAGTCATTCAACGGACCGTCTCAGTGAAAGGATCTAATTTGTGGAACGCACTTCACAAAGAAATAAAAAAGTCAAAAAGTATTGTTCCATTCAAGAAACAAATCAAAACTATAATATTAAATAAATATAAAAGTTACAGTTGAAAATAAATATTAATTATATTTATATTTATAAATATAGTCTATTTTGAAAATGTGAAAACACAGACAAAAATCCTCCACATAAAGATTTTTAAATGCTGTAAATATGGACTGTAATATTGTGAAAAAAATTTTGGAACGACTTTATTGCATCTGTAAAGATTATAAAAAAGCTAAATAGAAAGCGTTTAAGGGTTTTTAGAAGTCATATGGGGCAGACATCATAAGATTAACCTTCTTTCTGCTCCTTTTCATTCAAGCTCCATTGATTCGACAGTTTTGTTGTTATTTTCGTTTATCAATTTTATTTTACTTTTGAAATAAATAACTAAATAAATAAATTTTAAAAAATTGTATTATGGTGCTGCGACCTGTCCAGGGTGTACCCCACCTATCCCTGCATTAGGATGGACAGGTACAGAATATGGATGGTTGGATGGATCTGTTTGTGACCTCAAGCTGAAACATACTTGGGATTTTCAGTAGGACAATGATCCAAAACACGCCAGCAAGTTCACATCTGATTGACTGAAGAAAAACAAAATGAAACGATGGAGTGGCCAGGTCAAAGTCCTGACCTGAATCTTATTGAGATGCTGTGCTATGACCCTAAAAAGGCGGTTTATGCTCAAAAACCCACTAATGTGGTTGAACTACAACAATTCTGCAAAGATGAGTGGGCCATAATTCCTTCACAGCTCGAAAAGACTCACTGCAAGTTGTCACAAATGCTTGTTGTTGCTGCTAAGGGTGACCCAACCAGTTATTAGGTTTTGGGGGTTATCACTCTTTTACACAGGACCATGTAGGTTTGGATTTGGTTTCTCCTTAAAAAAAACTTGACATAACAACGGCATTTTGTGTTACTCATGTTGTTATTGACTAATGTTTACATGTGTTTAAACTGAAAAATTTAAGTGTATCAAACATGCAAAACAATAAGACATCAGGGATAGGGCAAATATTTTTCACACCACAGTACTTTCATTCATGTTAGATCTATTAAATATATAAACACTGTAGAACTCACTCACTGTGTGCGCTTCTAAAAAGATCTGCATTTGTGGGGTCAGGTAGCGTATTACCCGTTTCTTCCTCCACATCCCGAAAAAACAGCCAGGGACAGCATCTGTTTACTAAATGCCAAGATAATGAAAATTGTTGGGGGTTTTTCAGTTGTTTTTTTTCAAGGTCTTCAAATTCAGAAATGCACCATACACACATTTGCTTAGTATTTAGACTGACGTTCTAGTGTCCATCAAACCTTCTCACAATAGTTTGCTGGAATTTCATCCCATTCCTCCTGACAGAATTGGTGTAACTGTATCAGGTTTGTAGGTCGCCTCGCTCACATCTTTTCAGATATGCTTACACATTTTCTGTGAGATTGACAGTAGGAGTTGATGATAGCCATTCCATAACATCAACTATGTTTTCCTCAAGCCACTTTTAAAACAAATTCAGCTGCATGTACTTTCCTCAAGAATGGAATTAATCCAATACTCCAGTTTTCGCCTACAGACCCAAAATACAGATTTTAGTTTTAATAGGAAATCTTAAGCTGAGGGGTCAAACTGGATTGGGTTTTTGGTTCTGTGCAGTTTAACAAGGGTTGGATATTGTGTCACAGAGTAACAATGAACCACAATCTAGGATGAAAGACTTAAAATATCTTGTTACCTAAAGTACTATAATCTTCTCTGCTCTCAGTCTGTGAAGTCAGAGCTTTTGATTTTAGATGTATCTATCAAATTACAGCAATTATTTTATTCATTTATACATGATGTTCAATACAAAGGGAAAATGGATCAAGAGTTACATCAAAAAAGAAAAACGTGAATCATCAGCATCACAGATGATTCTTAATTTCACGCCATTAGAATTGCATCAACCAGAGGAATTATTTACATTATAGCCAATGGACATTATCATCCACTGAAGAAAGTTGATAGAACCAGAGAAATTGGAAGCATTGACCTCCAGGAGCAAAAGTTGATTCCTCTTATTCTTGATTCAGCTTTGGAAAAATAACTGTATAACACAGACTATGCAGCATACATCGAGTGATAAAAAAAGTTTGAAAACTTCTTTATTTCCCGGTCCAAATGCATGTTGAAGAAAAAAAACAATTTCTCAACCTGAGTAAACCAATAACCTGTCTTAGATTAGAGTCACAAATTACATTAATTATTATGGATATATAGCCAATAGGGTTCAATTCAATTCAATTCAATTCAGTTTATTTATATAGCGCCAATTCACAACAGATGTCATCTCAAGGCACTTAACAAGAAGTCATTTCAATACAATTATACAAACATTCCAATCAGTTAAAAAGTTTCCTATTTAAGGAATCCCAGCAGATTGCGTCAGTCATTGGCGTGAGGTTGGGCAGATTTCCAACCACAGCAATCCTTCAGCAATCCCTCATACTGAGCAAGCATGTAGCGACAGTGGAGAGGAAAAACTCCCCTTTAACAGGAAGAAACCTCCAACAGAACCAGGCTCAGTAGGAGCGGCCATCTGCCACGACCGTCTGGGGGTTTGAGAAGACAGAGCAGAACACAGAAGGAACAGAAGATCCGATATAAGAGAACTTTCTATGTTACAGAAAGTAAAAAAAGGGTTATATTGTTAAGTTCCCTCGACAAAAATAAATGTTAAAAGAATGAGTTTAACCCTACTGCCTGACAGTTCACATAAATATTCTGCCAATGTTTCCGTCCTGTCAATCAACCACAAACAACTTGTTGTGCAGTAATTTAACTGAGACCCCAAGTTGAGCCCAAGATAAAAACATTGCTGTTTCTGCTTTATTGCATCAGATGGAGTTTAAAGCTATCAAATTTTCAACATCTGACAAAGTCCCTGTTCAAAGTTAGGTTTTCTTGTGATCAACAGGAAAGGAATTGAAATCTACATATAAATAGAAATAAAATAGAAGTGGTTGTTCCCATCCATTTGCTTCATTTTAGAGCTCTTTCGTTTAAATTGAGGCAATATTTTCCGCAACCTGTCCTCCTACACAAGCATGTGGCGTGGTAGGCGAAACTTTAGGGTAATTTTACTGGATCTTCATCTGACAGGCTTAATTTAGTTGGCTCGTTCCTCTCAGTCGTTGTGTCTCCATACAAAACGGGCCCTTTAAGGAATTTGCTAAGACGTCCTCATATCACAACCGTTTCGGCAGTGAGTAGTCTCACTGATGAGTCCCAAAAGGTGCACACAGCAGCAGAAAATAACAAGACACCGACAATGAAAGAAGCAGGAATGGTTGGTGCGTTTCTGTTTGCTAAGTTGTTATAAACTGCTTCGCCAGTAGGTCTTTCAATTTTACAAAGTCGCTTATTTGGCAACGTCTGGTCGTTTCCCACTAAGTTACAACCAATCAGTATGAGTTAACTAAAGCTCCCGCCCAGCGACTCTACAGGAATATTTCCGAGTACATACCCCAAGGCTGGTACTCTGTTGAATTCAATTCAATTCAGTTTATTTATATAGCGCCAATTCACAACAGATGTCATCTCAAGGCACCTAACAAGAAGTCATTTCAATACATTTATACAAACATTCCAATAAGTTAAAAAGTTTCCTATTTAAGGAATCCCAGCAGATTGCGTCAGTCATTAGCGTGAGGTTGATGCAGACTTTCCAACCACAGCAATCCTTCAGCAATCCCTCATACTGAGCGAGCATGTAGCGATGGTGGAGAGGAAAAACTCCCCTTTAACAGGAAGAAACCTCCAACAGAACCAGGCTCAGTAGGAGCGGCCATCTGCCACGACCGTCTGGGGGTTTGAGAAGACAGAGCAGAGACACAGAAGGAACAGAAGATCTGATATAAGAGAACTTTCTATGTTACAGAAAGTAAAAAGTTGATAACAGGACACAGTAGATGTTCGGTTACTGGGAGCATCATCCCAGTCGATGCCCCCTGTCCAACAGGGCATTGCAGCCAAGCAGGATACCAGACCAGGTATATCTTCTATGGAGAGATAAACACTGAGAGAACACAAAGTTAACAGTCGAAATAACAGAATGTACTGTAATACAACTGGAGAGTTGTAGGAGAAAAGGAAGTAGCAGAGTGAAGAAAATTGGTAAGTCTGTCCTCCAGCAGTCTAAGCCTATAGCAGCATAACTACAGAGATAGCTCAGGATGACCTTAGCCACTCTAACTATAAGCTTTATCAAAAAGGAAAGTTTTAAGCCTGGCCTTAAAAGTAAATAGAGTGTCTGCCTCACGGACTAAAGCTGGGAGCTGCTTCCACAGGAGAGGAGCCTGATAACTAAAAGATCTGCCTCCCATTCTACTTTTAGAAATCCTAGGAACTACAAGTAAACCTGCAGTCTGAGAGCGAAGTGCTCTATTAGGAACATATGAAACAATCAGATCTCTGATGTATGATGGAGCTTGATTATTAAGGGCTTTGTATGTAAGAAGAAGGATCTTAAATTCTATTCTGGATTTAACAGGGAGCCAATGAAGGGAAGCTAAAACAGGAGAAATGTGATCTCTCTTTTTAATATTCATCAGAACTCTTGCTGCTGCATTTTGGATCAACTGAAGGCTTTTAATGGCATTTTGTGGACTTCCTGATAATAAAGAATTACAGTAGTCCAGCCTTGAGGTAACAAATGCATGGACTAGTTTCTCAGCATCACTCCTGGACAGGATGTTTCTAATTTTAGCAATATTCTGGAGGTGAAAGAAAGAAATCCTAGAAACCTGTTTAATATGGGATTTAAATGTCAAGTCTTGGTCAAAAATAACGCAGCGGTTCTTTACGTTATTACTGGGGGCCAATTTAATGCCATCGAGATTAAGTGATTGACTAATCAGTTTCTGTTTAAGAACTTCTGGTCAAAAGACAGCAACTTCTGTCTTGTCAGAATTTAAAAGCAGAAGTTTACGGTCATCCATGTTTTTATGTCTTCCAGACATGCCTGTAATTTACCTAACTGACTGGGTTCATCAGGATTTATGGATAAATATAGTTGTGTATCATCGGCATAGCTGTGGAAATTTATCCCATGCTGTATAATGATTCTACCAATTGGGAGCATATACATGGTGAAAAGAATTGGTCCAAGCACAGAACACTGTGGAACTCCACAAGTAACCGTTGAGAGTGAAGATGATTTATCATTTAGATGAACAAATTGGAATCTGTCAGACAAACATGATTTAAACCAGCCTAGTGCTGTTCCTTTGATCCCTGCAACATGTTCAAGCCTTTCTAAGAGAATATTATGATCAACTGTGTCAAAAGCAGCACTGAGATCTAACAAGACCAGAACAGACACAAGTCCATTATCTGAGGCCATGAGAATATCATTAGTAACCTTCACCAGTGCTGTTTCAGTGCTATGATGAGCTCTAAAACCTGACTGAAACTCTTCAAACAGCTCGTTACTGTTTAGATGCTCACAGACTTGATTAGCAACAATTTTCTCAAGGACTTTGGATAAGAAAGGAAGGTTAGATATAGGTCTGTAATTCACTAAGTCATCTTGATCAAGGGAACGTTTTTTGAGTAAAGGTTTAATTACAGCTATTTTAAATTCCTGTGGTATGTATCCGTTTACTAAGGATAGATTCATCATATCGAAAATGGGGCCAGGAACCAAATGGAACACTTCTTTAAACAATTTGGTTTGGATTGGGTCCAACATACAAGTTGAAGGTTTAGATGAGGCTAATATTTTTGATTATTCTGAAAGCTCGACTAAATCAAAACAGCCTAAGCACAACTGAGGTTCTACAGTTCTTTCCGATACTGCCTCATTTACTGAGGAAGAAGTAATCATGTTTGGGAGGATGCCAATGATTTTATTTTTAATAAAATTAATTTTATTTATGAAGAATCTCATAAAATCATCACTGCTAAGAGCTGGGGGAATAGTTAGCTCAACAGAGCTATGACTGTGTAAGTTTGGCAACTGTACTAAAAAGAAACCTAGGATTGTTTTTATTCGTCTCTATTAATGATGAAAAATATGCTGTTCTAGCTTGTCGAAGGGTCTTTTTATACAGCAGTAGACTGTTATTCCAGGTTAAATAGGAATCCTCTAGGTGTGTAGAGCACAATTTTCTCTCCAACTTCCTAGTATTCTGCTTTAAAGTACGCAACTCTGCGTTAAACCAAGGAGTCATCCTCCTGGTCTGGTACGCAGCACCGCTGCGTACCAGACCATCAATTTCTGAAGGGTTAGAGATAGAATTGCTCCCATCCACTGTGTTACCCTGTGACACTGAGGAAAGTAAGAATGGAACAGATTCTTTAAAAATTGTAACAGCATTGTCTGATAAAGCTCTACTATAATGAAATTTTCTTTCAGATTTAAGATGGTCAGTTAAAGTAAATTCAAAATTTATCAAGAAGTAGTCAGACAGGACCGGGTTATGTGGGTGGACTGTTATTTCTTCACACTCAATACCGTATGTCAGTACAAGGTCCAAAGTGTGTTTGCCCGAGTGGGTCGATCCCTGTCCTTTTTGAGTAAAGCCATTTGAGTCTAAAATAGCACTAAAGGCTGCATTTAGGCTATCACTTTCAGTATCCACATGAATATTGAAGTCCCCCAATTTAATGACCCTATCAGTATTTAATACTAAATCAGATAAAAAATGTGAGATCTGATCCAAGAATTGAGAGTAAGGGCCTGGTGGACGATACAAAACCACAAACAAAAATGGTCTTAATGTTTTGCAACTTGGATGAGGAAAATTAAGGGTTAGATGTTCAAAAGAACTGTAGCTATCAATTGGTCTGGGACTAATTAGTAAATCAGAACGAAAAATGGTTGCAACTCCTCCTCCTCGCCCAGTATTTCTAGGAATGTGAACATTTAAATGACTGGAAGGAGTTGACTCATTTATATTGACATAATCCTCCTGCTGCAACCAGGTTTCTGTGAGACAAAGGAAATCAATGTGATTATCACAAATCAAGTCATTTACTAACAAAGTCTTTGAGGAGAGGGATCTTATGTTTAATAAACCACATTTAATAGATTTATTTTTCAGTTCAGTCAAAGTTGTATTTATTTTTATGAGATTTCCATAATTTGCTTTTGTTGGCTTAACTTTTAATCCATTTAATTTTGGCCGTGGGCAAGACACTGTTTCTATAGGGTATTGGGTGGGTAACAGTACAAAAGCAGCAGAGAGGTGGGTTAAACTACGACTCTGCTTCCTGGTCTGGACCCTGGGTTGTCAGTGTTTTGGAGGACTAATAAATTCGGCCATATTCCTAGAAAGAAGAGCTGCTCCATCCAAAGTGGGATGGATGCCGTCTCTCCGGATCAGACCAGGTTTCCCCAAAAAAGTTCGCCAGTTATCAATGTAGCCCACATCGTTTGCAGGACACCACCTAGACAACCATTGATGGAATGATAGCATGCGGCTAAACATGTCGTCACTGGTCCGATCAGGCAGGGGACCAGAAAAGATTACAGAGTCTGACATTGTTTTAGCAAACTTACACAACGAAGCAACACAAATTTTAGTGACCTCCGATTGGCGTAACCGGGTGTCATTACCGCCAGCGTGAATAACAATCTTACTGTATTTACGCTTATCTTTAGCCAGCAGTTTCAGGTAGGATTTGATGTCGCCCGTTCTGGCCCCTGGCAAACATTTGACTATGGTCAATGGTGTCTCTAATGCCACATTTCTGACTATGGAGCTGCCAATTACCAGGGTCGGCTTCTCAGCGGGTGTGTCGCTGAGCGGGGAAAATCTGTTAGAAACGTGGACCGGTTGGTGGTGGCCCGGGGGCTGGGTCCTAGAACTATGCTTCCTATGTACAGTCACCCAGCCGGCCTGAGGTCCCGCCTGCGTGGGCTCTACCGGAGGACAGCTAAGGGGTTCTATCCTTGTTGGCTCCGCGCTGGCTAATGGGCTTCGGCTATCTGCTGGTTTTTCAACAGCGCGGAGCGGTGCTTCTAATTCTGATACCCTCGCCTCCAAAGCTATAAAAATATTACATTTATTACAGTTACCATTATCACTAAAGGAGGCAGGGAAGTAACTAAACATCTGACAGAGAGAGCAAGAGAGAAGAGAAGAGTTAGAGACAGGAGAAAGAAGAGTAGCCATAGCCGCAATGAAGCTAAGCTAACTGAGCTAGCGAGACATTACCACCCCAAGAAAAACTGTGTGAAACACAAGGAGTTCCCAAAACGTAAAGTAAACCACCACAAAACATGTATTTTAGTGTGCTTGTATGTTAAAATAACTTAGAAAGGCCTCAGCACAGAGAAAATAAAATCAATTCAAGAGAGTCTGAACACCAAACAGCTCCAACAGTGACAACAGGAAATTACGCAATACGGCTTACCCCGTCAACCGGCTTCACCAGGATTGGTTGGTTCCTGAAATGGCCCACGAAAACGCCCGGTGAAGAGGAGACATGCACATACCAGGAAGGTCTGGTAAAATGACCCTGAAGTTTTGATAGTGGAAATACGCCAAGTCTCTAAGGTCCTGGCATACACATACGTGAACAACAGATTTTGGGTCTTATTACCTCGGTACTTAACTCTGCATAGCAGGGGGTGTATGGCCAAGCTGGTGGACATTTACACTGCCATCTAGTTGTGTCAGAAAAGTAAAACCCACTAAAGTAAAAATTCAAAATAGCGGAGAGCACATGAGAAAGTTTAAGTGTCCACTCTAAAACCAAACATCAACCTGGCAAGAAGTACAATAATATCTCATTGCTTATTTTTATTTAGATATGCATGTCGGCAATGTAACTTTCCCATGCCATACAAATTTAACCAAAAATATTAACAGTAATGATCTAACATGCTGCTAAAAAAGATAAACAAGTATGTGTATAGAGGGACTTGTGTTGAAAATGTTAATACACCACTTAACAATTGCAGACGTAAATTAGCTTACAGGTAACTCTAGGGCAGCAAAAATTTTATACATTGTACCGGAGAAATTAATAAACAAATAAATACATCCATCCATTATCTTCCGCTTATCCAAGATTGGTCATGGGGGCAGCAATGCGAACCAAACTCTGACACAAGTCGTACAGGGACCTAACAGCCTGTATCAAGGGGGCTGGTACCTAATACTCCCAAGGTATCCCCCACAGGACTCCCCGTGGGACACCGTCGAATGCCTTCTCCAAGCTCACAAAACATATGTGGACTAGTTGGGTGAACTCCCATGTACCCTCCAGGACCCTGCTGAGGGTGTAGAGCTGGTCCAGTGTTCAACAGCCAGGACGAAAACCGCATTGTTCCTCCTGGTTACAAGGTTCGGCTAGTTGGTGGACCCTCCTCTGCAGAACCCCTGAATAGACCTTAGCAGGGAGGCTTAGGAGTGTGATCCCCCTGTAGTTGGAACACATCCTGCGGTTCCCATTTTTAAACAGTAAAGTCCTCAGACTCTGCTTCCACAATGTTGTGCCGGTGAGAGGTATTTGTATTCTTTTTGCACGATGTCCAGAGTTGAGGTCAGCAGTACACCATTCCCACCATAAGCAGTCTTGGTGGTGTACTGCTTTGCCCTCCTGAGACGCCAGAGGCTCAGAGAGAGTAACTTTTACCAAAACTACAACCACTGTCTTTTAACCCTTCTTTACAAGTGATGAACATGGGCGTGATTTTTGACTCTGAGCTGACTTTTATCCCTCACATTAAAAACATTACTAAAATATGTTTTTATCACCTAAAGAATATTGCCAGAGTCCGCCCCATTCTCTCTTGGACCAATATGGAGACATTAATGCATGCTTTCATCACGAGTAGAATTGATTACTGTAATGCCCTGCTTTCTGGTCTTCCCAGAAAGAGTACATCAGGTTTACAACTTCTACAAAATTCAGCAACACGTGTCCTTACGAAGACCAGGAGGCGGGAGCACATTACACCTGTTTTAAACTCATTGCATTGTTTTAGGGTCGATTTTAAGGTTCTTTTAATGATTTTTAAGTGTCTTAATGGTCTTGGGCCTTCTTATCTTTTACAAATGCTTTTACCATATGAAGCTTTGCGGTCTCTGCGCTCCTTGTCAGCCGTCTCCTTGTCATCCCAAAAGTCAGGACACACACTCATGGTGATGCGTCTTTCCAGTTTTATGGCCCTCACCTCTGGTACAGGCTGCCGGAGGACCTCAGAGAACGTTCATGTTTTTAAGAGCAGGCTCAAGACTCACCTTTTTAGCTTAGTTTTTATTTGTTTTATTATTTATTATTATCTGCTTATTTTCTCTGCATGTTTTACTTGATTAAATTGTATCAATGTTTACACTAAATGATTCTAAATTTTATCAGTTAAAATGTTATCAGTGTTTTACTATTTAATCTCATAGTTATCGACTCTTTATTTTAATAGTTTAACCAGTTGTTTTAACCTTCCTTCCAGTGTTTCCTCTGTGGGAGCCCTCTACCTTGGGAACGGTGGTTCACCTGTGGCTGCCTTGGTGCTCTCTAGGTAGTGCTTGGGTGGAGGTGGGGGTCTCAGCCTTCCCTCTGCTGGGCGCCCTGGGCCAGTGCCTTGGGTGTTGCTGTCGATCTGCTGCTGCCGATGCAGATGGCTCCACTGATGGTATTTCCTTACCTGGCTCATCCGTACTCGGGCCAATGTCCTTGCTTTTAAGTGTGTGTGAGTATGGGAGATGTGTTGAGAGAAGGGGGGGGTATAACTGTGATCATGTATTTATTTGGGGGGGGGGGGGTTATGCGAGATGATATTTTGTAAGAAAAGCGCTTTATAAATAAAGTTTGATTTGATTTGATTAGATGGCAGACCAGAATCGCCTCGAAGCTGTTCAGAAGACATTTTCAAAGGCCTCACTGAACTCTTTCCACGCCCTACTTTTTGGCTCAGCAACCACCCAAGTCACATTTCGCTTGGACTGCCAATACCTACCACCTCCTTCTGAGGTCTCATAGGCTAACAACTCCAGTTAGTTATTCTGCTTGACAGCATCCCTCACCTCCAGTCTCCACCAGCGGGTTCGAGGGTTGGCACCGCAACAGGCACTGACCACATTGCGGCCACAGCTCCGGTCATCCTTGACAATGACACGGAACACGGCCCACTCAGACTCGATGTTCAAAGCTCTACCAGAGGCGAGGGCTGAAGCTCCTTCTAAGAGGAGACTCTGTCAGACTTTCTCAGCAGACCCTCACAATGCGGTTAGGTCTGCCAGGTCTGATCAGCATCCTCTCCCACCATTGGAGCCAACTCTCCACCAGGTAGTGGTCAGTGGGTCCGCCCCTCTTTTCACCCGAGTGTCCAAAACATGCGGCCGCAGATCAGATGAAACGACAACAACGTCAATCATCGAGCTACGGGCTAAGGTATCCTGGTGCCAAGAGCACATATGGACACCCTTACACTTAAACATGGTGCTTGTTGGAAAATCCATAATGAGCATAGAAGTCCAATAACAAAACACTGCTTGGGTACGTCTATTAATAACACATATAAAAGCAATCAGGAACCCCTCCCCTGCTGTGTTTAGGGTCAAAATAAAGAGCTTTTAAAGGAGTCATGACCTGTAATTTTCACTTTTCCTTGAGAAAAAAATTTATGTTATGATTGCCTAACGATTATACACTGGCCGGGAAGCCGATATTTAAAAGTGAAGCATTTGTTTACCACTGGGTTTGTCAACCAGCCCACGTGCACGCTCACTCAAATACGTGATTTTAATTTCTGGCCGACTTGACGTCAAGTCGGCGCAGGATATAACATATATAGACATCGCAGACCTATGCTGCAGAAAGCCCGCCCTCAACCTCGCTCCTCTCCCCCTCTCCCATCTCCCCTCTCCCCTCTCCCCCTCATATTCAGTGGAGTGCCACCATTACTGAATTCTAGTGATGGGAATTCCAGCTCTTTTTGGAGAGCCAGTTCTTTTGGCTTGGCTCACCATAAAGAGCTGGCTCTTTCAGCTCCCAAGTGGCTCCTCAGATTTTCTGTTGCTTAAAGTGTATTTATCACCTAAATTAATGCACAACGATGTGTACCAAATGTATCAAAACAAGCGGGGGGGAATGAAAAAATAAAAAAAACGGCTCCCAATGACAAGCCGGCTCCCAATGTTCACTTCAAAGAGTTAGCTCTTTGAGCCGGTTCGTTCGCGACCGACACATCACTACTGAATGCCGATTCGAAGTACTCGAACTCGACCGTAAAAGATGCAGAAATGTAGTGCACACGTGAGTTGCTCTGTTGTTGACTGCCAGAATCAACATGGAAATATTGTTTCTGGTTTTTTTTCGCTGGAATCCTTTACGAATTTGGGATAATATCAGGCGAAGTTGGCATCGAAGCTCTATTTGGAAAAAGGGGCCAATCCAACAATCAGAGACTTGCCTGCAATTGAAACGGTAAGGCTGTGTTTTTATTGCTCTACTGTGTGTAACAAACAGCAGCTAACTGCTAATGTGGCTATTGTATGCTAGCGGGAGTAGTAGATATGGGTTAGATGTGCTGAAGCGTTACCTGCGGTGTCAACCCCCCTCCTTCCTGCCACCAATCAACGCGCCCCTCATTTGCATTATTACAATGACCGTCCACGACAGCCAAAATATTGCATCAGATCTCGCGAGACAATAATGCCGTCAAAAATAGAGGTCAGACGAGCTCTGTGAGCACTTTTTTCAACTTTTCTTTTTTCGAATGGCCTGAAAGACTATAATAGAGCGTGGGTATCCAAGGTAATACAACTCCTTTAACTGTTGCAAAAAGGTGAATTCATTGTTTTGTGGAAATTCAGACCCGGTGTCCACATATTTGGACATCATTTTTCTCTAAAACTAAATTGTGTCAATAGTCTTTCTACGTATTAGGTTGGAATAAGCCAAAATAGCAAAGAAAAATAAAAAAGTGCATATCAGAAATTAGCTCGGGTCTTAGGAGGCTAGTGGAAAGGAAAAAAATCCAACTGAACCGGGCTCAGTCTTAGCAGTCATCTGGAGCAA
The DNA here is from genome assembly GCA_963556495.2 of Valencia hispanica. Lineage (NCBI taxonomy): Eukaryota > Metazoa > Chordata > Actinopteri > Cyprinodontiformes > Valenciidae > Valencia > Valencia hispanica. Next base: position 49,855,928 of record OY747700.1, on the reverse strand, counting down.
TCAAACACACAGATTCACTCGTACAGGAGTACTTTCCATGTTAAACAGAAACTACACAGATTTAATGGCAGCAGTACATCTATTATTGGCTTCATATGAGAAAACAAATACATTTACACATATGTTCTAAGCCAGAAAAACTGGTATGGTCCAGTTTGACTCGGAAGCAGGGTTAGTCAGGGACAAAAGAACAAGTTTAAAACATTTGTCTTCAATGATTTTAGTGTAATTTCCTTGGTTTAGATGACGTTACCAAGAGGACTGAAAAGGGATTTGGTATTATTGGGAGTTGATGAAATTGTATCTGGATCAGAATGAAGAAAAGTGCAAGGGGTGGAGGCTGAGGCTGTCAGAAGGACGCAGAGTATTGCTGGTGTTTGGTTTATGGTGTCTTTGTTCTTGGTGAGGTGGATTGGTTGGTGAATGGTAGACAGGCAGATGACTGTTGTCTAGGTGGATAGAGAGTGATGATGGGGAGGACTGCAGAAGGCGTACAGTGGGACAAAAAAGCAGCTGAGAGTATACAAGCTAGGGAGGCAAGGCAGAATTGCTGACATGGAAGCTCAACAAGGAAGGAGACGGGATCTCAGGAGCAAGCATCCAGGAAGAGGCGATGAGTCTGAAGTATGAAAGCTCCAACTTGGAAGGAAGGACGAACACATAAACATGAGTTTCCCCAAAAGTAGTTTAAGCAGGATTCTGCAACAAAGAGCCAGCATGACCACTAGAAGGTGGCAACCACACTGACAACTCTTCTCTGCCTCTAGAGTCCTTTTAAGCATGACTCTTGAGGAGCCAGACTCATTTCAGCTGGGGATAATTATCTGCCTGTAGCGCCTGTGGGAGAGAGGCAGTGAGGAGCTCCACACTGACACAGATCTATACACAGCCTGGCAGATATGACACTATGACGAGAAAAAAACGAGCAAGAGCGTAAGTTATTTACAGCAATAACTGATCAGGTTTGGGGAGTAGTAGGAAATATTAGCAGCCTAGCAGCCTAAGCCTACGACAGCATACACTACAGAAATACCTCAGGATACCCTAAGCATCATAAAAAATCATTAAATCATAAAAAAAAAATTGAAGCTGAGTTTTAGGGGTGAGATTTAAGAGAGTCTACCTCACTGACCAAAATGGAGCTGGATAGGTAACGAAGTAGAAAAAAGAATTCTGATGGGAACTTATAGAAAAAGGGTGCCCCACCCCTGGTCCTCGAGACCAACCATCCTGCAACGTTTAGATCCATCCTTTCTCATCACAGCTGAATCAAATGAATGCCTCATCACCAGGCCACTGCATACCTGACCGAGTGCTGATGAGGGAATTGATTCAGGTGCGTTGGAGCACGGACATATCTAAAACGTGCAGGATGATAAATCTTGAGAACCATGTTTGGGCACCCTGTTACAGAACAATCAGATTTCTAACATATGTTCAAATTTGATTATGAAGATCTTTAATTTTCATTCTTACCGTTGCATTCTAAACGGGGCCCAACCTCACGCCAATGACTGACACAATCTGCTGGGATTTCTTAAATAGGAAACTTTTTAACTGAATGGAATGTTTGTGCAAATGTATTGAAATGACTTCTTGTTAAGTGCCTTGAGATGACATCTGTTGTGAATCGGCGCCATATAAATATACTGAATTGAACTGAATTCTAATCTGGATCAATTTTTCCTAAAGTAGGAGAAACAGGATCTTGCCTTCTGATCAGAACTCTCACTCCGGCATTTAAAAAAAAAAAGAGGCCTTTTTAGTTTAGTTTCTGGACTTTCTGATAAGGGATTACACTAGTCCAGCTTTGAAGTACGAACAGCATAGATTGTTTTTCCTGTCCTTCTTGGACAACTTTATTTAATTTTGGCAATAAATCCACCGGAGTTCATCCATACTACAAAGGAACTTCATTTTAGATACATGTGTCCAGGCTTTCACTCTTTCTGTTATGAGATTTGGAACATGAGTTAAAGGACAGAATCCTGGATGGACGGATAAACTGAGAGCCATCATCAGTCTGTCTGCCACACTCTATTTTTAAAAGGCTTATTACCAAGAAACCAAGATACTTGAACTCCTCGATTTAAAGCAGGGACCCGTTCCCATTAATGTCTCCTATTTGCTCAACCGGTATTACCATTTGATTATTTTATTTCGCTACTTCCAGTATTTTGTCCCGTGAGTATACAAGCCCTTTGAGCATCAGGACAACATGAGACGAAAAGTACTCCAGCTTCAGTGTCACGGTTTCCAATGAAAAAAAGTGGCTCTTCACATCAGGGTCATGATTGAGATGTTCTGTCCCTGTATTTCAGAGCTTTAAACTGCAACAGCCACAATTGCAGCATCTAAATGAAGCACAATTAAATCAAATGCTCTTCAAGTTTGTATGAAATGCATTCAGCTGTTCTCTGTTGCCTGATGCACAGAGCCATTAAATCGTAGCTGAGTCATTGTGCTGCTTCTAAATTAATGAGGCCACTTTGGAGATTTATTCTTCAAGCTAATTACAGCATCTATGACTCTATGGCAAAATCAATCTCTCCTGCTATTATGACATCATAAGTGACTAAGCCACTCAGACCAATGGCATTATTTTTTAATAAATGAGTAAGAAATTGCTTTATCAAATCGACAAAAGAGTGAGCCTGAGAGCCAGATGGATTACCAACATCTGTAAAATGATTAAACTCTGTAAGATCTAATGTGATCAAATTTATCAGAGGTTGTAATAAGTCAATAGAACCACTAAATTCTAACCAGGTTAACCACATCTTCACAGAATAGTAGTTTATTCTGATGAAACAAGGTAATGCTACAAATGGATCACTAGACAATCTCACTGCAAAGCCACTTCATTACAATGAAATGCCGTGAGAATCTAGAATCTTCGATACATTTTTAATATACAATATACAGAACCATCACCGGTTGATGTGCGCTGCTTATAAAACGAAAAGTCAAAGAATAATCTTATCATAACTACAATGATAAAGTACAAATACTTTGTTACCTTAAGTAGAAATTTGAGTAACTATATTTCACTAGAGTAATTATTTATCAGTCGCCTTTTAATTCTTCTTCTTATATTTTCACACAGTTATGTGTACTTTCTACTCCTTAAATTTAAAAAATAACCTCATTACTCCTGTTTCATTTCGGCTTGATATTTAAAAAAAAGAGACCCTGTGCATGACTCAAATTACTTCACCAGTCCAGCCTGAACATAGCAGACATATGTTGCCAAATTCAAAGGTGGCAGAAAATCAAGCAAATGCACCATTACAACACTTAAAGACAACTAGTCAACATATTTTCCACTCTATGAAACACATATTATTGCTCAGTTGTCAACATATGGTTCTTTAGTATATTTGCATTGCACTAAAATGCATACATTTTCAATGGACATTAATGCATCTGAAACAGGTAGCCTAGTGCATCCTAATTTTTCAAAATCAACATTTTTATATAACATTATAGTCGTTATGACTTTTAGTAAAAAAATTAAAAAAGATTGGGGGGGGAGGCATAGTAGTGCTGTGGCGTGGCTTAAGCTTTAATCCCTAATGGCTTTTTTTTTTTACTTACAGTACTTATACTTTTATACTAGTAGTACTAAGTAGTTTGGAAACCTGTACCTTTTCTACTTTTGCTCAAGTAAAAAGCTTGAATTGAAACGTCAACGTCTACAGGTCTTTTTTAACCCTATGTATATATATATATATATATATATATATAGGGTTTAAAAACACCTGTAGACTCCTACCTGAGTAATGAATACTCTTGACACCTCTGTAACTCACCTGTTTAATACATTTAACAGGAATATTTAAAGGATGCGGTGCTGCAGGCAAATAGGCTTTTATGACAATTGTTTGCTTGGATAAAGTATTGAGGAAGCTTGTTTTGTTTTGGATGCCAAATTGCCTGGCTGTTTGTTCTTTTGAAAAGTAGCTTCCTCTGTAAAATTGTCATCACAGCATATATGGAGTAGTACATCAAAGATAGAAAGGAATACAAGGGACAAAGGTAGACAAAAGGACAAACAGAGGTAAGAAGTTATACAGGGAGCATGGCTGCCTTAGTCAGAAACACAATAGGTAACAGCTTTCTATATCAAAAGATGAACAAAAAGAGGAAAATAGCACAGGAACTAACATTTCTTGTGAATTAGTGGATGGCACAGAGAGAGCACTACTAAAAAGACAGATAGGAATCGAATTATGAAGTGAATTTACTTTGAGTATACTACAGACTGCAGTAAGAAGATAAAAACACAGGTCAACACAGTATGTTTGAATGTACTTTGTGAGAACAGAAAAATAGTGTTATTATAGTTACTTAAAATTCATAAAGTTAATTTATCAGAGATTCAAACATGATATAATCTGAAGTGATACTAAAATTTAACTTCTGGCTTTTAGCATTTCATCTGATCTCATTCATTTCTTAAAGTCATCTAGATACAGCAGAATTTCCAATTTATTTTTTCTGTCAGCATCAGATATTTTGTTCTAAACAGCGTTTCTGCTTTCTTGACATACCAGACAATGTTCCAGCTAGTTGTGGTTAAGCTTCATGTTGGTCTACCCTCCAGCAGAATCTCATATTTTCCACTTCTTGATTAGAGTTTGAACACTGCTGATCCTAATTCCTTAGGTATCTTTTTGTAAGCCTTTTCTGTTTTGTAAAGCTCAACTGCCTTCCCCCATGGATGCTTTAATCATTCCTTTGCTGAAGCAGCATCAGTCCACCAGTGGATTAAACTTGCAGGTGTTCCGGGAGTCAAAAACACTCAGACTTTTTAGACACATGCACCAATTACACACAAATAGGTTGCAGTTGATGCATTAGAAACCATGTATTTCAACTTATGTGTAAGTCATTTGGCCAAAACTTCCCGGTCATGCCCAAATGGCCAAAGTAAGCAGCGCTTCCAGGATAAAAATAGTAAAGGTAGACCTATTACTTGGATTTTATGTGGTAAAAAAAGAAACAAAGATCTAAATGTTAATAAACCAATATCCTGGATATGATTAAAACAATATGGTAGGCCTATACACGTTTGCTGTGCAGTTGGATCATTGAGGACTAAGTTCTTTCCTTCAGATCACATCACATCCTATAAGGTTGTACCTGATAAATTACTGTGAATCTATTTTCTGCCATTAAGCATTTTTCAGATGAATTTAGGCTCGACTCATTAGTCTGTTTTCCACTTACTTACTCCCCAATTCCTTTCCTTCTGTCCTTTCTGCTGTGATTCAGAAATAGTTTGCAGCTAATCGAGATAACATTTGTCCGGATATTGGAAGGACAGATTGATGCCTCATCTAATTTATATAAGATGCGCCTTATAACTAATTAGAGTCATGAGGGCAGAGTTTAGCTGTTGTGTGAGGTTTATTCCCAGAGGTTTCTGAGTTAAAGAAGAGCTCACATGTAAGAATAGGTCTGTTTAAAATCAAGATGATAACTACTGCATATTATTAACCTGAAAACATCTGCTTGCTTCATGGACATCTAGATGTTTTCTACCTCTGGCCTGTTTTTGACTGTGTGCGTGCTATAACTGCAGCTCTGTCAGAGAGAGGCTGTGGGCCAGTCAGTCAGTCAGTTTGCCGGTCAGCTGGTCAGCAAGGGGAGCACAGCATCTCCAAGACACTGATTTATTGGACAATTTCACAGCAGTGTCCGTGGTAATGGGACAGGATAAATGGCTGCCCTCTCACTGGCTGAGCTTGACTCCTGGGGAAAAGCGAAACTGGCTCTAGCTGTGCAACCTTGTGCTTTGTTCCATCTTTTGTGTTTTTGTTGTTGTTTTTTCCCCATTTTCAATGTGTTTAGTGTTGTGAATGTGTGTTTTCATACATACACACCTTACTGTGCATCTACCCTAGAATCAGCCACCAACTTGTACTAAACTTTCCCATACCCTCTTTATCGCTCTTGACTATCCTGTTATGACTTATTGACTTTCTGTCTGTCATCTTTAGCTCCATTTCTATCGTTTAACACTTTGACTTTCCACAACATGTGATTTATCTCACCATGATCCCATTTTTTCTTTGCTCATTGTCCTAACTAATGGATATACAAGCCCAGATTTTTGTTTTCATTTCAACCTCATTTGCATTTCCCAGTATGGTTTAAAAGTACAGAGGACTGCTCCTGCCAAAACTGAAAGTAAATACAAATAAACTAAATAAATAAATAAATACATTTGGAAATACAATTGGAAATAGAGAAATGTTAAAATAAATAAAGAAATATGTAATAATTTATTTATTTTCACATATATGTATTTCCAATTTTATTTCCATATTTATTTATTTTCAATGTTATTTACACATTTATTTGGTTCCAATTTTATTTACACCTTTATTATGTTTTTCTTCTTCTATTTCATTTTCTACTTTGGGTTTGGCATCATTACAAGTAAACCAGTGATCCCAGCCCTAATAATCCTGATAATCCTTCACTGACATCTCAAATTCAAAAGCAGAAGCTTCATTCTTTTCATTTATTTCCTGTTTATAAAGGCTTTATCCAAGAAAAACAAACTAAAATAATATTTTGAGCTACTTTTCAACTTTAAGTAATAAAGAAACAGGGAACCCACCTCTCCAGAAAAATGTCAATGCTGAATGTCAAGATTCCAAGAGCTCTGTTGGTTTTTGTCCTTTGTTTTGTAGTTCCTTGAAAAACCATCGGTACCTTGGGAACGGTGTCTCTAAGATCTACTTTGTTCCATTATTTTTGAGTGTTGGATTACATTAATTTGTCTTGGAAAATACAACTAAGCTGAAAGCAGCATTATAATATCACAATATAGCATCTTTCTATCATGTTACGATAGCTTTATCTTTATTACATGCCCTCTATATTACAGATATACTTTATTCAGGGATTTCCCTTTGTGATTAATAATAAAGTATATCTGTAATATAGAGGGCATATTATAAAGATTAACACTATGGTAACATGATAGGAAAAAAATATTCTTATAAATTTGTCTGATAAGGTAAACTTTTTTTAGTGGAAATACTTAGCTTTAGGAACATGTTTTGTTTCTAAGTAGATTTGAAATAAAACCAGTGACTGTAGTCATTCACCCAGTGTAATCATAGACTATCACTATGTCTCAGACCAGTTAAATGTGTCTTAGCTTCTACAAACCTTTCAGTGGTTATAAAAGCAGACACACCATCATGGTGCTTTAAGTACAATCTGTAAACTAAATAATACAACACGGCTAAAACAATGTATTAAGTAACTCAAATTACTTGATTGGAAAGAATCCTTGATTGAGTGCTTTATGTCACAGAACTGGATCCTAACTAAAATTTCGGGGTGTTGGTTTTGAATTTCTCTTTATATTTTCTACAATATAGCTAAGCCTCCCTCGTCAAGTCGGCACGCCTATAGTTAAGTACATCAGCAGCAGAGTATTTAGAATCAGTGCTCATCGTGTCTCAACATCTGGTTGTCTGTTTGAGGTCATTGGGACTGCCCTCAAGTGTTTGCCTTAAAGAAGTCAGGTCTAAGACTGCTAAAAACCAGACTGCATACCTACTGGTGGTTTCTCACCATCAAGAGAGGAGTCACTGGTCTGCCTTACCGTACTTTCCCGTTCCTGTTGCCCTGTTTCTGAACTATACGTGGAGGAAAGGATTTTGAAACAAATCATCCAAGACGTACTTGACATACCGACCTGTCCGCCCTCCAACGATCACTCATCTCAACTCCTAAGCAGCCACCTCCACTGCAGGATCTCCTTCCGCCCTCCGAGCTTCATATCTCAACCCTGCAAATGGGAAATACTTTACTACAAAATGCTGAATATCATTGTGCTCAACCTGCAGATAATAAAAATCTCATATACGGACCTAGCAATGCCACCATAGATGAAACAATCTGGTGAGGTACTCTTTCAGAGGAAGTCCTGTTATTACAATACTGACCGTCTTTTAAAGGAATCTTGAGCTTGTGGACTTCTGCATTCCTAGCTTTGAATACCTATGAGGAGGCAGTATCCTTTACATGGATCTGCTATCAAAGACATATTCCTAAAAGGAAAAGTTTTAGAATATTAACAAGCATTCTGTTACGCTCAAGATTTAGATTTTCTCACTTGATATCTATTGGAGATCCAGCACTTAGTGAACCTCTAACTTGTTGCTAGACTTTTTTTAAACTAATGCAAAGTAAAACGGTTTGAAAATCATAATCACAGAAGCTTTTTAACTGTTGAATGAGATTACAATGGTATTTGATAAAACTGAAAGATGTCTCTGCGATGGACTGGCAACCTGTCCAGGGTGTACCCCGCCTTTCGCCCCATGACAGCAGGAGATAGGCACCAGCCCCCCCGCAACCCTGCATAGGAATGACTTGTACAGAAAATGGATGGATGGATGGATGAAAGATGTCTAAAATGTGTTGCTAATCTCCATTTCTTAAATAAGATGTAGCACTCTATTTCCATGCATCACAGAAGTGATTAAATAATAAAGAAGGACTTGAACAGAGAGAAAATTTTAGGCAGCAAGTTAAGCTCCCTGAAGATATGCTGTAATTTAGACAGAATGTTGGTACACATGTTGAGTGCTTAACATAGCAGTGACATAAAGTATGTAGTGTGCCAGGACAGATATGAGAGCAACATCTCTATCTGCAGCACGTCCAAGGAAAGAAGATATTCAATCCTCTGCAAAAACAGCAATTTAAGCTGTTAAAAAGAGAAGTGTGATCACAACTACAGATAGTAAAAGGTAACAAAAATAAGATTGTGTTAAATGTATAAAGGGTTCTTAATGGATTGAAAAACCAATAAAACTGTACCATAAAATATTTCGTTGATACATTCATGATAAAAAACAGTCAAGTATATTTAAATATTCTGAACCTAAAAGGAAACAGGAGCAAAATGTCCAAAGAGGTGATTCAAAGCTGGCCAACGTTTCCCTGCATCTTTAAGTCCTTATATGTTTACATACCAGAAGTGGAAAGCAGCTATGTGGTACCGCAGAAAAGATGTATACCTGCAATATTATGTATACCCAATAATTTTTAGAACAACAGCGAATAAAATGAATGAAAACGTTGCTTCCCCCCAATTTCCCTTAAGCACACAGAGGTGATAAACCATTACCACATTAATTCTGAAACAAGGGTATGTTTACCACAAACAAACCATGTATTCTGTAATGAGTCACCTGGTGGGATCTCATTACTAAGAGGATAGGTTGCTTGATTTATGGATGGAAATAGATATCTATTTGAAGTACAATCAATACATTTTCCATAAACAGGGCGTTAGTTGTAAAATGAATGCCACAGACTTCATCACTTTCATCAACGGCTGTTTATTGGTACTTTATCAGGACAAAACTGAGGTTTTAGTTATCGGTCCTGAAGACATGAGAGAGATCATTTTACCAAAACTGCAGATTTTTAATCCTTCTCAGTGTGTGAGAAATCCGGTCGTCCTGTTTGACTCTAAACTGGATTTTATTCCACAAATAATCTCGGGGGATGAGCTGCTGCTGAGATCTCGCGAGAGCTGTGCGTAAGTAATATGGCGGTAAACTGGTAAAACAAACAAACTCGGGTAAAAACAAACCATAACATTTGAGCCAAATATAGCAAACCTTTAATAATAATAACCATTATTTTGTATTTCTCCATAAACAAACTGGACGAGGAAACCTTGCACAGCCTGGAAAGCTACTTGGACGAGTGCTTTGACAACATTGTTATGGGCAAGCCACAGAAATCCACCTCTGCTGTGCCGACAAGCACACCATCACAAAAACGCACTCGTTCTGAGGCCAGCACCTCCACCATCTCTCCAGAGAAAAGCTACAGCAATGTCCTGGACTCAATAGATAAGAAGCTAACCAGCGTAGACGCCAGTCTGGGCCTGGTTGAGGTTCTCATTAAAGAATTTCAAGCTCTAAGGGAATCTCTGGAGTTCAGCCAACAACAGGTAGCATCGCTCGCTGCAGAAAACCAAACGCTTAGGGAGAGTGTAAAGAAACTCACCGAGGGGATGATGCAGCTGTCCGGAGAAAGGAAGAGTATGAAAGAAACTATCTTGGATAAACAGGCCAGGGGAATGCGGGACAATCTTGTTTTTTCCGGGATCCCAGAACAGGCTGTGGACGATGCTGAATCCACCGTCCGAGATTTTCTCCAACATCAGTTAAAGCTCCCAAGCGACACGGTAAAAAACATCACTTTTCACCGCGTCCACCGGCTCGGAGGTAAGAAGCCCAACAACAGCCGGCCGCGACCTATTTTTGCTAAATTCGAGCATTACAAGCAAAAAGAGCAGGTCAGAGGCCAGGGCAGAGAGCTGCGGGGAACGAATTACAGCGTTAACGATCAATATCCGAAGGAAATCCTGGATAGAAGGCGCGTTTTGTTCCCAATCAGGAAGAAATATATCAGTGAAGGCACCAGAGCAACAGTAGCGGTAGATAAACTGTATGTTAATGGGCAGCTGTTCAGGGACCCCCAGTTTGCTCCTTGGCTTTATTAGTCATGTAACACTGGTCAGATAAGAGTTGTTTTATCAGTCAACTATAATGTAATGTTAGCACAGCTCTGTAAAGTTGTTTACATTCAATTCAATTCAATTCAAAATTACTTTTTTAATCCCAAAGGGAAATTAAATGTTGTTGTAACTCATGCAAGTTTCTTCAAAGATTTGTTCGTAGATGCTGATGGCTGTGGGTAGGGATGATCTCTTGTAGTGCTCTGCAGATCTAAAGAAGCCTCTGACTGAAGACGCTCTGTAGTTGTATGACAGTCTGATGTAGAGGATACTCTGGATCTATGGCCCCTCTGTTCATCTTACAGAGGGGCCATAGATCTTAATCTTACTCTGGCCCCGCCCACATTACTCAATGTGGGCGGGGCCAGGGCTAAGCACTGGGTTACTGGCTCTTTTTTCTTTTCTCATCTTCACATGTCTATCACCAAATGTCTTTGTCACTCCTTTTTCCTTCTTTTATCACTCTCACACACACAGAATTTTTTCATAATATAACTATTTCTTTCTCTCTCACCCTCACCCTTCACACCTTCACAACTTTCTTCTATTTCTCTCTTTCTTATATCTCGGCTTTTGGATTTTCAATCAGGCAACCCCAAGCACAAACTAAAAATACACCTGTGTTTATCAGTTTCTATGGTGATATGGACTTTACAACTTTTATCTCAAAACTATGATCGTCACGTGGAATGTTCATGGACCTGGCACCAGAAAGAAAAGAGTTAATATTCTTAACCAGGTTAAAAGATTGAAGGCAGATGTCGTCTTATTACAAGAAACCCATAAATCTACCTCAGCTGCAGATGATCTTAAATCCCCTGAATTTCCTAATGTGTTTTCTGCATGCTATAACTCCAGACAAAGGAGAGTAGCAATATTAATAAATAAAAATGTAAATTTTACAGTAATAGATACAGTTACAGATCAAGAGGGTAGATTTATTATAGTAAAACTATCTATACATAACCAAAAGTTATGTATTGTCAGTATATATGGTCCAAATGTTGATGACCCCTCACTCTTTCATTCCTTCTTCTCGGTGCTCCTTGAACACATGGATTGCTCACTTCTTCTTGGGGGCGACCTCAACTTTGGTTTAAATGAAGAAATAACAGGCTCAGCACAGCAGGGACTCAGCGCAGCTGGAAATCTATAGATATAGTCAAACAGTACATGAGCGATTATGGACTTTGTGATGCACGGCGATCTCTTCACCCCAATGACAAAAAATATACTTTCTTCTCAAATGTCCACCATTCATATTCTCGACTGGATTATTGGTTAGTCAGCAGCTCACTGTTGACTGACATTTCAGACACTGAGATACACCCTATAGCTGTTAGCGATCATGCTCCTGTTTCTCTAACTTTAGTAAATAAAACAGAAACACCTCAAAGCAAAATTTGGAGATTTAATATATCTTTACTTAAGGATAAAGAATTTATTAAATATTTCGAAAAAGAGTGGGCCTCATATTTGGAATATAACGACCTCCCAGGTACGTCGCCATCCATTCTTTGGGAGGCAGGAAAAGCTGTGATTAGAGGTAAAATAATCTCATTCTCATCAAATAAAAAGAAAATGGAAAAAAAAACTTATTCAGGAATTAGAAGAAACTATTAATTCATTAGAAGCGTCTCTAGATGAGGAGAGACTAGGCAAAATCTGTAAAGCAAAGCTAGAATTAAATCAAATTATTAATAAACAGACCCAGTTCTTAATTCAAAGACTTAGGATAGAAAACTTTGAACAAGGTAATAAAGCAGGTAGATTTTTGGCTAACCATCTTAAAATTAATAAAGAAAAAGCAACTATATCTGCTATTAAAGATCAGACCGGGAATACAGTATATGATCCTGGAAGAATAAACAACACATTTAAAGAATTTTACAAGGCTTTATACTCACCAGAGATAAATCCATCGGATCATGAAATTGAAAATTTTTTTGATAACATAACACTGCCTAAATTATCTGAAAGTCAAGCGATGGCCCTGGATTCACCACTAACAGCGGCTGAACTCCAGGAGGCCCTCCAAGGCATGCCCAATAAAAAGGCTCCAGGCCCAGGTGGATTTCCAGCAGAGTTCTATAAAGAATTCTGGAATATTCTGGCACCAACATTCCACAGAATGCTGCAGGAAACCACGGAAAATGGCAGACTCCCACCAAATATGAATTCTGCCTACATTAGTCTTCTACTAAAATCAGGTAAAGACCCTTTGTTTCCCACCAGCTATCGTCCCATATCCCTTATTAATGTTGATCTTAAAATAATCTGCAAAGCCCTCGCAAAAAGGATAGAGAAAGTAACCCCTCTTATAATACATCCTGATCAAACTGTTTTTTTTAAAGGGAGACATTCATCCACAAATTCACGTAGATTAATAGATTTAATAGATTTTTCTTACTGTAAAAACATTAAAACTAATATATTATCTTTAGATGCAGAAAAAGCATTTGATAGAGTTAACTGGAAATTCTTATTTGTAACCTTACATAAATTTGGCTTTGGAAGTTCTTTTATAAACTGGTTGAAAATATTATACAGTTCACCAGCAGCATGTATCAGGACTAATAACCAAACATCATCTAGGTTTTATCTTCAGAGAGGTACCAGGCAGGGATGTCCTCTCTCTCCCTCCCTGTTCGCTATTTTTATTTAACCACTAGCTGCAGCAATCAGGCAAACTCACAATATTAAAGGCATAAAATGCAATAACATAGAACATAAAATCAGTCTTTATGCAGATGATGTATTACTTTTTCCTCCAGCATTCACAAACCTCTTTCTCTCAGGTAATCGGGTTGATAAACTCTTACTCAAATGTTTCAGATTATTCTATAAATTGGTTAAAATCTACAGTTCTTACAATCAATTGTTCTGTCCAGAATCCAACTAATACACAACTGCAGTCAGGGAATATTACCTATTTAGGTATCGATGTCTCACCAAGACTGGCAGATTTAATAACGCTAAACTACATCCCACTTTTAAAAAAAGTGGAAGATGATCTTGCTAGATGGAAATCCCTACCCATATAACTTATGGTAAGGGTTGCTTCAATAAGAATGATGGTGTAGCCCAGAATCAACTACTTATTCTCAATGATCCCAAGTAAACCATCACTAGACTGGTTTAGATCTCTGGACTCCTCTATCTCTAAATTTCTTTGGAAAGATAAACCCCCACGTATCAGCTTAAAAACACTGCAGAAGACCAAAGAAAAAGGAGGTCTAGATCTACCAAACTTCCATCATTATTTCTTAGCCAACAGGCTCCAATACATCTCAAGATGGTTCAAACATAGCTACCTAGACGAGTCCTGGATAGACGTAGAACAGACACTATGTAATAAGATAAAACTTTCAGACCCACCATTTATTAGCTCAAATATAATACAATATGAATGCTTTAAGAGCATAAATATCAGCTCCTCTCTGACAGCATGGTGGGAGTTTCTAAAAATGACTGAGTCCACAATAATCCCATGCAGACGTACACCCATCTGGAATAACCCCGACATCTTGCAAAAAAAGTGTATGATAAGTTTCCCAGTCTGGAGGTGTAATGGAATTGAATACCTGGAACATATATTTGAAGGAACAGACTTTATCCCATTTAATACATTAATTACACAATATGGAATTGATAAAAACAAATTTTTAGAATATCAACAAATTAAATCTATTATTAAAGGTAAATTTAGGCTCAATACAGCTGAATTACCAATTCCAGCAAGAGTTTTAGATTTTCTTAATCTCAACCCCCCCAAATTGCTGTCTAAAATATACAAAACTTTTTCTACATTAGATGAATCAATAGGCATCCCTATTTCAAAATGGGAGGTGGATTTATCAGCCAGCTTTGACCAAAACGTCTGGTCTCAGATATGTTTAAGAACCTTTAAAATAACAAAAAATCCTCATTTGCAATTAAAACAATACAAAATCCTTCATAGAGTACACTATACAGGTCAACAAATGTTTAGGATGGGTTTTACATCGTCTAATACCTGCTCACAATGCACAAGCAATATACCAGATACTTATGTTCATGCGCTTTGGTTCTGTCCACCTGTTAAGAAATTTTGGTGCCAGATATGTTAGAACTTATGTCTGAAAGTGTCTGAAATGTAACATCCCACCATCTCCCTCAATTTGCCTGTTAGGAAATTTAAATGATGTCACCATAGACACAAAGTCAGTTCTAATGGTTCACATTGCCTTATGCATCGCTAAGAAAACTATCCTCCTGAACTGGAAAAATAAAAAAGCTCTTAATATTAATCAGTATAGAAATCTCTTGTTGGACCATATTGGTCTTGAGACGGCCTCTGGCTCCATATCTGATCAATCTCTCTGGGCTCCTTTGATCGGCTCCATCACCTAGTGGGGGTGGGGGGCACTTGGTTTTGTCGTTTGGGACACTGTTGCTGATGTGGGGGTTTTGGGGTTGGAGGCGTCTGGGGGGGACACCAAGGGGTGGGATCACTGGGCGGATGGGGCGCTGGACGTCGTGGCCGGCCTGGGGTTGGGCTTTGGGTGGTAACTCCTGATGGCTGCATACGGTGCCTTGGGGGGGTTGCACTGGCGGACATGGGTTACTGGCCTGGTGGCCGTGCTGCGCCTGGGTAGGGTCTGGGGTGGACCTGGGGATTCGGGGCTCGGGGGCGCCGCACCCCCTAGCTGTGGTCCTGGCTGGGGGTCGGCCGGCGTGGGGTCTCTGTTGGCTGTGGGGGTCGGGGCTGGCCGGCGGCCGGCATGTGCAGCTCTTTTTCTCTGGGCCGATTGTCATCGCCGTTCCCTGTATGGCGTCTCGCCTTGTTTGCTGGTTGGGGTGCCTGGCTGCTGGTCGTGGCGGCTGGGTGGCGTTTCTGGGCCGGATCAGTCCTGTTTTGCACTGGACTCGGCTCCTGGGTCTTGGTCTTTGTGCGGGGCGCTGGGGTTGGGCATTTGGCCGGGTTCGGTCGGACTTGCGGGTGGACTGGCCGGGTGGTGGGCGTGCAGGGTAGGTGGGTGGGGCGCTGGGTTTGGTCTCCTGCCGGGCCGTCGAGCAACAGTGGTCGCTCCACAAGGAATGAGGCTGGTGGATGTCAGCCTGGTGGGCCGGCCACCCGGCTCATCGGTTTGCTCCTGGTCTGGGCAGGTACGTCGTCGTGGTTCGGGCTACGGGGGCCTCCGGTGTGCGGGTGGTGCTGGGGGCCTCCTTTGCTGGCGGGGAGGCTGCTGCTGTGTAGCGACAGGTGCTCTCCCCCTACAAGGGCACTTGGACGGGGGGGAGGGGTGTGCGGGAGGGGGGGGGGGTGATGCGAACTCAACCTGGGTGTCTAGTGTCTTTTGTGTTTTGAGAGTAGAGCGAATGTCAGGGTGGGTTAAGTTCCCCTTCTGGGATGGGGCTGGGGGGACTGCCTTGGGGTCCGTGGGGCTTTGTGGTGCTGTGGCCGTGGGCCCTGGGTCGAACGTGCCATGGCCTCCCTCCCCTGGTGGATCCCGGTGAACAGCGGTGCCTATTGGGGTCAGTGGGGGAGCTGGCTCCCTAGGAAGACATTTTGTCTCCCAGTCCTTCCCTCCCCATCCCTGGACACCTCTGTCCACCCGCTCCATCACTTTACCACTCATATAGGGTCTTGGGGCATGGGCACATCACTGGGGTGCGAGGAGGGGCTTCCCTCCTCGCTATCCCGTGGTGTACTGGGTCCCAATTTTAATATACAACTTAGACACTCCCACTTATAACATTCTCATGCGACACATATGTAGGGACTTTGGGGTGGGCACACTTTTCGGCATCCAGAGGGGAGCGGTTCAATCAGCTTCACCTCTGGTGCCGGTGCCCACTGTTAAACCACATATAGACACTGAGGGCTCGGGGTGGGAGTTGGGGGATTTGTGGCTGCCTTCCCCACATCCCACCCCTCTGTTTTAAATGCACATTATAACAACACGCATCAACACCATACTCGAGCGGGAGGATGGAGGCTAGGGGTCTTTTCACACCCCTGTTCGCTACGGGCCATCAGGGGTTGGGGTCCGGAGGAGGAACAGGCGGTCTGGTCTGGGTCCTTGGCTGTCTGGCTGCTTTGCCACTGTGGGGCCCTTGGCGGTCTGCTTGTCTCCGTCCTAGAAGGTAGGGGGTCCATCTCCCGGGTCCGGGGGCTGGTGGCTCTACTGGGCCATCGGTACCTGGACCTGGGAGCATAAAGTGTGTATGGGGTGTGTGAGTGAGGGTACAGCGTTATTTTTCTGGGTGTCTTGGGGAGTCAGTGAGAATGTATGGGTTTAAGAGGGAGGGAACATATGACTGTGTCTGTATGTCTTTGTCTACCTCTCAGGTTGGATCTTGGTCTGCCCCATCGCTTTGTGCACCTCAGGCCTTACACTTAATGGGGGGCCTATTTCCCCTCCGTCACTCCCCGCCGGTGACGGGGGCCCCTGCCTGCCGGTGCATCGGTGGTCAATCCGGTTCGGACCTGGTGCGTGCCTGGCCGGGCCTGGGGGGGGTGGTGTGTCGGTCGGCCGATGCGCTGGGCCGATATCTTCCTTTGGTTGGTTGGGGCAACTCTTTTAGAGGTGCCAGGTTTGGGATTGTTGGGTGGTGCCTGCTCGGTTGCTCGGCGGGATGCGGATCCGGCGTCTCTGCTCGTTTGATCACCTGTTCTGTGCGTGCCGTGCGTGGCCGGTTCATTGGCGGGTTGGACCGGCCCTGGCCCTCGTTGGATGCCTGGTCTCGGCGCCCTGCGTTGCGCGGGATCAGGACCCGGGAGCTGGTACAACTTGGTGTCCAGATGCTGGCTGAGCCCGGCCTGGGGATGCTGTCCGTCCCCTGTGGCTATCGGTGGGGCGCTGGGATGTTGGCGGTGGGGATTGGCCCAGGGTGGAGGTGGCGCGTGGCGGCCGACGGCCGGCCGCCGGCCGCAGCCCCTGCAGTGCCGGGGGCCCCTCGTCGGCCGGTCCCTTGTGGGGTCCCTGCTAGGGGGTGGGGTGACCCGTGGGCTCGTTACTGCTGCCCCCCGGGCCCCTGCATAGTGGCCGCTGGATGTTCCCCTGGGGTTCTCCTTTGCTCCACTCTTGGGGGATGCAGTCGGCCCCACCCGGGTCCGCCTGGGGCTCTGGGGGTCCTTTGTACGTCTTTGCTCCGATCTCCTTCATGTCTGCATCGATTCCTGGGAGACGGATTGATGCCTGCTCACACCAGCTATCGAACACTCTTATGGAGAAACCTTATATGCACCAGCATGCTAATACACACACATAGATGTGGGGTCTCTGGTGTTTAAGGATATATTCTTGGGCTGAGGTTATCATTACTAGAGCTTGATTAATCGGTACCATGAGTTTTTCTGTGACATTATTGTTGTATTTTTATATCTATTTTTGTGTGATGTGGTTGTGTAATTCTTAGTTCACAATGTTTGGTTTGTCTTGTCGATGTTCCTTTTTCGTGTTTTTCCCCCTCTCTCTGCCGTCCTGTGGGTATGGAGGCAGACTTCAATGTTTTCCTGTGTTTTCTTTGTTCCCCTTCCTCTCTTGTATTTTCAACTCACCCTCTCTCTTGACTTTTTGTTTCCTACCTCTCTTCTTCATCTTCCTTCTTTCTTGTCCTTAATTTTCCGTCTCCGTGTCCATAACATCAGGAAATAAAAACCCCAACAATTCATAATAAAGATTTTTCACACATATATCAAGTGGAGGACTATAGTAAAAGCTGTACTGCTCCGCTTGTGAAAATAAATCTGTTGGGCTTCTACTTGGTACTCAGACACCAATTCTGAGCTCCACACTGCCAAACAGGACACGTTTAAAAAAAAAAAAAGTCTGTTTTTTTCAGGACGCCGCATGTGGATTCCCATGGAGTTAAGAAGAAATGAACGAAAATGAAGAAATTACATGAGCCAGACAGGACGTGAGACCTGAGCCAGTGTGGTGCATCTGGTCTATTTCAAAATAAATAGGTTGCATATTTTCCCGGCTTTTTCTTTTATTATCAATTTCGGGCACATCAGTTCACAATGTATGATAGTTCATTTTATTTTTACAAGTATATCTTTAAACGTATGTCAAATTTTGTCAATGTTTTACAAACTGTTGCTACAACAAATCAAATCAAATCAAACTTTATTTATAAAGCCCTTTTCATACAAGAAGTTGCATCACAAAGTGCTTTAGAGATTAAAATGACTCCACATAAAACCACCTTCCCTTCCCTCCCTCACAGATTTAAAAGCATGGTCACAGTTATACCCCCTTCCCCCCAACCCAAATCCCATGCAAACACACAGTTAAAAGAAAAAGTAAAAAAGGACATTGGGCCGTTCATTGCTTTCACTCTGTGATTTCCGGAGACGTTCTTGCTCACGCACCACAGTCGGTGTGAATTGCAGTCCGTGCGGCAGCCATTCGGAAACCGGACCGCATCCGTACCGCACTCGGTGTGAGTCAGGTGTGAGGTGTCATTTATAAATGTCTTAATGGTCTTGTGCCTTCTTGTTTATCAGACCTGCTTTTTAAGTATGAGCCCACATGGACTTTGAGGTCCTCTGGTACTGACATTTTACCTGTACCAAGAGTTAGAACTAAAACATATGGTGAGGCCTCGTTCCAACACTATGGCTCTCGCCTATGCAACAACCTGCCAGAGGGCCTCAGGGCCACAGAGAATATTGATGTTTTCAAAAAGAGGCTTAAGACCTACCTTTGTAGCTTAGCTTTTAAGTGATTTTTAAAAATCATTATTTATTCATTGTTTTTATGTATTTACTCTAACAATTAATTAATCTTTGTTTTCGGATTTGAATGCTTAACTCCAGTGTTATAGCTCATGGGGATCCTCCACGCTACAGGTTCTGAATGTTTGGTCTGCAAGATTGTTGCTGCGGAGATCAGCCTTTCTGGGTAGCCAGTGGCCCTACAGTGCAGCCCTATTGCTGTGGTGTGGACACCGGCCTGCACTGACTGGGTTGGTCTCTGTGGAGGCAGCCGCTGTGGTCGAGAGTGGGCTGGCTCCCGGTGTGGGCGGATCCCCGAGATATTGTTTCCTCACAGCAGTGTCAAGCCAGATTTATGTGTTTACAAGTTTCTGTTTTTATCATTTTCTAAAGTTTAGAGACAGAAACAAGGGGGTGGAGATCATGTTTGTATTAATTGAAGGAAGGGGTATGGTGAGGGGGTGGGGTGTTTGTTCTTCGTTTGTGTGTTTGACTGTGTGTGTTTTTAATTTACTAGGTTTTAATTTTCTGTGATGACTTTTACATATTGTTTTTTATCTTGTATAGCAGTTCGTGCTGCCAATGGCATGAAAAGCGCTTTATTAAATAAAGATTGATTTGATTTATCTGGGAAATAGGATTACATTTTAAAATGTAGAAATACAAAGTAATTTTGGTTAGTTTACGCTGTAAACACACAGACAGCCCACCTATCTACCCACCCTGCAATAATTTAAATGTTGACTGCTAAGGTTTTGAAGGTAGATTCAGAACATGCTTTGTTGATTATCTTAAAAAATAATCCAACTCAGAGCGAGGAGAAGGAAACTCTCCAAACCTTATGTAGTCCAGTCTATAAGGAGGTAGTGAAAATAGTGGTTGACAGACACTAAGCAAGACATAACAAGACAAAACCAAAAAAAACACCTTGTTTGAGTTATTCAGAAATGCTGCATTAATACATTTTAATATAAGGAAGATTTCATAGAAAGCTTTGATCTCAAAGCCAAATGGATGAACCCCCGTTACCGATGAAGATCCTTATAAGCCTCTCATTTGACATACTGCTCAAATTCATGGCTAACATATCTTTGTACTTTCAATCTCACCTGTGAGCCTCCAGCCTGTCATCCCTCGTCTTCAGCCTTTCTGCCTCCATCTCCAGTGTCTGCCCTTGTACCTCCTTCTGTGTCTTTACTGTAACCAGACAAAATATATTGATGCACGGTATATGGAAAATCGGACAATGATCCAACGATATCAGGTTTTCTGTCTAATAAAGTAGAAATCAAATTCCAAGTATCAGCTATAAAATCTTTGTCCAAACAAGAAAAAATATTGTAATATTGGTATTGCAATTGCTATGAAGCTCACCATTTGTCTGGTTGTAGCAAGGCCACCATGTTCATTCTCCTTTACACTAGTTGGATGGTTGTGCCTCAAAGGTGATGGAGAAAGATATAAATATTTGTCTTAAAACATTTGTTTCTTGCAAAAGCACCCATCCATCCATTTTCTGTACCCGTCATTCCTATCTCCAGCTGTCATGGGGCGAGAGGCGGGGTACACCATGGACAGGTCGCCAATCCATCACAGGAATCCTAGCTTTAAATATACTCAAAAGCTCTTTCAATGAGACCTTCCTTTTAACATGTCGGCTGTGGTGCTTCAGACCTTTCTCTCGCTTCTTCTTCTTATGCTTTTATGGCAGTTGGCAAACAACTAAAAATATTGATATTTTTTTCTGTTAATGAGACACAGTTTTAAGCTAAACATTTAAGTGTACAGCACTGTAAAAATACACAGACAATTTTTAGGGCAATCGGTACTACAATTCAAAATAGCCTTTTACCGTTAATTGTGCCACAAAATATCTTTTTCATAATAAATATTTGTGTTTTATATCTGGTGAGACTGTTAAAATTGAAAACCTATGCATAGTTTTCATTTGTTATAATTGATTGTATTAAATTCAAAGATTTACTTTTTTATTAAACAGTCTAAGCTTGTTAGTGTTTGATAAAAAAATAACTGTAATGTTCACAGTAGTTTGAATAATATTTTGATATGTTGTTACTGTTAAATGTAAGGTATGTTTTGGGTGATTTATATACAGTTATAATTTGTAAATTCAAATTTCAAATTTTCCTTTTTGAGTTTACTAGTCATTTACCATACCCATTTCATTATTACGTATATATATTTATACACACACACACACACACACATATATATAGATATATACATACATATATATATATATATATATATATATATATATATATATATATATATATATATATATAAGGATGTATCATGAGATTGTGGACAAAGACCTCTTTCCATCAGTGAGAGCACTGAAGATGAAACTTGGCTGCATATTCCAACATGACAATGATCCCAAACACATCGCCCAGGCAATGAAGGAGTGGCTATGTAAAAAGCATTTTAAGGTTCTGGAGTGGCCTAGCCAGTCTGCAGACCTCAATCCAATAGAGAATCTGTGGAGGAAACTGGAAGTCCATGTTGCCCAGCGACAACCTCAAAACATTAAAGCTTTAGAGAAGATCTGCATGGAAGAATGGGCCAAAATACCAGCTACAGTGTGTGAAAACCTGGTGAAGACCTACAGGAAACGTTTGACTTCTGTCATTGCCATCAAGGGTTACATTACAAAGTATTAAGGGGAAATTTGTTTGTGACCAAACTTATTTTCTACACTATTATTCAAATACATTCTTTAAAAAGTTATACAATGGGATTTCCTGGATTTTTTTCACAGTTGAAGTGTATCTATGATGAAAATTATAGACCTCTCTCAACTTTTTAAGTGGGACAACTAGCACCGGTGGCTACCAAATACTGTTTTACCCCACTTTATAAATACAGCAACAGCGTCACTGAAAACCACATCCATTCATCTTTCCATTCTCTATATTGTCCATCCTCTGCAGGATTGCGGGGGAGCTGGTGCCTATCTCCAGCAGTCATTGGGCAAAAGGCAGGGTTTACCCTGGACAGGTTGTCAGTCCATCGCTGAAAAGCACATGATACCGATTATTAAAGGATGTATTATTGGCAACCTCAGGCCAAGACTGCATCTTTAAACACTTAAATCAAAACACCTGTGTGTGTGTGTGTGTTTGTGTGTGTGTGTGTGGGTGTGTGTGCGTGTGTGTGTGTGTGTGTGTGTGTGTGTGTGTGTGTAGGTAGAGTATTCTGGTGTATATAAGGTTTCTCCATAGATGGTTCGATAGTCGATGTGAGGTGCCATCTATCTGGCCCCCAGGACTTGATGCAGACACGAAGGAGATCAGAGCCACGGATATTCAAAGGACCCCAAGAACACAGGAGCCCCAGGCAGACCAACGCAAGACCAACCACCCCCCCCCCACCCGGGGAGACGGGCTGTTTGCACGACAACATTTTTCAGCCAAACTGAGGTTTTTCTCTCCGATTTTGCCTCTCGTTTACACGACAACGGGAAAACAGGGGGGGGGGGGGGGTGAAAGCGCAGCTTTTCAAAAACGGGTTCCAGGGTGGAGAGTTCTGAAAACGCTTGGTGATTCGTTGTCATGTAAGCGCAAGCCGGAGACTTTTGAAAACGATGACGTCACTGCCAGTGGCCTACGGCCATGTTGGACTTGCGCACTCCGCCTTTCTAAAGAAAAACAACAATGGCGGATCCAGGTATGCTGTTACTGCTGATGCAGCTTCTGAAGTTATTTGGTCTCTGTAAGCAAAACTTAGAGATCATCAGGCTTCTATGCGATCGCCAATGGAAACGCATACAGTACGTGCGTCAAATAATCCATACACCTTTATTTAAGCGGAGGAGAACAACAAGAAAACCGCCATTGTTAGTTATCATTAAATGTTTCTTTTCCGGATTGTGAGGGGGAAACCTTGGAACACTGCATACACGGGGCACACTGCCATCTAAATGCCGGGCATATGTACTACATTGTTTTCCATTGCACGCCCTGTCGTTTGTGCTTTTTCACCAACGTATTAAAACAAAAACGGCAACGTTGTCGTGTAAACAGCCCCTAACAGGCAGGCCTTCAAGTCTTCTGTGTCTTTACGACTCTCCGTAGAAAGTTTTGGTTATCACCTTAGCTCCCATGGTTGTAACTTCCAACTCCTTCTTCCTTGAGCTCCACTGTCTGTCCGTTCTCCAGCTTACCTGCAACTCTGATATACTTACCAGTTATAGACAGGATCCTTCCTTGGAGTGTCCTCCGTCCTACAGACACATTTGGCTCATTTCAACTAGACGAGTTCCAGGACATTTCTGGGAGGAAAAAGTTGACGGGGTAAATCAGCTGGTCCAGTCATCTCAACCGATGTGTGTCCATACAAAATTGGCCCTCAGCATATCACGGCACTGAGCGGCAGAACTGATCAGCACCAAAAGGCACCCACAGTAGCAGAGAATAAGTGATCACCATGAAATGGTTGGCATGTTAATTGCCACATTTCTGTTTGCCATGTTGTTATAAATTGCTTCGCCACCAACTCTTTCAATTTTACAAATGTTGGTTGTTTGGTGACGTCTGCTGATATAATTTCCCAATGAGTTACAACCAAACAGCATTGGTTAACTCCAAATCCTGCCCAGTGACTCTGCTGGGCCATTTCCGAGTACATACTTCAAGGCTGGTGCTCGGAGCGGGTGGGTGGCTTATTGGGCTTAAGCTGTATGTGTTTGTGCGCAGTACTTATGCATGTGAATGGAGAGGGGAGACGCTGCCTGCGAAGGAAAAATGAAGGCTGTCATGGTTCCAGGGTGTTTGTGTTTTGTTGATTTTCCTTATTTAGTTCTATTATGTTTTAGTTGTTCTTTTTCTCCCTCTGGTGGTCTTGTGTTTGGTTGCAGTTTGTGTTAATCTCTATTTTCCCCAAGTTCATATTAATACTTATCCTTCGTTAGTCCCAGTGGTTATATTTTATTCCTCCTTCTGTTTTCCTGTGTTTCATTAGATTCCCTTCCAGACTTATCTTTAGTTTCTTAAGAGTCTTCTGTCTCCCAGCCTTTTTACCTCCTATCCCAGTTGATTACTTCCACCTGCTCTCTCCCTCCCACCTGCATCTGCTCCCACTAATTGATCATTGGTCTCCTCAGTCACTTCCTCATTTCCTCCTCAGTATAAATTCGGTCCTCTCTCAGTCACTACTCGCTGGTCTGTCGTCGTTCTTCCCTTGCCGGTTCCTGCCCTCGTTGTTGCCCATCCTGGTTCCTGTTTTTCCCCTATCTGCTGCCATTCTTCCCTCTCTGGTTCCTGCCTTCCTGGTTGCCCGTCTGGTTCCTGTTTTTTTCCCGTTTGCTGCCTTTTGATCCTCCTGAGTTATGTAAGGTCCTTGTTTTCATTAAATCATTTTGTTTATACTTGCTGCATTTTGGGTCCTCAACGTCGAAACATGACAAAGGCAGACAGAGGAGAGCTCAAGTTTGACCAGGTAACCAAGCAAATCACTCATACTGTACAAATAATGTAAATATGACAATGTATCATAAAGATTGATGTTGCGCTGCTCTCCTGGCGCTTATACTTGCTCTTCGTATTTTTACTAGCTCTGTCAGGGCTAATTAATCAATAGCAAAATAAAAAGCTGAACAACAATGCTGTTTTTGTTGTTGTGTTTTTATATTACATGCGTGTTTATTTAATATTTTCAGTTGCTATCCCCCATGGCTAAATAAAGTACTCTTTAAATTTGTTTCAGTTATGTACTGCTGTATGAAACAATGGACATAAGGTGCTTCGTTCAAAGAAAAATCTCAGGTAAATTTTATTGTATATACTATGCTTTATCTGTTGTTCATTATATTTCTATGCAAAACAAGAGGAATTTCAATACAGCAGTATATTCACAATTGAAACCAGATACTTACATATACTTCATGAAAAAGCTAAATAAAATTTTTTTTTTGCTATTAAACATCAAATTAGAGTAAGCTTTTTCTGTTTTGGCTAAATAAATATTGACATATTTTTTGAATTAGTTAAATGTCAGAATAAAGAGAGTTATGTATTTATTTTTTTAGCACTTTTATTAAAGTCAGGAGTGTATATATACGCTAAATTTATTGCGTCTTTAATCAAAAAGAAAACTCCAGATGATTCCATTCTGAGCTTAAGAAGCTTCTGATAGGTTAATAGAGTCCATTTGAGTTAATTGGTGGCACACCTGTGGATGCATATTAAAGCACCCCCAAAACACAGAGCCTCTTTCTTTGACATGGGAAAATCAAGAGTAATCAGCCAAGACATCAGGAAAAGAATTGTGGACCTCCACAAATGTGGCTCAATTTTAAATACAATTTGGGTGCAACTTGCCATTAAAAAATACATCACAATTCTCTCCTTATACCTAAATTTAACAAATACAATTTTTATTTTTTTTATATTTATTAATCTAAAACAATAAATGTTTAGTCTGATTTGATGTTTCACAGTAAAAGTGTTTTTACCTGAAGTGTATGTAAATATCTGGTTTCAACTGTAAATTTGATGTTTGGCTTGATTGCTAGCACAAAGAGGGAGAGAGAGGAACAGAGAGGGAGAGGAGAATGAGGACAGAACAGAGATGGAACAAGAACCAGGTGAGAAAGACATGTTAGTCAAAGACAGTTGTTTGCCAAAACCCGCTAGAATATTTTCATTTTCATATTTTAATTTTTCTAATTCTATATTTAATAGGTCATGCAGGCTTTTTTTGCACAGCTAGGCTAGATCGTTATATAAATATTGTAGATCTTTGGCAGAATTAAAAAACTATATAGTACAAACTAATAACTCAAAGAGACGAATATAGACGTATCATTTAATAGTAATGACTCTGTTTCTGATCATTCAGATAGGTCAGAAGAAATCAGGAAAGAAAGAACATAGGTTGATAGGTTCACAAAACTCAAGCCTTAAAGATACAATCTCATGTTGCCACAATAAAGAGGTTTTGATTTTCTGTGCTACTATTACCTAGTTTTGATTCTGGTTCTGTTTTGGTTCAGTCCTGATTTAGAACTGTTACAGTTCTGTTTTGATCCCGGATCAGTTTTGGGTTTGGTTGAATTGTGGTTTAGTCCCGGTGTCTAGATACAGCCCTGGTTCTGTTCTGCCTTGTTGCTTAATTAATAATCCAATGTGATCTTAATGTGTCACATGTATGTGATATAATTTGTTTTCTTTATATAAAGTTATGCTTGTCGAACACAACTTTTTTTTCCACACACACTCATAACAACCCTTTAGGGCTAAGCCCCTGGTGTATAAAATGTCTGGCTCTGCCTCTGGTTCCTGATATGGCCCAGAAAGGGGCCCTGTTGGGCCAGCCTGGTGAAATGAAAGACACGCGCATACCATGAAGGTTTGGTGTTGGTACCAGATGTGCTTGGGTAGCCATAGCCTCTCAGGGACCTGAGCTTGCTTATGATGTATTATTACTGTTAGGAGTCTGGGGTGTTTGCTCCATCTGTCTGTGTTTCCTTTCGTTGATTCTCCAACAGAGGTCCTGGTCGAGTTGAGGACCTGTCCATCAAGCCTGAGTGCAGAGCAGTGCCTGGCAGCTGATCACAGCCGCACCTCATTGAGGCGCATCAGTGGGTGTATAAAGGAAGCTGGTTGTCAGAACTTCTTTGCCAGAGTGTTGGAACTCCGTGGTGACCTTTAGCCCTCCGTGTCTCCTAGTAACTTCCTAGTTAAAAGTCTTTCTTGTGATTAAACTGAGTTAATCCTTCCTGTGCTCCTCCCAAGCGTCCTTTGTGACCACGCTGTGTTTCCAGTCATCTACCTGTGATCCGTTCTCCAGCTTTTTTATAAGCTCTGGTTCTCCCTACATGTCTGACAATTCTCTGGCTGCTGGCTCACACATGTCCTCTCGCCAGCATCAAGCTCTGGCTGTCTGCCCTCATAAACCTCATACTCAGCCTCATTGACTTCCAAGGAAGATCTCACAGACATTCCTGACATCTAGCTTCTCCTCCCTGATGTCATCACCACCTGTTGACAGTAAGCCCAAACTGAGTACAATTGAACAATTCTCATTTATCAAAGACAACTACTCACATTCATTCTTCCCCTCATCTCCATTCCTCCTTGCAGTGTTCCTGGTTCCAACAATCTACCTAGATTCATTTTTTTTTTTATAAACTGTTTTATTGTATCTCAACTGGACTCTCTAGTGGTGTTCTGCATGTGGTTCAGAAAGCTAAATTTAGACATAACAATTACATGATTGGCTGGAGGCTGACATCACACCACTTGATTAGCTGGACTTTGGCTCATTGATGTGGGGTGCAGTTTTCTTTTAAAATAACTTTATTGAACAAATAGCAAGTATGCAACATGGGGACAAAATAAGTATACAGAAGAATTCAACACATACTAACAGCCATCGGTGTTATATAAATACCGTACATCCAAAGATTTACATTAATTAATTTTTGGGAGCCTTATTTGTATGATATTGATTTTGTTTTTATTTAAAACTTTATCATGTGTATTGGGGAATGTGTATTGGGGATTCTACCAACATTTTACCATATTTTTAGGGAAAATCCCTTAATAACAACCTGCTAAACTCTTTCCAAAGCCTATGTGGGAAAGACCACTACCAGAACAGATGTATCACATATTTTTAATGATCCCCACAAGAAATATCATTAACATTTGTCTCTTTCAAAATTTACCATATAGAGCTTGGTAAGGTTAAGAAATGGGGCGCAATGTAGTTTGTCTCTTGGAACACAGCATCCGCTTTTTTGGTACTCTCGCCCCAGAAAAATCTGACCAATAAATAGATTGAATGTTCTCGTGTGTTTTGGTTCATTCAGTGTTTTCTGTATGAAAAGAGGTGGAGCTACTAGAGCAATTAACTATAGGTGTGAAAATGTCCAAAAAATGTTTTCTTAGCTTGAGTGGTTTTCTGCTTGTGGATCAGAAAATGACCTCCAATCATGACAGTTACATTTGGCCAAAGGACAAACCGGAATAAACCCAGGGCAAGGCAAACTATAACTAAATGGCATTCATCTGATAAGAAAATATTTATTTTAACCTTTAGTGACTCGACTTGGACTTCCGCTTAAAAAAAACCATAAGAATAGAGATGTATTCGTGAAAAATGATTTGTGCTTACATGTGTAAAATAACAACGGTCAACAATTCCATCAGGGGTTAAACAATTCATCAAGTGACTGCATAACTAACCCATCGATCGACTAGAATGACAAAAAAGTTCTCGTTGAGTTGCTATTTCATTGATTTCAAATAACTGTACTGTTCAGCAGTCAATGTGCTTCACAGCAGACAGCTACTGCAGTTGAATGATGTATATCTGTTTAACAATAAGGGTGATAGAGGCCGACAGAAGATAAAGGAAGAAAATTTGAGAAAGAAATCTAAATAGCTTAAGCTCATGAATAGGTCAATCAACACAGACACTAACATTTTATAGAATATTTAATTGGAGTTTATTTACCACCATGAGTCGAGGAATTCCTGCAGATAAATACATTTCTGAGACTTGCAAAAGCAAAACTCAGAAACACAACATTTAGAGCAACAAGCAGTTGCAACATTCTAAATCATCATGCACAAATTAGAGTCCAGGTATGACTGAAGAGGAAGTTAAGTTTGAAAGATCCTGGCACATTCTTATTACTAGTTCTCTATTTTTTTCAAGTAAATGTGATCATCTTTATCTAAATGTAGGCTTCTATGATCAAAACTACTCAGTGCTATAGAACCTCCAAAGACTTCTGTCAACATAAACCTAAAGTCGGTCTGTATTTGCAATGGCACAAATCAAAAAAATTCCCCGATCTTTTCTCATAGAAATCATCCATAAGGTAAGTGATTCGCTGCTTCAGTGCTTACTGTTCATCTGATCAGGTTGATAAAAGAAGATGCTCAAAGAGCGGCAAGACAGAAAACCCCCTCTGCTCATCCATATTACATTTCTGTACCCACCTGTGTGGTCACCTGCTAACCCCTCTTGTAAAATCCAGCAGTGTCTTTCTGCCTCAGTGACTACGAGGATGTCTCTGGAGATGAGATCTCTGATGCGCGTCCTGGGCATATTTACAGAGCTGGGTTTTGACAGGAAGGAATGAAGGCAGCCTGGTGAAGACGAGCCAGATTGCAGTTCCCCTACAAGGTGAAATTTGAGACTGAACAGGTTTGTGAAGCTCTCCCATTGTGTATTTTTGTATCTGAAATCTGATCTGATGAAGTTACATGTAAATTTAACCTTTTCAGTAGTCAATGCTTGGTACTGATGTGCTCTATATAACAAGTTAGTATTTGCACACTTATTTCTTGAGAAAGACTCTTGGATTTACAGTGTTTGACTATATCTAATTTAGTTGGATTTTTCAAAAAAAAAAGTTCTTCCAAGGCACTTTACAAGATGGTCAGGTTCAGTTCGGACCAAAGTATAAGTAATCTACTACATTCAAATGTAAATGGCCTGCATTTGTATAGTGCTTAATCAAGTCTGAGTACTCCAAAGAGCTTTACAATTCCATCAGTTATTCACCCGTTCATTCACACATTCACACACTGATACTTGTAAGCTACATTGTGGCAACAGCTGCCCTGGGACACACTGACAAAAGTGAGGCTTACATTAAATCGGCATGACCAGGCCATCGGACCACCACCAGCAAGCAAAGCGGGTGAAGAATCTTACCCAAGGACACAATGACTGAGACAGACGAAGCAGGTCATGAAGATCCTTACCTCCTTAGCTTTTTTCCCCCAATGTGTTCATATTCAAATTAATCTGCTGCTGTAAGATTTAAATTAAATTCCAGTAACTCAAAATTCAATTCCATTCAAACTTTATCATAAAATAAAATCAGATACGATTTGTTTTAAGGAGAGTAGGTAAAGTGAGCCTACAATGCCCTGTTGGATGGGGGCATCGGCTGGGATGGTGCTCCCAGTGGCTGGGCGTCCTCCGCGTCCTGTTATCAACTTTTTACTTTCTTTAATATAGAAAGTACGCCTACGTCAGTTCTTTTTGCTCTTTCTGTGTCTCTGCTCTGTCTTCTCGAACCAGTCGGGTTTAACCAGGTTCTGTTAGAAGCTTCTTCCTGTTAAAGGGGAGATCTTCCTCTCCACTGTTGCTACATGCTTTCTCAGTATGAGGGATTGCTGTGGTTGGAGTCTGCATCAACAGAGTACGACTGCTAGTCAATGACTCAATGCAATCTGCTGGGATGCCTTAAATAGAATATTTTTAAACTAATTGGAATGTACATATGATTGTATTGAAATGACTTTTCTTGTGAAGGGCCTTGAGATTATATCTGTTGTGAATAGGCGCTATATAAATAAACCGAATTGAATTAAAATGTTTTCAAAGACTTCTGAGTGTTTGTTTTGTTGATTGTGTGAGACACAATTTCTAATTTAGAAAGGTTACATGAGGCTGTTTTAGAAATCCAACTCCCTGTGACACCATCCGGTACAGTAAATGGTAAATGGAGTGAACTTGTATAGCTTTTTTCTAGTCATGCTGAACACTAACAGTGCTTTACACTGGAGCGACATTCGCTCATTTGCACTAACAAGCGCACACACACATTTACACACCATTACAGAGCCTGGAAGGCAACTCGGGGTTAAAGCTACAATGGCAAATCTCCAAAATAAGCTAGCTTAAATAAAATTTGCCATGCCTCTTAACAATGTTCTAATATAGTATAGCTCTAAATATTTTGTGGAAATAGAAAATTAATAATAAAAATAATTAAATGGTTCTGTCGCATTTATCTAAAAACCTCAGCCAATAACATGGCTCAGTCCAAAACCAACAATTGGACCGTCTCACTGGACAACTGAACTTCTGCATTTACCTGGGTCCTCCACTCATTATGTGCTCCTGCATTTTGTAACAGAACACCACAGGTGTGAGAGGCTCTCCACTCAATGTCAGAGAAGGACAAAACAGCTGTCTGCTAGCACTTCAACTTTAGGACAAACTACCAGAGTCCCAAAAAGTAAGTCTTGCGCTTTCTCGTTTACTGTGGTAATGCAAGTTCCCATATGAGGGGGGTGTGGCCTAGGGATGATAGCTGACAGGAGGGGTGAGAGTTCTGTGATTTATGTTGAAAAGCTAGCTTGTTTTGCATATTTGGTATAGCAGCTAGATACACCCCTCCTCTCGAGGTCTGTATTAGACCGGATCTCTTATTTGAATTATTTTTTGAAGGAACAAAATGGCGTTTTGGTCAGCTGAGGACTTTGACAAACTGCTCCAGAGAATGGACGCAATGGCGATGAAGATTCGTCGCCTTGAACTGAGCATGGAAGTAAACACTGGATATGGAAATGAGACAACTTTACCGATGACTACACGCAGGGAGCATGAACTTGGCAGCCCAGTTAACTCGGCCCAACAGTCTCGCACAGAAGCCACAGAACAACACTACTCCCTCAGCAAAAAGGTACTTAACGGGTAGAACACCCCATTCACAATTTGATGAACACTGCTCCAAGGAACAAAAACTGAAAGAAACTCCAACCCAAAACAAGAGCTATTAATCCGAAAGGAATCCCGCTGAAAAAAAGATTTGTAACCCTCAGTTCCCCGAAAGACAAAGTTCTGATAATTGGTTCAATAAATGGGATCGAAGACTTCTGTAGCCAGAACACTAGTGTTTTCAGCTGCCCAAAAAAATTCAGTGACCAAAATTGCACAAAACACACAGATAATCATGGAACAACACTTGAAACTGGAAAAGGTTGTTATCCACGCAAGATCAACTGATGTAGCCAATAAACAGTCAGATATTCTGAAGAGAGATTTCCTTGATCTGCTACAGAGACTTGATGGACTTAACATAAACATCTTTATCAGCAGACCAGTCCCTGAAGGGAGTGATGAAAGATACAGTAGGCTTTGCATGCTCCATAAATGGTTGAAGAGACAATCTGTTGAAAAATCGATCTCATTTATTTATAATTTTAAAATATCGTATTTGGATGTGCCAAGCATCTGTTCCGGGAAAACCAACATTATCTCAACAAAGGTGGAGGGAAACTGCTAATCTCAAACATGTTCTGTTATCTAAATCAGAAAGCTAAACACTTGATAAAGCTCCCAAGGGCTGACCTCAAATCACTGCCTGTGGATATTACCAGAGAACAAACACTTCCCCAAACACACCAAGTCAAGATGACGCCACCAGCCCAAAAAGATGCACAACCCTCAGAGATTAACAGAGAACAAACACTTCTTACCTCTTCTATGACCGCACCAGCTGCGAGCAATGATGTACAGCACTCACCACAGCATTCTTCAAGTATTCCAACGTCATCCAACTCATCTACACCTAATGAGTCTCCCTTTAGAAACTTATCTGACAGACTAACGCACAAATTAGAATTGGGACACAACAACGAACTTGGACTACATTAGGCCCCTGGGACTAACACTGGATGTATTCTGCTCATGCCCCAACTGGTAATAACAGACATCTGATATAGAAGGGGACCGGACACTAATTCAACAGTCTCATGGTCTCCTAGAAATTGCCTGGCCTCCCTGAGAGTAGTATTCCAGTGCTTATGAGCAGTAGAAAACAAAAAGCTAAAAACAAACACTCTCATATTAAAACCAAATCTCAAATTGATCACCTGTCAGAAGGTTCCGCTACCTATCATCAAACTACTTAAATTAGCTTTCTTAAACTTTAGGTCTCTGTCAGGGATGTAATTTATAATCAATGACTTCATCACTGAACATAATATACACACTCTTTTTTTTTATCAGAAACCTAGCTAGATGTAAAGAATTAAACATCTGCACTGATAGAATCCACTCCTCCAAATTACCCTTTTCTAAGCAAGAGCAGGAAACACAAACAAGGTGGAGGCAGAGCCACAATTTTTCATTACTCAATGAACTTCAAGAAGGTATCCCTGGGCACATTTGACAGTTTTGAATAGCTATCTATCCAGTTAAAACCCTCAAGAGATAGACTAGCAAAAACATTAGGTGACACTTTTCATAACTTTGACCTGACCCAGCATGTCAAACAACCAACACACAATCCATGACACACTCTGGACTTAATTATCAGCAAAGGTTAAATATATCCAACATCTCAGTAATTGATATAGCCTTATCTTACCATTTCTGTGTTTTCATCTCTGCTAAACTATCTAGCCACAATAAGACCACAATTAAAAAGCGTTTTCTTTTGGGATCAGTTCAGTTGAAAGCTTTAAATGTATTTACCCTCCCAGCACCCCCCCCATCTAACAACTCCAACTCAGTAAACAAGCTGGTAGATCACTTTATTTTATATATATATATATATATATATATATATATATATATATATATATATATATATATATATATATATATATATATAATAAAATGATCTACCAGCTACAATTGAATGAGAAAAGTGTGTCCAAACCTTTGGTCTGTACTATATATATATATATATAATGTGTAATTTCCTCACAGAAATCTCAGACATCATCGATTCCATTGCTCCAAATAAAGTAAAAGTAGTCTTAGGTAGAATTAAGTCTCCGTGAACAAGCATTCCACTGGTACGAAGTGAAAAAAGGGAGTGTCAACCAGCAGAGAGAAAATGGCAGAAAACTCAACTCCATGTTCACTGTGAGATCTACAAAGAGAGACTGAACAGATATCAGTTAACTTTAAAAGATGCAAGGGAATCATTCTAATCTGAAATAATTACCAGAAATGATAATAATGCACGGACTCTGTTTGCAACAGTGGAAAGACAAACTTATCCTCCAGTCACAGTAGCCCCTGAACTATAGTCTACAAGGGCCTGCAATGAATTTGCCAGCTTTTTCACAGAAAGGACTCTAACAATGATATGGTCAGTCTGTACCTCAGTACTGAACCCACTATCAATGTCATCCCCAATCAACACTAATGTAGAGAAAATGTCAGAAGTCCATGAATTAAACCAAAAAAACCTTGAAGAAATCATTAAAAATTAAGTTCCTTCTCTTGCTGTCTTGCTGATATCCTACCCTACATACAGTTTTTTTAAAGAAAGTTTTCCCTGTCATTGGGTCTGATCTGATTCAAATAGTTAACTCATCCCTCCTGTCAGGTGTCTTCCTCCAGGCTTTAAAAACAACAGTTATTAAACCACTGCTAAAGAAGAATAACCTGGACAACACTTTAAAATCAGAACTATAGACTCTTCCTCTTTCAATTTCAATTCAATTCAGTTTATTTATATAGCGCCAATTCACAACAGATGTCATCTCAAGGGACTTAACAAGAAGTCATTTCAATACATTTATACAAACATTCCAATCAGTTAAAAAGTTTCCAACATAAGGAATCCCAGAAGATTGCATCAGTCATTGGCGTGAGGTTGGGCAGACTTTCCAACCACAGCAATCCTTCAGCAATCCCTCATACTGAGCAAGCATGTAGCGACGGTGGACAGGAAAAACTCCCCTTTAACAGGAAGAAACCTCCAACAGAACCAGGCTCAGTAGGAGTGGCCATCTGCCACGACTGTCTGGGGGTTTGAGAAGACAGAGCAGAGACACAGAAGGAACAGAAGATCTGATATAAGAGAACTTTCTATGTTACAGAAAGTAAAAAGTTGATAACAGGACACAGTGGATGTTCAGCCACTGGGTGCACCATCCCAGTCGATGCCCCCCGTCCAATAGGGCATTCCAGCCAAGCAGGATACCAGACCAAGTATATCTTCTATGGAGAGAAAAACACTGAGAGAACACAAAGTTAACAGTCGAAATAGCAGAATGTACTGTAATACAACTGGAGAGTAGTAGTAGAAAAGGAAGTAGCAGAGTGAAGAAAATTGGTAAGTCTGTCCTCCAACAGTCTAAGTCTATAGCAGCATAACTACAGAGATAGCTCAGGATGACCTAAGCCACTCTAACTATAAGTTTTATCAAAAAGGAAGGTTTTAAGCCTGGCCTTAAAAGTAAACAGAGTGTCTGCGTCACGGACTAAAGCTGGGAGCTGGTTCCACAGGAGAGGAGCCTGATAACTTTTAGAAATCCTAGGAACTACAAGTAAATCTGCAGTCTGAGAGCGAGTGGTCTGAGAGCTTGATTATTAAGGGCTTTGTATGTAAGAAGAAGGATCTTAAATTCTGTTCTGGATTTAACAGGGAGCCAATGAAGGGAAGCAAAAACAGGAGAAATGTGACCTCTCTTTTTAATATTCATCAGAACTCTTGCTGCGGCATTTTGGATCAACTGAAGGCTTTTAATGGCATTTTTTGGACTACCTGATAGTAAAGAATTACAGTAGTCCAGCCTTGAGGTAACAAATGCATGGACTAATTTCTCAGCATCACTCCAGGACAGGATGTTTCTAATTTTAGCAATATTCCTGAGGTGAAAGAAGGAAATCCTAGAAATCTGTTTAATATCGGATTTAAATGTGAAGTCTTGGTCAAAAATAACGCCGCGGTTCTTTACTTTATTACTGGGGGCCAATTTAATGCCATCCAGATGAAGTGATTGACTAATCAGTTCTTCTTCTGGTCCAAAGACAGCAACTTCTGTCTTTAAAAGCAAAAAGTTTAGATTCATCCATGTTTTTATGTCTTCCAGACATGCCTGTAATCTACCTAACTGACTGGGTTCATCAGGATTTATGGATAAATATAGTTGTGTATCATCGGCATAGCTGTGGAAATTTGTCCCATGCTGTCTAATGATTCTACCAATTGGAAGCATATATATGGTGAAAAGAATTGGTCCAAGCACAGAACCCTGTGGAACTCCACAAGTAACCCTTGAGAGTGAAGAAGATTGATCGTTTAGATGAACAAACTGGAATCTGTCAGGCAAATATGATTTAAAGTGTAACTGAACCCCATGAAAATCCTATCCCGCCCCCAGACAACATTTGAAAAAATTCTAAAAGTGGGCAGTGCCAGGAAGAACCGAGGGGCATGGCCAACTATGGAGGAGATGCGGAGGTGGGAACGTGGGAGTGTGTTCAGGAGGACAGGGGCAGCTGCTTGCTTAATCTGACACTGAAACATGGACAGTGACCAAAACGACGTTGGTAGTTTGGCGACTGATCGATCTGATCAACATTCATCTGTTTTGAACGTTAGCCTATGTTAGCATCACCACTCAGAGACTGGACTCCTCCTGTCTCCCTCGGCCGCCCCAGCCTCTTGCGGCGCTGACTCAGCGCCCTGAGCCAGCGGATCTCCTCCGTCGTCACCGGAGGTAGAGGGAGGCTTTATGGAGCCCAGCGGCCGCAAGCCATATCAATTCGAGCCGCTGGCTCGGGGCGCTGAGTCGGCGCTGCCATGGGCGAGTGTGTCTGATTGTCAGTTTTATACCCAAACCCTCGGGGCGTGTCTGTGAGACCATGGCTGCTGTGACGCAGTCAATGCCTGTGACGTAGAGATGTACCGCTCTCCACCAATCACAAAATTCAAATGCAGTAGCCACCGTTCAACCCTAAGGGGGAGGCACTCAGATGTTTTTAGACCATAACGTGTAAAATTAAACAAGTTTACAACAAAATGTAAAAAAATCACCAGAAACTGAAAGATTGCATTGGTAAAGACCCATTTATACAGTTTGGAGGCAAAAAAACTTATTTTTGGGGTTTAGTTACTCTTTAAACCAGCCTAGTGCTGTTCCTTTGATCCCTGCAACATGTTCAAGCCTTTCTAAGAGAATATTATGATCGACTGTGTCAAAAGCAGCACTGAGATCTAACAAAACCAGAACAGACACAAGTCCATTGTCTGAGGCCATGAGAATACCATTAGTAACCTTCACCAGTGGTGTTTCAGTGCTATGATGAGCTCTAAAACCTGACTGAAACTCTTCAAACAGCTCGTTACTGTTTAGATGCTCACAGACTTGATTAGCAACAATTTTCTCAAGGACTTTGGATTAGAAAGGAAGGTTAGATATAGGTCTGTAATTCACTAAGTCATCTTGATCAAGGGAAGGTTTCTTGAGTAAAGGTTTAATTACAGCTATTTTAAATTCTTGTGGTACGTATCCGTTTACTAAGGATAGATTAATCATATCCAAAATGGGGCCAGGAACCAAATGGAACACTTCTTTAAATAATTTGGTTGGGATTGGGTCCAACATACAAGTTGAAGGTTTAGACGAGGCTAATATTTTTTATAATTCCGAAAGCTCGACTGAATCAAAACAGCCTAAGCACAACTGAGGTTCTACAGTTCTTTCCGATACAGCCTCATTTACTGAGGAAGAAATAATCATGTTTGGGAGGATGCCAATGATTTTCTTTTTAATAAAATTAATTTTATTTATGAAGAATCCCATAAAATCATCACTGCTAAGAGCTGGGGGAATAGTTAGCTCAACAGAGCTATGACTCTGTGTAAGTTTGGCAACTGTACTAAAAAGAAACCTAGGATTGTTTTTATTCGCCTCTATTAATGATGAAAAATATGCTGTTCTAGCTTGTCGAAGGGTCTTTTTATACAGCATTAGACTGTTATTCCAGGTTAAATAGGAATCCTCTAGATATGTAGAGCGCCATTTTCTCTCCAACTTCCTAGTATTCTGCTTTAAAGTATGCAACTCTGCGTTAAACCAAGGAGTCATCCTCCTATGGTTAGCCACTTTCTTTTTTAAGGGGGCTACACTATCTAATACCAAACGCAATGAGGACGTAACGCTGTGAACCAGACCATCAATTTCTGAAGGGTTAGAGATAGAATTGCTGCCATCCACTGTGTTACTCTGAGACACTGAGGAAAGTAAGAATGGAACAGATTCTTTAAAAATTGTTACAGCATTGTCTAATAAAGCTCTCTAATGAAATTTTCTTTCAGATTTAAGATGGTCAGTTAAAGTAAATTCAAAAGTAATTAAGAAGTGGTCAGACAGGACTAGGTTATGTGGGTGGACTGTTATTTCCTCACACTCAATACCGTATGTCAGTACAAGGTCCAAAGTGTGTTTGCCTGAGTGGGTCGATCCCTGTCCTTTTTGAGTAAAGCCAATTGAGTCTAAAATAGCACTAAAGGCTGCATTTAGGCTATCACTTTCAGTATCCACATGAATATTGAAGTCCCCCACTATAATGACCCTATCAGTATTTAATACTAAATCAGATAAAAAATGTGAGATCTGATCCAAGAATTGAGAGTAAGAGCCTGGTGGAGGATACAAAACCACAAAAAAAAATGGTCTTAATGTTTTGCAACTTGGATGAGGAAAATTAAGGATTAGATGTTCAAAAGAACTGTAGCTATCAATTGGTCCGGGACTAATTAGTAAATCAGAACGAAAAATGGTTGCAACTCCTCCTCCTCGACCAGTATTTCTAGGAATGTGAACATTTGAATGACTGGAAGGAGTTGACTCATTTATACTGACATAATCCTCCTGCTGGAACCAGGTTTCTGTGAGACAAAGCAAATCAATGTGATTATCACCAATCAAGTCATTTACTAACAAAGTCTTTGAGGAGAGAGATCTTATGTTTAATAAACCGCATTTAATAGATTTATTTTTCTGTTCAGTCAAAGTCGTATTTATCTTTATGAGATTTCCATAATTAGCTTTTGTTGGCTTAATTTTTAATCCATTTAATTTTGGCCGTGGGCAAGACACTATTTCTATAGGGGAATGGTTGGGTAACAGTACAGAAGCAGCAGAGAGGTGGGTTAAACTACGACTCTGCGTCCTGGTCTGGACCCTGGGTTGTCAGTGTTTTGGAGGACTAATAAATTCGGCCATATTCCTAGAAAGAACAGCTGCTCCATCCAAAGTGGGATGGATGCCGTCTCTCTGTATCAGACCAGGTTTTCCCCAAAAAGTTCGCCAGTTATCAATGTAGCCCACATCGTTTGCAGGACACCACCTAGACAACCATTGATGGAATGATAGCATGCGGCTAAACATGTCGTCACTGGTCCGATCAGGCAGGGGACCAGAAAAGATTACCGAGTCTGACATTGTTTTGGCAAACTTACACACCGAAGCAACACTAATTTTAGTGACCTCCGATTGGCGTAACCGGGTGTCATTACCGCCAGCGTGAATAACAATCTTACTGTATTTACGCTTATCTTTAGCCAGCAGTTTCAGGTAGGATTTGATGTCGCCCGTTCTGGCCCCTGGCAAGCATTTGACTATGGTCAATGGTGTCTCTAATGCCACGTTTCTGACTATGGAGCTTCCAATTGCCAGGGTCGACTTCTCAGCGGGTGTGTCGCTGAGCGGGGAAAATCTGTTAGAAACACGGTGGTGCCCGTGGGCTGGGTCCTAGAACTATCCTTCCTACGTACAGTCACCCAGTCGGCCTGGGGTCCCGGCTGCTCGGGCTCTACCGGAGGACAGCTAAGGGGTTCTATCCTTGTTGGCCCCGCGCTGGCTAATGGGCTTCGGCTGTCTGCTGGTTTTTCAACAGCGCGGAGCCATGCTTCTAATTCTGATACCCTCGTCTCCACAGCTACAAAAATATTACATTTATTACAGTTACCATTATCACTAAAGGAGGCAGGGAAGTAACTAAATATCTGAAATAGAGAGCAAGAGAGAAGAGAAGAGTTAGAGACAGGAGAGAGAAGAGTAGCCATAGCCGCAATGAAGCTAAGCTAACTGAGCTAGCAAGACCTTACCACACTAAGAAAAGCTGTGTGAAACACAAGGAGTTCCCAAAACGTAAGGTACATCACCACTAAACGTGTGTTTTAGTGTGCTTGTGTGTTCAAATAACTTAGAGAGGCCTCAGCACAGAGAAAACAAGATCAATTCAAGAGAGTCTGAACAACAGCTCCACGGAGCACAACAGTGACAACAGGAAATGACGCAATACGGCTTAGCCGTGGCATTTCTTCCTTCCATTCTTCAGTAAGATTATTGAAAAAGCTGTGTTTCAGCCGTTAGATAGCTTCCTAACAATGATCAACCATTTTGATGTTTTTCAGTCTGGTTTCTGTGCTCACCACAGCACAGAGACTGCGCTTGTCAAAGTTTTCAATGACATCCACATAAATACAGACTGTGGTAGAAAAACACAGTACTGGTACTTTTGGACCTCAGTGCAGCATTGAACACTGTTGATCATGATGTACTATTGGAACGACTGGAGAGCTGGGTTGGACTCTCTGGTACAGTACTTGGCTGATTTGAGTCTTACCTTAAGAACAGGAACGGCAATTTTTCATCAGAACAGACAGAAATCACATGTGGAGTGCCCCAGGGCTCCATCCTGGGGCCCCTCTTATTTAATATCAACATGCTCCCACTTGCCCAGATTTTTGCAACCAAAAAGATTAGCTACCATAACCATGTAGATGAGACTCAGCTCTACATTACAATGTCACCAGGGGACTTTGAGCCCATCCAAACCCTAAGTAAATGCATTGGGCAAATCAATGGATGGATGTGCCATAATTTTCTCCAGCTTACCAGAAGCAAAACAGAAGTAATTGTTTTTGGGCTTAAAGAGGAACGATCAAGTCAGAACACAGCTTCAGTTAATACTGCTAGAAAGTACTGATCGGGACCAAACTCTAGGTGTAGTAATGGACTCAGACCTGAATCTCTAGGGTCACATAAAGGGAATAACAAGGTCAGCCTTCTATCACCTGAAGAACATTTCTAGGAATTAAAAGACTGATGTCGCAACAGGACCTAGAAAAACCAATCTATACATTTATCTGTAGACGGATTGATTACTGCAACAGCGTTCTCACAGGTCTGCCTAAAAAGTCAATCAGACAGCTGAAGCTGATTCAGAATGCTGCTGGTCGTATCCTCGCTAGAACCAGGAAAGTAGAGCACATCACCCCAGTACTAAAGTCATTACACTGGCTCCTTATAGCTCAAAGAATAGGCTTCAATAGAATTTTACTAGTTTATAAATCATTGAATGGCCTAGTGCCAAAGTATGTTGAGGATCTACTGTCACTATATCAACCCCCCAGACCACTCGGGTCCTGTAATTCCAGTCTACACAACATCTCTAGATTTAGGGATCCCTAGAATTTTCTTGTTTTCTTTGTTCCCCTTCCTCTCTTGAATCTTTGACTCACCCTCTCCTTCTTAACTTTTTTTCCTACCTCTCATCTTCTTTCTTTCTTCCCTGTTGTTTTCCTTCTCTGTGACCATAATATCAGAAAATCATAATCCTCCACCTGAGAAAGTAAATCAGTTGGGCTTCTACTTGGTACTCAGACACCAATTCTGAGTGCCACACTGCCACATAGGGCACGTAAAAAAGAAATATATATATATATGTGTGTGTGTGTGTGTGTGTGTGTTCCCATGACATTTGTTTCTCAGATTAACCTATTGAAAATAAAGACCTTTAAGGAGTTATTAAACTCAAATCTTTGT
Source organism: Valencia hispanica (assembly GCA_963556495.2). Taxonomy (NCBI): domain Eukaryota; kingdom Metazoa; phylum Chordata; class Actinopteri; order Cyprinodontiformes; family Valenciidae; genus Valencia; species Valencia hispanica. The sequence goes on along the minus strand of OY747700.1, from coordinate 49,814,293 downwards.
ATTACATTTTTTATTGATCTGATGTAATATTCTAATCTTCAGTAGCTGTGAGCGGAAAACAATCATAGTTGACAAGAATAAAGGCATCAAAACATAAAAAAAGAAAAGAAAAAAAACATCCCTAGAATTAGAACCAAACACAGAGGAGTTTGCAGTTTCTATGCTCCTCTAATCTGGAACAAATTTCCAGACAACTGCAAAGCTGCTGAAACACAGTTCTTTTAAGTCATAGCTAAAAACTCATCTGTTGAGAGATGCCTTTGAGTAATGTTTTCATATATCATATGCTCTGTGTGTGTTTTATGCTTTATTGCTGTTTTTACTTTATCCCCTAATAATGTGAAGCACATTGAATTGCCTTGTTGTTGAAAGTGTGCCATACAAATAAAATGTCCTTGCCTTTAATAGAGAGGAAAAAACAGTGTTTTCCATACATGTTTAGTAAATTTCACCAAAACAATGTCCACTTTTTCAGCCTCTAAAGAGAGATGGTGGGTTTATACTGGAGAAATCTGACCCTCTGGACGAAAGAGAGACTGAAGCTTCTAGTACCCAGGTGAGACTGTTTATATTACTGACTATGGTGAGATCCAAGGAGTAATAGATGGATTCCTGGGCTTTTTAAACATACTGTATATGTATATTGATTCTTCAGTGGGAAAAGTAAAGAATCACATCAGTTTGATAATTAGATTGTGTTATTAGTGGTGAAATATATGGGATGAGTGATATATGAAATATTTGAGTAATCTATCAAGTAGGCTGCTTTGTCTGTCTCTGTCATTGTGTCCTTGGGCAAGAAACTTCACCTGTCCTGCTTGCTGGTTGTGGATGGAGGCCCGGTAGCAGCGATTGAGTGGCAGGCTTACTTCTGTCAGTCTGACCCAGGGCACCTGTGGCTACAATCTAGCTCACTACCATCAGCGTGTGAATGTGTTAATGACTGATTGTAACTTAAAGTGCTTTGAAGTCCTCGGACTCGAAAAAGCACCATACTAATGCAGTATGCAGTATGAACTAATGCCGGTCTTTTTCCATTTACAGCAGAACAAATTTGAAAGCTCACACTGTTTGTGCATGTTGAGGAATGAGGATGTTGCGCTGCTGCAGCTTTAGACAAGAGGGCGTAGCTTTTTCTTAAGGAAACTGAACAAATGTGATTAGGACAGAGAGACTCAAGAAGAGAAAGAATGGAGAAAAAAGGGAGAAACTGTAAGAAAAGGAGGAGAATGAAGAGCAGAGGACAGTACAGACAGAAACAAAAAGACAAAACAAAACCAGTCTGGAGTGTGAAATAGTAATGTCACAAAGGCAAAGAAAAAAAGGAATAAGGAGAAAGAGAGTGTATGAGAAATTGAGGATGGAAAGAGCGAGGGAGTGGCAGTGAAAACCTAATGGAGAGTGGTGGAGTCTATTGATCCAGTCGGCAGCGCAGGCTGTTTCATTTGGTCATTCAATTATTCAGTCATTTGGCTGATGTTGTTTCCCCCAGCAAAGGTTCAGAGCATCCACTGCAGGCCACCCAAGCAGTCGCTGAGCCACTTTCAAAACCATGAAAGTTATGAGTCTGTAGGAGAGTGATAGAGTGACACGGGGCTGTAGACTGGAAAAATTGAGAGCTTTAGCAAGTGTAGATTTTTCTTTATACAGTAGTCCCCAAAATGCTTCATTTTAGTGGTTGGCACATTTTTCTTTCTTCATCCATTTTTCATTTTTGTCTCCCATTTTCTGGCATCTGGCTTTTAAATTACATGAGAGAGAGAGTGTGTGTGTGTGTCAGTTGTGAATTGAAAAGCTTCCTGTGCGCAGAATCTAGTTGTGACTAAAAGCTTTCTAATCATGTTTCAGCGGTTACAGTTTTAACATATATATATATATATATATATATATATATATATATATATATATATATATATATATATATATATGCATGCATGCACACTACTCACAATAAGTTAGGGATATTGTTATTTAAATGAGTGCTATTCCTACTTGGTCTGAATATTAATGAAATAAGTAAAAGTATTTTATTTGATATTACTAATAATGAATGAGAAGAAACACCTTTTTCATTAGTGTAATATTTATTACCCCAAAAGTGTAGACAATAACAAGGGTAGCCCCCAAATAACACAAATTGACAATGTCAGTGTTTCCACCATTTGCCACCGTCAAAGTTTGACAGCGACGTCTCATGCTCCTCACTAGCCTCATGATGTTGTCCTGAGGCAATGCATTCTACTCTTCCACAAGTGCTACACGCAGTTCTGCCAGGTCACGTGGGGGTGGGGTACGATCATCCAGTCTCTGCTTCAGCTGGTCCCAAACATGCTCTATGGGGTTCAGGTCAGGGGAAATTGGGAAGATTATGATGGGTTCTATGATGTCTCTGAGGTATAGGAACGTGCAGTGACTGAGCCATCTACAATAACTAAATCAATTTTGCGTTGACTGGTGATGCCTGCCCAGACTGTTACACCTCCTCCACCAAAGCTAACCCTGGGTACCATGTTGACCTCGGCGTATCACTCACCTCGCCTTCTCCAGCAACGCTGACAACCATCATTTCTGTGGAAGGTGACCCGACACTCGTCAGTGAACAGGACGGTAGACCACTGCTGCATTGTCCAGGTCACATGGTCTTGTGCCCACTGCAAACATTCACGGCGGTGTCTTGGTGTCAGTGGAGTCACCTGCAACGGTCGTCTGGCATTCAAGCCAAAGCGGTGGAGTCAGTTGTGAATGGTTTATCTGGAAACCCTAGTACCCCTCACATCTCGTAAACGGGCCATCAGCTGTGTGGCAGTTGCATGACAATGTCCGAGTGCAAAGGTCCTTAGGTACTGGTCATCGTTGCGGTCTGTCACTTGTGGGACTCCACTCCTGGGTCTGTCACAAACTCTGCCAGTAGTTTGTGTCTTGATGCAAGTCTGCTGTTGTCACTTTGAGACACACCAAATTCATGTGCAACATCTGACTGCCTGCCACTGACCTGAAGACGCGCTATGGCCAGTTGGTGCTGCTCGTACATTAAGTGACGTCATGTGTTCACGGCTGTTTGAAGGATGAATTTGGAATGACTTACTGACAATACCAGCTTTTCAAACCCACAGAATGTTGAAATTGATGCCACATTGAAAAGCGTTGTCTTTAGTATTTATTGGTGTTGGCCCCAATATGTAAGGCTCACTGTACACAGTGAGACCATTACATGGCACTTCACAGATAAATTGGTACGGTGCGGTGTGTATATATATATATATATATATAGATATATATATATATATATAGATATATATATATATATATACTCACACACACACACAGTAATCTACAGTTGCATTTTTCACTTCTATAAAAACTTTTTTCAAATATGGAATAGAATATAAGATAAGATTTTTTGTAGTCTACAAAAACTGTAGACTACATGCTGCTAGCCCCCATTCTGTTAGTGGCAGCTGCAAATCTATTAATTTTTTTATAAATTGGTCACAGATACCTTGTTAAGGGATTTTACTCATTTGTTCATTTTGTTAGATATAAGCCAGAGGAGAATCCTGGCCTAGGGTCTTTCTGCATGGAGTTTGCATGTTCTCCCTGTGCATGCGTGGGTTCTCTCCGGACTGGCGAACTGTCCAGGGTGTACCCCGACTCTCGCCCCTTGACCGCTGGAGATAGGCACCAGCCCCCCCGCAACCCTGCATTAGGATGGACGGGTATTGAAAATGGATGGATGGGTGGAAAATACAAAAGCAAAGTCTACACCACAACCACAAATGCAATTCATTATTAGGATTTCAAGTGATAGAAGGATTTTTTTTATTGCTATAGAAATATGGCATCCATTCACATTGAACCCCATATGTTAGTATATTGCTGAATTGCAAACCAACCAACAAAGACATGGCCAAGACACCTGTGAAGACTCTGGAGGAACTTCAGAGATCAACAACTCAGTTGGCAGACAAAGCATTAGATGGGAAGTCCATAAATCTGACCTTCATGGCTATGGGCATGTGATGTTCTATTTGTAGTTTTGCACACACATATATATTTATTCAGACTAGATTTGAACTTTTCGGCCTACATGCGAAGCATTATGTTTGGTAGAAAACTAACTGCACTAAAGACATCTTCCCTTTGGTGGAGATTCACCTTCCAGCAGGACAATGAGCTTAAATAATTAGCCAGCTCCAATGGAATGGTTTAAAATAGAGCATATTCATGTGTTCAAATGCCCCAGTCAAAATCTTAACAGAGAATCTGTGGCAAGACTTGAAACCTGATGTTCCCAGATGCCCTCTGTCCAATCTGACCAATTTTTAGTGGTTTTGCAAAGATTAATAGGTTAAAAAAAATCCAGCCTCTGGATGAGAAATGCTTGTGGAGACATACCTCAAAAGACTTGGAAGTGTAATTGCAGTGAAAGGTGTTTCTACAAACTACTGACTTAGTAATGGCAATTCCAATTTATTCATATGGCACACTTTCAGCAGCAAGGCATTTCACAAAAATCTGCCACTGTCTGTTGGTCTGTCATAAAATCACAATAAAATGTGTAGAAGTTTTTGATTGTGACTAAATGTGGTAAAAACAGGAAAAGGATGGATCTATTAATGGATTTCCTCAGCAATGTTTTTGTTATACAGCTGTAGGTCTTATCAAGTGAGCCGAATCCCATCCACCAGGATTCCATCATGATCTAAATCCTGTTATTCCAAAGAAGTATTACATTGTAAAGAGCTACTATTCTCAGTGTCAAACCTACCTTTTCTCTGTAGTTCCTTTTACTTTTACCCAAACTGTTAACAGATTCACTCATCTGACCTTGAAGAAGAAGTCAGTCCCAGTGTTTAGCTCGGTCCTGTTGTCATTCGCCATTAGCTTCACATTAGTCCAGGAAGATTTGTGGACTGACCTCTCATCAAATCATTTACTTCAATGAATCAATTTAGCCTGACACATGCAGTATATTAATCAGCCGCCTAGGCTGGCTTAATAGCTCAATCAGAAGCTGAGGAGGGGGAGAGAGAGAGAATTAGAGATTTAAAGAAGGTCGGAATGGAAAAATGCTATCCTCAAGTAACCTGCAGAATGTTTGGATCACACATACATACCAGATTCTCTTAGCTTTACATGATGAGGGAGGGGAAACAACAGGACTCCACAGACAACATTTTCTACATTGTAAAGTAATATTCTGAAAAAGATTATATGTCTGTGTTGGAACAGTTAACCATTTTCCCCAGAAAGATTTTCCTTCCAGTGAACAGAGCTAAAGAAATAACATTCACCCACATTTCTGTTTAACAGCAGCTAAACTCCTCGAGCCCACAGGGGATCCAAAAAAAATTGCCCATCAGTTGACTAAATATTAAAAATACATAAAAATTAAATATTTACATGCACTGTATAAAAAAACAGATTTTATTTTCACTGCTTGAAATTCATTTAGACAGAATGTTTCTTGTTTCAGATCAAATAGATTTACCAGAAAATAATTAGCTGACTGCCAGAATAATAGAAGGATTTTTTAAGAAAAATGTTTTTTGTTCAAATTAATCAGTTTCCACACATTACCTCAGTATTTAGCAGAATTAAATTTTAAACTATATAATATTGCCACAGTAGTATGCTGTAGTTTTGGCCCATTCCTCTTGGCAGAATGGGTGTAACTGGGTCAGTTATGTTGGCTGCTTTGCCCGCACACATGTTTTCAGCTCTGATTACAGATTTTCTTTGTGACTGAGATCAGAACTTTTGTTAGTCACTCCAAAACATTTCTTTTTATTTTACCTCATACAGGGTAGCCAGAGTAAGACCGAAAATCAATTGAACGCATAACAATATTCCAAGCCCATAATTATTCATACCTCTGGCAGGAATTTCTGAAACTTTAAGCCAACAGTGTGGACGACACCAGCTTTCCTTTTCCTTCAAAAAGACAGCGTCATGAACCCGTATCACCTCATCATCAGTCACTAAAAGCAGAAAAATGAACAGGAAGGTATTAATATGCTCTGTTGTTAGAGAGATGGCCAGGTGTTTCAATGAAAGACATCATAAGTACATGGAAGTCACAGTCATCCATCAGTTTTTCAACCGGTTTTGCTGAAACGCTGACCTCAGGCCGACTTCTGTGTACTTATGAAACTGTGTTGCAGTCGATTCTCGTAGCTCTAATTACAATAAAACTTGCCTTGACGTTTGGTGTGTAGTTGAAAACTGATCCACTCCCATCCATTCTTTGTCAATTGGATGCTGGGCCTGCTATAAAATTAAGTGACCCATGTGATTATTACGCAAAAATATTAGCCCTTTCAGAAACCTTTGTATTTTATTGAAATCCTTACAATGGAGATTCATATTATTTTCAATCGTTTTGCTTATGTGTAGTAATGGTGCAGCTGTTGAAAAGAAAAAGCATATCTGGCCATTTACTTTAAGTCATGTTGTCGTTATTCTCTCTCTGCATTTGGATTCGCAAGAATTATTGTATAACACATGACAGGATTGCCAATATGGGCTTTTTGATAGATTATTAATTAATTAAATTTAATAAATTATTATTAAATTATAAATTTTTGACATACCATTACAGCAAAGATGGTGTCCCTTGAAAGACTGTCTACCTTATCTTTTGGGAAATGCCTGTCAGAAATAAACTTCCTGGTTGAATGAAAATATTAGATCTGGTGGTATGAATAATTTTGAGCCTAACAATTTTTCTTAAAATTATTTTTCCTCATGGAAGAACTGTGCTTAGGGTATGAAATGTTTTAAAAGGTGTAGGGAAAATAAAGCATAACTTCACCCAGAAAATATAGTAAGATGCAATAAAAATTGAATTTATTTATTTCTTTAATGGCTTTTTATGAGAATGAGAATGAACCCAAACCCCCAAATCTGTAGCACTCCAATCCCTCTGTTGATGTTTTGGTCCCTTTTTTAGGTCACTGAATTAGTTCTTGACACCACCAAACACGGGTGAGTTGATTGTGGGCCGATATGGCAAAGCCCTGTGTTAACACGCAGGCTCACAGTCTTGCTCTTCACGAGGCTGTTAATTCATTGACTGATGGCAACGTTTAGCTGCCATCCGTCTCTGCTCTCCCCATCTGGTCTTGCGCTCCCTCCATTCTTTTTTCCATCTCTTTTCTTATTGCGTCTGCGAAGGGGAGAACATGTAAAACAGTGGCAACTCAAATGTGTCTTTTTTTCTAATATTTTATTCTTACCTACCATCTCCAAACCTGTCCACTCCCCCTGCCTCTTTTTTTTTCTTCTATATTCTCACAGTGGATCACATGCTCTTTTTGTTCCATCTTTATTCTTGGACAAACACCTTATAGATTTATGGAAAGACTCCCTTTCTGCTGTCTTTGTGCACAACAGGCCTTCTCAATGCCAGTCCTTGGCTTGCACTCCACATGAGGCTAATACCTACACAAGCCTGTGTGCATTTAACCACACTGAAAACAGAGGAGATTACACTCACATCAGCACTGAGAGCTCAGGCAATGACTGACTTTCAGCCAACAAACATGATTTCTGTCTCACAGCAGAGTTAACAAAAACTGCTCACTGTACAGTAGTGTGTTTTTAATGTGTTAAACATGCTGAGCGTGTGTTTCCTTTCTTCTTTTAAATCTATTTGCACTTGCAAATAAAACATTAAAAGATGTATGTATTCACTCTCAGCGCTTTACAAACAATCAGATTAAACTTTTTCTTGTGTTAAATCAGTTAAGATCACGAATATTTGTATTTTCTAAATCCTGAAAAAATAGGCGAGACAATTTTTTTAGAGACTTGTTTTAACATTGGAGAAATTGAGACTTCTACATAACTTTTATTGATATTTAGTAGAACTGCTTTTTAAGCTATATGAATTGGCTCAAAATGTATGTAATAACCACAAATGATATATGGTAGGGAGTGTGATGGCCACTCCAAAAAATTGACTTTGCGTTTTTGAAGCCATTTTGGAACTACTTTGGTGATATTTATTGAGTCGTTATTCCTTTGTAAGTACCATTTCTGTCCAAGCTTTATCTTCCTCACTGATTTGGGGTGTTGCTTTAATATTTTGCGTTTTTTACTTGTGATATCGTCCATTTTGTGAAGTGTGCTGGCTCCTACTACAGTGAAAAAAAAATACACGATGCTGCCACCCTCGTACTTCACAGTACAAAAGTAAAGTAAACAGTAGACAGTTGAGATAGTGATCTTCCCCCTTTTTCCTGCAAATGTAACAGTGGTCAATCATGGCCATTTAGTTTCTTCAGACCACCCGACAAAATCAAGTTGTTACTCTGTGAGTGCATTTGCAAACAATAATCTGACTTTTCATGTATTGGAGAAGTAACTGTATCTTCCTCTGAGTGGCCTTTCAGAACATTTCGTTTCATAATGGATAGTGTCCAGCTTTCAGCCAGCATCTTGACAAGGTCTTCTGCTTTTGGTCTGGTGGTAATACATTTTTGCATCACCCCACATTCATATCTGGGACACACACAAGCCATCTATTTTCTAAACAATATGATAGCTGGACATTCCCCTCATCTGCATACTTGCAACAACAAAAAAATCCACTTTTAGAAATTAGATCTTTTTTGGTAATCACAACTCACCTAAAACAGTAAAGTTTTTATCTGATTTAATGTGAGACAGTGAAGTGAAAAATGCTGTGTGTCTTTTTCTACAGTGTATGTAAATATCTGTATAACTGTAAAATGGTTGATTTCCAAAAATGTTTTTATTGTGTTTTTTTATTTATTTGTCTGTTAGTTACTAAGAAACCTGAGTGAACAACCAGGAAACAAAGATGACTCATGCACTTGTGTTTCTTCAAAGATGGGAGCAAAGGAAATGACTAAAGTATACTGCTGTGTTCTCTATGGGCCAAGAAAAATCCAAGAGGCTCTCAGAATAATCAGTCGTCGTTCTTTACTCTCCCACCATTGAAGTGATTGGAAAAAGATGAGTGTTCCGGGAATGTACCGGGGGAATTTGAGATGGAAGTCTTTCCACAGAAATTATTAGCAATAAAGACAGCTACATATGCTAGCTACCTTACTAGCTCAGTAGCTTGGAACAACAAAGCAGTCAAAGATTAGCATTTTATTGAATGTACATTTCTTTACACAAATATTATCGATGTTATTTTTTGTGTTTCAATTTCCAACTCTGTGTGTAGCTAAAACACTTTGAGATAAAGTCTCAAACCAAGACACCACCAAAGGGGAAAACCTAAAGAACTTAATTTCAAACAGGCACAAGGCAGGGACAGGAGAACAATTTGAACTAGCTCATGTGGCAAAGGCAAAACAGAAACAGGCAAAATGTCTCCAGAGACACAACCCAACTGTCAGCCAATCAACGCAAAGCTCTGAAGCCCCTAATGTCCACCAGGTTATCATACAGTTCTCCACTCAGTCTGAAGTAACCATTGAAACAATCATTATTTTGGTATCTACTGAACAATTATGCCCCCCACCTGAGGTGTGGATCATTGCAGCTCCTCCACAGTTACCATGGGTGTGTTGGCTGCTTTTCTGTTTGATACTCTCTCTGCCCAGCTTGACAGTTTAGGTAGTCTTGGCAGATTTGCTCCCTGCTATTTTTATTTACTGATCATGACTTGAACAGAGCTCTGTGAGATGTTCAAAGCTGACTCGGCTTTAAACTACCCCACAACTTTCTCCCTGACCTGTCTGCTCTGTCCCTTGGTCTTTATGAGGCTTTCTATTCAATAATGTTCTCTAAGAAACCCGTGACACCTTTATAGAACAGCTGGATTTATACTGAGATTGCACACAGGCGGGTGTACTTATTACTTACTGATAAGGTGATTTTTGCAGGCGGTTGTTTATAAAGAATTTTATGAGAAAATCCGTGTAAAGGGGCTGAAAAGGTAAACATGCTAGTTTCATACATAAAAATCTTTAAAGCAATCTTTTTCCATCTACATCACAACTATGGCCTACTTTGTGTTTTCTGTCAATCCCAGTAAAATGCACCAAAGTATGTGGTTGTCATGTGACAAATTGAGAAAAAGTCAAAAAGGTGCAGAAAATCTTGCAATTCACTGTATATGTCATATTTCAGGTGCATAAAAATAACCAGGTGTTTATATTTAGGATATTTCTAACTGGGTGCACATATCATACAAAACCCTCCCAGTGAGACTCTCAAAGCGAGGGGTTACTTATAAAGAGACATAATGAGGTATATATGTCTGATTTAAGAATTTTAAAGATGCAGACTTTTGCAGATTGAATTTGGTCAACATATACTATTCCCCTATCAATGATTAAAAATCCAAGTACATGTGAAAGACTTTGTCTACAAAGAAGGAAGTCCTGTGGTTTTCTCATGGCTTGTTTACATACCAACAGCTCAAAGAGATGGGTAGTGCTCCTACTCCACTCTAGCATGTCTCATAATGATTTTAATGTTTAAGTTCCACAGCAGACTGTCCCACTAACTTCATTACTGACTGACTGTCCATTACAGTTCAGGGATGCTTGTGATTATTTATGCACACTTAAGCCAGACTGCGTCTCTGTGTAATTCACTGTAAGCAGGCTTCATTGGAATTGCAAATCAATGTCCCAGCAGGCTTTGCCTCAACCCCCTTTGGAAATATCCCCTTGCCTATGAAACCAGCCCTCTCCTTCATTGTTTCTCCTTCAGCCAAACATCCCCCTCTCTGTCTCTATCTCCTCTCCGCCTGTATTGGGTAGTTTGTCTTCCAGCTGCCATCTTGCCAGGAGTGCAGGTACAGCACTTGTACCTGGGCAGTCAGCCAACAGTCTGGGGTGGATAAGGAGGGAAAGTCCAGGGGGACGGAAGGATACTACGCCTTCCAGAAAAAGTATTCATGCATCTTGAACATTTGTAAATTTTTTCCCATTACAACCACACACTTCTATGTATTTTTTATGATTTTATGCAGCAGACAAACACAAAGTACTTCACAATTTAAAAATGTAAGAAATAGGATAGATGGACCCATTCTTTTTTTTTAGATGAATAAGAATATGAGAAGTGTAGAATTAATTCTGCCATGTTACTGTTTTACTCCTTAAAGAAGAAAAAAAAAGTGCAACCATTTGTCCTCAGAGGGTCATCCAAAAAAATAAAATGAGTCCACTTGTGTGTAATTTAATCTCAGTACAAATGCAGCTGTTGGACAGGTCGCCAGTCCATCATAAGGGCAGCATAGGATTTCGCATAATGTCTTTGGGGCTGTGGGAGGAAGCCAGAGTAGCCAGAGAGAAACCATGCACACACGGGGAAAACATGACACAGGTTGGGATTTGAACCCTAGACTTTCTTGCTGCAAGGCAACAGTGCTACCAACTGTTGCACCATCCAGCCTTAGTTGAGATTGTGGTTTTATCATTATTAGGGGAAACTGTAGAGTAGTCACCTAGCAATCGAAAAGGTTGCAGGCTCGATTTCAGCTTCCTCCTGTCAACGCGCCCCTGGGCAAGACACTTAGCCTCGAGTTGCCTACCGATCTGTGGTGTATAAATGTGTGTGCGTTTGTAAGTGAAAGTGCAAAAAAAATGTGGCCCCAGTGTAAAGCGCTTTGAGTTGTCAGTATGACTAGAAAAGCACTGTATGAGTTCAGTCCATTTACCATCAAATAAAGGAGCTTGCAACACCACTCATACAGTTACATAGCAGAAATCTACTGTAACATTATTAGGCAACCAATATTTTGATCTAACAACTGTCTGAATGATATTTAAATTAGGGCAAAATTTTGAATTACTTACAATTTGATTAATTTTTTTAGTTTTGCAAAGAAGAATTTACAAAAATGTGGAATTTGTGAGATATACCTTTAAATGTCTTGTCAGTAATTGCTAAGGAAGGTTGCTCCACAAAGTATTGACTCATGGGGGATACAAATGCATGCCACACTTAATCAACTAAATAGAATTGAACTTTTCTGATTTTTATGTGTAAAAAAAAAAAAGACTTTTTGTGTTGGTCTATCGCATCAAATCCCAATAAAAACACTCAAGTCTGTTGTTTTTAACAGGACAAGGTCTGAAAAGGTTTGCTGGTAAAGAAGGTTGGGAAGAAGTGAGAGGAGTACACCCTTTAAGTGAATTCTGATATTTGTGTTTTGTTTTTGCAGCAGATCTCTGGAAGATGATCTGTCTTAAGAGTTACTGACATTGATCCTGGCGGTGGTCCTGGGAGGGGAGGGGAGACTTCTCTAAGTGCTCTCCTGGCATGAATTCCCTGCTGGTTATGAATTGATGCAACATGGTTTACAGTTAAAATGTCTGGACCAGACTCTTTTTTTTCTTCTTTTGATCATGACGCGTTTTGGAAGAAGATGTCTTCCTTTTATGGTTCCACTCTGAATGAGAAGACAGACTGAAAGAACAAATCGAAGAAGAGACGGCGGAGGAGGAAGGGGTTATTTATGAGCAAAATGAGAAAACATAAGAAAATAATAATGCAGCTTGTTCTCAAACAGAGATGAGAATTTAATGGAGAAACCAGAAAAAGCTGTCTCTTCTCCTCCCCTCCAACACTATTTCAGCCCCACCATCCTGCTTCCTTCACCTCCTGTAACAGAGTGTATCCTTCAGGCTTCTCCTCACCGGCCGCTGTATTAGAGCACCCTTTTAACGCTGCATCGGCCGAATCAGTCACACTGGCTTCCTTCACTCTCTCTTCCACTTTATTTTTTTCAATCTTTCTTTTTTCTTTTAAACACAGATTCTCCATAGTCTTCCACCCATTTCTCAGACACTTTGTTCTTTCTTCACCTTATATTCCCTTCACCCTAGTTCCAGTCACATAATTTGTTTTCTTCCCCTTCTCCATTACATGCTGCTTGTTTCCTAAGTTTACAAAGAGCAACAATTTTCTGTCTGGCTTCACTACAAGCTGCTATCTCTCTGTTTATCCCTCTTTAACCTCTATTTACTCTTTCAATCCATCCTGCCCAGAGGACACATCTCCAAGGATCCCTTTCTTGTTAGCGCTTTCTCTTTTTGCCTTACGCTCACATCTTCCTCCCCCTCCCTTTGCTCCCGTGGATTTTATGTCCTGCAATTTCCTGCCATTTCCTTGCATTCAGTCTCTCCCTTCACCTAGCTGAGCTCCACCGTATCCCTGACACTCTTTTACCCTCGCTTGTGGTTCGGCTTATGACCTTAACCCTCTCATCCCTTGCCCTCCCTCTCTCTTATTTATTTGTTTCTCTCTTTCTATCACTGAGTCCGTCTTCAGTTTTTGCAACCAAATGAGATTTGGAGGCCGAAGCCCATGTGCTCCTCTCTGCTCTCAGATAGAAGTCAGTTACCGATAGCTGCATTGAGGTTTAAACCAGATGTGTCCCAGGACATCTCACTGAGCTTAACTCTTTAAGTATTCATAACCCTTTTATAGTGCTAAAGTAGAAGGAAACTGGATTTCTCTTGTGTCTCAAAGACATTTAGCTTCTCATCCAAAATTTGTTTTGGTCATATGTCCGTGGGGAGATGAGTCTGGGGGGCAGAGTAGGTGTTAGAAAGATTCAATTCAATTCAGTTTATTTACATAGCACCAATTCAAAACAGATGTCATCTCAAGGCACTTTACAAGAAAAGCCATTTCAATTTAACTGTACGTACATTCCAATCAGTGCAAAAGTTTTCTATTTAAGGAATCGCAACAGATTGCGTCGAGTCATTGACTTGCAGGATTCAAACCTCCTGGACGAACATAAAGTGACAGTAGACAGTCGCCTGTGTTGTGTCGTTGACTAGTACTGACAGTGGAGAGAAAAAAAACTCCCCTTTAACAGGAAGAAACCTCTAGCAGAACCTGGCTCCGTACGAGCTGCCATCTGCTATGACTGACTGGGGGTTTGAGAAGACAGAGTACAGACACAAAAAGAACAAAAGAGCTAATGTAATGTTAAAGAAAGTAAAAAGTTGATAACAGGAGAGGGAGAACATTCAGTTACTGGAAGAATCATCCCACCTGATGCCCCCCTAACACAGGTGTAGCTTCCATGGAGAGAAAAACACTGAGAGAAAAGAGAAAGTTAACAGTTGAAATAACAGCTTATAATGCAAGTGGAGAGTAGTAGAAGAGAAAAGTAGCAGAGTGAATTAAAGTGGTCAGTCTGTCCTCCAACAGTCTAAGCGTCAAAAAAGCGCCACACGCCCAAGTTGGACGCTTGAACATTGAACCTTGACGCGCGTTCAAGGCGAATTAAATATACTGTTAAAATATACGCAACTTGTGGGAGGAGCTAGTGCCAGACGGTGTTTTTGCAAGAAGGCAGCTGTCGATCTAGCGTTGGAAGAGAGAGTCTCCATTCTCTATTTACTATGGAGAGTACCCTGTGCAGGTTTGCAGGGTCAGTAACGTGAAAGCTTTCAAAAGTGAAATGAACTTACCAGGTTGCCCTATCTCCTTACTTATATTTCTCCAAGCGAGGTCCTTTTTATTCCTGTCTCTGTGGAGAAAGCAGCTGGTGTCGTATAGCTTGGGGTGGTTAGACACGGCCGTTATCAGTATTTCCTCCATGTTGACTGAATTAATTTTCCTGGACCTGACCCCATTAACTGGGTCACAGCATCACCTGACACCACGTCACCAGGCTCCTGATTGGTTGACGCTGTAGTTCAGATTTCTCAACGTCAGCAGCAGACGCAAAACGCTCGTGACACGCAAATGCACAAAATGCACCACATAACATAATAAGCGTATTTGCTGACGCGCCTCAAACGCCTCATCCGCCTCTACTGCACGAATCTGACGCGCGAATGAGGCAGAAATGCATTTTCGCAACGCAAATCTGCTTTTGAAGCGATGCAGACACTCTGACGTGCGTCATGGCGTTTCTGCATTGACGCGTTGATTGGCTGACGAAATGGCCTCCTCCTGTTTTTAATGAAGAGATAAATGTTAACTTTTCTTTTTCTGTTGAAATTCCAATGTTATCTCTCTTTCAGTCTCTCCCTCACACATAGTTATGTGAGTAATGTGGTGTTTTTGAGTGCATAATACGAAAAAGTTGTTTGGAAAAAAAAGAAAAAAGGCAAGTTTCATAACTTACCGGAGAGTTGAGAACTGTGAGGAACGGGTGTAGCTGCTGAGTCTTGTCGGTTTGCCAGATTTACAGAGCGTCGATTTCTTTTGAGTGTGTTACAACCCTGTAAACACGTCCAGTGGGGGCCCACATGGGGCTCATGTGGGCTAGTTGGGATTTGGCTGGGCATGGGCTCAGAGTGGGATTTGTTGTTGGGCCCCACATGGGTAGTGTATGGGCAATATATGGGCCAGAATTAGGGGAACTGGCTCCAGAATCGGAGGAGTTGAAGCAAACTACAGTGTCAGGTGTTAAAATATAGAACAAATCTGGCTAGTACAAGAGGTAATCTCTAAGGGTTTTATAAAACTTGAGAGCTTGTTATATTTTTAACAAAGCCACTGCTAAAGTCACATAAAAAATGTTAGGCTATTAATCTTCACATATTAAAAATGTTAGGCTATATAATCTTCACATATTAAAAATGTTAGGCTATTTAATCTTCACATATTAAAAATGTTAGGCTATATAATCTTCACATACAAAAATGTTAGGCCTATTTAAATAGGCGTTGGCCGAAGAGAGCTACGCACTGTCGGAGAGCAGGAAGTGAACTGAAGAGAGAAGTGCCAACGGACTCCTCAGTGACCTCCCACAAAACCTCCCAATCTCCTCCACAGTTACCGCCCAGACACCGCCCAGTTACTGCCCACTGCTCGTTCCCCTCCCAAACAGATTAGAAAGCTTGGAGCAATAACCCTTTAAATGCTGGTTTGAGAATTTAAACACCAATAAAATAGGCTTTTTCTGATTAATTTCAATGCATTTTGAGACTGAAACACAATTTTAACAAACTTTAAAATGTCTGCCACCCCAGTAGCAATTTTAAGCATTAAAAACCCAGAATTGGCAAAAGGAATTGAGAAACTTTCTCATAAATGCCACAAGCGAAAACAAAAAACTTAGGACATCCTTGGCCACAAAGTGGGACCGTTGACCTTTTGGTGAAGGAGCTTATGGAACAAAGGATTCTTGATTATAAGGCAAATCAAAAAAACAAAAAGCGAACTGAAAAAAGGGGAAAAGAGTTACAGATCCTAAAGTTACAGTGGCTTGCAAAAGTTTTCGGCCCCCATGAACTTTTCCACATTTTGTCACATTACAGTCACAAACATTAATCAATTTTATTGGAATTCCACGTAAAAGACCGATCCAAAGTGGTGTACACGTGAGAAGTGGAATGAAAATCATACATGATTCCAAACATTTTTTACAAATAAATAACTGAAAAGTGGGGTGTGCGTAATTATTCAGCCCCCTTTGGTCTGAGTGCAGTCAGTTGCCCATAGACATTGCCTGATGAGTGCTAATGACTAAATAGAGTGCACCTGTGTGTAATCTAATTTCAGTACAAATACAGCTGCCCTGTGATGGCCTCAGAGGTTGTCTAAGAGAATGTTGGGTAGAGTTATAGAGAATCCACAATCTCATCAGAACAATGACAAACCAAAACAAAAAGATTTTAACCTCAAATACCAACCAAATTCCCAGTCACCTGACAGATTAAATGCACGTGCATCGGTAACACAGGAAACCAATTGAAATACAGCAGAGGGTGTAGTAAATACAAGGGCTAATGCACAAAAACATCATGATTTGCGAGACAGAGAAGGCATTAAAAAGCCTCAAAGGTATGATGAAGGGGCTATGTACCAAATTCAGGTCACTTTGCTCGAAATTGCCAGAGTGCACCTCCAAAGCCTGAGTGGAGAGGTCCAGTTAACACTTGGGGAGAAAACCAAAGGTATTAGGGGTGCCTAGAGAATCCTACAGGGGAGTTCCAAGTTACGTTAAATGCAGAAGTTGAACCAATCATTGAAGTAAAATTGGAAGATAATCCGATCAAAATGCTGGTCGACACAGGAGCTAGTTACACATGCGTAAACCCCAGTTTCGCCAAAAACCTCCCCATGTCAGATAAACTCGTTAAGACAGTAGGATTCTCTGGGTTAAAGCAATTAAATCCAGTAACTGCTCCAGTCAAATTAAGTGTCGACAACAGTGAAATCAAAATTCCAATTCTAGTTTCGAATCAGACACCAATAAACCTTTTGGGAAGGGATGCATTATGTCAATTAAATGGAAAAATTTGGTGTTCACCACAAGGAATTTATATTGACAGCTCAGGCGTATACCTCCAAATGCATGCCAACACCGAGCAGGCAAAAGTTTATTGGCTTGGTGACATCTCTAAGTCAATAACAGAAGTTTTTGAAAAGTGGGAAAAACGTATTAAAGCACAAATTCCAAATTCAACCAAACCATTTAGCGATCCTCATTGCACAATGTTCTTTGATCCATGATACACCAAAATCTTTGAAGAGGAATGGGACAAAGCAAGCAAAACACTCACAGATTAAATTTATAACAGAGTATATAGTGATAAGAAAACAAGGTGCAGCTATAAATGTGAAGACAAACCCATTCATTGAGAGATGGTACAATGTACCAGAATCTGCACCACACATAACTCTGTTGGTTAATGAAGGCTTTGAATCTAAAGCTTTGGGGCCAATGATGTTAACAGCAAACCAGGCTCCATGGCAAACAACAGATAATCCTCTAATCTTTATGACTAAAGATTCAGCTATGATCAAAATCCTTTGCAAAACTTCTACACTTGCTAAACCACAAGTAGTGTCGATCCCAAAGAAACAGGAAAAACAACAGTTTGGAGAATCCAAAACCCATCAAGACACATTGAAAAAGGACATGTTAGACCATGTTCCAGAACAGTTTTGGTCAATGTTTACTAGAATGTTATGTCAGACAACTAACTGGTATCCACAAAGCAATTTATCTGCAGGTGAAGGAGAAGGAAGTTGCTGCTAGCAGAGATAACGAAGGTCCAGTGGCCCCTGGAGACCAACTGTACGTTAAGGTCTTCCGGAGGAAATGGCACGAACCCAGGCGTGAGGGTCTGTTCATTGTGGCTCAAGCAACACCAACAGCTGTTCAAATCGAGGGCAGCTCGACATGGTACCATCTGAGTCACTGCACGAAAGTCCGAGAAGCAACTAAGGAGAGTGCCAGTCAACAAAATAAGACAGAAAAAGTCAAGGACAATGAGAAAGATTGTAAGTCTGATAACTGTTCTGTGTTGGGTGATGGCAGGAATGCTGATACTGAAGGGACTGGTCCTGGAGAAGGTGAAGATAGACCCGAGAGG
Organism: Valencia hispanica; assembly: GCA_963556495.2. Lineage (NCBI taxonomy): Eukaryota > Metazoa > Chordata > Actinopteri > Cyprinodontiformes > Valenciidae > Valencia > Valencia hispanica. Next base: position 49,796,006 of record OY747700.1, on the reverse strand, counting down.
TGTGGGAAGCAATGTCCAGTCACCAGACCATTTGCAAAGGCAGCAGATGGAAGGAAGAGTCCGCCTCAGAAAAGTTAAGTATGATGCAACCATGCCGCACCACACCAGATCAGTCAGGACACCAGTATTAAATAAAATCTCACATAGGTCACGTTCAAGTAGACAAATTGACATTGTTAATTAAACTGAACATGCTAAACAGCTACCGGAGCTTGACGTTGGCTTTAAAGTGGAATGGGTTCCTATAACAGATCCCACTCCAATTCCCATCTCCACACTAATATTAACCACACCTGTGGTTCTGGGGTGAAGCGGCCCTGATCGCCGAGCGGAGGAACGGTCCTGGTGAGAAGCGGCCCTGATCACGGAGCGGAGGAGCAGCCCTGATCGCCGAGCAGAGGAGCATCCCTGATCACCATCATAGGCAGCATTAGCGCGTGACAAAAACTGAGGTCAGCGGAGGTGGGAGCGTCGCACGGGCCGAGCAGACTGACTGGGATTCCACCTTGCCGAGTGGAGGGGATTGGCGCTGGAGCTTTAGCGGGATTTCAGTGACGGAGAAGGGATTCCCCCGGTGACGTCAGAGGCATCCGACAAGTATGGGCATACCAGCTAGGACGGAGTGAAAGACGTTATTGTCCGAAGGGCCTGTTTTATTTTTGGAGTTTACCAATAAACCTTGTGATAGCTTTTGGCATCCTCTTAATCCGCAGTGTTCTCCGCTTGATTACTTTACCTGTAAATAAATGTGCAGGCCCTCAGTCGGGTCTTGTACATTACACCAACACCGAATAGTGCTTTAGTAACTACTCCAGGAGTACCGACAATAGTGGCTACTCCTAGCCCACCACCAGGTACTACCAACAGGCAACCTGTAACACAAGGAACCACACCTAGAACTGTTACACCAGTTATAGAACAGGTCCCCTCAAATGTGGGTGGCGAGGTCAGTACTGACCGTCGTCAGGGGGGACTGGATACAATTAATGGATTAATTACAATTATTACAACCAACAGCAAATTCTCAATTATACTAGTGATGTTCTTGGACTGTTAGGCCAGCAGTTGCATGAAACTACTTGGATGGCATTGCAAAATCGGCAGGCCATAGATTGGATCATGGCAGACCAAGGAGGAGTCTGCCAGATTTTTGGTGATCAGTGTTGCACGTATATTCCAAGCAATACTGCACCTGATGGAACTTTCTCTGCAGCAATGTCTAAGCTTAAAATCCTTAGAGAAGACCTTAGTATGAATGCTGGTAAGAATGACTGGTCTGGGGGATGGTTAGATCTAAATTTAGGGGATTGGAAAGCAATGCTAATTAAGGTGGCAATTAGTGCGACCATAGTACTAATTGTAATTTTCTTATTGGCATGTTGCATCATACCCATTGTGAAGCGGATATGGATAAGGACACTGACTTCTCAGATGGACTTGGCTGCTGCATCCCAGTTGGTCCAGATGGAGAGGACCACAGTGAACTGTCCTCCCCACCTCCTAAGCATCTGAACATCCAAGCCAAGGACTCTTTAGTGGAGCCAGCCCAAGTAATAAAGTGTCTTTTGAATAAATAAGTCCACCTCCAGGACCCCATCAGCCCTCAACAGAACCCACACCTAGAATCTTTATTTTGTTCTTTGCTTAACCTACTTCCTCTACTTCACACGTCTTTTTTTCATTTTTATCAACAATCAAGACATTTCAACAATCTTATTAAATACAGTTTTGTGGACAATCGGGACATTGAAACATTTTCATAATCACATTTCCTATGGTCAATAGTGTCATTTTAACATTCCTATATACTACATGTAGTGTATGATTAAGGTCTTAGTCAACATGTATGTAATTTCATTGTATTTTTGAATTTATCCATGTTTGTATTTACTCACATTTTGAGTTAAGACGATTCCTCATGTCGGTTAAGGTGATTCGGTGTACCGAAACATTGTCAGAAATAAGGTAGTCGCTGAGAGGAGATTTTTAAGTGAAAGCCTGCGCCTCGCGCTGCTATGCTACCAGTCCCTGACCAGCCTGCTGTCTGCTAACTCCTCTCTCCCAGTTCGTTTATCCTGTGGCAGAGTATAAAAAAGAATTACACATTCATACAATATATATTTTTGGGCATGCATGGGAAGAGATTCTCACCAAAATCATCTTCAAAGAACTCTTCCTCATAAATGCCTTTTATTTCTTTACAAAGTTATTACAAAACATTCTGAGAGACAGCCTCTCTTACAGGATCCAATCAGCTTAATAATACATATTCATATAGATGCAAAGTGTGCCTGTAATCCGTCCCTAATAGGTTAAGCCCCTGTTAATATATTCCTTTTGGTTGCTAAGCAGAAAACCTTCCTTCTCTCAACAGCCTATTTTGCACGACCAAACCAACAGATGTTTCTTGTTTTTATCAGAGAATCGTGACCCATTGTCTAACTCATATCCTGTTCTTAACAGTTTTGTCCATTTAATCGTGACCGTTCCTTTCTGACCCGTGGGTCACATCCTGTGCCAACACTTTTCTGCATTTAGTTAATTATTTTAGCACATAACCCCTTCACCTTTTGGCCTGTGTATTCATTCAATGCTTGTTTAAAAGTTTTTATTTACAATATCGCCCGGGCCGGGTGGGCTGCAGAGTAATTTTCCTGTTCAAGAACAGCCGACAGGTTTTTCGACTCTACACAACGAATAACCACTGGCATAGGATTGACTATGTTTATTTCAATAGTTATCCAGGTTACATGTAAGCTCATATAGGTGTTAGTATATCCCCACCATTTCTTGTTTTTCATTCATCATTCACAGGTATATATGTTACTCACATTTAAAGGTTGTTAATTAGTCTAATTAGCTTTTTGGTGCCCTTAGAGAGCACCACAGGGGGGAATGTTGTGGTAGAGTGATGAATGTTCAAAATGTTCTTATCGAAAATGCAAAGTGAAGGAATTTGTGTGTTTATTCGGAGAAGGAAGGCTCAGGTCAGTCTGACACGATAAATTATAAACTTGGCTAGCAGAACATGTTCTCTCAGAGAGCGTGTTATCGAAAGGATGCAGCTGGATTACAGACAGCACTGGCGCCAATATGACGCACAAACTAAGTATAAAATCTGTGTGTCAAGAATAGCAGGGGAGTCTAGTCTGGGGCTTGCCAGAGACTCTTGCTGGGGTATTTGAGGACGACAGAACTGTATGTCATCAATTCTTTGTCCTTCTCAGAGAAGGTATGTAAACTAATAAACCGGCAGAGGCTGTATTCCAGAACTGAAGTTGTGTTGGCTTTGTTTGTTTAACTGGACTCAATATCTTTCCATGTTAACCTGGTCCAACATTCAAAATAACCAACACTATCATATTAATAAGGACTCAAATCTCAGAAGAATATTTACCACCCCTTGTTACATTGATGCCACGAAGATTTAAGGCAGTTCGGAATAAAGAAATAGGTCCAACCCAGTTCTAGTAAGGTATGCCTAGCAAAGCGATCAGTGAATATAGCGCACACCTGTGTATATTTTTAATCTCAACATAGGTAGAATTGTTCTGTGAATGCTTCGGAGGATTGTTAAAGAACATTAGTGAACAAACGACATAATCAAGACTGAGAAACACACTGAGCCTGAATACAAATGCATGTCACTCTTTTGTTTCTTGTAAAGGAATTTGAAAACCATGTATTATCTTCCACTCACTTTGTATGTTTGTATTGCTTTTGCTGGTCTGTCTCATAAAATCCAAATAAAATGAAGTTTGATATTCTAATCAGTTAAAATAAAATAGAAAATCAACAAATGTGAACATTTTGGCAAAACATATGAACAGGTAAAGTCTCAATCCCACTAATATCTCATTATTAGCCTTTTGTTCTTTCTTACTGACTCATACAGTGAATGAGAACAGTAGTTCTATGTCCACATGGGAAATAGGAACTTACTCCTACTTGGCTTTATCCAGCAGGACCTATTAGAGTTCATCGAACCCTAACTGTCCGTGACAGGTCATGGCAGATTGGTGTTCACTGTTGGAATATAGAGCTTGACTTGTTTAGGCTTTTCAGTCCACCAAGAAATTTCCTCCTTTGTGGGAAACATTGTTGCCTGCTGGGTGGAAACATGCAGGTAACAGTCAGAGCTGCTTCAACTGCTATTTTCAGAGGGATTTCACTTGAATGACTATGGAATCATTTTTGTGCCAATAGAAACAAACAAAACTTCTTCAATGTCAAACAAAAATAGGGAATTTGAGAGAAAATAAAACTATTAAAAACAAAAAAAGTATAACTTGCAATCAAATTATTTGTCTAATTGCGTAAAGCATTGGTCTTTTACTCTTCTAATAATGTATTCTTCTGTTTACGGTTCCCTCTGCTTCTCTCTCTCCGGTCAGACTTTTGATCCGACTCTCAGTTTTGCATTTTCTCTGCAACTCTCTCTCGTTTGCGCTCCCTGACTTTTTGTTTGCAGTTCTGGCACAATCCTCTCAGGTGGGCGGGCTTTATCAGGAGATCGTCCCCATTGGCTAGTTAGTTTTTGATTGACACAGCTCATCAGCGCAGTGCCCCGGAAGTTGTGTATACGTAGCTGGGGCTCAAAGCGAACGTGGCTTTAGCAAAGAGGATAGTTTACAGAAAGACGACACCACGAAGAAGACCAACAACGACCATCTACAACAACAAAAAGGAATTAGATGTAAGTATTTTATCACATTCAGTGTCTTTTTGTGAAACATTTTGTTGATTTGTTGTGTTAAGTTATAGATGAAGTAAAAGCAAGGTTTTGCTAACAGTTAGCTTTTACTGTAGACAGCATTAGCCAACTTGCTATGTCCTGTTAAGTTGTCCATTATAAACAGAGACGCCACATTGACCGCTGAATCGTATGTCAACGTCTTAGTTATGTTGTTTGTTAAAACTCTCCCAAGCACCAGCTTCCCTTGAAAAAAACAGCTATTTAACTCATGGAGAACGGGAGGTGTTGGTCCACTGCCTTTCCTAATGCTGCGGTCACATGAAGAATAAAAGCCCAGTTAAAGTGTAATTGTGGGAATGTGTGATTTCGGTGTTCGAACGGGTTAGTTCGGATTTACCGAAGTGATACAAACGAACCGACCGAAGCGGCAGGAGACCAGCAGCAGCCGTGTTCTGCGGGGGTAAAATCGTTGTTTTTGTCAAGGGAAGCTGGTGCTTGGGAAAGAAGAATTTAACTTTGCTTTCATGTCAGAAAAGACTGTCTAAAGGCAAGGTAAAGCACTGAGTGAGTAACTGACATTAGTTGAGATTTACAAAAGTTATACTCCATAGGCTACTAGTGTTAGTTTACGGGGCTGCCCGGCTCAAAAATGAGGAAGCGACGGACTGATACGGCCAATGCGGCGTCTATAGGTGCACTACACTTGCTGGTGTGATGATCAGTATCAGTTGTTAAGATTCACGATCATTTGTCCTGCTAATCAGGGGAGACTGGTGGAGCTGTCTTGATAATACTTAAACTGTCTTCTTCTTTCTGTTGAAGAGGTAACACTGTGGAACCTGAGCAGGGCCTAAACACCATGCAGACACAGGTAATTGCCTACCTATCTATTTTAACACGTGATGATACAGCTAATATCAATTCCGTTAAGACTATAAGTTTTCGCCTGTGACCCAACTAAAACGTATTTTTTTGGTTTGTTTTTTTTACCTCTGGTTCAGAATCTGAAGGTGTGTCAGATTTTGGGGCATCACATTGTTTTACATGGAGGGCAAGAAGCTGCAAAGGCATAACTTTGAAGCAACTCTTGCATTCAGCCTTTGGCATGAGTGAAAACTCTGGGGCATCGTGGGGAAGAGGTGCTAGATCAAATTCTTCCTGTAAAGGAACAATGTACAGCATGGTTTTGCCTCCTCCAGAGGCACTTCTGATTGTACTTCCTGTGTATCCCTCTGATTCAGGGGGTATTACATATAAATGCCGCCTTCCATTTCCACCTGTTGAAAAATTACAAAATATGTTGGAAAATTTTGCAGCTGGTTCATACAATGAATCTATGACAGTCTGGAACTGTTTTAATTTTGTTTTATACCAGCTGCTTTGTACAGAAGCCATCCTCCAGTGTTTGTTTTCATCTTTGGAAAAGCACTTTCAAACAATCTGGAGACCTAAAATGTAAGTTAATATCATGAATTTTCAACAGTTTCAGTTGCTTGATGAGTCTATAAGAGAAAGAAAGATAGATCACCTCTGAATGAGTCATGTCTTCAGACATGAGCAGAGTTCTCTTTCCCAGACCAGCCTGCATGTGTTGAAGTTCCTGAGCTGGTGGGGGGGTTTTTTCACAATATTTATAAAGTAGATAAACTGTGAAATGAAAAGGGTTCCACTGTTTGGCTATCTTTGCTGGCCTATTAAAGCTCACTGAGCTTCGCTTGGACCCTCGCCTAAAAAATCCAGGGAAAGACCTGCAAAAAATGTTTCACAGTAAATAAATGGTATTGTATAGTATATTCAAAAACCATTTATCAGTTATAACAAATAAAATGGGATTTTTCTGAGAACAATTAATCAGTGGATTTATTGTTGTTACAGGTTTATTAATCACTATTTCAAATCTTAGACCTGGCCATTTCTTGATCCATGCTTATGCGCTGCCCCGGGCTCTGTCCCCGACTCTTTTCTGTGCTGGCCTTGCCCAATGACTGGTTCAAAAGTGATAGAATACGCTGTACAGCTGCTGTGGCTGCATCAGCACCAGGGGTTGCATTTTGCTGGAGAGTGAAGATGAACCAGTTCAGCTGAGCCAACATTGTATCTTGTGTTAACTCGTGTAGACAATAGATTATATTCACACCTTCTAAACCTTCAAATGCACAAATACCATTATAAAGCATTGTGCATCATTAGTTCAATAACAAACACAACTATTTGTAATTTAATGTTATTTACAGTAACATACCCCTTAATGTTTTTTGTTAATGACTGAATGCTGTCCCACTTCCCTGGAGGTGACCTTGGTGAGGCATATTGATTTGTCAATCAACTGTTATTTATTGGCACCAGCAACTAACTGGTTAGTTCAAGCAACCAAATTTGTAATACCAAACAAACTACACCAGAGAATATGTCAGAAATTAATTTAGCTTGCTTTTGTTATAGGTTTTAGTCGGGTCACAGGCGAAAACTTATAGTCTTAATGGAATTGATATTAGCTGTATCATCACGTGTTAAAATAGATAGGTAGGCAATTACCTGTGTCTGCATGGTGTTTAGGCCCTGCTCAGGTTCCACAGTGTTACCTCTTCAACAGAAAGAAGAAGACAGTTTAAGTATTGTCAAGACAGCTCCACCAGTCTCCCCTGATTAGCAGGACAAATGATCGTGAATCTTAACAACTGATACTGATCATCACACCAGCAAGTGTAGTGCACCTATAGACGCCGCATTGGCCGTATCAGTCCGTCGCTTCCTCATTTTTGAGCCGGGCAGCCCCGTAAACTAACACTAGTAGCCTATGGAGTATAACTTTTGTAAATCTCAACTAATGTCAGTTACTCACTCAGTGCTTTACCTTGCCTTTAGACAGTCTTTTCTGACATGAAAGCAAAGTTAAATTCTTCTTTCCCAAGCACCAGCTTCCCTTGACAAAAACAACGATTTTACCCCCGCAGAACACGGCTGCTGCTGGTCTCCTGCCGCTTCGGTCGGTTCGTTTGTATCACTTCGGTAAATCCGAACTAACCCGTTCGAACACCGAAATCACACATTCCCACAATTACACTTTAACCGGGCTTTTATTCTTCATGTGACCGCAGCATTAGGAAAGGCAAGTGGACCAACACCTCCCGTTCTCCATGAGTTAAATAGCTGTTTTTTTCAAGGGAAGCTGGTGCTTGGGAGAGTTTTAACAAACAACATAACTAAGACGTTGACATACGATTCAGCGGTCAATGTGGCGTCTCTGTTTATAATGGACAACTTAACAGGACATAGCAAGTTGGCTAATGCTGTCTACAGTAAAGGCTAACTGTTAGCAAAACCTTCCTTTTACTTCATCTATAACTTAACACAACAAATCAACAAAATGTTTCACAAAAAGACACTGAATGTGATAAAATACTTACATCTAATTCCTTTTTGTTGTTGTAGATGGTCGTTGTTGGTCTTCTTCGTGGTGTCGTCTTTCTGTAAACTATCCTCTTTGCTAAAGCCACGTTCGCTTTGAGCCCCAGCTACGTATACACAACTTCCGGGGCACTGCGCTGATGAGCTGTGTCAATCAAAAACTAACTAGCCAATGGGGACGATCTCCTGATAAAGCCCGCCCACCTGAGAGGATTGTGCCAGAACTGCAAACAAAAAGTCAGGGAGCGCAAACGAGAGAGAGTTGCAGAGAAAATGCAAAACTGAGAGTCGGATCAAAAGTCTGACCGGAGAGAGAGAAGCAGAGGGAACCGTAAACAGAAGAATACATTATTAGAAGAGTAAAAGACCAATGCTTTACGCAATTAGACAAATAATTTGATTGCAAGTTATACTTTTTTTGTTTTTAATAGTTTTATTTTCTCTCAAATTCCCTATTTTGTTTGACTTTGAAGAAGTTTTGTTTGTTTCTATTGGCACAAAAATGATTCCATAAATGACATCCAAGCCCTGATATGAAGAGACTGTATGAAGAGAGACTATGTGTTACTTTATATCTCGGCATGCTTAATATGTTCGAAATTGTACACCTGTGATGACAGCAACACAGACCACTACTAAGTATAGTGGAGGATTTATGATGCTGTGGGACTCCTTTACTTTCAGAAACCAATGGAGTGTAGATCATGGATTCTTTAAAATACCATATCTGGTGGAGTCCATCAGGAAACTGTAAATATGTTGTTGTGTTTTTCAACAGAATAATGCTCCAAAACATATGAGTAAATCAACAGAAAAGCTGGACATAAAAGTAACTTCTGGAGCTGAATCTTTAGATCAAACTGGTGAGGTTAGCAAAAGAAAAAAGAGAGAAAAGCTCCAATTGTGTGAGATGTTATAGGATAAGACTATCAATTTTGATATTGTTAAAAATGAAGTCCCTTCTTTTCCCACTGAAACCACAAAAATGTGGCCAAACACCTGTTAACTAGTGATGGAGAGATGAAGCCTCATGGTGCAATGAAGCTTTCCATCCAATGGGTTGATGAGCCGATGCTTTGTGATGCTTCATTTACTCTACTGCGTCATCAAGTGGGCAATCCAAGTAAAACAGGCACAGTGATTATAATGATGTGGCATGTGAACCTTTAAATAAATATATTAAAGATGTTTGTGAAGGCAATATATGGATTCTGAAAATGGGCTGAATTTTGTCTTAATCTGACCTTGTGATACAATGTATGTTACAAAAGAAAAAGAGGAAGCTAACAAGTGTTTTGGTGTGAATGGGCTTGTGTTGTTTTGTAATCATGCATCTTTCACAATTATTTATTTGTTTTTAAAAACGAAATTCCTTCCACTGTGCTGAGCTTCAGGCAGTTCCTCTGTTCTGATGTGATTTTGCCTGCCATAGAAAAATACCCATTCACAGACTGCAGATTAAGCGCGAGGCGGGTGATAAGCATCAGCAAGTTTGCAAAAGTTGGGATAATCTTTTTTTCTGTCCTTCACTGCAGTGAAGAAATAAGAACACGTGATCCGCTGTTATGTTTTTTGATGTTATCGTTGCTGATGATTTATTAGCCTACTATGTGTAATTTTTATCAGGGGAGTTATCAAAATGTTACCAGACACCGAAAAATTTTCTCTTTAGTTCTATCACAAAAAAGACACTCAAATAGATTCCAAACACACACGCGATACAATCGTAAGACAACAAAACTTGAGAGGACAACAGCAGCATCTTTGCTGACTCTTATGTTTCAATTATGAGCAAGCTAGCAGCCTGGTTCATGAATCACTCAAGTGATACGGCAAGCTAGCAAGGCCTCGAACGTCAACACAAGCCTTGATACCCGCTTCACAAAAATCCTCCTTGATTAGTCGACACACGCGTCGAAGCCTCTACTCAAATGACACATCACTACCATTAACCTCAAAGTGAATATTTCTCATATCCACATCCGGAGGGGGCTCAGAGTAGAGCCGCTGCTCCTCCACATCGAGAGGAGTCAGTTGAGGTGGCTCAGGCATCTGGTCAGGATGCCTCCCTGACGCCTCCCTGGTGAGGTGTTTCGGGCACGTCTCACCGGGAGGAGGCCCAGGGGAAGGCCCAGGACACGCTGGAGGGACTATGTTTCTCGGCTGGCCTGGGAGCGCCTTGGGATTCTTCCCGAGGAGCTGGAACAAGTGGCTTGGGAGAGGGAAGTCTGGGTGTCCTTGCTTAAGCTGCTGCCCCCGCAACCCGACCCCGGATAAGCGGAAGAAAAGGGATGGATGGATGGATGGATGGATCCACAAAAATAAGATCAAAAGTATCACTTATCTTATATACTTACACATTGTGCAAACTGCAATCTTTATTGCGACTGTGGCTCAGTCAGTAGGATAGTTTGATTGTAATTGGAGTGTTGTAGTTTCATTTCCAGCTTCTGCCTGTCACATGTTGATGTCTCTGGGCAAGGCACCTAACCCCAAGTTGCCTACCGATCTGCATATCGGTGTATAAATTTGTAGATGTGGCTCTAGTATAAAGCGCTTTGAGTGGTCAGTAAGACTAGAAAAGTGCTATATTACAGATATCTGATATTTGAAGGAACCGGGCAATAAATCCACCCCTACCGTCTCCCAGAATTCACCCGGCACCCCTGAGGCTATATCAGTGATTATCAGCAGCAGGAAACATAAACCGTTTACCACACGCTCTCATATTAAACAACATCTCAAATTGATAACCTGTCAGAAGGTTCAGCTGCCCATCATCACAATACTTAAGTTAGCTTTATTAAACATTAGATCTCTATCCGGGAAGTCTTTTCTTATCAATGACTTCATCACTGAGCATAATTTACACGCCCTTTTTTTATCAGAAACTTGGCTAGATGAAAATAACGAAACAACTTCATTAATAGAATCCAGTCCTCCAAATTATAATTTCTTAAGCGAGAACAGAAAACACAAACGAGGCGGAGGTGTAGCCACCATCTTTCACAACTCAATGAACTTTAAAAAGGTAACTCTGGGCACGTTTGATTCTTTTGAATACCTAGCCACCCAGAGAAATGAGCCTAACAAAGCGTTATTTCTAAGTTTATATAAACCACCAAAACTTAACTCTAACTTCTTTAATGATTTCAATGACCTTCTTTCTGTAATATGTATCGACTATGACCAACTAATCATCGTGGGGGACTTTAACATCCATACCGACAACCCCCAAGATAGACAAGCAAAAACGTTAGATGATACTCTCCACAACTTCGGACTGATCCAGCATGTCAAACAACCAACACACAATAAAGGACACACTCTGGACTTAATTATCAGCAAAGGTTTAAATATTTCTGACATCTCTGTAATTAATATTGCATTATCTGACCATTTCTGTATTTTCTTTCAAAGTACCATCTCTGCTAAATTATCCAGCCACAGTAAGACCACTATAAAAAAGCGTTTTCTAAGGGACAGTTCAGTAGAAACCTTTAAACGTATTTATCCTTCCACCACATCCCCCTCATCTCCCAACTCAAACTCAGTAAATAAGTTGGTAGATAATTTCCTTGCGAAAATCTCAGACATCATGGATTCCATTGCTCCAACTAAAGTGAAAGTAGTCTCAGGTAGAAAGAAGTCTCCGTGGACAAGTAATCCACTGGTACGTAGTGAAAAAAGAGAGTGTCGACGAGCCGAGAGAAAATGGCGGAAAACTCGACTCCAGGTTCACTGTGAGATCTACAAAGAGAGACTGAATAGATATCAGCTAACTATAAAAGATGCTAGGGAATCGTTCTTTTCTGAAATCATCAACAGAAACATTAATAACGCACGGACTCTATTTGCAACAGTGGAAAGACTAACTAATCCTTTAGTGACAGTAGCCCCTGAACTAAACTCTACCAGGGCCTGCAATGAATTTGCCATCTTTTTCACTGAAAAGATTCTAACAATTAGACGGTCAATCTGTACCTCAATATCGAACCCACAACCAGTGCCATCCCCAATCAACAACAATGTAGAGAAAATGTCTGAATTCCACGAATTAAACCAGAACAGCCTTGAAAAAAATCATTATCCAATTAAGCTCCTCCTCCTGCTGTCTTGATATCCTACCCACAGCTTTTCTAAAGAAGGTTCTTCCTGTTATTGGTTCTGATCTTGTTCAAATAGTGAACTCATCACTGCTATCAGGTGTCTTCCCTCAGGCTTTAAAAACAGCAGTTATTAAACCACTGCTAAAGAAGAAAAATCTGGACAACACGTTAATGCAGAACTACAGGCCAATCTCTAATCTCCCATTCATCAGTAAGATTATTGAAAAAGCTGTGTTTCAGCAGTTAAATGGCTTCATAACAATGACAAACCGTTTTGATGCTTTTCAGTCTGGTTTCCGCGCTCACCACAGCACCGAGACTGTCCTCGTCAAAGTCTTTAATGACATCCGCATAAATACAGACTGTGGAAGAACCACAGTGCTGGTTCTGTTGGACCTCAGTGCAGCATTTGACACTGTTGATCATGATATTTTATTGGAACGACTGGAGAGCTGGGTTGGACTCTCTGGTACAGTACTTGGCTGGTTCGAGTCTTACCTAAAGAACAGGGACTTCTATGTTTCAATAGGAAACTTTTCATCAGAACGAACAGAAATCACATGTGGGGTGCCCCAGGGCTCCATCCTGGGGCCCCTCTTATTTAATATCTACATGCTCCCACTAGGCAAGATTATAGCGACCAATAACATTAGCTACCATAACTACGCAGATGACACTCAGCTCTACATTACAATGTCACCAGGTGACTCTGAACCCATTCAAACCCTAAATCAATGCATTGACCAAATAAATGGATGGATGTGTCATAACTTTCTCCAGCTGAATAGAAACAAAACTGAAGTGATTATTTTTGGACCCAAGGAGGAACGATCAAGAGTCAGCACACAGCTTCAATTAATACAGCTAGAAACTACTGATCAGGTTCGTAACCTAGGTGTAGTAATGGACTCAGACCTGAACCTCCAGGGTCACATAAAGGCAATAACAAGGTCAGCGTTCTATCACCTGAAGAACATCTCTAGGATTAAAGGACTGATTTTGCAACACGACCTAGAAAAACTCATCCATGCGTTTATCTTTAGTCGGATTGATTACTGCAACAGCATCTTCACAGGTCTGCCTAAAAAGTCAATCAGACAGCTGCAGCTGATCCAGAACGCTGCCGCTCGCGTCCTCACTAGAACCAGGAAAGTAGAGCACATCACCCCAGTTCTAAAGTCCTTACACTGGCTCCCTGTAGCTCAGAGAATAGACTTTAAAATACTTTTACTAGTTTATAAATCATTACATGGCTTAGCACCAAAATATGTTGAAGACCTGTTGTCATGGTACCAACCACCAAGACCACTCAGGTCCTCCAACTATAGCCTACTAAACATCCCTAGACTCAGAACTAAACATGGAGAAGCAGCTTTCAGTTTCTATGCTCCCCTTATCTGAAACAGACTTCCTGATGACTGTAGAGCTGCTGAAACTCTGAACTGCTTTAAATCGAGACTAAAAACCCATCTGTTTAGAATTGCCTTTGAGTAAATGCTTGATGTTATATGTATGAAATGTGTTCATGCTCTCTTGCTTTTTTTTTTTCTCTTGCTTTATTGTGTATCATGTGTAATGTGTGTTTCTTTTATGTGTTTCTTTTAAATCACCAAATCATGTAAAGCACCTTGAATTACCCTGCTGTTGAAAGTGTGCTATACAAATAAAATTGCCTTGCCTTCCCTATATAGGTTGTCCATTTGCTGTGAGCTTTCGTAACATTATGGTGATCACCAAAAAACAGAAAAGAAAGTAATGTCTCTTTCTGTTTCTTTCTTCAAAAAACTAATAAAAGAAAAAAAAGTTATTTGAAACTAATTTGCAGATTCTAGGAACACATCCCTCAAGGCCATTACATATTGACTTGTAATTTAGCTATAATGTTAAAAACAGCAGCATGTAATTTGGTGTATTAGTTTTAGGAGGTATAATCTACTGATGTTATTATACCTGTATTCCTTTGTTGGTCTTTTTTGTTTCTCCAATTCCCCTGACCTGACCCAGCTCTGGCTCCATTTCCCACCACTCTGTAGCACAGCAGGAAACTGATCCATCCAGTCAGACACGGCGGGATGCCAGCCCCGACCATTGCCAGTATAACTCCTGGCACAGCTAGCCGGCCTTGTGTCACATCATGCCAGGAGGCCAGATTAGATCCACTTCACCTCGCCCTGCTGGTATGCCAGTTTTACTTCACCTCGGTTCTCTGACTGCGAGTGAAGAAGTGCCACTCCAGCAGTGTCTAACCCCTTTATACACTACGGGTGTGTGGGAGGGAGGAAGGGAATGGGGCAAAGAGACACAGAGAGAGAGATACAAATGAATGGACAATGTCGATGGATAAGGCTGTTACAGAGACAGGGAGGAGGATTGTAATTTTTAGCCTCATTTTTTTTGGGAACATGTTTCCCATCTTCAGAAGGAAATACGTGACACAATATAGAAATACCAGCACACACTGACCCGCCCATTCTGACTTAATTTATGATGTTCATGTATAACATTAACAGTAACATTCTCATATTTGAAGTGATTCACCTAAAAATCTAAAGGTAAAAATGATCAATTTAGCTCATGATATTAATCATTATACAATACTGAAGTCAAAAGAACAAGTCAAGATTTTAGCTAGAATTTTGTGAAACTAATACATAAATCATAGTATTGTGAATCTCCCTATTAATTCAGTGGTATAGGAAGACATAATGCCATTAGAAAATATCATTGACACTGTGCTTATTAAGCATTTGACATAAAGAATACAAAGTCTGATCGTCAAATAAGCCAGGCAGTCATGGGTGTTTGGGCCATCTATCCAGCTATCCAGCTATCCATACATGGCTGCCAGGGGCTAGTGCCTATTTCCAGTGGTCATTGAGTGAGAGGTGGGGTACACCCTGGACAGGTTGCTAGTCCTTTACACTTCACCTGCTTCTGATTAATTTGACTAATATTTATCTGACCTCCTGGGAACACTCATAGAGCACTGAAGTGTAATTGCCAGATGGTCAGGTGACCCTTAAATATAAAAAAATTAATTAAGACCAAAACAAAAAGTAATGTAAACTGGCATGATGCAGCAAAACACAATAAACTCCATACCCTTGATCCCAACACATATTTACTAATCAGAATGGGAACGCATCCAAAGCAACACATGTAGCTACTTAAAAGACATAATAGGACAGCCACAAAATGTCCTCTCTTTATTAAACTTAAAACACATAACACTTATATTTTTCACAGCATAAAGGGGAAGATATAAAAAAAAGTGACTGATGGTTAACTATTAAGGTTTCACATTAAGGTTTCACACATCACAAACTCTTTATTAAGCCTGCTTTCCAACAGAAGTATCAGCTGCGTGTAACATCTGCGAAGTGTAATATGCAGCTGACAGCTGCCGTTTTAGCCGACGGGTTCGTTTCCACCGGGCACGAATTGGATGGCCCGCTCCTAAATTTCTTGTCTATTTTTTACGCGGTACGCTTCTACAACACGTCAAGCTCAGCAGTTTAGATCAGGCCAGACAGAAAAGGCAGGCAGCAGTGTACAGCATCTGGCAAATTCCAAAATAAAAGTTTTGTGCAGATTTCTGATTCCTTAAAGAGCAACTCACCCCCTTACCAGAGTCTTACTCCACCCACATTTCCTGTTTAAAAAATGGACCAAAAGGAGGCGTTGCCTGGCAGACCAAGGGACAATGTTTAACAACCATGCAATTAGTACCAGGTTTGAAGTCAGTTGGTCTGTGGGTCCAATTTGTTTGCTTTCATCATGGACAATTAGGAGTTAATCCTTGAAGTGGAAAACCACCCAATTTATATGATACCAATTATCTTTTTTACAAGGACAACATGAAAAAGCAGAAGGGATGTACAGAAACATCTGCATTTTTAGGAGTGGATAGTGGGTTTATGATACTTATTAACATAACTTCATATCACCCATTCAGTTATGCAATTGCAATTGTCCCATGATTTTGTGACCTCCCGGAACCAGCTGTGCAAAACTGTCATAATGGCAGACTGGACTCTAATGCTGGCACAGAAACGAACACTGATGAGAAACATAGGGAACAAATTATGTTTATTTTAACTGAATATCAACACAGAACCCCAGGTAAGGATCTGTAGGCACCACAGCAATGAACTTAGATATGTGCCAAAACGCATGCAGTTGTAGCTTGTGATGTGAACACTTGTAGAATACCATTTGAGAACTTGAGCAACAAAAATCTGAAGTTCTATGTGAACCATCACAGCAGGGGGGGGAATTCATACACACAAACTGAATTTCAAATTGCACTAAAACCCCAAACATGTAAGACCCTGTGTGAAACAAATGCACTAGTGTCAGATTTTCACCTGGAGATCACCCCCCTGCCCTTATCCTTTATGTACAAGTTAGTTTTGGCACAAACATCTCGCAGAAAGTTTGCCAAAATTCAGTGCACTGTTTTCGCCGCGCTGTGATTCGTCGTAGCTGATGTGTGCGCACTAACCAGCAGATTCGAGTGGTTGAAATCAATACGTTGAAGTTGTAACCAAAAATGTACACATTAAAAAAATATTTATAGTAGGAAACGATTAATGATAAGCGGAGAGCTGTAATTATGTTTGTATAAAAATGAAGCCGGACATGTGAATATTTTTATGTGACTTTACATTCAGAACAGGTTAATGTGAAAGTTTTCTCCAGGTAAAAATCTGACACTAGTGCATTTGTTTCACACAGGGTCTTACATGTTTGGGGTTTTAGTGCAATTTGAAATTCAGTTTGTGTTTGTGATTTTTTCCCCCCTGCTGTGATGGTTCACATAGAACTTCAGATTTTTGTTGCTCAAGTTCTCAACTGCAATTCTACAAGTGT
Source organism: Valencia hispanica (assembly GCA_963556495.2). Lineage (NCBI taxonomy): Eukaryota > Metazoa > Chordata > Actinopteri > Cyprinodontiformes > Valenciidae > Valencia > Valencia hispanica. The sequence goes on along the minus strand of OY747700.1, from coordinate 49,778,921 downwards.
TCAGATAGATGTTTGACATATAACTTCAGATTTCTATTGCTCAAGTTCTCAAATGGTATTCTACAAGTGTTCAGATAGATGTTTGACATATAACTTCAGATTTCTATTGCTCAAGTTCTCAAATGGTATTCTACAAGTGTTCACATCACAAGCTACAACTACATGCGTTTTGGCACATATCTACCTTCATACACAGCTCAGATAGGCACTGGAGGAGAGATAAGTTTAGTTAGTGGATTTTTTTTTACAGAGGAGATGATTGACAGTGAGATAGAGGAGATGGAAATAGACCAAGCTTACTGGCACAGGTGAAGAGGTCAGACCTCGAGAGGCTTGTGGGTTTTTGGAGGCTAAGATCGACATGGAGAGTGTGTGATGGATTCGAATAGTGGGGTAATCGTCCCCTTCTTGTTTTCAGGAGCATGGCTCGGGGTTAGCCGGTTTTGAGGGTGGACAGGCAAGTGAGTAGTAATCCTTCAGAGAATGGGTATTCTTGGGGAGCCATTGGAGGGATAACATGTAGCGGAAGGAGCAGTGACGGGAGTCGGGAATCCAGAACTGAGAAGCAGCCACCGAGTGAACCAGGGGAACAGAGCTAAAAGGTCCAGGAATGAGCGAGTCACCAGGAGAACTATGAGGAAAAATGTAAAGCAAGGATTAGTAAACAACAGTTTAGCTTTTACCTGAGAGTGAAAGTTGGCCGAATTACCACTCTAAGAGAGATGACTGTCTGGCCCCTGCTTCAGGGATCCGCTCCTCCTTTAAAGGGAGTCCTGATAGCTGGGGGCTACACCTGCCCATCACACCCTGCTAGGGAAAAAAGGTAAGAAAAAACCCACTCTCTCCTGCACACAACCCCAGGAACACCAACAGGAACACATTCAGAGGCAAAGCGTGTCTGAAACGCTCCCGGTAGGAAGGGATGCGCTGCTGAGCTCGCTGAGAAAACCTGTCTATTACTTGATGATTATGCATCCGGTGGAAAAGAGTTAGTTAGTAACAAGAGGAGATAACACAATTCAGTTTTTATTAGTCTAAAGCCTGGGGAAACAACCCAACTTTCATAGACCTTACATAGTCCTTACATATTTTATCAAAACATGTCAACAGAATCAATCAAACTCGATAAGGTGACAGTTTACAAATTAAATCAACATATTTGTGGGTGGCAGTAACAGAAGATAATCTCAGAATTCAGACTATAATTCTGTTTCATTTCACCATAAAATGAAAGTGATGCTAGCTGAGTGTCTCTCTCATATTAGCTTCTTCTTTATTACTATCTGATTGCAAGTAGTTAGTTGATAAATTGTATTATACTAATGTTGCTTTATGTATACAGTGGGGCAAAAAAGTATTTAGTCAGCCACCAATTGTGCAAGTTGTCCCACTTAAAGATGAGAGAGGCCTGTAATTTTCATCATAGGTATACCTCAACTAGAAGAGACAAAATGAGGAAAACAAATCCAGAAAATCACATGGTCTGATTTTTAAAGAATTTATTTGCAAATTATGGTGAAAAATAAGTATTTGGTCAAAAACAAACGTTCATCTCAATACTTTGTTATATACCCTTTGTTAGCAATGACAGGGGTCAAACATTTTCTGTAAGTCTTCACAAGGTTTTCACACACTAACTGGTATTTTGGCCCATTCCTCAATGCAGATCTCCTCTAGAGCAGTGATGTTTTGGGGCTGCCACTGGGCAACATGGACTTTCAACTCCCTCCAAAGATTTTCTATGGAGTTGAGATCTGGAGACTGGCTAGGCCCCTCCAGGACCTTGAAATGCTTCTTAGGAAGCCTCTCCTTCATTACCCAGGCGTTGTGTTTGGGATCATTTTCATTCTGAAAGACCCAGCTACGTTTCATCTTAAATGCCCTTGCTGACGGAAGGATGTTTTAACGCAAAATCTCATGATACATGCCCCATTCATTCTTTCCTTTACAAGGATCAGTCGTCCTGTTCCCTTTGCAAAAAAACAGCCCCAAAGCATGATGTTTCCACCCACTTCACAGTAGGTATGGTGTTCTTTGGATGCAACTCAGCATTCTTTCTCCTACAAACACGACAAATAGAGTTTTTACCAAAAAGTTCTATTTTGGTTTCCTCTGACCAAATGACATTCTCCCAATCCTCTTCTGGATCATCCAAATGCTCTCTAGTAAACTTCAAACGGGCTTGGACATGTACTGTGATAAGCAAGGGGACACATCTGGCACTGCAGGATTTGAGTCCCTGGCTCATGATAGCCTTTGTTACTTTGGTCCCAGCTCTCTGCAGGTCATTCACCAGGTCCCCCTGTGTGGTTCTGGGATTATTGCTCACCGTTCTTGTGATCATTTTGACCCCACGGGTGAGATCTTGCGTGGAGCCCCAGATTGAGGGAGATTATCAGTGGTCTTGTATGCTTTCCATTTTCTAATAATTGATTTCTTCACACCAAGCTGCTGACCTATTGCAGATTGTGTCTTCCCAGCCTGGTTCAGGTCTACAATTTTGTTTCTGGTGTTCTTTGACAGCTCTTTTGTCTTGGCCATAGTGGAGTTTGGAGTGTGACTGTTAGAGGTTGTGGAAAGATGTCTTTTATTCCGTTAACAAGTTCAAACAGGTACCATTAATACAGGTAACGAGTGGAGGACAGAGGAGCTTCTTACAGAAGAAGTTACAGGTCTGTGGGAGCCAGAAATCTTGCTTGTTTGTAGGTGACCAAATACTTATTTTCCACCAGAATTTGCAAATAATTTCTTTAATAATCAGACCATGTGATCTTCTGGACTTCTTTTTCTTATTTTGTATCTCATAGTTGAGGTATACCTATGATGAAAATTACAGGCCTCTCATTGTTTTAAGAGGGAGAACTTTCACAACTGGTGGGTGACTAAATACTTATCTGCCCCACTGTATTTTCATAATGTTGTATGAGGTTGTTTTTTTTAAATGGCTCCCTGCTGATGTTGTCTCAGAAAAAATTAATTTTGTTTGACTGCGACGGGGGTTGGTTCAAGCCAGTTTCGCTCACACACTTGCAGACTCCGTCTCTACCTGCGCTCACACAAACTTTTGTGCACACTCATTCTGCCAAATGACTACAGACTGATACAGACCTTTCCCAAAATCAAGGTTAAAACCATGGAAGAATTTTATACCGTGTGCCGGCTTAGGTATGTTAGATTTTGAACTGGAAATCATCAAATGTAGTCAAGGCTGATTAAAAATAGAGAAAAGGCCCTTTGGCTTAGATGCCAAACAAAATTCACTTACTGCTTAGAACTCATATAGGCTGCATTTTGTTAGTTACTCTGTCGTTGTTTTCTACTGAGCAAGCAAAAAGCTGTTGGATATAGATGATTTGAAAGTAATAAGGCCTTTTTCAGTGCTTATTCTTCACTACTTCACTAGGACAAGATATTGTGCATGAGATCTCATATAGTACGATAATTCCCTAAACACCCATAAAACTACAATAGCTCTATTTTATTTGGCATGTTTTATTTTTTCTGCTGAAAATTTAACATTTCAAGTAAATGGCTTTGACAAAGTCTTTAAGTTGAAATACAGAAACAACGGTGGCCATTTGTGTTTATGTTTCGTAAGTTTATCCAGGACAGGACAATCCTAACAACGTCAGTCACACTAAAGTGTGTCTGTTTTGTGTTTCAATGTCCTCAGAAACTATGCTGCCTTAGGTGAAGAAAACTTCAGCATTAACTCTCTACACATCTGATAATGTAGCATATGCAATGCGACCACCAGCGAAGACAGGCTGCTATAGATTAACAGTATTTGGGCACAATTCTGTGGTATAAACATCACAACATAGAAATGCCATAAATACCTCATATATGTGCTACTGAGGCATAATCTATGCAAGTGCTATTTTAATGGTGGAGCAATGACCCAATAATACCGTTACATGATCTAATTCTATGCAATGCAGATGTTCTTTAACACAGACTGTATGAAATGTTGTTCAGACTTTACAAATTTCCATTTACAAGCATTCACACTTTGAAACAATAAAATACTTCAGTGACAATGACCCAAATGACTCACAGGATGGAGGGGTGGCTCAGGAACTCATGACTTAAACAACGCTATGTGTGTAATCATACTTACAGCAATTTATAAGACTCCAATTAAAAAGCCCTGATCAGGACTTGGGAGGCCTCTTGTGTGAGAGAGAAAGAAGTTTGGATCAAAAAATTTAGAAAGGGTGTGTCCGAATTCAGGGGCTGCATCCTTCAGAGGTCACATTTGAAGGCTGATCACGCACACAGGGTCAATTCAAAATAATTCTGTAAATAATTAAAAAAGTCACCTTCATCATCATTATTACTTGTATTTTTTCTCTCCCGTGTTCCTGTAAGTAGACGTTTTTAAAAGACAGATCGTGGCAGTATATTAGGGTAATAATGCAGGCCTGGAGAATATTGTGGCATTCAAGCAGCCAAGCTTGATATCAATATTACCACAATATTGCTGCAACACTGGACTTATAATTGAAGATCACGCCTTGGCGCAACAGAGGGTGTTGTGAAAGAATAGGTATGTTTTGGCTATGAATAATTATAAATAATTGCTTAGGGCAATTAATAATTAACATTAATAATTTTTAGTCAAAATTACTAAGTTTGGTGCCCCATCCTGAATCCAGGAAAATAATAATAGCCAAAAAGTACTAATTGTAGTTAGTTTAAGACTAATTATCACCTTTGGTTTGTGTTCAAACAACCATTTCACAATGCAAAGCAGAAATTAAGACAAAACATTATTTGGAGGAAGTAATATTTCATTAAATAATCTGCTGAATTAGAAATTAATAACCTTTGGAGAATTGTTCTATTTTATGGATTGGTAACTGCAGTGATTGACCTAATTTAGTATTTTGACATACTAAGAAGACGGTTTCAAAAACAACTTATAAAATTAGTTTTCAGTGTTTAAATCATCTAATTTAAAGCCAATCTGTATTTTGAATACCATAGTTTGCAATCCTTGTTGTTTATGAATGCTAACGATCCGCAAAAGCAGACAGCACTAAAAAGAACAAGAACAAGCATGCGGAGCTAGTGTATATTGCGTAGCTAGTAGCCACTTTCTTTTAGCTTAGCATCAAAGTACAAAGGAAAAAGCTGGTGGAATGGAGTAACTCATGTTGCATGATTTAAAACGACAATAATTCTGTTGCTGGCCAACATGGACTTTTAACCCCTTCCACAAATTCTCTATTGGATTGAGGTCTGGAGACTGGCTGGGCCACTCCACAACTTTGAAATGCTTTTTATGTAGCCACTCCTTTGTTGTCCAGGCAATTTGTTTGGGATCATTGTCATGCTGGAAGATCCAGAGATGTTTCATCTTCAATGCTTTTATTGATGGAAGATGGTTTTTGCCCAAAATCTCACAATACATGTTCCCATTCATCCTTCCCTTAATACGGATCAGTTGTCCTATTCCCTTTGCAGAAAAGCAGCCCCAAACCATAATGTTTGCTCCGCCATGCTTCAAAGTGGATATGGTGATCTTGGGATGCAACTCAGCATTCTCCCCCTTACAAATACGGCGAGTGGCATTTATATCAAAGACTTCTATTTTGTCTCATCTGACCACATGACATTCTCCCAATCCTCCTCTGGATCATCCAGATGGTCTCTAGGAAACTTTAGACAGATCTGGACATGTGCTCGGGGATCTTTCAAGTGGGGGGACCTTTCAAGTGCTGCAGGATTTTAATCCATGACGACGTAGTGTATAAGTAATTAATTTTTTTTATAATTGCGCCAAGAGTTGATCTCTTCTTAACAACCTGCTTGTCTTTTGTAGATTGGCTCATCCCAGTCTTTTGCAGGTGTGCAAACATTCCCCTGGTGTCCTTAGACTGCTCTCTGGTGTTGGTCATGGTGGAGGTTGAAGTCTGACTTTTCGAAGGTGGTGTTGGCATTCATCTTCCAAAAACTGGCAGAACAGAATCAATTTCCCAGCATTCCTAGTCGATTAATGATGACATCCCAAAGTTTATAAAGGTCAGCGACAGACAACCTTTTGTTGTCTTTACATGCAAGCGCAGCTTGTAAGGAGACACTGTCTCACCCGTGGATCCTTTCCTTCTAACCTGCTAGAGAGGGAATAGGACTTTTCAAACCTTCGAAGTGGCTGAAATAGCTTTTGAACCTAATGTTTGTAAACCTGGGAGAGTTGTTTTAATGACCAAACTGCAATCAGTGCAGTTATTGTAGAGGACGCCATCACTGAAATCGACTCATGGCTTTGCACAGTTTCCAGCACACAGAACCGCCAGGTTTGTTTGTCAGAACCAGCTGAGTGCGCCAGCTTGCCGGTTCGGACACAATCTTTAGATTTAATTAGAACGACGTAGATATAATTTCATTGAGTTGGTTTGAAGTCTATGTAATGCTAAACCTGCTATTTCACTGAAGGTGCTGTGAATTTTCCTGTGTTTTACAGTGCTCCCTACATTAAATCTTTTACTGTAAAGTGACATAAAGTAATAAAAAAATATAAAACTTACCTAACATTTTGGTTGGCCCAGTTAAATTTTAAATGGAATCCTAACTTAACAGCGAGCCGAAAAGTTTGTTTTCATGCCACACTGTGTGTCCCTCGATACCCCCCGCCATATTGCTGTGACATCATTGGCAGCACAGCTGCCTGCTCCAGCACTGCCAACTTGGCAAACTTTGTCGCTGTATTTAGTGACGTTTTAGACCTCTTTAGCAACTTTTTTTCATTTTAAACGACTAGCGATTAATCTAGCAACTTTTTTTCTGGTGTTATTGGATACTTTTGGACACTCTGATGTGAAGCATGTATCCTTACTCTTCTAGAGCAGCGGTGCTGCAGTGGACTCTTCTCCCATTCTGGAGCGCTCACAGCAAGCAGCTCCAGAATTCTCTGCTCAGAATATAAACCGCTTGTTCAGAGGTAACCTGTTACAAAGAGAACTGTGAGGAAATGGTCACATGAAGCTAAAGAAGCCTTGCAGGGTTATTTCGAAGCCACAGACTGGATTATCCTTTGCCAACCACATAGAGAGGACATTAATGCCATGACTGAGAGTGACTGACTATATGAACGTGTGTGTGGACCACATCATCCTCACCTGAACAGTGAGATGCTTCCCTAATAACAAACCCTGGATCACCAGTGACCTGGAGGAACTGTTAAACAAGACAAAAGAGCCTTCAGGGAGGGAGACAGGGAGTTATTGAAGAGTATACACAAACAACTTAAAGTCAAGGAGCCATGCAGGAGGAAGCTGGAGAGCAAACTACAGAGGAACAATATAATAGGGATGAAGAAGAATATAGGCTTTAAGCACGGGAAGGATTGGATAGATGGAAGCCTGGACAGAGCCAATGAAAACATAGTTCAACAGGTTCAGTTCAAAAACAAGCTCAGCATCCTCCTCCCCTGTCCCCACCTAAAGAGACATCCCACCCTCCTCTGACCCACAGCTTTCCCGTGTCAACTTGGATGCTTTATCTTGTACCTCTGTCTGGGACTCTTCTGCTTCTACAAGTTGTTCTTCAACTAAGTCAGGAGATGCTGCTGCTCCCTTTGCCTTCCCCTACCACTTGTCTGTCTCTAAAAGTCAGGTGAAGAGGCAGGTGGAGAGACTGAACCGCAACAAGGCTGCAGGACCAGATGGTGTGAGCCCCACAGTCCTGAAAGCCTGTGAAGAGCAGCTCTCTGGGATTCTGCGGCACATCTTCAACTTTAGCCTGACCCAGGAGAAGGTTTCAGTGTTGTGGAAGACATCCTTCCTTGTTCCAGTACCAAAGAAAACTCACCCACCAGTCATCAACAACTATAGATCTGTTGCCCTGACATCCCACGTCATGAAGGTCCTGGAGAGACTCCTGTTGTCACACCTGATTAAGCAAATCAGAACATATCAGGACCAACTCCAGTTTCCTGATCGCTGCGGAGTTGGAGTTAAAGACACCGTCATCCACCTGCTTCAACCAACCCACTGTCATTTGGACAAAGGATCATGTTCTTTGATTTCTCCAGTGCATTTAACACAGTTCAGCCTGATTTGCTTTGTCAGAAACTCCTGAAGACGCAGGTGGAACACTCAACAATCTCCTGGATTAATGTCTTCCTGACAAATAGACTACAGTTTGTGAGACTGATTTATTGTATGTCAAAGCACGTGGTCAGCAGCACAGGAGCACCACAGGGGACCGTACTCTCACCATTCCTTTTTACTGTGTACACCTCAGACTTCCGGTATAAGTCAGATTCCTGTCATCTGCAGAAATATTCAGATGACTCAGCAGTCGTCGGGTGTATCAGAGATGGACAAGAAGCTGAATACAGAGAGCTAGTTGACAATTGTCTTGCGTTGAATGTGAAAAACAAAGGAGATGCCATAATCTGTTGGGGTAGGAGCATCAGAGCCAGGGACTTAAGAAGGCTAAACAACCTGATGAAGAAGGGTGGTTCTTTTATGTGGACAACTGTGGAACCTCTGGAGATGATGATGCAAAGAAGGATTCTTCATAAAATCAAGATAATTATGGAAAACCTTGAGCATCCTCTTCATGAGACTATCCTACAACAGAGTGTCTTTAGTCAGAGGCTTCTTCAGTTTCGCTGCAACACAGACTGCTACAGGAAATTCTTCCTGCCCATAGCCGTCATGATATACAACAACTCCTGGAAGAATGAATTAAAATGAGCTACAACAACACTTAATTTCTCTCTGGGATCAATAAAGTATTTTTGAATTGAACTGCATTGTCTTCTGATGTTTGTCATTCTATTCTTGTTTATTAGCGTTACGAGTTGGTTAGTTGATTTGACTAGTTTCTATGTTATCCATTTAACATGATCGGATTAATTAGTTTGCATGTTGGTAGTGTAGGTATAGAATGTATTGACTGACTACTTTGTCTGTAAGGTTAATCTATTTTATTAATAAATTCTCATATTTTGGAGAGAAGTTGTCTGTGCTTATTCTGTGCATACACTGGTCACATAGTTTTTGTTTGTAATACTTTGTATTTTAGTTGAGTAAAAGCTGAGATATTAGAGTGGATGTAAATAGTGTAATACCAATTTTCTCCACAAGATGGCAGCGTAATGTGAGACGGCTAGTGGTGCTCTGTTTCCTGTTTCCTGCCATTCAGGAACAGCTGACAACAAAGACCACACAATTCTGACATCTCCATCTTTTTTATTTGTATTCCAGACCCCCCATACCATCCCCAGAAATAAATTTAAATTGTTAGCGGTGATTGTACCGGCCGATACCTGCTACAGTTTCTTGGTGGCCCATACTGGGACGGTATTGGTCAATCCTGATGAGACCTGCAGCGACCCCGGAGACCAGTCCAGGTGGTGCCAGTTGCATTGGGTGCTGCTAGAGGAAGGCTTGACACCCACGTGCCAGCGGTGATGAGACTTAAGATCCCTCCATGCTGAAACGACGCCTGTCAATGACAAAGAGTGAAGAGTACTCCATGATGTGTGACCAGGTGAGAGGAGAAGGGTACAGTCATGGTAGACAGTGAGAGAAGTTTGGTGCGGAGCGTCAAGCAAGGCCTGCTGAAGTTCCCTGAGAAGGAACTGTTCCAGCTTGCCAAGTCACTTGAGCCCATGCCAGGAGTGGACCTGTCACGTCTCACGTCAGAGGATGAGGAGAGTTGCTTTCAGTACATCAGTGATGTCATAAATAGTAAAGCAATGTTGGAGTCTGAGGATGTGGGAATGTCACACCTGCTTGAGCTCCAAGATGTGACTGAACAGCTAATTCAAAGTCGGGATTTGTCTGTTAAAATAGTTGGAAATGGTGCAGGTGCCCCCTCTCCAGATACACGGCAAGATGATACAGAACCGAGTCAAGATGGTAACAATAACTTACCTGAAAATGAGGGAGAAGACAGAGCTGAAAATCAAAATTAGAACTCAAATGACACAGAAATACGGGTTTGCTTAGTAGTTATGAGGAACTAAATAAGAAAATATTACAGTTTCTCCCTACTTCTGTTACTCAGCCCGCATTTCAGCCTACACCGCCTAAGTCACAGGATATGACCAAAAGTCATGAATGCCCAACCCAAGATAAAGTTGTCACTTAGGGACCTCTCTTAACTTCACCGGAGAGAGTTTAAAATCCAAGGTGGTCAAATAGGAGATGAAGGATCTGACATCAGCTACAATAACATCTGTCGACAGATTGAAGAAGGATTCAAAGAACAGTTCAGTGACACTGAAATAGTCCGAGCTGTTTTGAGGGCCATAAAAGCTGGTAATTTCAAAGACATGCTAATGAATAAAGACGGGCTGACAGCAGGTGAACTAAAATACTTTTTACACTCTCATCTTGGTGAACAGAACAACACTGAGTTATTCCAAGAGCTGATGTGCACTAAGCAAAATGATAATGAGACACCTCAGCGATTTCTTTATCGAGTCATAGGTCTTGAACAAAAGATTTTACTGGCTTCTAAACATATTGCTACCAATGTAAAGTATTCTCCAAGCACAGTCCAAGATGTGTTTCTCCAAACAGTGTACCAGGGTCTGGGGCACAAACACAGTGATGTTCGCAGAGAATTGAAACCGCTCCTAGCCAACCCGTCCGTCACGGATGAGGCTATACTCAAGCATCTTAAGAAAGTGATGAAAGTGAAAGGCAGCACTGTTTAGGCCCAGTACAACAATCCAGGAATGCAAATGTTCACAGTGCAGTTACAGAGGTTAATGCTGCCCAGGATACTCCTTCAAAAGAGGACACTTGCAGGAAGAAACAAACTGATAAAAAGACAGATCTGATTCAACAACTGGTGGAGAAAGTCGAGAAGTTAACAAACATGGTTGAATACTTGCAGTCACAAAAGACGAAGCAATCAAGTCAGTATATAAAAAATGGAGCAAGTTACCGGAAGTCAAAACGACATGGCTGTGCAACGTGTCTTTCAGAGCAACAGTCAGATTGTCCCCACTGTTTTCACTGTGGAGAAGAGGGACACCGAGCAGTGGGCTGTCTAAAGAAGCCACCGCGTCAGGGAAACTGGAACCGGTCCCTATCACGGGACAAACAGTGACCGGATCCCAATCTACGTCCCAACCTGCAATGAGTAAAACCAACATAAAAAAGAATAGACAACAAATTGAAAACAAACATGTCAACACACTGGCTGCAGACTTACTTGATGTCAAAAGTGAAAGACTAGCAAAGCTTATTGGAAAAAAGGCACCCACTGTAATCTAAATGGCCTAGCAGTTAGTGCATTATTAGATACTGGGGCCCAAGTAAGGATTATTGACAAAGAATAGGGAAAAAAAAATCTTCCTGATACGAACATTAGGCCAACTGGCGAGATCATTGATGAAGAGGATGACTTGAAACTATATGGCGTAAATGGTAATAGTCTTCCATTCGAAGGTTGGGTAGCTATAACCGTAAATCTTATGGGGAATGTAGATCCTAGTTTATCAATTACAGTGCCTTTTCTCATCAGTAGTTATGCTCTGGACAGACCCATACTAGGATTCAATGTGCTTGAAGAAGAGATTCAGAAGCAGCCAGAGAGACTTACTCCAATGCTAACAAGCCTCCTCTGTAATGCCATATCGATTTCAACTGAAAAAGCAGAACTGCTTGTGAATTTCATTTAGACTGATACATCCGCTGATCTAAATGAGTACGCATTGGCAGATGTCACACTACTATTCCAGCAGGTCAAGTGACATGGATTAAATGCAATGTCTCACAGAATATCAGCTTGTCAGAGACTGTTTTTCTCTTTGAACCTGATGAGAGTAACATACATCTTGCTGAACTGGACATTGGTGAGGGTCTTGTGGAGGTACACAACGCCAAGAACCCCTATGTTTTAGTACCTCTGGGAAATAACACAAAACACCCAGTGACACTACAGAGAAAAACAGCTCTTGGTAGAATTAAGAGTTTTGACAAAGTGATAAGAATGAACTCACCTGAAGAACTCAAGGAATCTGAACCCACAGTAACTGTCAGCAGCACTTCCACCTCTGTCTCTGACCCATCACCATGGCAACTTCCGGTGGATCTAAGTCATCTCACGGATGAGCAACGAGAAAAGGTGAACAAAATGCTCTGTGAAGAAGCAGGTGCCTTTGCTCAGAATAGTACAGACATTGGATCTATACCTACCCTGCAGATGTCGATCAACTTGAGCGATAATGTGGCAGTTCAGAGAGCCTACTCGTCAATACCAAAGCCGCTTTTTAAGGAAGTAAAAGACTACATACAAGAATTGTTGTTAAAAGGTTGGATAGTGAAATCTAAGTCCCCATATGCTGCCCCAGTTGTATGTGTCAGAAAAAAAGATGGCAGTTTACGGCTATGTATTGATTATAGACTCCTGAATAAGAAAACTGTCCCAGATCAACATCCGTTGCCTAGAATACAAGACCTGCCAGATTCTCTTGGTGGATATGCCTGGTTTAGTATTCTTGATCAGGGGAAAGCATACCACCAGGGTTTTGTTGCTGACGGGTCCCGACAGTTTACTGCCTTCATCACTCCCTGGGGCTTATACGAATGGGTCTGTATCCCCTTCGAACTTACAAATGCTCCAGCAGCATTCCAACGGAGCATGGAGGAGATGCTTGGCCCCCTCCAATGTTGCACCCCTTGTTTGGATGATATACTGTGTTACGCCAAAACATTTGATTAAAATGTTGAATGCCTCAGAAAGGTGCTGCGTGCTCTGCAACAACATGGAGTAAAGTTATGACTGGAAAAGTGTGAGCTGTTCAGAAGTGAAGTGAGATACGTGGGCAAGATTGTGTCCGCTGAAGGAGTCAAAACAGATCCACGTGACCTCGAAGCTGTTAGGACACTGATAGCCAAGACACAAAAGACTGTGGGAGATGTGCGTAAACTAACAGGATTCCTGGGGTACTATCGCTCATACATACAGGACTTTTCCAGAATAGCCAGGCCAATCTATGAACTGCTCCAGACAATGCCAGGCACGGTGTTGAGTCCCACTTGTAAGAGGAGCAACAAGCGGCCACAGCTCCTCTAAAAAAAACTGTCACATGGACTGTGGTACATCAGGAAGCACTAGAACAACTAGTTGCTCTCCTCACTAGTTCTCCTGTACTAGCCTGCCCTGACTTTAACAGCAGGGCTAACACTGAGGTTGCCGAGAATTGCCTCCCTCCTCTTTTGAACCCAAAAATTGCCCTACAAAGCTGGAATTCACACCAGATGCTCATATAGAAAGTTGAATTATATAGAAAATGGTAAATCATTCATAGCAGCCTTATTAATTGATATAGCAGGGGATGCATTTCTAGGCAGAGCAAATTATGAGGTTGCCGAAAAATGCATCCCCTGCTATATCAAATAATTAGCAAGTTATGAATGATGTAAGATTTTCTATAAAATTCTACATGCTTTATGAGCTACTGGTTTGAATTCCAGCTCTTTAGCATAATTTCTGGATTCAAAAGAGGGGATGCAATTCTCGGCAACCTCAGAGTTTGCCCTGCCGAGAAATGCATCCCCTGCTATATCAAATAATAAGACTGCTACGAACAATGTAACATTTTCTATGTAATTCCACATGCTTTATGAGCTACTGGTGTGAATTCCAGCTCTATAGGATATTTGGGTTCAAAAGAGGGGGGATGCATTTTTTGGCAACCTCATAATTTGCTCTGCCAAGAAATGCATCCCCTGCTATATTAAATAATAAGACTGCTACGAACGATGTAACATTTTCTATGTAATTCCACATGCTTCATGAGCTACTGGTGTGAATTCAGGCTCTATAGGATCATATTTGGGTTCAAAAGAGGGGGGATGCATTTTTTGGCAACCTCACAATTTGCTCTGCCAAGAAATGCATCCCCTGATATATCAATTAATAAGGCTGCTATGAATGATTTATCATTTTCTATATAATTCAACTTTCTATATGAGCATCTGGTGTGAATTCCAGCTCTGTAGGGCAATTTTTGGGTTCAAAAGAGAGGAGGTGCAAACTGTGGCAACCTTCAAATCTCCATTTCCAAAAGATACCCTGTTATTTTAGAGATTTATGTGTGGTATATAACAATATTTTTTTATAGAACAATGGATGATCTTTGGGCTGCTGGTGTGATTTTCAAACCTGTGCCATGCATTTTATGGGTAAAGGAGATGGTACACTGTAGGTAAAGTTGATTATTTCGGGTTCTATTTAGAGTTTTTGAAAGGGGCATACACTTAACAACCAGGGAGGAGTTTTTTGTACTTTATTGATAATTAAAATAATGAACTTCATAACAACAACATTTCCAGGTACTGACCCCCCCCCCCAACCACAAAAACATAACAGGATTTTCTTGTCTTCCATAACGGACATTTAGGGGGCATAGGGTGTTTTCCCACATAATTTATGTGGGCTATTAATTAAGATCGAGTTTTTAGACCAACCGATAACAAAATTGCGTACTGTGCCATTAACAGCAGATAAAACGTTTTCTTATGTACTTTGTGTCCCATTTGCACCCATATCAGCCTTTAATCGCTGATTTAAAAAGTTTAGATGTTATACAATGTTTTAACTATCACGCTGTTTGTAGAAAAAGCGCAGAATGTGACCCATTAACACCGGGGCACCGAGAGATACTCCTGAGACACTGTGACGTTAAAACAGTAAAGTTAAACGTATTCAGATAAAAGGTGTCAAAGTCGTCCTTTTTTACATTTATCTGCCATAAAACAGTACATTTTCAGGACGTACATGCATAAGAAACATGGTAATATTACGAATATATTTAAAAGCTGCCACGTCGCAGATATTTTAACACGTTTTCGTTATCAGGGAGTTTTGAACGATGCGTGTTCCCGTGGCAGGGGATGCACTTTTTGGCATGCATGCATTTCTCGGCATAACACCGGCCGATACCTGCTACATGTGCAATTATGTCGTCCCACAGCGTCAAATTCCTTCCTTCATAAGAAACTGTTTGGTTCAAGATTTCTTCATAAAAGACAAAGGTGGTGCCCTAAATTGTTAACAAATGAACTTCAAAATTCATTAATTACATTAATATTGAAACATTAATTATCATTATTAATGGTTCAGTGAACCAAACATTATTGGACTTCCTGTTTCACAACAGAATGAACATCTGTCTTTTATACAGACAAGAGTTCAAACAGGTGCCATTAATTCAAGTAACGAGTGGAGGATAGAAGAGCTTCTCAAAGAAGTGGTAATTGATCTGTGAGGGTCAGAATTCTTGCTTGTTTGTCAGTGCTCAATCCTATTTTCTGCAACAATATACAAATAAATTCTTTATGAATCGTACAGTGTGAATTTTTTTTTTACATTCTCTCTCACACTTGAAGTGTACCCATGATGAAAATTACAGATCTCTCTCATCTTTTTAAGTGACACAAGTTGCACAAGCGATGACTGAGAAATACTTTTTTGCCCCCCTCTAAATGACAGCATTCCAATGACTTGCAGTGGTAATATCAAGAAAATGCACTCTTTATTTTCAAAGCTCTCATTCACTGAGAAACCATTTAAGGCTTTTTGGTTTTGAAATACAGTTGGTCACTCTGAATTGCATATGCATGCTGCACTTGAAATGTTTCTCCAACCCGCATTGCCTGTATTAGCACCAGAGTTTAAACCAATAGGAAAAACAAGCGAGTTAGAAAAGGCCAGTGTCTTCTACGTCACAGGGAAAATTGGTATTCATGGTCTTAATACCTTGACTCGCAACTGCTCATGGAAAAGCTGTATTGATTTTGCTGCCAGGAGAGAACAGAGCGTTTTTCTGCTAATATAAGCTAACCATTAGCAACTTCCCAACAGGGCGGAACACGTTCAGCTTGTGTTGTTTGTGGAGATAACACATCAGCAATGCGTTTTTTACCCAGAAAAGAGAAACTGAAGAAGGAAACTGGAAATTTTCTTTAGAACATCCCCTTTGAAGTAAGTTAGGTTAGTTATTTGTTCAAAGGCAGCATAAGAGTCGCGTAGCTGTTAGCCAATCAGAGGTAAGACCTTTGCATATTAAATTAAATTCAGTTTATTTATATAGTGCCGATTCACAACAGATGCCATCTCAAGGCACTTTACAAGAAAAGTCATTTCAGTTCAATCATGCAAACATTCCAATCAGTTTAAAAGTTTTCTATTTAAGTAATCCCAGCAGATTGCATTGAGTCATTGACTTGCAGTGTCATGAATATTAACGAGTATAACTTGTAAGCCAGTGGTTTTCTGCTCACTCACTCTTCTGACAATCTTCAACTCCACTGAAAAAGGAGCACGAGAAGATTTTTTCCATAAGAAAAACAACTCACAAGGCAGTAATTCATACTAAAGGCCACAGCAAATTTATTGAAAAATGAGTGAATGAGACCTTTAATGTAGGATTTTACCTAACAAAAATCTGGTCTTTATCATGTTCAGAAATGAGCAAAATGTAATCTGAGTTGAAATAAAAACACACAACAGTGATTTTCCTATGTTGTCATTTATCAAACAAATGTGAATCAAAAACGGAAAAGCTTTGGAGCAAATTAAGCTCACACTCAAAACCTTTTACGCATGCCAATTATGCAATCTCTCGTGTTTTAAAAGGAGTGATTTCTTTTAAATTTGTTGAGCTTTGAAACTTAGAAGTTAGCACATAGTCTCCATTGAGACTAACACGAGCCAAAAGTCATTGAGTTGAGAATTTAATTATGTGGATAACAGATTAAATTACATTTAAGATCAATGTTTGTTTCTCTGTCCACATGGTCTTCGCTGATTTTTTAGGCCTGATCTGATGCTGGATACGTTTTATGTTGCTTTCTTTTGTTGAAAGTTATTAGTTGTGGTAAAGCAGAACAAGTCTATTCTGACTTCATTCACTCCCTGACTTGCTGTGTAAAAAGCTTCTGGTTTTGATTCCTTTTGCTGTATTGATCCATCACTCCATCAACATCGCCCCTCTTTGCTTTCTCTTCATTTTATATTACACTTTGCTTTCTCCTCTTTACCTCGGCTCCATTTCATCATTTTCCTCTTTCACGCTGTTCCCATCTTCCCCATCATCCCTTCCCTGCTTAACCAGACTCCTCTGCATTGTAAATGGATTTATAGACACACACACACACACACACACACACACACACACACACACACACACACACACAACCAGAGGTAAATGCACAAACACACATACATTGATACACACAATCATTTGCTTGCTTCTTGTTTCAATAACCTAAGAAAATTCACCTTAATACATCGTGCAAACACACACATACTGAACAGTGTTTAATCAGTCTGGACCCACAGGCAGGGTCCCGTCTGACTAATGTTGTTTATTCATGCAGCCAAATCAAGGAGCATATTTTTCACTCACACTGATCAGACTGGGTGTTAATTTGCTCAATGAACTGTCATGAATTTAGCTAATAGATAACTATTCCATAATACATACATAATACATCATGTTATATTTAACACTAAAACCTGACTTTGGAGATATGAAAAGTTATTCTATTGCAGCACTGGTGTAATGCTAAAACTAATCACATAATTAGGAATATATAATGATTATTTCTATCATTTTGTATATCAAATAATATTATCCCATTACATTTCAAACATATCATAAAATGCAAGGGAATTTAAATTGTGTCATTTCTGGTTGAGAAATCTTTCCCTTTTCTTGCATCCTCTAAAGAGATGATTTTGTAATGTGTGCAGACGTAAAAAAATAAATGGACGTGTAGCAGTGAAAGCAGATATATTTTGCACAGAAATGTTCATATGCTAAAAGGTTTTCTTTATTGACACAGAAGTGGGAATGGCATTGCAGAGAGGACTGGTGCAATGTATTTTTTAAGTTATTGGTCTGCAGAACATGACATTGGCTTCTTCTGAAAAACACATCAGTAAAACAGGTTTGAACCCTGCCCTAGTCCATGTCCTTACAGAGCAATAGTCTATTTCAGATGCCTCAGAGCCCAGAGAATTCAACAAATTGTCAAGTTCATTTAACGATTCTTTCATAGACTTCAAAATACTTTTACTAGTTTATAAATCATTGAATGGCTTAGCACCAAAGTATGTTGAAGATCTGCTATACCAAGCCACCAGAACACTCAGGTCCTCTAATTCCAGTCTACTCAACATCCCTAGAATTAGAACCAAACACGGAGAAGCAGCTTTCAGTTTCTATGCTCCTCTAATCTGGAACAAACTTCCAGGAAACTGCAAAGCTGCTGAAACACTGAGTTCTGTTGAATCACAACTAAAAAACGTATCTGTTTAGAACTGCATTTGAGTAATGTTTTGATGTATCATGTTTTGTGTATGCTTGTTTCTGTTTTTACATTATATGCTTTGTAATGCCTTCATGTATATTATAATAATGCTTCTTGCTTCATTGCTGTTTTTACTTTGTATGCTTTGTCTGTGTTTTACTGCTATTTTTATTTTACCTCTCAATCATGTAAAGCACCTTGAATCACCTTGTTTTTGAAAGTGGGCTATACAAATAAAAGTGCCTTGCCTTGCCTTGCCTTGTCTTCATGAAAAACAAAGTTTGAAGTGAAGTATCTAAATTGGTGCAGTTTAGTGTAGACTCTGACCAGTTAATAGTTTGCCTGTAACAGATCACTCTCTTATTGATTTAATTTCCCACTGAGTTATACAGCTGACAGCTCAGAAGAAGGACCAGAAAAAAAATTATTAATTGTAAAAAAAAGAAAAAAAAAAAGGGGGAGGAAAAATAAATGGAAACTCAAAAACAGCTTTATTGGATTCAGTATGAATGAGTTTCATCCATTTTTACTTGTAATATTGGGATAGTGATATCAATGTGTGTAAAAGGACTGTATTGTTATTGATTTAAAGGTAACATTTGAAGGTAATAGCGGTAAATATTACTACAACTACTACTACTGCATATTTGTACTCTAATGACAGATGAAACCATCAATAATTTTAATCTGAAGCGTTGTTTAACATTCAGACCGTACAGGCCACGCACTGACAACAAGATGTTTTCAGGATATTACTATGAATGATGTTCGCTTTGTTTTCATAGAAGTAAAATGTAAATTGTTCAGCATGAACCATACATTTTAACAACTGTTATACCCTCCTCACAGAACAGCAGCATCTCTATCATCAAGTTGTTCATAACACAAAGATGATGCAATGCAGCAATATCTCCAAAACAGATAAGGAACAATGTTTACTTGCTACTACAAAAACTCATTAATATGTTGTAAAGCAATGGCAGCCCTGACACATGAATAGTCCTGCTTACTACTTTGTAAGAAAATACGTTGTAGTAGCCATCAAAAGGTCCTGTGTGCGAGCCCAGGTCATTATTCTGTATTTTTATACAAGTTATTAATCCAGCCAAAATCAAGTCTCTGTTTCTGCTAATAAATTTCTACAAATCGATTTTAGATGTTGTAAAACTGGTTAACTTTAAGTTTCATTTTTTTGTCTCCCATTTCAGAAAGTGAAACTCATACATTATATAGATTCATTACACAGGGTGAAATTGCCTTTACTTCTTGTAATTTTGAAGATTAAGCTTAAAGATGATGAAAACCCAAAGTTCAGTGTAAAAGTTCAGGAAATTACAAAATATTGTGAAAGCGTTATAGCGTTTTCAAAGAAAGTCAAGTGTAAAGAAAAATGCTCCAGCTCGAGGGCTAACAGCAGCCTTGAGATGATTGTCAAGCAAAACCTTTGGAAAGCTTCACAAGAAGTCAACTGAGGCTGGATTCAGCACATCAATAGCCTCTACACACAGACAAATCCTAAACATGGGGTGAAAATGTTCCATTCCAATATTTTTTTCCAATTAAAATGAAGTTTGCGACTGCTGGCCCACCGCAACCCTGCATACCTTAGACTGTACGGATGGATGGATGGATGGATGGATGGATGGATGGAATTTCCCCTTCGTGGACAATAAAGGATTATTCTATTCTATTCTATTCTATTGTAGAAGGGATGGTTCTTTTTACTCTGCTTCTTTTATACCCCCACAGCGGCAGGGTGATTTACTAAATACAATACTTTACTGCAGTGATTTCTTAATGTTGTGAACCTGTTCACCCATATGGCAATAAAACCTTTCTGATTCTGAGTCTGAAGATGCACGAAAACACCAAAAAATTGACCAGAGATGTAGACAACACTATTAGACATCCATTTATAAAGTTTATCAGCAAAAACAGTTGATTTGGGGGTGAGTTGCCCTTTAAAGAGGAGCTGCAAAAGCAAAGGAGGTGGATTAGCATTGCTTGCAAATAACTGATTATGTCATCCAGGATATGCTACTGTGAAATATTGTCTCTGCTGCCCAGAATTTGAGCTGTTAGCATGTTTTGATAGTAATGAGATTGTCATACAGCAACAGTCCTTTCAGTCAGAGGCTGCTTCAGATTTGCTGAAAGAATGGCCTTCCATAACTACTGAAGATACAGTACTTGGTTGAAATAATTTATGACTACATATATTTTCCTGTGGGTGAAAAAAAGTGTTTTTGAACTTTGCTTGAGATTTTGTTTACTCTACTTGAAAATACCAGTTTTAGCCTCAACGTCTGTGGACTACTTAAACATTATTTAGATGCATTTTCTCATAAAATGCTCTCCAACTTTATATAAATACAGAATAGTTGTTCCTGAAAGCTTAAGCTAATCAAAGCAGATCAGAAGAAAAACGGCTTGCTACCATCTCAAAAACAGTCCTGGTTGAAAACTTTCATTTAAGCCCTATATTATAAGTCCTTAAACCCCTTTACATTCATTGGTTATTTACATAGAGATCATGGTTATTTTAACTGAAAACTAGAGATGTAACCATTTGCAGCTTTCATTTTCAGGGCAATCTGTAGCCTTTGTTCGTGAAGCTTTCACCAAAATGCTTCCGTTCCATCATAGGCTCTAAAGCTAACCCTCAACCCAAACTACATTTCTAGACTGCTCGACCTTATGCTTGAATTTGAAGAGAAATTCAACAGACTTTCTCTTGTGCATGAGTAAAGCTGAGGTGATCACAGACTGCTGCAGCTATGAGTGACTGAATCCTCATAGTGGAGTTGAAAATCCACACCCAAGTATTATCCACGTTAGAGTTGTTGTGCAGAATGGCATGTATGGTTGACGTCCAGCGCTCTCCCCAGAAAACTTCTATACCTGCATCCTCTCATGCTCAAGATGATAAGGTTGTGGAAACTGTGGGCTGATCTGGATCAAATGTGAAGGGAACCTTATTAGACTAGAACTACACAATTTGAGCAAAAAACAAAACATCACAATTTTCTGGTAATTTATTACTTTATGAGATACATGAATTCTAACAGAAGAATTAATTTCTACCCATGTTTGACTTCCTTGGCAGGAATGATGCCGTATGTGTAAATAGGATCAACCAGCTATGATGCATGGTCACCAGCCTAGTATTAACCAGCCAGCCATTCAACTGTGTGTTGTGTGCCAATAAAAAAAGCACAGTATGTTTTTGTGTGCTTGGTGTGGAAAACTGCATTACAGTGAACATTATTTTCTAGATTACTGTGGGGAAAAAAAGTATTTGTGTGATCGTGCAAGTTGTCCCACTTGAAAAGATGAGAGAGGTCTGTAATTTTCATCATATGTATACTTCAACTGTCAGAGACGGAATGTAAAAAAATCCAGGAAGTCACACTGTATGATTTTTTAAAAAGAATTTATAATAATAATAATACATTTTATTTGTAAGCGCCTTTCAAAACTCTCAAGGTCGCTGTACATCAATAACATTAAAACACAATGAATAAAGGTTAAAAATGGTACAAGCAAATCAACATATAAAATACAGATAAGGTCGTTGTACATCAATAACTAGTCAACACATAGAGAACAAAGGTTAAAAAGTGGAACAAGCAAATCAACATATGAAATAAAATAATTTTAGTGTGAAATGTGAGCGGATCAAGTGGGGTATACTAGTCTGAACAAGTAAGTTTTAGGAAGCACTTTGAAAGTTTGAAGGGATGATGCCATTCCAATAACCAGTGGGAGTTTGTTCCAGAGTCAGGGTGCAGAGGAGCTGAAGGACCTAAGTCCCATGGTGGACAGACGGGCATGTGGCATAGAGAGAAGACAGTCAGAAGAGGAACGCAGGGTGCAAGCCGGTGTGTAAATGTGGAGGAGATGAGTAAGATATGGAGGAGCTAGGTTATGGAGGGCTTTGAATATTAACAGGAGGATTTTAAACTGGATGGGAAGCCAGTGCAGCTGTTTGAGGACAGTAGTGATGTGTTGTGAAGATGGTTTTCTGGAGATGATACGGGCTGTTGAGTTCTGAACCAGTTGAAGTTTATGAAATGATTTGTGTGGTAAACCAAAGAGCAGCGCATTGCAGTAATCAAGCTGGGATGTGACCAAGGCATTGAATAATGGTGCCTTCACACCTGTCAGAGCGTCCAGGTAGCATGGCAGCTAGATTACATGCAAGTCTATGGTACCTACGCGTCAAGTGGGCGTGAAGCTGCCCCGCAGCAAGTCACGCGCATCGGAGCAGCTGGCATCAGCGCGTCCACGTGGGTGCTGCTCAGACGCGTTGACGGACCGTCGGAACAGCTGCTGCGTGAAGTTGGGAAAACTGAACTTTGGGGCAGCAAACGTGGGGTGTCAACCAATCGTTGGGACTGTTACTACTGATGTGGTTCGGCAAGTCATTCATTCAAAATAGAGGATCAACTTATCGTCGCTGTCTGTAATTTTTGGGAATTATATGACCCATCTTCGTCTTTTTACAAAGTGTCACGTGGTGTGTGGAGAATGGACCCAAACGCACTCGCTGAAGGAAGGTGCAGGATGTTTATTAAAGTGAGGAGATCGTGATGATGGTGGTGAACGGAGACACTGGACATCGGGCTGGAACGAAGAGGCAGGAAGACGACACACCATGGGGATGAAGACAACAGAGGACTAGGAGGAAGGAGGACTAGGAGGAAGGATGAAGGATGGATGATCCGGCCGGGAGTGAAAGGAAGTGAGGAGTCTTAAAGGCAGGAGGTGAGTAGGATCAGGTGTGGATGATGAGACAGACAGGTGAAGACAATGAGGCAGGAATAGGGCAGCGTGACAGGACCCCCCCCTTTAAAGGTGGATTCCAGACACCGTGGAAAGAGTGAAAACGAAAGGGAAGAGAAAAAAAAACAAGCACCCTTGCCAGGGTGGGTGGAGGGGGCCCACGGAAGGAGGGCCCCGAGTCTCTTTGGGTACGCCCCTGGAAGTCTGGCGGACGGCCCCGGAGGTGGCCCCTGAGGACCTGGAGGTCGGGCGGACGGCCTCGGCGGCGTCCTCTGGCTGGACGGAGGTCGGGCGGACGGCCTCGGCGGCGTCCTCTGGCTGAACGGAGGTCGGGCGGACGGCCTCGGCGGCGGCCCCTGGGGACCTGGAGGTCGGGCGGACGGCCCCGGCGGCGTCCTCTGGCTGGACGGAGGTCGGGCGGACGGCCTCGGCCCCTGAGGACCTGGAGGTCGGGCGGACGGCCCCGGCGGCGTCCTCTGGCTGGACGGAGGTCGGGCGGACGGCCCCGGCGGCGTCCTCTGGCTGGACGGAGGTCGGGCGGACGGCCCTTAGGTCCTTTTCTGAGGTTCAGGTAGTGCCATAGAGAGTCTGGAGGCTCGGACGCCTCCCCAGACGGAGAGTCTGGAGGCTCGGACGCCTCCCCAGACGGAGAGTCTGGAGGATCGGACGCCTCCCCAGACGGAGGTTCTGGAGGATCGGACGCCTCCCCAGACGGAGGTTCTGGAGGATCGGACGCCTCCCCAGACGGAGGTTCTGGAGGATCGGACGCCTCCTCAGACGGAGGTTCTGGAGGATCGGACGCCTCCCCAGACGGAGGTTCTGGAGGATCGGACGCCTCCCCAGACGGAGGTTCTGGAGGCTCGGACGCCTCCTCAGACGGAGGTTCTGGAGGCTCGGACGCCTCCCCAGACGGAGAGTCTGGAGGATCGGACGCCTCCCCAGACGGAGGTTCTGGAGGATCGGACGCCTCCCCAGACGGAGGTTCTGGAGGATCGGACGCCTCCCCAGACGGAGGTTCTGGAGGCTCGGACGCCTCCTCAGACGGAGGTTCTGGAGGCTCGGACGCCTCCTCAGACGGAGGTTCTGGAGGCTCGGACGCCTGCTGAGAAGACCGTTCTGGAGGCTCCAGTGACGGGGACGGGTCCTCCCTGACCCTCCCTGGGAGCTTCAGCGACGGGGACGGGTCCTCCCTGACCCTCCCCGGGAGCTCCAGCGACGCATGGGGAAATGTCCATCACTGGAGAGCCGCCGCTGTGACCGCCAGAAACACGGCAGCCACAACAACGGCGGGCTCATGGACTGGAACGGGCTCATGGACTGGAACGGGCTCATGGACTGGAACGGGCTCATGGACTGGAACTGGAACGGATTCTGGAGCTGGAACGGATTCTGGAGCTGGAACAGATTCTGTAGCTGGAACGGATTCTGGAGCTGGAACGGATTCTGGAGCTGGAACGGATTCACGGACTGGAGCCGAGACGGACTCACGGACTGGAGCTGGAACTGCTCCGGAAGCGGCCCCACCTCGGCGGCGTCGCTGCTTGCGGTGAGTCAGCAGAAGAGGCACATGCCGTCGAGGACCAGTCCCCGGGGAACAGAACGCCAACCTTGTGCCGACGAATGCGGACGGTGAAGGTGCGGCGCTCCGCTCCCCGCTCCCGGAAACAGTCCCGGCGGCGCAGCGGGACCTCCGCCGGCGGACAGATGGTGGAGACGGAGAGGGCGGACCGATGATCCGATCCAACGCCTCCCTGCGAACCCTCTCCGCCTCGCTCCGCAGCGCGGCGAGATCCGGAGCAGAGAACACCCTCTGGAAGTGAGGGAGCACTCCCAGGATCTCCTCAGCTCCGGAAACCCGTACAGGAAAGTGAGGAGAGGCAGCGAGTCTGGCCAGGTTGGCCCAGACGTCCTGGCGGAGGGCGGCGATCTCCCGGGCGAGTGCTGGGTCCATGTTTACGGCCGGATCATTCTGTCACGTGATGTGTGGAGAATGGACCCAAACGCACTCGCTGAAGGAAGGTGCAGGATGTTTATTAAAGTGAGGAGATCGTGATGATGGTGGTGAACGGAGACACTGGACATCGGGCTGGAACGAAGAGGCAGGAAGACGACACACCATGGGGATGAAGACAACAGAGGACTAGGAGGAAGGAGGACTAGGAGGAAGGATGAAGGATGGATGATCCGGCCGGGAGTGAAAGGAAGTGAGGAGTCTTAAAGGCAGGAGGTGAGTAGGATCAGGTGTGGATGATGAGACAGACAGGTGAAGACAATGAGGCAGGAATAGGGCAGCGTGACAGGAATGATGGTGGTGAACGGAGACACTGGACATCGGGCTGGAACGAAGAGGCAGGAAGACGACACACCATGGGGATGAAGACAACAGAGGACTAGGAGGAAGGAGGACTAGGAGGAAGGATGAAGGATGGATGATCCGGCCGGGAGTGAAAGGAAGTGAGGAGTCTTAAAGGCAGGAGGTGAGTAGGATCAGGTGTGGATGATGAGACAGACAGGTGAAGACAATGAGGCAGGAATAGGGCAGCGTGACACAAAGACAGGAAGAGATCAGATTTATTTCAGTTACATTTTTTTCAATTCAATTCAGTTTATTTATATAGCGCCGATTCACAACAGATGTCATCTCAAGGCACTTAATAAGAAGTCATTTCAATACATTTATACAAACATTCCAATCAGTTAAAAAGTTTCCTATTCAAGGAATCCCAGCAGATTGCGTCAGTCATTGGCGTGAGGTTGGGCCCCGTTGATGCAGACTTTCCAACCACAACAATCCTTCAGCAATCCCTCATACTGAGCAAGCATGTAGCGACGGTGGAGAGGAAAAACTCCCCTTTAACAGGAAGAAACCTCCAACAGCACCAGGCTCAGTAGAGCTTGGAGGAAGATATCAGAGGATATTGGAGTGCCAAGTAAGCAGTTAAATATTTTCTTTTAACTTTCTTGTTATGTTAGCTAACGCTAGTCAAACCCGGTTAGGGCAACTACGGGACGTGAAGTGCCGACGCGAACTACAAAGTGTGCAAGCAACTGGGTTTTAATTTCAAAGCATCAACTTTCGTCCGTTTGAGCGATTTAACGAGTGGACGCGCTGACCGGTGTGAACGCCCCATTAGATCGCAGCGGTGGTGGGTAATGTTATTACTGGTTGATGTTGCGAAGGTGGAAGTAGGCAGAGTGGGTGATGTTGCTAATATGAGCTGAGAAGGAGAGATTGCTGTCCAGAATGACACCCAAACTCTTGACCTGCGAGGAAGGGAGGACAGTGAAGTCGTCAACCAATTAAGTGTATTTTGAAGATTTGGAGATTGTGGATTTTGTGCCAATGAGAAGTGTTTCAGTTTTTTTTCCATTAAGCTTGAGGAGGTTATGAGAGAACCAGATATTAATATCTGGTAAACAATCAAGAAGGGAGGAGGAAGGTAATTTATCTGTATAATAGTGCAGAACATGAGTATTTAGCACCTACAAACACCCTCACAGACCTTTTACTTCTTCTTTTAAGAAGCTCTTCTATCCTCCACTTGTTATCTGTATTATATTACCTGTGGTTTTATTGTGTTTTGATATTTTATGATTTTATGAGTACTTTTAGTACTTCTAGCTTTATTTGTAATTTTATGCACTGAAGTTGTACCGCAGTGAATCTCTGTATTTTTATTTATTTTATTTCACCCTGTGTAAAGCACTTTGGTCAAGTTTTTATTGTTGTAAAGTGCTATATAAATAAAGTTGGCTTGGCTTGGCTTAGCTTAGCTATTGATGTCACTTGTTTAAACTTGTTATCTATATAAAAGACACCTGTCCACACCTCCAAAGAGTCAGACTTCAACCTCCACCATGGCCAAGACCACAGAGCTGTCCAAGGACATCAGGGACAAGATTGTAGACCTGCACTAGAGCGGGATGAGGCAGTCTACAAGAGGCAAGCAGTTTGGTGAGAAGAGATCAACTGCCTACAGGAAACGTTTGACCAGTGTCTTTGCCAACCAAGGTTACATTAGAAAACATTGAGGTTAACTTTTGTTGTTGACCAAATACTTATTTTCTGCACCATCTCACAATGTTATTTCCTGGATTTTTTTATATATTCTGTCTCTCACAGCTGGAGTGTACAGACCTCTTTCATATTTTTAAGTGGTACAATATGGTGGCTCCCAAATACGTTTTTGCCCCACTGTAAATGAAACTGGATTTTTATTAACAACCATAATTTAAAGCGACATTCACATATGCCTAACTGGAACCCAGTTTTCCAATTTCTGGGTAAAGCACTCCATACCATTGTTAGATGCAATTCATCTTCACCTATTCTGACAAGATTATGAATTTAATCTGATAGGTATAACATTATGAAAACTTTTTTACCACCTTTTTTGTGTGTTGGTCCCATTTTGCTGCCAAAACACCCGCAACCTATTTAAGTAAAGACGGTCAACCCTGAGGGTGTCCTGTTGTATCTGACACTATGATTCTAGGGCCAGATCCTTCAAGTCCTGTAATGCGTTACACGAGGCCTCCATGGATTTGTTTGTCCAGCACATCCCCCAGATGCTTGATTGAAATATTCGGTCAGTCATTCTGTGCTCCCCAAATC
Source organism: Valencia hispanica (assembly GCA_963556495.2). NCBI lineage: Eukaryota > Metazoa > Chordata > Actinopteri > Cyprinodontiformes > Valenciidae > Valencia > Valencia hispanica. The sequence goes on along the minus strand of OY747700.1, from coordinate 49,751,225 downwards.
ATCCATGAATTATTTCTGGTTTGTGGCAGGGTGGATTACTCTGGTGAAAGAGACCCCAGCCATCATGAAAAGCTCTTTCCATAAAACGGTCTGCAACAGTGTTTAGGTTGGAGTTACATGTCTAAGTAACATCCACACAGTTGTCAGGGTATCCCAGCAGAACATTGCCTGAAGTATCACACTGCCTTTACCGGTTTGCCCTCTTCATATAGCACATTCACTGTACTCTGGCATACCCTGCCAGAGTATGTAAACACACCACAAGTTCCACAGATTTGGAGATATTCTGAGCTAAAGATCTGGCCATTACATGTTGACCCTTGTCATATTTCTCAAATAATTATGTTTGTCCTTTTGATCCCGCTTCTAAAGGAAGCCAGTGGACACAATGTTCACTTAGAACCCCCTAACATGTAGCATTATAAAGAGATAAATTGTAATATTCACTTCACCTGTCAGTGATCATAATGCTTTCCCTGATCTGTGTATTATACTTTGTGCTTTTTTGATTTTGGTGATTTTGGTAAATAGTCAACATATCAAGCCGGTAACCTGTCATTATTTCTAAAATCCACCTTCGCTGATTTGGTCTAAAACATCCCGTACTGAATAAAATTACGATCCGCTGGTCTTTATACTTTCTGTGTTCAGATTCTCACTTGCAAATTACATGTAATCATCTAAATTACCTCAAAAAAGCCTTCCCCATCACTCTCATCTCATTACAGCATATATTCCTTCTCAACCCAGACATGTAAACGTCAGCCAGATAAAAGAGTTTTCTCATGTCACAGGTTTTAAACTCTCAAAGGTACACTCACTTTAGTAGATATACCTTCTTGTACTGGGGTGACCCATTGTGCCTTCAGAACTGCCTCATTTCTTTGTGCCATGTATTCAGCAAGGTGTGGGAAATATTCAAAAGAGGTTCGGGTCTTTATTGACAAGATTACACATATGATTTATGTAGTTTTGTTTACTAAACATCCATCAATGAACCGATCCACCCATACATCCATTGTTTATGCTTATCCTTGCAGGGTCACAAGTGGCCCAGTGCCTATTTCCAGCAGTCATTGGGCTTGAGGCAGGTTGCCCTGGGCAGGTCATCAGTTAGTCACAGGACAATTTCAGTGATATGTTCCATCATATTCCAAAGGTGCTCCATAGGATTGAGATCTGGTTATGGTGGAGGAGACTGCAGTACAATGAACTCATTTTCATGTTCAAGATAATTTAAGATGGTTATAGCTTTGTGACATGATGCATTTTTCAACTGAAGGTAACCATTAAGAGAAGAGTATGTTGGACTCATACAGGAATGGACGTTGTCAACAAAAATACTCTAGTTGTGGGGTTTAAACAATGTCACTCACAGAAAAACACTTGGCTTCACATGGGAAGAATCCCATGTAATCACATGGGAAAAATCTTTGACCCATGTGAAATTCACGTGAAAACATGTTAAAAACATGTGAGATGTGTAAAAAAACATGTGACCACCTTGTTTTGCACACATTACCCGTGTGAGTTTGGAAAATTTTCATGGTAATAAACTGTGAAATCTATGGATATTCACATCTGAAGCCCATGGGATAACATGTAAACCACATGTGAAACATGTTATTTTCCACGTGAAACCTACACGTGAAAAGAATGTGTGAAACCCATGTGAAATTACATGTGAAGCCCATGTGAAATCTATGTGATTACATGTGAAAAATATGTGAAATCCATATAAAACCATACATGTGAAGTCCATGTGTGCTACACATGTGCCACATGGTATCATATGTGATCCCATGTGAAGAACATGCTTAAGCCCATGTCACTTAAAAAAATAAAAAATTCAATTTTGATATAACTATTTCAAAAGGTTGTAGCTTGAATATGGTTAGAGATAAAGGCATAGTGTAACTGAGAAAAATCTTCATGATGACCCAAAGTTTGTGATGGGAGCAAATTCACTCATCTAATTTGCATATCATGACATCATCACTCCCTACTGTGCTGCACGTGTTGTCTGCAGAAAGAGACACGTTTATGTTGTGTTGTGCTGTGCTGTTGGATGCACAAACTTAAGTTCTACAGAATTCCATCAACTCGCCCCTTTCAAGGCAAACAAAAGATATCTTTGGTTGCAAGCGATCAGAAGAAGCAATTGGAACGGCCAGATGATTAAAAATGCAATAATCTGCAGTGATCCCTTCACATCAGGTAAACCTTGGCTAACAAACAAGCTAGCTGACCAACACTGCAGCTGCAAGGTAACCACAAGTAATCAAGGTTTAGTGTCACAACATTTGCGCAGGCATCGTGGTGTTGATAAACAAATAATCCCCTCTATTGTTCAGAAGAATTCTATTCAATTCAAAAATACTTTATTGATCCCAGAAAGAAATTAAGGGTGCTTTCACACCTGCAGCATTTGGTTCGATTAAAACAAACTCAAGTATGGTTCGTTTGCTAGTACAGTTTGTTTGAGCTGGTGTGAATGGGGACCAGTGAGATTTGGTCTGTGAAAGCACCCTAAGTATTGTTGTAGCTCATACTATTTAATTCTTAAAGGAGTTGTAGATCCTGATGGCTGTGTGTGGGAAAGATCTCCTGTAGCATTCTGTGTTGCAGCAAAACTGCAGAAGGTTCTCACTATATCCCACTGCCATATGAAGAGGAAGCTCAGGGTTGTCCAATATTAACAAGAAAACGGTCATCTTAACATTCAGAACATGTTAACCAGTTAGTTTGCCTTAGCAACTAGCTAAAATATCAATAGGTTAAAAGGGCCATGTGTAAATGTGATAGTGGAGTTCATAACAAAGGTACAATGCATCTCTCCTGTATTTCCTTATAGAAAAAAAGAGCATCAGCATCTGGTTTACTTTTATTTATACAGAAAATTTAAATTTTTCAGTCATGTTTAGGAATGTTAATTAATTGTGATTAGTTCACAGCTAACCTTTGATAAGTTAGATTAAATTTTGTAGGATATGAGTTTGTATACAGTATATATATATATATATATATATATATGTAATTATATATATATATTTATAATTATATATATATATATATATTTAATTTTACAGTTTCTGCATGTGAGTTCCCTTTAAAGTGCCCCTGGCATGAAATTAGCCTTTTTTGAGTTTTTTGGTCATATTTGTTAGTTTCCCCAGCCTGCCTATGTCCCCTAAAGGGTTAAAATTACTGATTGGTGTTTCCTTTGTCCCTGGGTATGTCTGCCTACATAGTGAAATTTGCACTCAGAAATGGGCTGTTTTGCAGTTCGGTATATGACCTCACGTTTCGGCATATGTTGTCACTGAGTTCCAGCTAATTACCCCCTTCTCTGAAGTACACTCTCCAAGTCCCTCCCCCCGCAGACCATTTCTCGAAGCTGTTTTAATACAATTCATTAAACTAAAGCCTCTTTCACAGTCTACGCTGGAAGCTTGAAATGTAGCACAAATATCGATTGATTAGCTGCGTAAATGCGTATGTGAATCGTATCATTGGCTGGAGCAGCCAGCCACTGGTCACTCAATTACATGCTGACACGGGTATGCAAATAAGACTATCTTTAATCTTTAAGACTATCTTTTATCCTGACCCTGGAAAAGACTTCACTTGCAAACTGGCGGCTCATCTGAGATCTGCCAATCAAAATGACACGCCCCTTATTATTCATAATTTCAAACTTGAATTGAATTGAATTGAATTGAATTTTAATCTTGCAATGAGAGTTACTCCGTCCCATCAGAGTTTTCATTTATTCTCTGGTGCTAAGCTACACAGAGTGATACACAATGATAAACAAAATAAATAAATAAAATACTAAAATTAATTAATCAATGTGGTGACTGATCCATAAAATCAAATAAATTTTCCCAAAGGTGATTGGTTTCTAATTCAGCAAATTATTTAATAGAAAAATACTTCCATCAAATAATGTTTTGTCTTGACTTCTGCTTTGCAAAAAATGGTTGTTTGAACACAAACCAAATTGTGCAAATTAGTCTTAATAAACTAATCATTACTTTAAAGCTAACTTAGCCTCACTCCTAAAACTCTTCAATAAAAGCCTTGATCTTTAAAGCTGCAGTAGGTAACTTGAATAAAAGTAACTTTTTGTGATATTTTCTTAAAACTGTCCATATGTGCTGAAAGTAGGAAATGAGATTTGTAATCTGTTAAAAAAAGCAGCTCAATTGGTCACGCCTACAGCCCCTACTGCGATTGGCAAGAATCCACCGCGCCCGATAGAAAACAGCCAATCAGAGCCAGAGCAGCGTCTGATGGAGTGTCTGACATCTGTCTATCACTCCTCACACACACACCACGACCCGCCCCTCGCTCCGCTAGGCAAGCGGCTGCGCTCTGTCAGAACCAAGGTCAGAAAAGCTCTTTGACTAGCGGCAAGAAGCTAGGAGTTAGCTATGGCTACAGAGCAACAGCCACCTTTTTAGCTCAGGTATAGACAACATCTTTTCGAACTGTGCGGAGGTGAGATTATGTTTTGCTCTTACCGGTTCGCACTCCATGTTGCTTACGCCACTTTGCTGCTTCAAGTCGCGTCGGCTGATTATCTTTGGCAGTTGTTTCGCCAGTAGCGCAGCCGAAAGGAGGGAGGAGGGCATTGGAGGCGGGGCTTGAGTCCATCGGAGAGGGAGGGGAAGTGATGTGAAGCTTGTTTGGGTTAAAATTTTCAAGCAAAGTCTGCTCTCCTCTCTGAGTTACCTACTGCAGCTTTAAGGATACATATTCAGACTGGACTATGACATCACCATTTATTCTTCTATACTTCTATATAATTATTCTAATTCTTGCATACTGGTAAACTAGTTAGTTTTTATTATTAATTCTTCTTTTACTTAGTAGTTACGTTGTGTATGTTACTAGCTTAGTGAGTTTGGTGATTAAAGTATTTTGACTGGAAACTTAAATTGCTTTTGTTAATAAACTCTTGCATTATAGAAAGTCATTGTTTGTTGCTATTCCATATACATGTCCAGTAACTTGGCAGATATTCATAAACATTAATTGAGGCTGAAATATCATTATTTCCTGGACAGTCAGGATGATGCCCCAACTTTGTAATGGTGACCTAAATGACTAACTTTACTAATTGCCCTGAGCAGTTATTCATAGTTATTAATAGCCAAAACAAACCTATTGTCACATGACACAAGGCAGGATAAATCATGTTCTTTGCACCAACTTCTAACCTTACGTCTTAACCTCGCAGCTGCAGTCAAGACTTGTCAAACCAGATAACTTTTTTCAATCTGTTATAATCCAGCCTCGCCATGTTGCCACGGCGCATTCAAAGGACAAACCGTGGCTGCAGTATTATCCTGATATGACACCACAGTTTGTTTTTCTAAACAGGCCATTGAGAGGTCAAATGAGCGAATCTTGCCTTTTTATAATCTAAAACCAGTTTTTCCAATCTCCTCTGACCTCAGGGAAAAGCTAGCTATTTCCACCAACACAACTGCTGTTTATTGAATATTTTCTCATTTTTGGACCATTCTTTGTAAACCAGAAATATGCTTTGGTGTGAAAAACATTTAGCCATGTTTTCCCTTTGTTTTTCAGTCTTCAGCAAGTCTAGATACCTAAACGTATTAAGTTGCTGCCGTGTGATTGGCTGTTCCACTATTAGAGGTAACAACACTTTGAACAGATGTACCTAATAAAGTTTCTGGACTGTGTGTAATAAGTAAGGCAAGGTTTACATTCTTCCCTATATGTGTGTGGCAGCAGGAAGGCACACCCTCAAACCTTATGGCCATATCGCATCAAGTCGATTTCCAATCAAACCATGCCCACAGCTAAACGCCGTGTTTACTTTCCCCATTCCACCTGCCTCCCTTCCTCCATCTTCAATTCATCTAATTTCCACACCTCTTATTTTGACTTCTCGGTGAAACATGAGGAAAACCCTCACCTCTGTTTCTTTATGATGCTATATCTGTCTTTTTTTCCAGAGCACAGGGAGGAAAATTGCTCCTTTTATTGAGTATAGAGGGTCAACTCCAACAGAACATAGAGTTACAGATGCACTAAAGAATTTTTGCCCGGCAATGCATACTGTTATATTTTATGCCATCCATCCATCCATCCATCCATCCATCCAGATTTCTGTGTTGCCCCTACCGGCTTAAAAAAATGCCCATGTGGTGCTGAGAGAACCCGGGGATACACTGAGAGAACCAGCTTTAAAACAAGTACATTTTTGCCGCAAGTGAACTACCACGCAACTCTACAAACATTCCCATTTAAATAATTGTACAATTAATTCTTAGAAAGGAATTTACCCCACCATGTGAAACAAACACGTGCTTACACACCCCAGTGCTAGTTTCTCCCCTCAGTCAGGCCTGGGTAATTATCTAGTTTTACAGCTGTGATTACCACAGGCAACAACTTTAGGCTGCAGTACGAGTACATCCATTTCCCTTCCTCCCCTCTTTTCTCACTCTGTGGGTCTTCTGTATTCTTCTATATTGATCTTGTTTGGCTCAGCGGTGTGATCAGAGGCAGGCTGTGAAGCTATATCCACTCAATGACCAACTATTCGTACTCCTTTCCTTTGCTGTGGTATAAAAAGCAAACCCCTACTGTGTAAATGGGAGTGACACATGCAGCGGCTGGGTTTTTAGTGGCCCAGTAATATGCCACCCTGCTGGGCAAGTGATACTGGAGGACACACCCCTCTGTAGAAGTGAAGAAATTCACACGTGTGATGTACGCTAGGATTTGCTCATGTTCAAATATTGAGAGGCGCATAAGCATCATCACACATGCCTGCAGCTGTGTGTTTGTGTGTGTTGGTGGGAGAATGTGGGAGAGCGTGCATGACAGGTGGGGTGCAGCGAGTGCCATTTTAATTTTAAAACTCACTGAAGTAGAGATAGTTCTAATTTGCTGTGGCCTCCCAAGTGGCCAAGCATAATGGACTGAAAATGGGCTCCAAATTAAAGTTAGGGCCCTCCAAACACAACCAAATGGACTGGCCTAAAAAACCCCAGCACAACAAACACACATACACACACACACACTACAGTACTCACTAACCTTAACAGCACTACAGGAGTTTAATCACACCATCAGCAGGGTTACTGTAGATGAGCAGAAGTTGTTGATTTTGTTTACTCATTATATTCTCAGACCTCATCTTGAAACTTTTAAGAGACCACCCACCTTTGTGAGTTTTTGAAGTAGTAGATTATGTGAGCAATGGGTTGCCAGAACCTTAGGTGATTTAAGATTCCCTTAAGTCCAAATGAAAGGTACTGAAAAAAAGTTTTGTTCGACAAAAGTCATGATATTTAGTTATTTAGATGCCAGAACAATGATATTCAGGGTTTTACATCTTGTTTTAATCGTTTTATTCATGTTATACACAAGGATATTAAACAGTATAAAAACATAGTTAGCTCCTAGATCTGGTTATGACTGCAGAGTTACAGAATTGTTTCCCATTCGAGGTAATATGCACTGAATCGCTCGCTACCACAATAAACAATAAATGATCTCCCTACTGTGTTTCCTCCCTTCAGGTGCATCTGTGTAAGAAAAAAAATATCTCCAAGGTAAAAAGACACCAGAAACATAATTTCAGTTGTATTGATGTTTTGAGCAGAACAGGTGCATGTATGTGTGTATTTCATTTGCAGAAGGAAAAAATATATTGATTTAATACATCTCATTCTAGTACTGAATGAAAAGGAAAACTAAAATCTATCTCACCTAAAACTGGATTTGGTGCACCTGAATAACATGTAGCCAAGTTGACACTTGTGATGAATAATTTCATAGTTCAGTACAACTTCAGTTGTGTCTGATAGATACATCATTGGCTTCTGATGGTCTTGCCGTGGAACGGAGGCTAAGCATTCATCTCAAAGGTTATTTTATTCAATATTATACCAATCATTGTGAAGGTGGCCGTTCTAGCCTTGGAGATAGGGTAAAGAAGAGCACCTTTGTTAAGACCGGTGTAGAGCTGCTGCTTTCTGTATGAAAATGAGTTAGCAAAGGTTTTTTTGGCGTCTCTTGGCCTTTTCCTTCTTTAGGGATTTTTGAGCATCGATGGAAAAATCTAGATTGTTTTGAAATGATCCCGTCTAGTCTGAGAGTGCCTTGGGATTGCCTAGAACAATCTGGATAGTGTCTTTTGGGAGATCAGGATCTCTCTTGGACTTGTTAGCTCCAAGACCTAATCTGGAAAAACGCAGAAGTGAATGGGTGGCTAGATGAAGACCATTCCTGATGTGCTTTTAATATTCTGAAAGTTCCAATTAAGCTTTCTCCTGAAACATCTGCCATGAAAGTCATATCAACAGTACTAGCAATCTGCTCTAGCTCCAGTTGTGACATTTTGTGACTTCGTTTACCATCTTTCTTTCCGCTATTACTCAGTGGAAGAAACTGTCCAGCTTTAGACCGAAATTAGACCCCTACATGCAACCATTTTCTCCAAAATTCTACAAGAACCATTGGCTCTGAATCCTTTTGTCATGACTTTAGGAGACTCTACAGCGAATATGACCCACATACAGCAGAAATCAGATTTAAGTCTTTATTTAAAGTTGTTGAAAGCTGAATCCTTTACGGGAGGATGGAGAGGAGCTTCAGGATCTGCAACAGATTTTAGGATGATAATAATTAGTTAATCTTAATAGATTAAATTAACTGGATTCTTACGGTGAGCAGGAGCTGGAGATGTCCGTGGAAGGTAAATGGATCCTGTGAGTGAGCTGTTGCCAGATAATGGAATGAAAGAGTGAATACTGTTTCTCTTTTGTTTTGCAGATGACCAGTGGAGGACAGATCTCGAGGCTGGACAGACAGGTAGGTTCAGTGAGATTGGGCAGAGAGTTCCAAGAAAGCAATCGGGGAGTGGGAGACTGGAGGAATGGTTCCAGTAGAGCAGACGCTGATTAGCGAGGAGTTTAGCAATCCTGAAAGGTGAGGACTTCAGCAACGGGGAAGGCAATGCTGAAAGGTGAGGACTTCAGCAATGAGAAAGACAACGCTGAAAGTTGAGGACTTCAGCAATGAGGAAGGCATGGAAGGACCAGAAACTGGAGCTGTTGGAGGAACCGAGGCATGGCTGTGGCTCAGGAGTTAGAAGTTCATCTTGTAACCGGAGGGTTGCCCGCTCCGTCTGTCTCAGTTGTTGTCTCCTTGGGCAAGAAACTTCAACTACTGCCTAATGGATGTCAAAGGGCCCGGTGGTGCCAGTGTTTGGCAGCCTCGCTTCTGTCAGTGGGCCCCAGGGCAGCTGGGGCTACAATGTAGCTTGCCATCACCAGTGTGTGAATGTGTGCGTGAATGGGTGAATGACTGAATTTAGTGTGAAGCTCTTTGGGGCCATCAAAGACTAAATAAAGCGCTATTCAAGTACAGGCCATTTAACTGTGAGGGAGAAACGCAGACTTAGGTAAGTAAGAACAAAGGAGACTGGAGTGGGCCTGATTATTCCTTGATAGAGTTTAATCATCTGGCATCTGCTTCAGGTAACCGCTCCCCTTTTAAGCAGCTTCCATTATTGCTCCTGACGAGCTGCAGCTAGCACAGCACCTGCCTGTCACACCCTACAAGGAAAAAGGTGAGGAGAAAAAACACAATTCTGCAGGCACAACCACAGAACCCAACACCCTATGCTGGGTGTATAGCATGGGTGTCCAATTCCGGTCCTCAAGGGCCGGTTTCCAACAAAGGTGTCAAGTAACGAAGTACAAATACTTCGTTACCTTACTTAAGTAGAAATTTTGGGTATCTATACTTCACTGAAGTAATTATCTATGGGCCTACTTTTTACTTCTACTCCTTACATTTTCACGCAATTATCTGTACTTTCTACTCCTTACATTTTAAAAATAGCCTCGTTACTCCTGCTTCATTAAGTCTTTTTTTAAGAAGACACACAAAAAACGATCTAAAAATGCACCAACTGGATAGAATTTGACAGCGGTTTGATCATAATTTTAAACATCTACCATTCAGACACCCCACTGTATGCGATCCATTGCGTAGCCTACTGTTGACACGGGGTCCCGTTAACCGAATATTTTCCATATTAGTCCGTGTTTTTTTTTACATCGGTGACGGAAAATCCGAAGGCCACTTGTCAGTTTGACAGATTATAATTCACACCCCTGACCATTTGGTGCAGACATTTTTAGGTTGAAAATTGAAGCGCGGAGTACAAGTAACTGAATCAATACATTTATAATAAGATTTCCATGAAGCCATCTGAGCATCTCAGACCGAGAGGCTTTGGAACGTGACTGTTACCGGTGCGGCTGGTTAAAGATGCGCTTCAAAGAGCCCGATGTTGTGCCAAACACTCGAGCGAAAGAGCGCATGCTCTGACATTTTCTGCTGCTGAAGCGATATGAAGCTGGGTTCAGAGATTCTTTCCGACTTCTGATCACTTGAAACAGAGAAATGTTCCCTGATTTCAAAACTTTGGCTGAAGTGGTGCTTTTATTTCCAGTCTCCAGTGCGTCAGCGCGGATTCAGCCTCTAGAACAGTGGTTCTCAACCTGAGGTTCGTGAGCCCCAAGGGGGTCATTAGAGATTGCAGGGGTCTGCACAATCTCGTCTGTGCTGAGGTTGTAAGACTTTTGGTAAGATACTATTCTTAATATATATATATATATATATATATATATATATATATATATATATATATATATATATATATATATATATATATATATATGGTCAGTAGTCCACATATGGTTCTGTAATGTAGCTGCATTGCACTAAAATTAATACATTTTAATGGGCATATATGCTGCTGAAACAGGTAGCCTAGTGTGTCCCAAATGTTTTAAAATTAAAATTTTTATATAACATTATAACCATTATGGCCTTTCTTTTTTTGGGGGGGGGGCTTAAGCTTTATTCTTTAATGTAATTTTTTTAAATAAATTACTTATACTTATACATTAAGTAGTTTTGAATCAAGTACTTTTTTTACTTTTACTTGAGAAAAAACTTGACTTGATACTTCAACTTCTACAGAGGTCTTTTTAAACCCTAGTATCTATACTTCTACTTGAGTATTGAATGTGAATACTTTTGACACCTCTGGTCTCCAGCCAGTCTTAGATGTGTCTCTGCTCCAACACAGCTGATTCAAATGGTCCAACTACCTCCTCAGCATGTCAAAGTTCTGCAGAGGCCTGCTAATGAGCCATCATTTGATTCAGGTGTGCTGAACCAGGGAAAAAACTAAAACATGCACAAGAAAGGCCCTTGAGGAACGAAATTGGGCACCCCTGGTGTATAGTATAGTACCCTTTTTTACTCTGCTGACTAGAAGACTTGTATTACTCCAGTGGAAACGCTCTTTACAAAAGTTAAACACCAAGGGTCTACTGTAAGCCTAAGTTTTATATCACCTTTTTTTCCTTGCCTTTTATTGGCTGTACCCCTAAATATGGAAATAAGGAACAAGGATGTTAGCTTCTGCGATAGTGCCAAGACGTATTCCACTGTGTGCATTGAACCCTATTATGGTATATTTGGTATGTGAACTATTAAAATAGGTAGTTCTACGCGTTTCAGAAGGGGTCTCAAGTATTCACGGATTTTAGCTATTTGCAGGAGGCTGTCATCTCTAATCCTCATGAATCGAGAGATGAAAACATGGAAACTACTTTGCAAAAGCATAACTATTTTCTTGGTGTACTAATTGTTAATTTTATAATAACCTGAGAGGTTGGTGGATAGTGGGGTTTTGTGTTAAATACATCTGGAGGGTGCTCTGTTTTGCTCACATATAGTGTTTTACATAATTCACAGAAATGGATGTGGATGGATTGTGGTCCAAACTCCGTACGGCTTCTGCAAAGACGAAAAAACGTTGAGTCCAATCAGAGCATTCACCCCAGCTGCGGTGCAGCTATGGTGCGAATGCGGAGTTCCGTTAACTTTCCACATGAAATCTATCTTTTCCGAACGCTGCATGCGGAATCCCATGACATCAAGAAGAAATGAATGAAAATGACGAAATTACATGAGCCAGGCAGGAAGTGAGACGTGACCTAGCATCTGGTATATTTCAAAATAAAACCCATGTTGCATTTTCTTTCCCCGGATTTTTCTTTTAATAGCAATGACAGGGACATCAGTTCACAGTGTATGATAGTCCACATTATTTTACTAATATATTTTACTAATATAAATTTGACATATACATTTAAGTATTTGTCAAATTTGGTCAATGATTTGCATACTAAATATCCATTGCTTTAACTCTGTAATTTTCGAAGACGTCCCGTACCGCACCCAGTGTGAATTAGGTTACTGTAGGTAAGGCAAAAATGTCTTATTTCCTTTTTGGCCTTTGTAAAGCTTTACACATTGTCATTTCGATGTCTAGCATTCCCCTTGACCCAGAGATGACTAAAAAAGGGTCAACTGCCACACTTCTGTGTTTTGTAGATTGTCTGAATTCAAATTTCACGTCAAAATGATAAATGTTAGAAAGATCATGTGCTTATATCAGCATCTTTTCACAGCCAAAATGAGGACAGGAGAAGAGATATCCCTTATCTGAAATTAACAAAAATATGTTGTACATCCATGACACCACGTTTCACCAGTTTAAGTTATCTTTGTCAGTCATTTCAATGCACCTTAAAAACACTGGTTCACAGCAACCAACCTGTTCTGACTACGGGTGGTAAACAGCGTGGCATCTCCTTTGTTCCTCTTATTGTGGCGTTTGTTGAAACATTTTTAGCAAATTTGCAGGTCCAACAATGACTTCAGTCGTGAGACATTTTTAGACTCTGATTTGTGTACCAGCTTCAACTGCTCGTGCCAGCTTATTTGCAATTCAGATTTTGACCAAACCGTAAGAATCTGAAAAAAGCTTGCTTGTCCAAATGAAACAAAGTGATCTAAATGGGAGGATGAAATCACAGGTTCTCCCTGCAATTTGCTGCTTTTGGCCCTGCTTTAGACAGCAATGCTGGTGATGCATGGAGTGAGTTAATTACCTTGGATGCTGGGTATTTCAGCAAAGACCGTATCATCTAGGTAGTATAGTAAAACCTAGTTTTTTGTTGTTGTTTTTTTTTCTTCCAGATTAGAAAGAAGGGGACTAACAGGAAGGTCTTGATATTTGTAAATAAAACCTAGTTTATTTCTGACACATTTTGTACAAAGATATTTCATGGTTTTAGCTTTACAATTTAAAAACAGGATTATATTCAGGCCCAGTGTCTCTTGGCTGATTCAAATTCTTGTCAGTCAAAGCAGAAGGACAACGTGAATTAGGTAATTAACAAAGACAACACAAAGCTTTTTGTAAAGGCATTCTGTTATGAGGTGATGAACAGTAAATATCTTACATACTTTTATCATATTTTCCTGGTTTGCCAGTGTTGTGCTACTATAGGTCTGTTTTGGCTATGAATAATTATTAATAATTACTTAAGGCATTTATTAACAAAAGTACTTATTTAGATCAAAATGACAAAGTTGGGGCACCACCTGAATATCAGGAAATAACAGTTAAATAGTTCCGTCTCAGTTATTGTTTATGAATATCTCTTTGATAAGGCTTAGGTATTAAAATAACAATAGATGAAGAGATACGTTGAGCTGTTGTTTTCCCACCAGCACGTTACTACTACGTTACTATATATATGGAGTAATGTCAGACAACTTCTTCTCAAAATGCAAGAATTTATTAGCAAAAAAAGTCAGCCTTCCATTTAAAATGGTTTAAGCAACAAGCTCACTAAGCTAGTAAGACAACTAAACTACTAAATAAGAGATAGAATAATACTGAAACCTAATAAACTACCAAAAGTAAAAATAGTAAAAATGTACCAATATGCAAATAAGAAGTAGAACCAATAACCAGTCAATTGATAGTGATGTCACGTATGAATATGTACGCTTAAAGACCAAGGCAAATATAAAACGACATGAATGCTTTAAAAGCATAAATATCAGCTCCTCTCTGACAGCATGGTGGGAATTTCCAAAAATGACAGAGTCCACAATAATCCCATGCAGACGTACACCCATCTGGAATAACCCTGACATCTTGCAAAAAAAATGTATGATACATTTTCCAGACTGGAGGTGCAATGGAATTGAATACCTGGAACATATATTTGAAGGAAAAGACTTTATCCCATTTAATACATTAATTACACAATATGGAATTGATAAAAACAAATTCTTAGAATATCAACAAATTAAATCTATTATTAAAGGTAAATTTAGGCTCAATACAGTTGAATTACAAATTCCAGCAAGAGCTTTAGATTTTCTTAATCTCAACCCCCCCAAATTGCTGTCTAAAATATACAAAACTTTATCTACATTAGATGAATCAATAGCCATCCCTATTTCAAAATGGAAGGTGGATTTATCAGCCAACATTGACCAAAACGTCTGGTCTCAGATATGTTTAAGAACCTTTAAAATAACAAAAAATCCTAATTTGCAATTAATACAATACAAAATCCTTCATAGAGTACACTATACAGGTCAACGGATGTTTAGGATGGGTTTTACATCGTCTAATACCTGCTTACAATGCACAAGCAATACACCAAGTACTTATATTCATGTGCTTTGGTTCTGTCCACCTGTTAAGAAATTTTGGTGTGAGGACTTCTCAAAGTGTCTGAAATGTAACATTCCACCATCTCCCTCAGTTTGCCTGTTAGGAGATTTAAATGATGTCACCATGGACACAAAGTCAGTTCTAATGGTTCACATTGCCTTATGCATCGCTAAGAAAACTATCCTCCTGAACTGGAAAAATAAAAAGGCTTTTAATATTAATCAGTATAGAAATCTCTTGTTGGATTATATTGGTCTTGAGACGGCCTCTGGCTCCATATCTGAACAATCTCTTTGGGCTCCTTTGATCGGCTCCATCACCTAGTAGGGGTGGGGGGCACTTGGTTTTGTTGTTTGGGATACTGTGGCTGATGTGGGGGTTTTTGGGGTTGGAGGCATCTGGGGGGGGATCCCTGGGGGTGGGATCACTGGGCGGACAGGGCGCTGGACGTTGTGGCCCCAACCTGGGGTTGGGCTTTGGTGGCTTTGGGTGGTAACTCCTGATGGTTGCATGCAGTGCCTTAGGGGGGTTGCACTGACGGACATGGGTTACTGGCCTGGTGGCCGTGCTGCGTCTGGGTAGGGTCTGGGGTGGGCCTGGGGATTCGGGGCTCTGGGGCACCGCACTCCCTAGCTGTGGTCCTGGCCGGGGTTCGGCCGGCGTGGGTTCTCTGTTGCCTGTGGGGGTCGGGGCATGCGCGGCCGCCTCTCTCTTTTTCTCTGGGCCGATGGTCATCGCCGGTCCCTGTATGGCGTCTCGCCTTGTTTGCTGGTTGGGGTGCCTGGCTGGTGGTCTCGGCGGCTGAGTGGCATTTCTGGGCATGATCAGTCCTTTTTCGCACTGGACTTAGCTCCTGGGTTTTGGTCTTTATGTGTTGCGGGGCGCTGGGGTCGGGCGTTTTCCCGGGTTCGGTCGGACCTGCGGGTGGACTGGCTGGGTAGTGGGCTTGCAGGGCAGGTGGGTGGGGTGCTGGGTTTGGTTGCCTGCCGGGCCATTGAGCAGCAGTGGTTGCTCCACAAGGGAATGGGGCTGGTGGATGTCGGCCTGGTGGGTCGGCCGCCCGGTTCATCGGTTTGCTCCTGGTCTGGGCGGGTACGTCGCCAGGGTTTGGGCTGCGGGGACGTCCGATGCGCAGGTGGCGCTGGGGGCCTCCTTTGTTGGCGGGGAGGCTATTGCTAACTAGCGACAGGTGCTCTCCCCCTACGAGGGCACTTGAATGGGGGGGAGGGGTGTGCTGGAGGGGGGGCGAACTCAACCTGGGTGTCTAGTGTCTTTTGTGTTCTGATAGTAGAGCGAATGTCAGGGTGGGTTTAGTTCTCCTTCTGGGATGGGGCTGGAGGGACTGCCTTGGGGTCCATGGGGCTTGGTGGTGCTGTGGCCGTGGGCCCCGGGTTGAACGTGCCATGGCCTCCCTCCCCTGGTGGATCCCGGTGAACAGCGGTGCCTATTGGGGTCAGTGGGGGAGCTGGCTCCCTGGGAAAACATTTTGTCTCCCAGTCCTTCCCTCCCCATCCCCGAACACCTCTGTCCACCCGCTCCATCATTTTAGCACTCATATAGGGTCTTGGGGCATGGGCACATCACTGGGGTGCGAGGAGGGGCTTCCCTCCTCGCTATCCCGTGGTGTCCTGGGTCCCAATTTTAATATACAACTTAGACACTCCCACTTATAACATTTTCATGCGACACACATGTAGGGACTTTGGGGTGGGCACACTATGGCATCCAGAGGGGGAGTGGTTCAATCAGCTTCACCTCTGGTGCCGGTGCCCACTGTTAAACCACATATAGACACTGAGGGCTCGGGGTGGAGGTTGGGGGATGTGTGGCTGCCTTCCCCATATCCCACCCCTCTGCTTTAAATGCACATTATAAAAACACGCATCAACACCATACTTGAGCGGGAGGACAGGGGCTTCTCACACCCCTGTTCGCTACGGGCCATCAGGGGTTGGGGTCCGGAGGAGGAAAAGGTGGTCTGGTCGGGGTCCTGGGCTGTCGGGCTGCTTTGCCACTGTGGGGCCCTTGGCGGTCTGCTTGTCTCCGTCCTAGAAGGTAGGGGGTCCATCTCCCGGGTTCGGGGGCTGGTGGCCCTACTGGGGCATCGATACCTGGACCTGGGAGCATGAAGTGTGTATGGGGTGTGTGAGTGAGGGTACGCCGTCATTTCTTGGGTGTCTTGGTGAGTTAGTGAGAATGTATGTGTTTAAGAGGGAGGGAACGTATGACTGTGTCTGTATGTCTTTGTCTGCCTGTCAGGTTGGGTCTTGGGTTGCCCTCTCACATTTTGCGCACCTCAGGCCTTACATTTAATGGGAGGCCTATTTCCCCTCCGTCAGTCCCCGCCAGTGACGGATGCCCTTGCCTACTGGTGCGTCTGTGGTCAATCCGGTTCGGACCTGGTGCGTGCCTGGCCGGGCCTGGGGGGGCCTGTGTGTCGGTCGGCCCATGCGTTGGGCCGATATCTTCCTTTGGTTGGTTGGGGCACCTCTTTTAGGGGTACCAGGTTTGGGATTGTTGGGTGGTGCCTTCTCGGTGGCTCGGCGGGATACGGATCCAGCGTCTCTGCTCGTTCAATCACCTGTTCTGTGCGCACCGTGCGTGGTCGGTTCATTGGCGGGTTGGACCGGCCCTGGCCTTTGTTGGATGCCTGCTCTCGGCGCCCTGCGTTGTGTGGGATCAGGACTCGGGAGCTGGTACAACTTGGTATGCAGGTGCTGGCTGAGCTCGGCCTGTGGATGCCGTCCGTCCGCTGTGGCTATAGGTGGGGCGCCCTGATGTGGGGCAGGGGTGGGGCGTTGAGATGTTGGTGGTGGGGATTGGCCCGGGGTGGTGGTGGCGCGTAGCGGCCGGCCGCGGCCCCTGCGGTGCCGGGGGCCCCTCGCCGGCTGATCCCTTGTCGGGTCCCTGCTGTGGGGTGGGGCGCCCCTGGGCCCCGGCTCTCCCGGTCCATGGACCGGCCCGCCCTGGCACGGCTGGTTGCCGGCGGGCCCGTGAGCTTGTCACTGCTGCCCCCCAGGCCCTGCATAGTAGCCGCTGGACGTTCCCCTGGACACAAATTCTGAGCTCCACACTGCCAAACAGGACAAAAATAAAAGAATAAAAAAATAAAGACCAAGGCTTGTTTTGAAGAGCTTTGGAAGTAAGGCTAAATTAGCTTTAAACTAATAAAGATTAGCTTAAGACTAAGTTATCACCATTTGGTCTGCGTTTAACCAACCATTTCACAATGCAACCAGAAGTGAAAATAAATTATCATTTTAGAGGAAGTAATATTTTACTAAATAGTTTGATAAATTAGAAATCAAAAACCTTTGGACAATTGATGTTAATCAGTGAATCAGTCACCACAGTGATGGATCTAATTTTAGTATTTGGAAATACTTAAAAGGGCAGTTTCAAAACAGGCTGCCACTCATAATATGGCAGATATAAACAGACCTTAAAAGAATAGTTTTAGAGTTTTAAACTATCTCTTTTAAGTCTGATATGTACTTTGAGCCTAAGGGGCACAGGGGGATTACTTGCTTGACCTTTACTGGGGGACCTGGGAACAGGGTTGAGTAGGTGGGTTTGTACCCTGTGTGTCTCCCGGGGGCCTCTCTGGCCAGAGGGCTTTTGTTCCTGTGCTTCACTGTTGGCCTGCCTCAATGTCAGGTGGTTTCTTTTAGGTGGGGGTGCCTGGTGTCTGTCTGCCTGTGTTTGCTTTGGCTTACAGGAGCCATGGCTACCTGCCCCTTGCTGCTATTGGACGCTAAGTGCCAAGACATTTCTACCCTTCTCACCATTCTAACAACTTGAGATTTTCTCTGTATCAGTGAGGTCTAGACTTGATCGGATATCATTTCAGGTGAATAATGAAGTTCAGCTTAGAGCAAGCTATGTAACTTATTGACCATTTGAAAAATGCAATAAATGCAATGCAATAAACTAAAGCTTTGGTTTGACTTGTCATTCTTCATCATCGCTGCAGCAGTCTGAGAAATCTTTTTTGTTACTAAACAGCAGAATTTAATGATAGAAGGGAGACCTCTCTTTGTGTTTGCAATGGAAGGGGGCATTCAACACACAGGTGCTCCGTACTTTTACAGGTTTAAAACACTGTATTCATAAATATATATGTGATTTAAGTATTTTTGTGATTTTTTTATATCATAATAATAAGATGAGTACATCGTGAGAAATGGTGTTTTCCCTGATAAAAAGCAAGAGGGATTAGACAAAATAGCACACACAGAGACAAAATGGTTACGAACAGAGAACAGGCACACAGATTTTTGTTTCTCCTAGAACGAAACCTAAATTAAATTGATTCAATTCCATTCAGTTTATTTATATAGCACCAATTCACAACAGATGTCATCTCAAGGCACTTTACAAGAAAAGCAATTTTCATTCACTGAAATATGAATTTACAATGACCTACAGTAATGTGAAGTGTAGGCGTCTATCTTCCAAACCTGAAAATGTATCTTTTTAAAACTTTTAAGACACAAACAATATTACAAATCTTTCAAAAAAATTAATAATACAAACAGATTAAATTGTGACCAGAATGAGTAAAACGTTTGTTTTGGGGTTTTTTGCTCTTGTTTTGAGTTTTTCAATTGCAGAAATACTGGATAGAGCTTTATGCGTTTCTGGAAACTTGTGATATTACAAGGTTGATTTAAACAAAGCTTTACTGTAGGTTGTAATTGGTTTAAGCAGCAAAAAAAAAACGACTTGGGTTCATTGAAGGACCACATCTGAGATAATTTCAGTGATTTGCAAGACATCATGAAACAGGGAATTTTAGTGCACTCAGGCTATATGAGGTTATCAGCAATACAATTTTTAAATTCCACTTAAACAGATCCAATAAAAAAGGTTGTATGGAATAAAGTTGTCATGTGTTACAGGAAAACGTCTGGAAGAGACAGAATTAGTTGAGTTCGTAATACTAATAATGAGGACATTCAAATACATTTAACTATAGGGTTTGGAGTAATCTGAAGCTTCAGATTAGATAAAAGCCTCACAATCTTATGAGGATACAGATTTTTCATACTAAATTCACAATGAATTTAATGTTCCCACTTACAGTGGCTTGCAAAAGTATTCGGCCCCCTTGAACTTTTCCACATTTTGTCACATAACAGCCACAAACATTGATCAATTTTATTGGAATTCCAGGTGAAAGACCAACACAAAGTGGTGTACACGTGAGAAGTGGAACAAAAATCATACATGATTCCAAAATTTTTTTACAAATAAATGACTGAAAAGTGGGGTGTGCGTAATTATTCAGCCCCCTTTGGTCTGAGTGCAGTCAGTTGCCCATAGACATTGTCTGATGAGTGCTAATGACTAAATAGAGTGCACCTGTGTGTAATCTAATGTCAGTACAAATACAGCTGCCCTGTGACGGCCTCAGAGGTTGTCTAAGAGAATGTTGGGAGCAACAACACCATGAAGTCCAAAGAACACACCAGACAGGTCAGGGATAAAGTTATTGAGAAAATTATAGCAGGCTTAGGCTACAAAAAGATTTCCCAAGCCTTGAACATCCCACGGAGCGTTGTTCAAGTGATCATTCAGAAATGGAAGGAGTATGGCACAACTGTAAACCTACCAAGACAAGGCCGTCCACCTAAACTCACAGGCCGAACAAGGAGAGCGCTGATCAGAAATGCAGCCAAGAGGCCCATGGTGACTCTGGACGAGCTGCAGAGATCTACAGCTCAGGTGGGGGAATCTGTGCATAGGACAACTATTAGTGGTGTACTGCACAAAGTTGGCCTTTATGGAAGAATTGCAAGAAGAAAGCCATTGTTAAAGGAAAACCATAAGAAGTCCTGTTTGCAGTTTGCCACAAGCCATGTGGGGGACACAGCAAACATGTGGAAGAAGGTACCATGGTCAGATGAGACCAAAATGTGGCGGAAAACTAACACTGCACATCACTCTGAACACACCATCCCCACTGTCAAATATGGTGGTGGCAGCATCATGCTCTGGGGGTGCTTCTCTTCAGCAGGGACAGGGAAGCTGGTCAGAGTTGATGGGAAGATGTATGGAGCCAAATACAGGGCAATCTTGGAAGAAAACCTCTTGGAGTCTGCAAAAGACTTGAGACTGGGCCGGAGGTTCACCTTCCAGCAGGACAACGAACCTAAACATAAAGCCAGGGAAACAATGGAATGGTTTAAAACAAAACATATCCATGTGTTAGAATGGCCCAGTCAAAGTCCAGATCGAAATCCAAGCGAGAATCTGTGGCAAGATCTGAAAACTGCTGTTCACAAACGCTGTCCATCTAATCTGACTGAGCTGGAGGTGTTTTGCAAAGAAGAATGGGCAAGAACTTCAGTCTCTAGATGTGCCAAGCTTGTAGAGACATACCCTGAAAGACTGGCAGCTGGAATTGCAGCAAAAGGTGGTTCTACAAAGTATTGACTCAGGGGGCTGAATAATTACGCACACCCCACTTTTCAGTTATTTATTTGTAAAAAGTGTTTGGAATCATGTATGATTTTCGTTCCACTTCTCACGTGTACACCACTTTGTATTGGTCTTTCACGTGGAATTCCAATAAAATTGATTCATGTTTGTGGCTGTAATGTGACAAAATGTGGAAAAGTTCAAGGGGGCCGAATACTTTTCCAAGCCACTGTATATTAACACATTTTTGTACTTTCATGGGACGAGTTCTTATTTAGTGTGCACAAAAAGTAATATAGTTATAAATGTGATTATGTATTAGATAAAGATGCACTTAAATTTGCCTATTGGGTAAGTGTTGCTTCAGTTGCCTAGACAACACATGCATCAGCTTTAATCTGTGGCCCACATTCACTTAACAAATATCAAGACCTTCCTGTTAGTCCCCTTCTTTCTAATCTGGAAGTTTGGATTTTCAGTAAAGGCTGCATTTACTCAATCACATCTTTACATAGGAAGATTGCTTGTAGATGAAGAAAGAATTTTTTTAAAAGTAAAGCAGGCAGAAGCTAGCAGACAGTGCTACCTTCTGAACTGTAAAGCAGCTGATTCCAGTTTCAGCGCCCTGAACCAGTGGGATCTCCTCCGCCGTCACTGGAGGTAGAGGGGTAGAGGTAGGCTTTATGGAGCCCAGCGGCCCCAAGCCGTATCAATTCAAGCCGCTGGTTCAGGGCGCTGAGTCAGCGCTGCCCGAGGCCGGCAGCGCCGGTGCTGCTAAGGCAGAGGGAGACAGGAGGAGTCCAGTCTCTGAGTGGTAATGCTAACATAGGCTAATGTTCAAAACAGTATGTTAGCGATGCTAACTAAGTGCTATTGTGATAATAATGGTAACCTGAAAAACGCAATCCAACTCCAAACTCACCTTGGGGCGAGTACAGGTCCTTCTAAAAAAATTAGCATATTGTGATAAAGTTCATTCTTTTCCATAATGTAATGATAAAAATTAAACTTTCATATATTTTAGATTCATTGCACACCAACTGAAAT